>CM062817.1:1912671693-1913327819 GCA_031772625.1 Pinus tabuliformis | reverse complement strand
AGCAAAATACCTTCATGGTTTTTCCAAAGCAGATTCTCATCTAACACACAGAATTTAGATGTTTTTCATTTTAGGAACCTAGACTTAGTTCTGGACAGTCCTGGGGGAGCACACAGGTTTTGTAACACATAACAGATATCAGAGTACCATGGAGATTGTTCAAAGGCTACATTGATCTTTGGAGTCGCCAGCTCTGTTTCACTGTCCAGTTGGTTTATATCTAAGCTTGGAAATTTGCTTCTGTCATTAACTTAGCTAATCCCTGCCCTTTTATCAACTTTGTAGGTTTGATTTCAATGTCAAATTCAAGTATGTTTGCAATCCATTTTCCCCTCCTTCCTTCTAAAGTTTTCTTGGGTGAGAATGTCTTTAACAATAGGACTTGGTACATAAGCCACAACATGAGAGTAAAGGATATAGATCCTAAAATCTTTGATAGCTTTGATTAATGCATAGGCTTTTTTTTCCATTATTTGGTATTTCAAAGGAGCATCTCTAAGAGCTCTGCTGAAGAAGGCAATGGGCTTTTCATTCCCTTGATCATCTTTCTGCAATAAAACAGCAGCAATAGTATGCTGGGAGGCAAAAGAAAAAATAATAAAGTCTTTGTCAAACTGAGGGTTGTTAATACCGGGGTTTGGGTTAAAGCCAGTTTTATGCTTTCAAAGGCTTGCTTTGCTTCCACAGTCCACTTAACCTTTGAATCTTTCTTTAGCATATTGTTTAGCAGTCTGATCAATTCTGCTAAATTTGGGATGAACCTTCTTAAAAAATTGAGTTTTCCTAAGAATCCTTGCAACTCTTTGACATTCCTAGGGTGAGGCATTTGTAGGATCGCTTGTATCCTTTCTGGATCAATTCTTATGCCATCCTTTGAAATGATGTGTCCTAAAAGTTTCCCTTCTTCCAAACCAAATAAAGACTTCTTGGGGTTCAAGGAAATGCCATATTTTCTGCATGTTATGAAAATCTGTCTTAAATGTTTCAAATGTTCTTGGTCAGATTTTGAGAAGGGTGTAAGATCATCTAAGTAAATGACCAAGAAATCATGAATTTCTTTTGCAAAAGCAATGTCCATTGCTCTTTGAAATGTCGCCCCTGCATTTTTTCAAACCAAATGGCATTTTCACATACTTGAAAGTTCCCCATGGGGTAGTAAATGCAGTTTTGTCTTGATCGTCAGGGTGTACCAGGATTTGATTGAAACCTGAGAAGCCATCCAACAATGATATTCTTGATGCTCCTACTACTCTTTGGAGGATGTGGTCCATTTTGGGTAAGGGATAGTTGTCTTTGAGTGATACTAGGTTCAAATTCCTTAAGTCTACACAAAGTCTAATCTCACCAGTTTTCTTTCTTGTAGGGACCAAATTTGAAATCCAGTCAGAAAACCTGATTGGTGCTATGATCCCAGCTTTGAACATTTTTTGTAATTCCTTTTCAATGGACGGAAGAAGCACAGGATTGATTCTTCTCAATTTCTGTTTGAATGGTTTTTGATTAGGCTTGAGGGGAATGGTGTGCTGTATAACAGAGGTATCATAAGACTTCAAGTCTTGATAACCCCAGGCAAAGACATCTTGGAATTCTTTAAAGAGATCAACATATTTGGGCTTTTGATCGGGGGGCAAAGAGGCGGACAGCTTGACTATCTTAGGCTTTTCCATAGTGCCAATATTACATTCTTCAACTCTTGCATCTAATGGCTGCATCTTTGGTTTCCTGGGGACATCATTTGAGTCAAAAATGTCCTCTAGTGGGGTAAGGCCTGCTGGGAGGAAGTTGTCTTTGAGTTGTATAATTTCAGTTTTCAATGTTGCTCACCTCTTCACAGTCCATTTGTTTAATTTGTTGAATGTTTTCATTGTTGAAAATGGTTGGGCTGAGTAATTGTTTTGCTGTCCTAAGTGACATTGGGCGAGCAGATTGTTGAAACTGTAATTGTGATTGACTTGCTCCATCAACAATTTGAGATTGACTTGCTGTCTCAAGGTCAATATTTAATCCTGTAAACTCTTGTTGCAAAGTTAAAAAGTTGTTTATTTGCCTATCATTCTCAAATACTTGCCATTCTTTGACATTGTTTGGAATAGAAGGCCTATATTTGACTTCTGCTGTGAAACAATGGTTGGGTTGTAGTGGGAATTTGAAGGTGCTGGCAAATGTTGCCAAGCTGTGAGCATGGAGATTGTGGCCCCTTGGAATCTTTGTGAGAACAAACTCGGAGAAAGTTTCTAGTATTTCAATTACAGCAGACCTGTAGGACCTTAATCTTTGTCATTGGTGACAAAATCCCCTTTTACTTGTTGAATTACTAGATCAGAGTCCCCCATGATTGAGAGGCTATGCGCTTGTAATGATTTTGCAATTTTGAGGCCTAGTAGCAGAGCTTCATACTCTGCCATGTTGTTAGTGCATCTAAAGTTCAATCTATAAGCCTGCCTTGTGCACAGGCTTTCTCTTTGTTATGTATCCACACTCCAGCCCTGCCCCTAACTTGTTAACTGAGCCGTCAAACTCTAGGACCCACAGACTATCCTGCTGTTCAGGAGATTTGAGGTTCTGTTCATGGGATGGCAGTGTGAGCATGAGTTGGGGTATCTTCTCCCATTTGTTTTCCAGGGTAGCTTCATCATTTGTTTGACAATTTTTGACAACTAAAGGAGGGTGAATGGGTATTGTTGGGCTGATTAAATTTTTGCAGGTGCCATTTGTTTGAGGGATGTTTTGCTCTGGTTTAAATGTCTCCGTACTAATGTGACTGCCCGAGAGGCCTATGCTGTCATTAAAGAGGATGTAAGAGTCTACGTCTGAATGGACAGCATATATTGGAAAATTTTGGGGTTTCTCTTCACTGCTAACCATATACTTCATGAGTGTTTCCCTATAAAGTCTTTTTGGTTGTCCAAAGACAGAGATGGTTGCATATGACATGTCTAACTGCAGGGAGCCTTGAAGCTTTGCTCCCCATGATCTTGATAGTAGCATCCCATACTTGGGTGGGATATCAGCAACAACAACATCCATCAAAATGGTCTTGTTGGGGAATTGGACCAGGACACACATAAATCCTTAATCAGGCCCAGGCATTTTACTTGACTAGAATCAAAAGAAAACAGGTCTTTGTATGGTCTCGTTATATCCAAATTAATCTTTCCATGACTGCTTTTGGCATGAGGTTGTGAGATGCACCTGAGTCAAACATTGCATTGTGCAGTATTTTATCATGCACGTGTAGGCTGACATAAAAAGGTAAAACCCCTGTGACTACTGTTTTTCCATCTACCTCTGGACCAAACAGTAATTCTGGAGTGTCATCTAGCACATTTACATCATCTCTGTTGTTGGTGAGCTGAAGGGATTTCTTGATCTGTTGCTTATATATGTCATGCTTGGCTAGCTCTAAAAGGGGAATTGCTATTTTTAACTTGCCAATCTCTGTTCCTAGGTCAAAGGGTTTATCCACCTGAATTTTAGGGTCACGGACAGCAGTCCTTTCCTTGTTCAATGAATCTTCTGGTTGGATTTCATCTTGATTTTGGAACCTGCTCCCCATGTCCATGTCTTGAGGGGTGATGTTCGGATTTGGGTGAGAGGATGATGTTGCTGTGGGCTCTTGTGATGTAGGCAGAAGTTCAGTGACCTCCTCAACCACTACTTCCTTTGCAGGTAAGTTTGTTTTGTCATTAGGTTCAGTGACTGAGGCTTCTTTAGATTGCTGTTTCTCCTTTACCTTTTCAGGCTGATTTGCATTTACAGTCCGACTTCTTAGTTTGTACTGCTTATGGACTTCATAGACAGCAGTATCATATCCTTGCTTAAAGTCAAAGGATTCTCCTGATTGTGTTTGGAATGTTTTGTCTTCATCCTTATCATGGTCTTCTTGTGTTAGGAAAACATGGCTTTTACCATCCAGCCCTATTAAATTGATCTCAGGATCTTCATTGAGCTGATTAGCCGAGGAAGTTTCTGCATAATTTTCTTGAAAAGGTGGTCTGATATCTTGGTCAGCACCTGTTTTTCCTGTATTGGGGTTTTGTGTTCTCCTAAAATTTGGGTTTCTAGGAGTATTGTTTTGTGCGCTTCCCAGGATGACTTTCTTTCTACTGATTCCACTCTCTCACCTAGTCTTTTCATGCTGTTTAGTATTGCATCCAACTTCTGATCAAAGCCCGAGGGCTCTTCCTTGAAACCAACCTTCTTTTCCAGCTTTGCCCTGTTTCTTTTGGCAATTAGGTTGGCCTCTACAGTGACTGCAACTCTTTGGGCTTCTGCAAGGGTTGGAGGGTCTCTTTCTCTCAACTGATAAGCCATATCCGAGTCAAAACCATCAGGGAAGTTATAAAGGGCCAAATCAGGAGGGGGCCTTAAGTTCTGGGGAATAGCATTGTATATGTTGTTAAACCTAGCACAATATTCCAACACCGTTTCTTGGGGACCTCTTTTAATAGTGTTATATTCACCCAGTATGTGGTGGGGATCTCTCTTTTTCTCCCATCTGTTAGTAAATTCGTGGTATAAAACTTCAGGGGTTGCAATGGAATTTGCATTCAAGGATCTAAACCAAGTTCTGACATCCCCAGTCAAGCTTTGAACAAAGATTCTCATCCTGACACTGTCATCATCAATTTCATAGGTCTCAAAGTGGTCTTGCATCTTTTTAGCATGCTGGATGGCTGTCAAAGGGCCATGGGAGTCAAAAAATGAGAGTTTGGTTTGATAATCTTGGGGTAGGGCTGGCGCATTGGCTGGAATCTGCAATGGTGCATATCTGTTAGCCATGTTTATAGGGTTAATAGGGTTGATAGGAACAAATGGGACAACTGGGATAACAGGTGTACTGGGGTTAATAGGATGGGTAACAAGTAGAGAACTGGCTGAGTGAGTATGTGCAGATGGTGAAGATGGAAAGGTAGGACTTTGAGGGGTTGAAGATGAACTAGGGGAGTTGGGTGTGGAACGAAAAAGGACTTTGCAAGGAGTGGGAATGAGGATGGGTTGGTCTGACCTTATACCTGAATCAGCAGGTTTATCCTGCTTGTGCTGTTTCCTTATGTTCTTTGGGATGATATTAGGGTTATCAACAATGATGGGTTGATCAGGGTCAGGGTGTGCCCTAGTATGCCTTGGGTTTCTTTTAGGAGCCAGCTTCTAAGTGTTCTTTCAGAACTTTATACAGAAGTTTAGTATTTACAAGGGCAAAATAAGAACTCTGGAATGACTATATATGTTTCAAGGCTAGGATAAGTTTCCCTAGTTTAGCTCTTCCCTAAGACTGCCCCTGTATTAGAGAAACAGTCCTAAGATGTCTTGGCTAGTTTCAGGCTTGATGAAAGCTTTGGAAGATAGATAGTAATTGAATAGTTGTCCCCAGTGGAGTCGCCAATTATGTTAACACCCAGTTGTTCCCTATGACTCCCAAGGGAATACGGCCGGGGTAACCACTAACCAATCTTTGGATCACTGCTTCTAGCCTAACAGTGATCAGAGAGGGCTCTCTCTTTATGATTTGTAACTGTTTGTTGTAGGGTTTTAGGCTAGCTATTATGCACTGTGTTTGTTTGTGTTTGGTTGGTGAAAATTCCTTTTAGGTTCTGGTGAAGTAGTTTTCTGAGAAGTTGAGTACCATTGGGCAATGGAGTCTGTAGCTGTATATATTTGAAGTTTTGGGATGAAAGATGGGACTTACAGGGCCACTTGGGTGTTTAATAAGACAGATTTTGATTAAAAGACTGGAAACAGCTAGCACGAACAGTGAAAGCATTAAAGAATTTTCATTATTTATTTATATGTTCCCAACAGATAGATTTAAGAGGAGAAAACAGATGTCTTAGGGGCAGAGTTGAATCCCTGAGAATGACTGTTATAATAAATACACAGTTCTGAATTGCAGCATTTAAGAATTACAATTCTGTTACTGTATAAGAGGAAAACATTTATAGTAGCTCAGTTTGAGTCCAGGGTAAACATGTTTAAATCCTGGTACTAATCATTCACCTTGCTATCAAGTGTAAACATAAGAACAGTAAAGAGAACAAAAGACTCAAAGCAGACACGACAAAGAGATTTGAGAATACTTATAGTCTTATGCAACACCCATGGAATCCTGTAACATGCATCCTTCACCACAAGACATCAGATAACACTCAGCCTTGGAAATTCCATGCTTTCTTTGTATTAGTTTCTCTGAAAAATTACCATGATCCAGAGCTCTTCTAGGAGAATTACAAATATCGACCAACCAACCAACCCTTTTCACTGCTGTGAAGGGTGAATATATACTGGTCATTCTTTACAAAATATCTGAGTCCTCGGTTACCTCAGATTTACTTCTTTACCAACTATCTAAGATATTATGGGCAGAATTTAATACAGCATTTAATACATAGTACAGGCATTTTAATGCTCTGTCAGAAGATATTTCAGATTACTGGGAATAGCTAAGTCGGTCTGAATATTTGGAGTTAATGCATGGAGAACCCGACTGTAGGCTGGTACACTGTATCTCGGACCTGTCCATTATGACTTTGACTGCTGCAGGTGGTGAGTCATTGGTCTGGCTGAGTTGGCTCAGCCTCTGTCCTTTCCTGTGGTATTAATTCCCAAAATTGTCGCTGTATGTACCTGTTTCTTTCCTTCTGCGCTATTGTTCTGTCCTGTCAAAATTGTCTGAGTCAAATGCCTCCAGACATCCTGTGTGGGCAGTTGATGTGCCAAAATTGCCCCTAGAGTTTCATCTGCCTCTGTGAACTTAAAGAAATTGGGAGGTGTATCAAACAGGTGATCTATCTCATTCATGAGAAAAAACAGGTTCTCCACTCTATCATACATCATTTGTCCCGTGGCTGGCCCTGTGTCCTTTGAACTGCTGGGAGCTTTTGCAATCTCTGCCACAGCATGGGCATCAATTCTCTTATTATAGTTGTCCAAAGTGAGCAGTCTACCCACACTGCTCAAAATGTTGGGGAGGCCTCTGTTCTGCAGTGTTACAAACTTCTCCAGGAACCTGTTGATTTCTGTCTGCATATCTTGTGTCCTTCTTTCCAAGGTTCCAATCAAGTTTCTCAGAGTAACCACTCTCTTGGCTATGGCAATTGTTTCTGTTCTGTTGTTGATTCCCATGGTGGCCAATTGAGTGCTGGTCTTGTAATTCAGGATATTGATCATCCTGGTAGCTGCTTCTGGCATGTGCCCAAGGCTTGCCCTTGCTCTTTGTATCTCTTTGTTAGCTCTGGTGATGAGCACCATTTGTTCATCCATGGTCTCAATGTATTGCCACTGTTTGGCAATGGATCTCCCAATGTTGCTCCACAACACTGCTTTCATGTCAGCTGTCACCCTTTCCAGTGCAAGCTCCTTTTCCAGCTCAGCAATCCTTCTCTTAAGGGTTTTCACCTCCCTTTCCTTGGCTGCCTCATTTTGTTTGCTTTTATCAAATCTCTCATGAACATTAGCCAAGTTCTGTTTGAGCTCATCCAGCTCTTTCATTTGAGCTTCCATAGCTCGGATCTCTGCTTGTAGCTTCTGCATATCTAGGGTAGCAGCTTGCTCTGATGTTGTTGTGGGGCTGTGGATGATGCTGTAGCTCCTGTTTGCTGAGGAGGAGGAGTGATGATCGGAGGTGTTTCCTCGAGATTTATTATTATTGGAGGAGGCTGGGAGGATTGACCTTCCCCTTTCTGCTTCATGGCTTCTTGTAGCGCTGCCTTTGCAGCTTCAGTTTGCCCTAGCTGGTCTTGAGTCCTAACCAGCTCCTTGTATAAGGATACCAGCAAGTCTGTGGTATCTTTTTCTTGCCTCTGCTGGGCAACTTCATCTGTTTGTGGATGGATGGTGGCCGGGAGCTTGATTTTCTTTCTTAGGGCTGCCATGTCAGCATCCCTTATTTTCAGCAGTTCTTGGATGCCCTTGACATCCTTGGGATCATGTCCAATCTCTATGATTACCTCCTCCAAGGATTTGATTCTGTTGTCCTTGGCCTGTGAGGATGCTCTTTCCAATTCCAGCTGGGATGATGTATTGTCTAGGCTGCTCTTTAACTTGTAATTTTCCAGTGTCTCATCTGCCAGGGAGGCGTACACCATTTCACCCGTTTGCTTGTGTAACTCTATCTTATCCATGGGGTGAATATCTTTAGCCAGAACCTCCATGTTGGTTCTTAAATAGTCTGAGGTGGACTGAGGATGTAGAGTTGTGGGCATGAAATGGCTCATTATCATTTTTCCCTCACTCACATCAAAAGCAGACATTAGTCTCTGCTGGTTGCTGGGAGCTAGTTTTAACAAGTGATCATAGAGTTGCACTTTTATGGGATCACTCCTTCTCTTGATTTCTATGAACTGCTGCTTTATGCTTGAGTGCCCCTCTCTATGCTGGCCAGAAGAGCTGACCTCTCCTCCCATTGTCATATCTGGTCCTCTTTGAGATGAGCTGGCCGAGAGTTCTCCACTGGTGGGCCCATGCCCATGGCCTGCCTTACTGCCATGTCCTCCTCTTGGGAGTCATTCAATCTTTGTCTCTTCTCTCCTCTGATAAAGGATGAAGTCTGGGGAGTCTCTCTCTCTCTCTTTCTGGTTAAGTCCTCCTTCTGGGTGTTTGGAGGACTGAGCTGTCCACATTGATGTCTGTTCTTGGAGACAACTCTGTTTGGGGCTGCTGTTCTGTAGATCCGGGCAAATCTGTCTCTTTATTTTGCTGTAATGGCTGCTGCTCACTAGTTTGTGATTTATCTTGTTGCTGCCCCCAACTCCCGTTCTTCCATTTCTTCTTGCTGCTGTAGCAAGGTGTCAACCTGTTCTTTTGTTAATATAGGTGGTTGTTCCACCTGTTTGCCTTTGTCCTTGCTTGCTGCTTGGGTTGTCTGCTCGGCAGTTCGCTGTTGTGTTGCTGGTGTTGTGGTGGCTGCCCCAATTTGCCTCCTGTAGGAAGTAGGAACCTGTCCACAAGTTTCCAAGTCAGCTTGTTTTTGGACATTTCTAGCCTCTTGCTCAAATATTTCTTCACTAGTCATTTGCTCTATTAATGTGCCCTCTTCCCAGTCTGGTGCATTTGCATATTTCTCAATTTCAGGTAGTCTTGCATGTGCATAGTTGCCTAACTTGTACCTGATCCTCCTGAGAGAAATAGAGTGGTTAGGGTCATATGGAATCCACTCAAAACTGGTTTTCAATTGGAGTCCTTCCAGGATCCTGTCTGCCTCCTTCCAGCCTTCTTCCTTTCTGTTGTATAAGAAGGGACCTAGCTGATTTCTCACTTTCAACTGTGATTTCTTGTTTTTACTCTGAAAGTGTAGGTAATCTGAGTTCCCAAATTGCCTGAAGTATTCTAAGGCAAACAGTCTCATGGGAACGTACCTCGGCAGTCTAAATGGATTTAATTCACATCCATACACCCTAATGACTGTGTGATTCTGGTAGAAGTACCAGTTGCCAATGTTGTAAAGCTTGTTCAAATGAAGAATTCTTTTCATCTCCTCTGTCAGTCTAGGAGGAGGGCACCTTGCAGCACTGTCAGGGCTGGATGGACAAATAAGTCAATAAACTCACAGTATGTATAAGGTGATACTGAGGTACGATGGAACACTGGGGTCCAAAAGACAACTGATCTTGGGGTTCCTTGGGCGTTGAGTGGCCTCAAAGGGACAGAGAAGGTAGCTGGCTGGTTGAACAAGAACAGATGGTATATGCAGGAGGTGTATTTGAACAGCCTCTCCCTCTTCAAGTTCATGAACTGGTCATGAATCTTCTCAGCTATATAAGTAGCATAATCATAGTGGATAGCTGGAGGCTTACCAGGGGCAAATATGGACAGCATTGCCAATATGCACTCATCTACATCTTCTAGTCCTCTGAATCCTAGGACATAGCTAATCAAGTCCACCATCATCTTGCCCAACTCATTCAGGTATTGGTAACCAATGGGAGGGGTTCTGACTGCTTCAGAGCTAGGTGCAACAAATAGCTGGTTGATCTTCACAATCTGGTCATTAGGCAGGCTGCTTCCTCTCTTTATCAAATCTTGCATGGAAAGAGGGGTCAACTTCTTGGCTGTATGGAAATGCAGCATCTGATTTATACTCTCTGGAGTGATCTGAAACAGTACTAGGCCTGTGGGGCTAATGACTGCCCTTTGGCTGGGGTCATAGCGCTCTTGGCAACTGTAGATAAGCTCTGGCATGGGATTAACTTGGGGAAGGTTGTATATGGGCAAATTTGATTCCCAAATTCCCAGGATATCTGCTCCACTCATGTGCTGGGCTCTCAGTTCATTTAACATTTGGATATTATACTTAGTTCCCATAGGAAACCAGTCCAACATCTGGTAATCCATGTCTCCCAGGGCTTGCCATGCTAATTCTTGGTGGGGGGCATTGATAGGCTTAATATTGAGAGCAATGGGAGTCTCCATAGCTTGTGAAAGGATAAACAGTTGCAATTGGACAATTGAGTGGCAAAACAGACTGCAGATTGCCCTCTGTGGTAAAACTTGATTTTCTGAACTGTCAGAAGGGAATTTACCAGCTAGAAATTGAAATACTGCTGGTAATTGGTTACAGAGGCTCTTTTTGGTGTTCAATTTTGGCTCCTGGTAGTATTTCAGAGGTGTTCAGAGGGGCATTGACCGAGAACACGGAGGACGAGGGGTTTTCAACTGAATTGCGGTTTGTTAGCACTCTGCAGGGAAGTTTGGGACTTCACAGGGACAATGGTGGAGGTATAATTTGGTTCCAGCGGTGAAAAATTTGTTTTACGGTCCTATTGTGCCTGTGAGTAGCTTAGAGAAGAATGCAGGTCGTATGGAGGGCAGAGCAGGGTAAATACCTGTAATTCGACGTGCAGAGGTCGTGGTTAGGTGTGGCGCAGGTACTGGAGCGGTCGCCTTGGTCGAATTTCACAGGTTGGCGAAAATTCGGGCAGCAACGGTTAAGCAGAGCATTCAGCAGACACAACAGTAAAATGACGAAAAACACGGGTAGAATTGGTAAATATGGGTTTTTTACCAACTTGGCGCTTTTTATGATGACGTCAGCATGACGTCATTGGTGGGTCATGGCGACGTGACGTCGGCTGACGTCATCGGGGAGGACGTGGCAGCAGACGACTGGTCAACGGGGCGATGAGGTGGCAGCCCAGTCAGCAGTGAGGTGGACCAATAAGAAAGGCGGGTACGAGCGGAGAAAGACGTGGCGCTGGGTCAGCGGCGAACCGGTGGTGGTCAAACCGTAGCGGTCACGGTTATAGCCTTAACCGCCGCGGTTTCTCGGGGCGGTTTGAGTACGGCGCGGAGGGTGTCAGACGGAGCTCCGAGATGGGTGAGCGCTTGACGCGTGGCGGAAGCATGACAAGGCGCAACGTCATCTTCTCGGGACATAACGTGCGGCCATCGGATGTGCTCCGATATTGATGAGGACCGTCGGATCTGATGGGCTTGATCCGACGGCTGACGGAGGAGGAAGGTGTACGTTCGATAATATGGGCGGAAAATATTAAAATTTATGGGTTTTGTATGGTTTTTTCAAATGTTTTTATTCAAATCACCTGCGCTCGCATTTGGGAGTGTGCCGAAGGCGGATTTTGATTTTTGTAAGGTTTGCAAAGGATTTTATAGGCCAAAGGGGTTTGGAGAGGGGTTTTACCAATGCAGAGGTGATTTGAGGGTAAATTGACTTGCAGCAAAAGGGGAAAGGGGTGGAATAGGTTCACCAAAGTGGCCAGATGCCATTATGGTCCATTTTTGAAGAATGCTCGGCTATTATGCCTAGGGGAGGGAATATACATAAGATTTGGGGCTTTATACACCTTAGTGTTAGTATTAGTAGGGGTAGGGGTAAAATAGGGGAGCTAAATAGTAGAATTAGGAGTTAGTATAAGTGAAGGTGGGGGGTTTAGAAAGGGGGTGTTAGTGATGGAGTAGAGGGGGAAAAGAGAAGTTAGTGATGCTCTTTGCTGTGAGTCCATGGAATTCACCACCTTGTTTGCTGATATATCTATTGCCTTGGCAAAACATCTTGTGATAACTGTGTAATGGTGAACATATCCCTTCTGCAACCACAACTGCCTACCCAACTATTTCACCTAACATTTTTTGTTTCTTCTTGGAGGGGCACTTAGACTTGCAACCCTCAATTGCCTTTTCTTTTCTTTGGCTTTTTCCTTTTTTATCTATCTACTTCTACCCTTATCTCCTCCAAGGTCCCAGATTAGACTTTTGGGAACCTTTGTTTCTCTACCTGAACTACTTGTCTGCCAAGATTAGGCTGTTTGGACAGACTTCTTCATCTATTCTACAACTCAAAATTGAAACATGGCATGATCCAGTTTAGACTGTTGAATCATCCACAAAATGAAATAAGGTCCTCCATATCTGAAGTAATTTCACACACCTCTGATTACCTGGAAATATGTGATCTTTGTGCTAACAATGCAGAGCATATTTGGAAAATTAATAATCAATCATGAAATATGAAACCTATTACTATAGGCATCCAACACTTCTAATGCCTACTAAGAGTACAGAAGTGCAACATCAGTAGCATGTATTAAAATGCAAACATAAATAAATCTTGATCCGTCCATTCATCAAAAACCCCCTCCGAGGGTGCAAAAGTGCATGTTCAAGACACACTTTTCTTCAATCAAGGAACTCTTTCATGCAACTAAGGAAATCATCTAATTGTGACAGCAAGCTTTGTCCCTATAATAGGTATTCACACAAATCCGATCTTCCTTTTTAACCTTCCTAAGTCAAAAAGGTTCACTTTGAAATAATTGGATATGAAGTTCGATCCTTTCCTTAAAATTGTAAAGTGTAGGTATAGATTAATGCATTATAACAACATTCATTCCTTAATTACCAAAGCATATTTTAATCAGAATATCAAGAATACTTCTAAAAGATGAACATTAACTTGGAGAAATGCATCAAGATTCTTATGACAGAAAAGAACGAAATACTTTTTCTGTAATGAACCAAAGAAATCAACTTGAAAAACTGTAAATGCACTAGTGTAGGAATAACGTGCTTGAACGATCCAGGTAGAAATAATACTAATATTTGAAGAGAAAAATTACAAGAGGCTAAGATCAAACTTAGGTAAGCATGCACACCACAGATCCGTCACACAATGGTTATATATGAAATCGAACTTGAAATTTGTGAAAGAATGAAAACATCCATTTAATTCCCACCTTGCATTAAAATGAAATCAACACACCTTTAATGAGAAAGAAGAATGTGTGGGAGAACGCAGTGGGTTGGCTGGGCCCTAGCCAACCACCTCGTTTACCTGTTTAGGAAGCTTGAAAATCAGCTCTCAACAATGCATCAACATAGAATTAAAACACAGGATTGAAATAACATGGTGCAATCCATTTATATTAAATTTCAGAATCAGCAGATGTACATGGTGAAATCGAATCCAGCCCAGAACGAGGGAAATACTAGAAAAATTACAAAATACCACAGTTGTAGTAACATTTCTATCGCTATCGCTCGCTACCATTTTCCATCTGAATCCTACATTATATACATCCCTTCAGGCCTACGACCGTAACAAAATTACATTTAGCATTACAATCTAAGCCTTCCAGCTGTAACGAAATAACAACAATATTACATGCTTAGCCTTTCAACTGTAATAAAACACTAAACTTGAGCATTCGACTGAAGACCTAATCTTTATCATATCCCTGACTTATCATTGCTCCAAGCCGAACTCGAGATGAACAATTCTGAATGATATGTCTGCATTAGGTAGTGAGTTGTCACGAAAGTTTAGGATTCTCTAGCGGTGCAAGAACTTGTTGAGGGCCCTGAAATCGGGTCAACAACAAGGGGGATACCCACCCGGTCGGGAACCTGGTTGGCGGCTTCGTGCCCGTTTGGTGTAGCGGGTCCGACTGGGGATAACGGGACCAGCTTTCCGATCTAAGGGGTGTGTGTGTGTAGAGTTTGGTGATGTGTGTGTGTGTAGAATATGATAATGAAAATCTGGAATTATTTCTAAGCTAATTTAATTCTAAACTCTGAGACTGAATTTTATACTACTTTAATCTACCAAGAACAACACATCTAATCTACGCTAACCCGGGATAGAACTTTTTCCATTATGCGATCTAGAAAGATTTCACACAATAACTGCTAATGAAGATTATTCAGCTATTATGAGAATATAAATCAATTAAGATGAACCATCCTGCATAAAAGGTTAAGCAAAACGGTTGTGAACAACATATCGCATAATTAGTTATTCATGTATTAAGCACAAATCAATGACTCCACCGTACAAAAGTGCCAAATGGTAGTCCACTCATTCATACATTAACATATAAACAACATCAGCTGTATATTACTCTAAGAATGCAAGCAGAAACTCATCAAGAGATAAAAGTACCATTTATGACTGATTTTATACTCACAGACCTTAAGCACTAACGATCTATTTCTACTTACTTCTAATTCCTACTAAGAGTACAGAAGTGAAACATCAGTAGCAGGTATTAAAATGCAAACATAAATAAATCTTGATCCGTCCATTCATCAAAAACCCCCTCCGAGGGTGCAAAAGTGCGTGTTCTGAGGACAAGTTTTTTGACAAATTTTCGGACCCTTCTCCAATGCAACGAGAAGGGTTAAATACTACTAACCGGCTAATTTTAATTACACAAATTTAGGGAACGGCTTCAAATGACCGCCCTTTTACTAAAGCAAATTTATTTCTAAAAACTGAATCTAATTTCTAACCATTTATGTATCTGCTCCTTAGTGCTGTAAGCGATGCGCTGTTTGCCGTGAAAGAGTCGATTGCTTGTCCTTTCCTTTAGTTCGAGCTTGAAAATTAGAAATAACAAGAGTTGGCACCTCTTTCTGACAAACTAGAAGATATCTTTGAAAGTGTTCTTCTGGAGGAGTGTCTTCACGGCGTGTATACTTAGTATAACTCAGATTTCTTTCAAACTGATTGTGATGTTGCTATTTCGGTTTCCGGCCGTGCGAATGACTCAATGAGCTGGGATTTTGTTGCCTGAACGATTTTCTCAATTGAAACTTGTTTCCATTATTTGTTCCAGGCTTTTCTGAGACGTCTTTCCCCTTAAGTGTTTTTCTTTTTGCTTTACCCAATATGGGACTCAGGATCTTTCATAAACGCTTTGCTTTTGTGCGCCTTTGACTCTGAGTCCTAGATAGCCTATTCCCATCAGCATTTGTTGAGTGATACTCTGGAATCCGCGGCCCTGTTGTATGCGGTATCCATTTGCGAAGTCATCTCCTCTCTGTTCTTCTAGCTCTGGCACTTTTCCTTAGATGTTTCCTGCATATAGATTTATATCAGTTGTTGACTTATAGTTCACGTAAATGAAAAGAGACAGAAGAAAAAGATTGACATGAAAGCAATTAAGTTCTAATGAATGCATAATAATGTCACCCATTATGACTTGACTCTTCGAAAAACGCAACATAATCATCTTTGGATACACAGGCGTACAATCATTAATTTCCCGTAAGGTGCGCGCCTAATTTTGGGCTCACAGATCATGCCGAGGAATGCCTGCGACGAATGGCTTCTGCGATTTGCATCGCGGCATTGAAGATTGCGATGTATATAAGTGGTATCGCAACAATTGATGGTCTCATTCGTCGCAAACCATAGATCGCAGGTCACAGCTTTGCATGGTCGCAAATCGCATATCGCAAGATCGCAAGGTCGCAAGGTTTTTCGCTTTGTCACTTTGTGTTGCTTATACGACATTACGACGTGCGACGTCGCATATCGGCCGTCGGCGGTTCTTTAGGTTTTCCCCTTTTGAGCGCTTTTAATGCACGCGGTGCGATGAGTTCTCGCGTCGCTCCCTTTCAGTGTATTTATGCGCTTTGGGAGAGCGCCTCTTTTTCCTTTGCGATGCGATATAGCTCTTAGGGAGTTAATACAAAAGATTTTTCAAACAAAAATATTTTTTTGGATTTTTTGGTTAAGGGTCCCCCTTTGCTTGATGTTATTACTAATATCAAACAAAGAGGGGGGTTGTTGGTGACCACAACAATGGCGATTCACTGTGAAGAACCAGTTATCTCTGCATTTCTATTGACCGTTCACTTCCGAAACAGCAAAATTTTTATATGTCTAAATTTTGTTATGGACAGATAGAGTAGATTACCCCTCACCTTGTCGACGATATTTTGTCTCAACCCTTTTTATATCCCAATTTCTTGCTTCCTCAGGTTTTTTCTTGCATTCTCATCAGTCAATACTTGGTCTTGATAAAAGATAAAATAAGGTCTTCTCTGCGTAGTGGCTTAAAAGTATGCTCATTTGTCATAGGTAGCGTCTCTGCTGCCCGCAAGCGTCCATAGCCTCGACAAGGTTACCATGTTATCCAGCAATGATCCTTTTTCCTGTTTGAGGTTACTCGCAACATTCCAGAGAAAAATCCTTTTTGACACACTTTTCCTTTCTTAATTCTCTAAAGAACAATGTCTTGGTTTGGTGGCCGAATTATGACACAGTCATTCACTTTATTTACACTTTTGCTGAACAAGTCGGCTCGTGATGTGAGACCTCTTGTCTTTTGATTGCAACAATCTTAAGTCGTTGCCCTGTTTTGATAGACAGTATTGGCAAAGTCAGCAAGTTATAATATCTGTGATCATGATAAGTCGGCTCGTGATGAGACCTCTTATTCTTTGAGATATAGTGTTTTCCTTGGATTGTTTCTCTGAACGCTGTAATTTCCTTTTAGCAGGGAGGAAGTCATTGTTTTTCCTTAAGAAAGCTCTGGACGAAAATAATAGAGTTTTTGAAAACAACAGTTTTGCAGAGAATGCTTATTTTATTATTGATGATACCTTTCATGGTGCTGATACAAAACAATTCTTTTACCAGAGGTTGCTTTTGTCAAGTTTTTTTTTAGAGGTCGAAACGAGTATCGTAATCAAAGTGAAGTTAACTCTATTTGTCAATAATAAAATTCAGATTTTCAAAAATGTTGCTATATGTACAATCGAAATCAAAATCTGATAGAGAATTGGCGTGCTCGTTCATGAATCCTTTTTAAATGATCATTTACAACGGGTTTTATTCATAAAAAGAGAAAAACTAAACAAAATAAAAACTAAAAACTAAATCTATCCTACAAAAATTAGAAGAATTCTCTTCTATGGAAAGTATAATTTAAGAATCAGTCTATTGATAGGTAAAGAATCTCTCCTTCCTGCCAGATCTTGCAATACGAATGTAAACGGGCCTACAACTTCTACAATCTGAAAAGGGCCAAGCCACAGCTTTTGAAATTTCGTATGTTTGCCCTTTTCTTCATGAGCCTTATCCCATTTCAAAACTAAATCACCCATCTGAAAGTTTTTTCTGGTTATGATGCTTGAGTCAAAAGAAGATTTTATTAGCGCTTGGTGATGAGCATGGGTTTTCCTAGCTTGTTCTCTTTGTTCTTCTAGTTTGATTATTTCCATTTGTCTTAATTGTAAATAGGAAATAGATACTTCATCGATATATTGCACTAAAGACAAAGAGGGAATAACTAGGTGAGTCGGAAGAACCACTTCTCTCCCATAAACTAAATTAAAGGGAGAAGTGCCGATTGAAGCCTTCTTTGTGATTCTATCAGCCCATAAAGCATTTACCAGCGCTTTGTGCCAATTCTTTTGGTTTTGGTCGACTCTTCTTTTGATAATTCTGATTAGTTTCTTGTTTGTTGACTCAGCCAATCCATTACCTTGCGGATATTAGTTTGCAGAATATTTCAGTTTGAACCCTCTTTTAAGCGCAAACTCAGTCATAGTATTTCCAGAAAAATATGAAGCGTTATCAAACATTAATGTTGTTGGCAATCCAAACCTAGTGATGATAAATTGATCTATGAATTCAATAATATTTCAGAATGAATTGTCTTGAGAGGAACCGCTTCTACCCATTTGGTAAAATAATCAGTTGTCGTAAGGATATACTTATGCTGCTTAGAAGAGTTAGGAACGATCTCACCTATTATGTCCAAGCCCCATTGACTGAATGGTTGGTCGATGATGACTGGTTGTAGCGGCATGGACGGTTTCCTTTGTTTTCCTGCAGGAGTCTGGCAAACTTGGTATTTCCTTACGTGGTTGTATGAGTCTTTGAACAGCGTGGGCCAATAATATCCTGCACGCAAGATTTTATGTGCATTCGTATCTTCGGCATAGTGTCCGCCCGCTGGTCCATCGTGGAGTTCCTGCAAAACCCTTTCGGCTTCAGTTTTCTCAAGACACCTAAGAAGCACATAATCGTAATTCCTTTTAAACAAGACATCATTTATGAGCTGGTATTGTTTAGCTTTTAATCTCAGAGCTCTTTTCTTGGTATGATCTAGATGGGATGGAGCATACCCGTTCTTAAGAAAATAAATGGTGTCAGCATATGATGATTCTGCATCGTTTAGGCTTACCTCATACGCTTGTACCTCTTCAGATGAGTTCTCCGGGATTTGTGATGCTCCAGCTAACATCTTGCAGAAGCCTTGACCTCTTACGATGTTTGCTGGTTTGATCTCAAGATCATATTCTTGTAAAGTGGTAATCCAATTAGCTCCCTTTTCGCCCACGTCTTTCTGTACCAAAAGGTTTCTTACCGCTGGAAACGGTACTACGACTTTAGTGTGGGCTTTAAGCAAGAAAGGTCTGAAATATTTGATCGCTTTGAAAACAGCATATGCTTGTTTCTCTACGTCTGAGTAATTAATTTCAACACCTTGTAAGTTCAAGCTAAAGAATGCGATTGGAGCTTCCGCTTTCTCTTGATTTCCTTAGGTCAAAATCGCGGCATAGGATTTCTCTGAGGCAAAAGTGTACAGGATAAAAGATTCCGAAAAATTTGGGGTGGCCAAAGATGGAGCATCGATGATAGCTTGTTTGATTAAGTTGAACGCTTCGTGCTCATCTAGACCCCATTTGAAATTTGAATTCTTTTTTATCATATTTTGTAAGGGAGAAATAATACGTGAAAAATCCAGGACAAATCTTTTGACAAAATTGATCTGTCCAAGGAAGGATTGCATGGCTTTCTTGTTATGGGGTATGGATATTTCGGAAATTTCCTTGATTCTTTCAGGTTCTATATGAATACTAGATTTCGACACTATGAATCCGAGCAATTTCCCTTCGCTTAATGCAAAGAAATATTTCTTTGGGTTGAGCGAAACCCCATACCTCAAGCATCTTTGAAAGATTTGCTTCAAATCTTTGAGATGGTTGTTTCGTTTTTTGGAGTACACTGTTATATCATCCAGGTAAATCACTACTGATTTATTGACTAACCCTTTAAACGCGATGTCCATGGCTCTCTGAAAGGTAGCTCCGGCATTGATCAGACTAAATGGCATCTTCCGATATGCATAAGTGCCCCATTTGGTTCGGAACGTAGTCTTTAACTGATCATCGGGATGCACCAGTAATTGATTGTATCCTAAAAATCCATCCAGGAATGACATTAATTTTGAGCCTGCTACTGCCTGTAATATTTGCTCCATAGGTGGGAGGGGAAAGTTATCTTTCTGACAGGCTTTGTTGAGATTTCGGAAATCGATACAGATTCTAATGTCTTTGTTTTTCTTCCTAACGGGCACCATACTGGATACCCTTTTAGAATGCCTTACGGGGAAGATTATTCTGGCTCTCAACAACTTATTAAGCTCAGTTTTTATCTGATTTTCTAGGTTAGGGTGTATTTTTCTGAGCTTCTGCTGGACAGGTTTTTCATTGTCAATCATAGGGATAACATGTTGAATGATAGAAGTGTTGTATGTCTTTAGCTCATCATAATTCCAATCAAAAACGTTTTTGTATTGTCTCAGAAGACGGATATATGCTGATTTCTCTTCAGGGGCTAGGTCGTGACCTAGGTTAACGTTTTGTGGCTTCTAATCGGTCCCTAGGTTTACTAATTCATAGTTCAGGGTAGAACTGCAAAGTTTAGCATTGGCGGACCTTTTAAACCGACTTTTCAAATCATATAAATCTTCTAACTTGACCACCGATTTCGGTATAGCATTGTCAGAGCCATTTTGTTGTATTTGGTGATCATGATGGTCTTCGTCGATTATCTGATTTGAGTAGGATCCTTCAGAAGTAAGGAAATTTACGATGTCAGGATCGTCGTTGAACACTCTCCAATTGGTGATATTGTCAGGGATGGATGGTCTAAAGATTAATTCTATTGAAAACCTATCAGGACTAAAATCTTCAGAAGGGATAAGTCTAGAGGCTACGTTAGCTAACAGGTCTGCGCTCGCGTTTTGAATTCTTGGAATTGATGAGATGTTGAATGCTACGAAATGTGCAGTGAGATCTTGAACTAATGATTGATAATGCTTTAAATGACTTGACAAGCAATGTATGGTGTTACGTACCTGTTTTACGACGATCTCTGAATCTCCAAAGACTTGAAGATACTTAACGTTTAATCCGATTGCTTTGTATAGGCCTTGAACCAAGGCTTCGTACTCCGCTGTGTTGTTCGTGCAATCGAACTCAAGTCTGCATGTGAGCATAATCTTGTTCCCGTCTGGGTTAATCAGAATGCATCCTGCTCCTGCTCCCTCATTGGATTTAGATCCGTCAAAATATAATTTCCAAAATAAAGATGTATTTACAGAATTATCTAAAAAACTAAAACATTTTGAGTCATCAGTTTGGGAGAAATTTTCAACTTGGGATAAAACTGAATTCTCTAAGTATGGTGAAATATGAGCATTGAAATTACCTAGGAAAGAATCTATTGCGTAATTGCCCACAATGCTGCTATTGTATGTTATGGCTTCATTTTCTCCTTCTAGTTCTGTCACTATGTATTTTTGGTGCAACTCTGGTTCAACCTTTATCTGATTTGGTTTACCATTGTATGGTAACCACATGTGCGACCAATCGGTTGAAAAATATCCATGGAGTTTTTCTGACCAATCCCTGCTAAGAATCAAACCATAGAACTCAAGGATATCAGCTACTAGAATGTCGATAACCTGACACACTTTTGGGTTAGACGACAATCTTATGGTCACCTGATTGAGTTCACCAATCACTTCGACTTGGGATCGATCAAGTTGAACTATACATACCGCGGATTTTTGAGGTTGCACATTCAATTTGGCACATATTGACCTGGGTAAAATATTCGTTGAAGCACCAGAATCGACCAAGCAATTGTGCACGTTTTTATTGAAGATTTCATATGTGAGAAGAAAAGGAGGAGTATGGGATCTCGATCTTCCTCCAATCAAGGCGATGTCATTTGGATCAATTTTATTAATCGTGTTGGTTGGAGGTCTTCCCAAATTGTGGGAAGCTACAACTGTAGGTAAAGATGTAGTAGGCACAGCATGTAATTCTTTCATCATTATTTTCTGCTGGTGTTTCAATTTACTCAATTCGTACAGAGTGATATTAGCCCTAGTCTTCTTCATGTCATCAATGATGTTATATTCCATTTCATCCGACACTATTAGTGTTCTTGATGGAGGCGTTTGATCGGATTGGACTGGGCTAAGCTGGGTCGCTTTAGCAGTTGTCTTTTTTGTTGCGACCTTTTCTTTTGTTGCAGGGTTTGCGCCCTTTTGTTTTGGGGTAGTTAGGGGAGGATCAAGTTGATTTTTGCTTCTCGTGCTAACAGGAAATGCTCCTTGATCTTCTTCTTGTGGGAGGATGAAGTCCCACATTCCTTGTAGTTATACAACCTCTTCCTCGTCGGTCTACCCTTCAATGGTATTCTCTTCTTCTTCGTCTTCTTCAGATTCAACGTTTGAGACAACACTAGGTGGTCTTACCTCCATGGGAGGATTTCTTTTAAAAGTCCTAAAGGGCTTTTTCGAAGAAGTCTCTGCTACTTGTTTCTTAATATCAATCATCTCATTGGACATGGCTTTCAACACTTTTTGTAATCCTTCCAAATCAAATGGGTCTTTCGTTTGCTTCTTCTTGGTGTCTTCTTTGAAAGAGATCTTCTTAGATTTGTGTTCTTCTATAGCAGATCTCTTTTCTAGGGCTACCACGCGTTTTTCCACTTCTAATGCTTCTGTCAAGTTGTCGACTAAGGTGGTCTTGTTTGCCCTATCTACGAAGATAGCCAAGTTTGGAGGTAAAGCCGTGATGTACCATTCACATCTTACTTCCTCGCTGGGTTGTGAGGCAGCGGGGATTTTGTTGAGGATCTTATTGAACCGTAAGTTAAAATATTTAATGGGTTCTCTAGCCTCAGCCTTAGATTAGATAGGTCAATGATCAATGTCGCCGTGGATCTGTCATCACCAAACTTGGTGAGTAACTGAGTTTGAAAAATGTCCCAGCTTGTGATGGATCCGGAAGGTAACGAAAAGTACCATGACCCGGTTGTTCCTTGCATTGTATAAGGGAAAAGCCGGACAACAACGTCTTCGTTAGTGACTCCGTTGAGATTAACAGAAAGCATGAAATTATTGATATGTTCCTCGGCTAGCATGCCTGCTTCCGGATTGAATTTAGGCAGCCATTTCTCAGGATGGGCCGGTATAGGGCTCAGGCGTGGAGGCATTAAAACCACCCCAGGATTGTTCCATGGAGACTGGGCCATCGTTGAGCTGCTAGTTAATGGAAGTGTAGAAGATGATCCTTGATGCTGAGAAGATGAAGATATTAAGATCTTTGATGTTTGAAGAGGAAGGTTTGTAGAAGATGGGTGAGTGAGTTGGAATGTAAGAGTGGGTGCTTGACTTCGCGGTGAGGGAGTTGATATGGACGAAGTGGATGAAGGAGTCTGACTGTCAGACTCTGGTGGTGTTTTCCTTGCTCTTTTCCTGGTAGGGAGAGGGAGTTCACTTGGTTGTATGCCAAATTTTTCACTCTTTAATCTGGTAAGGGGATGAGCAGGGTTGTACTGCGAAGTCACGCTGCTTTTAGATTTATCAGACTTCTTGTTAAAATAGAGAATCCCTGGAGTTTACGAATCAAAGTTTGAATTTCAAGGGGTTCAATGATAGATTGGTCTGATATATTCGAATATGTAGCAGTGGTAGATACTCGAGCGACTTCAAATTCCGGGCTTAACCGTGTTGGAGAAGTCGAGGGAGTTGATGAGGGTGTATTACTCTCAGAATGGTATTTAGATGTTGCTTTAGGTGCCATTCATAGTTCATGCCCTCCTTCTAGCGCCAAATATGTTGAGGGCCCTGAAATCGGGTCAACAACAAGGGGGATACCCACCCGGTCGTTAACCTGGTTGGCAGCTCCGTGCCCGTTTGGTGTAGCGAGTCCGACTGGGGATAACGGGACCAGCTTCCCGATCTAAGGGGTGTGTGTGTGTAGAGTTTGGTGATGTGTGTGTGTGTAGAATATGATAATGAAAATCTGGAATTATGTCTAAGCAAATTTAATTCTAAACTCTGAGACTGAATTTTATACTACTTTAATCTACCAAGAACAACACATCTAATCTACGCTAACCCGGGATAGAACTTTTTCCATTATGCGATCTAGAAAGATTTCACACAATAACTCGTAATGAAGATTATTCAGCTATTATGAGAATATAAATCAATTAAGATGAACCATCCTGCATAAAAAGTTAAGCAAAACGGTTGTGAACAACATATCGCATAATCAGTTATTCATGTATTAAGCACAAATCAATGACTCCACCGTACAAAAGTGCCAAATGGTAGTCCACTCATTCATACATTAACATATAAACAACATCAGCTGTATATTACTCTAAGAATGCAAGCAGAAACTCGTCAAGAGATAAAAGTACCATTTATGACTGATTTTATACTCACAGACCTTAAGCAATAACGATCTATTTCAACTTACTTCTAATGCCTACTAAGAGTACAGAAGTGCAACATCAGTAGCAGGTATTAAAATGAAAACATAAATAAATCTTGATCCGTCCATTCATCGAAAACCCCCTCCGAGGGTGCAAAAGTGCATGTTCAAGACACACTTTTCTTCAATCAAGGAACTCTTTCATGCAACTAAGGAAATCATCTAATTGTGACAGCAAGCTTTGTCCCTATAATAGGTATTCACACAAATCTGATCTTCCTTTTTAACCTTCCTAAGTCAAAGAGGTTCACTTTGAAATAATTGGATATGAAGTTCGATCCTTTCCTTAAAATTGTAAAGTGTAGGTATAGATTAATGCATTATAACAACATTCATTCCTTAATTACCAAAGCATATTTTAATCAGAATATCAAGAATACTTCTAAAAGATGAACATTAACTTGGAGAAATGCATCAAGATTCTTATGACAGAAAAGAACGAAATACTTTTTCTGTAATGAACCAAAGAAATCAACTTGAAAAACTGTAAATGCACTAGTGTAGGAATAACGTGCTTGCACGATCCAGGTAGAAATAATACTAATATTTGAAGAGAAAAATTACAAGAGGCTAAGATCAAACTTAGGTAAGCATGCACACCACGGATCCGTCACACAATGGTTATATATGAAATCGAACTTAAAATTTGTGAAAGAATGAAAACATCCATTTAATTCCCACCTTGCATTAAAATGAAATCAACACACCTTTAATGAGAAATAAGAATGTGTGGGAGAACGCACTGGGTTGGCTGGGCCCTAGCCAACCACCTTGTTTACCTGTTTAGGAAGCTTGAAAATCAGCTCTCAACAATGCATCAACATAGAATTAAAACACAGGATTGAAATAACATGGTGCAATCCATTTATATTAAATTTCAGAATCAGCAGATGTACATGGTGAAATCGAATCCAGCCCAGAACGAGGGAAATACTAGAAAAATTACAAAATACCACAGTTGCAGTAACATTGCTATCGCTATCGCTCGCTACCATTTTCCATCTGAATCCTACATTATATACATCCCTTCAGGCCTACGACCGTAACAAAATTACATTTAGCATTACAATCTAAGCCTTCCGGCTGTAACGAAATAACAACAATATTACATGCTTAGCCTTTCAACTGTAATAAAACACTAAACTTGAGCATTCGACTGAAGACCTAATCTTTATCATATCCCTGACTTATCATTGCTCCAAGCCGAACTCGAGATGAACAATTCTGAATGATATGTCTGCATTAGGTAGTGAGTTGTCACGAAAGTTTAGGATTCTCTAGCGGTGCAAGAACCTGTTGAGGGCCCTGAAATCGGTCAACAACAAGGGGGATACCCACCCGGTCGGGAACCTGGTTGGCGGCTTCGTGCCCGTTTGGTGTAGCGGGTCCGACTGGGGATAACGGGACCAGCTTCCCGATCTAAGGGGTGTGTGTGTGTAGAGTTTGGTGATGTGTGTGTGTGTAGAATATGATAATGAAAATCTGGAATTATTTCTAAGCTAATTTAATTCTAAACTCTGAGACTGAATTTTATACTACTTTAATCTACCAAGAACAACACATCTAATCTACGCTAACCCGGGATAGAACTTTTTCCATTATGCGATCTAGAAAGATTTCACATAATAACTCGTAATGAAGATTATTCAGCTATTATGAGAATATAAATCAATTAAGATGAACCATCCTGCATAAAAAGTTAAGCAAAACGGTTGTGAACAACATATCGCATAATCAATTATTCATGTATTAAGCACAAATCAATGACTCCACCGTACAAAAGTGCCAAATGGTAGTCCACTCATTCATACATTACATTATAAACAACATCAGTTGTATATTACTCTAAGAATGCAAGCAGAAACTCGTCAAGAGATAAAAGTACCATTTATGACTGATTTTATACTCACAGACCTTAAGCACTAACGATCTGTTTCTACTTACTTCTAATGCCTACTAAGAGTACAGAAGTGAAACATCAGTAGCAGGTATTAAAATGCAAACATAAATAAATCTTGATCCGTCCATTCATCAAAAACCCCCTCCGAGGGTGCAAAAGTGCGTGTTCTGAGGACAAGTTTTTTGACAAATTTCCGAACCCTTCTCCAATGCAACGAGAAGGGTTAAATACTACTAACCGGCTAATTTTAATTACACAAATTTAGGGAACGGCTTCAAATGACCGCCCTTTTACTAAAACAAATTTATTTCTAAAAACTGAATCTAATTTCTAACCATTTCTGTATCTTCTCCTTAGTGCTGTAAGCGATGCGCTGTTTGCCGTGAAAGAGTCGGTTGCTTGTCCTTTCCTTTAGTTCGAGCTTGAAAATTAGAAATAACAAGAGCTGGCACCTCTTTCTGACAAACTAGAAGATATTTTTGAAAGTGTTCTTTTGGAGGAGTGTCTTCACGGCGTGTATACTTAGTACAACTCAGATTTCTTTCAAACTGATTGTGTTGTTGCTATTTCGGTTTCTGGCCGTGCGAATGACTCAATGAGCTGGGTATTTTGTTGCCTGAACGATTTTCTCAATTGAAACTTGTTTCCATTATTTGTTCCAGGCTTTTCTGAGACGTCTTTCCCCTTAAGTGTTTTTCTTTTTGCTTTACCCAATTTGGGACTCAGGATCTTTCATAAATGCTTTGCTTTTGTGCGCCTTTGACTCTGAGTCCTAGATAGCCTATTCCCATCAGCATTTGTTGAGTGATACTCTGGAATCCACGGCCCTGCTGTATGCGGTATCCATCTGCGAAGTCATCTCCTCTCTGTTCTTCTAGCTCTGGCGCTTTTCCTTAGATGTTTCCTGCATATAGATTTATATCAGTTGTTGACTTATAGTTCAAGTAAATGAAAAGAGACAGAAGAAAAAGATTGACATGAAAGCAATTAAGTTCTAATGAATGCATAATCATGTCACCCATTATGACTTGACTCTTCGAAAAACGCAACATAATCATCTTTGGATACACAGGCGTACAATCATTAATTTCCCGTAAGGTGCGCGCCTAATTTTGGGCTCACAGATCATGTCGAGGAATGCCTGCGACGAATGGCTTCTGCGATTTGCATCGCGGCATCGAAGATTGCGATGTATATAAGTGGTATCGCAACAATTGATGGTCTCATTCGTCGCAAACCATAGATCGCAGGTCGCAGCTTTGCATGGTCGCAAATCGCATATCGCAAGATCGCAAGGTCGCAAGGTTTTACGCTTTGTCACTTTGTGTTGCTTATGCGACATTGCGACGTGCGACGTCGCATATCGGTCGTCGGCGGTTCTTTAGGTTTTCCCCTTTTGAGAGCTTTTAATGCACGCAGTGCGATGAGTTCTCACGTCGCTCCCTTTCAGTGTATTTATGCGCTTTGGGAGAGCGCCTCTTTTTCCTTTGCGATGCGATATAGCTCTTAGGGAGTTAATACAAAAGATTTTTCAAACAAAAATATTTTTTTGGATTTTTTGGTTAAGGGTCCCCCTTTGCTTGATGTTATTACTAATATCAAACAAAGAGGGGGGTTGTTGGTGACCACAACAATGGCGATTCACTGTGAAGAACCAGTTATCTCTGCATTTCTATTGACCGTTCACTTCCGAAACAGCAAAATTTTTATATGTCTAAATTTTGTTATGGACAGATAGAGTAGATTACCCCTCACCTTGTCGACGATATTTTGTCTCAACCCTTTTTATATCCCAATTTCTTGCTTCCTCAGGTTTTTTCTTGCATTCTCATCAGTCATTACTTGGTCTTGATAAAAGATGAAATAAGGTCTTCTCTGCGTACTAGCTTAAAAGTATGCTCATTTGTCGTAGGTAGAGTCTCTGCTGCCCGCAAGCGTCCATAGCCTCGACAGGGTTACCATGTTATCCAGCAATGATCCTTTTTCCTGTTTGAGGTTACTCGCAACATTCCAGAGAAAAATCCTTTTTGACACACTTTTCCTTTCTTAATTCTCTAAAGAACAATGTCTTGGTTTGGTGGCCGAATTATGACACAGTCATTCACTTGATTTTCACTTTTGCTGAACAAGCCGGCTCGTGATGAGACCTCTTGTCTTTTGATTACAACAATCTTAAGTCGTTGCCCTGTTTTGATAGACAGTATTGGCAAAGTCAGCAAGTTATAATATCTGTGATCATGATAAGTCGGCTCGTGATGAGACCTCTTATTCTTTGAGATATAGTGTTTTCCTTGGATTGTTTCTCTGAACGCTGTAATTTCCTTTTAGCAGGGAGGAAGTCATTGGTTTTCCTTAAGAAAGCTCTGGACGACAATAATAGAGTTTTTGAAAACAACAGTTTTGCAGAGAATACTTATTTTATTATTGATGATACCTTTCATGGTGCTGATACAAAACAATTCTTTTACCAGAGGTTGCTTTTGTCAAGTTTTTTTTTAGAGGTCGAAACGAGTATCGTAATCAAAGTGAAGTTAACTCTATTTGTCAATAATAAAATTCAGATTTTCAAAAATGTTGCTATCTGTACAATCGAAATCAAAATCTGATAGAGAATTGGCGTGCTCTTTCATGAATCCTTTTTAAATGATCATTTACATGGGTTTTATTCATAAAAAGAGAAAAACTAAACAAAATAAAAACTAAAAACTAAATCTATCCTACAAAAATTAGAAGAATTCTCTTCTATGGAAAGTATAATTTAAGAATCAGTCTATTGACAGGTAAAGAATCTCTCCTTCCTGCCAGATCCTGCAACACGAATGTAGACGGGCCTACGACTTCTACAATCTGAAAAGGGCCAAGCCACAGCTTTTGAAATTTCATATGTTTGCCCTTTTCTTCATGAGCCTTATCCCATTTCAAAACTAAATCACCCATCTGAAAGTTTTTTCTCGTTATGATGCTTGAGTCAAAAGAAGATTTTATTAGCGCTTGGTGATGAGCATGGGTTTTCCTAGCTTGTTCTCTTTGTTCTTCTAGTTTGATTATTTCCATTTGTCTTAATTGTAAAGAGGAAGTAGATACTTCATCGATATATTGCACTAAAGACAAAGAGGGAATAACTAGGTGAGTCGGAAGAACCACTTCTCTCCCATAAACTAAATTAAAGGGAGAAGTGCCGATTGAAGCCTTCTTTGTGATTCTATCAGCCCATAAAGCATTTACCAGCGCTTTGTGCCAATTCTTTTGGTTTTGGTCGACTGTTCTTTTGATAATTCTGATTAGTTTCTTGTTTGTTGACTCAGCCAATCCATTACCTTGCAGATAGTAGTTTGCAGAATATTTCAGTTTGAACCCTCTTTTAAGCGCAAACTCAGTCATAGTATTTCCAGAAAAATATGAAGCGTTATCAAACATTAATGTTGTTGGCAATGCAAACCTAGTGATGATAAATTGATCTATGAATTCAATAATATTTTCAGAATGAACTGTCTTGAGAGGAACCGCTTCTACCAATTTGGTAAAATAATCAGTTGCCGTAAGGATATACTTATGCTGCTTAGAAGAGTGAGGAACGATCTCACCTATTATGTCCAAGCCCCATTGACTGAATGGTTGGTCGATGATGACTGGTTGTAGCGGCATGGACAGTTTCCTTTGTTTTCCTGCAGCAGTCTGGCAGACTTGGTATTTCCTTACGTGGTTGTATGAGTCTTTGAACAGCGTGGGCCAATAATATCCTGCACGCAAGATTTTATGTGCAGTCGTATCTCCGGCATAGTGTCCGCCCGCTGGTCCATCGTGGAGTTCCTGCAAAACCTTTTCGGCTTCAGTTTTCTCAAGACACCTAAGAAGCACAGAATCGTAATTCCTTTTAAACAAGACATCATTTATGAGCTGGTATTGTTTAGCTTTTAATCTCAGAGCTCTTTTCTTGGTATGATCCAGACGGGATGGAGCATACCCGTTCTTATGAAAATAAATGGTGTCAGCATATGATGATTCTGCATCGTTTAGGCTTACCTCATACGCTTGTACCTCTTCAGATGAGTTCTCCGGGATTTGTGATGCTCCAGCTAACATCTTGCAGAAGCCTTGACCTCTTACGATGTTTGCTAGTTTGATCTCAAGATCATATTCTTGTAAAGCGGTAATCCAATTAGCTCCCTTTTCGCCCACGTCTTTCTGTACCAAAAGGTTTCTTACTGCTGGAAACGGTACTACGACTTTAGTGTGGGCTTTAAGCAAGAAAGGTCTGAAATATTTGATCGCTTTGAAAACAGCATATGCTTGTTTCTCTACGTCTGAGTAATTAATTTCAACACCTTGTAAGTTCAAGCTAAAGAATGCGATTGGAGCTTCCGCTTTCCCTTGATTTGCTTAGGTCAAAATCGCGGCATAGGATTTCTCTGAGGCAAAAGTGTACAAGATAAAAGATTCCGGAAAATTTGGGGTGGCCAAAGATGGAGCATCGATGATAGCTTGTTTGATTAAGTTGAACGCTTCGTGCTCATCTAGACCCCATTTGAAATTTGAATTCTTTTTTATCATATTTTGTAAGGGAGAAATAATACGTGAAAAATCCAGGACAAATCTTTTGACAATATTGATCTGTCCAAGGAAGGATTGCATGGCTTTCTTGTTATGGGGTATGGATATTTCGGAAATTTCCTTGATTCTGTCGGGTTCTATATGAATACTAGATTTCGACACTATGAATCCGAGCAATTTCCCTACGCTTAATGCAAAGAAATATTTCTTTGGGTTGAGCGAAACCCCATACCTCAAGCATCTTTGAAAGATTTGCTTCAAATCTTTGAGATGGTTGTTTCGTTTTTTGGAGTACATTGTTATATCATCCATGTAAATCACTATTGATTTATTGACTAACCCTTTAAACGTGATGTCCATGGCTCTCTGAAAGGTAGCTCCGGCATTGATCAGACTAAATGGCATCTTCCGATATGCATAAGTGCCCCATTTGGTTCGGAACGTAGTCTTTAACTGATCATCGGGATGCACCAGTACTTGATTGTATCCTAAAAATCCATCCAGGAATGACATTAATTCTGAGCCTGCTACTGCCTGTAATATTTGCTCCATAGGTGGGAGAGGAAAGTTATCTTTCTGACAGGCTTTGTTGAGATTTCGGAAATCGATACAGATTCTAATGTCTCTGTTTTTCTTCCTAACGGGCACCATATTGGATACCCATTTAGAATGCCTTACGGGGAAGATTATTCTGGCTCTCAACAACTTATTAAGCTCAGTTTTTATCTGATTTTCTAGGTTAGGGTGTATTTTTCTGAGCTTCTGCTGGACAGGTTTTTCATTGTCAATCATAGGGATAACATGTTGAATGATAGAAGTTTTGTATGTCTTTAGCTCATCATAATTCCAGGAAAAAACGTTTTTGTATTGTCTCAGAAGACGGATATATGCTGATTTCTCTTCAGGGGCTAGGTCGTGACCTAGGTTAACGTTTTGTGGCTTCTGATCGGTCCCTAGGTTTACTAATTCATAGTTCAGGGTAGAACTGCAAAGTTTAGCATTGGCGGACCTTTTAAACCGACTTTTCAAATCATATAAATCTTCTAACTTGACCACCGATTTCGGTATAGCATTGTCAGAGCCATTTTGTTGTATTTGGTGATCATGATGGTCTTCGTCGATTATCTGATTTGAGTAGGATCCTTCAGAAGTAAGGAAATTTACGATGCCAGGATCGTCGTTGAACAGTCTCCAATTGGTGATATTGTCAGGGATGGATGGTCTAAAGATTAATTCTATTGAAAACCTATCAGGACTAAAATCTTCAGAAGGGATAAGTCTAGAGGCTACGTTAGCTAACAGTTCTGCGCTCGCGTTTTGAATTCTTGGAATTGATGAGATGTTGAATGCTACGAAATGTGCAGTGAGATCTTGAACTAATGATTGATAATGCTTTAAATGACTTGACAGGCAATGTATGGTGTTACGTACCTTTTTTACGATGATCTCTGAATCTCCAAAGACTTGAAGATACTTAACGTTTAATCCGATTGCTTTGTATAGGCCTTGAACCAAGGCTTCGTACTCCGCTGTGTTGTTCGTGCAATCGAATTCAAGTCTGCATGTGAGCATAATCTTGTTCCCATCTGGGTTAATCAGAACGCATCCTGCTCCTGCTCCCTCATTGGATTTAGATCCGTCAAAATATAATTTCCAAAATAAAGATGTATTTACAAAATTATCTAAAAAACTAAAACATTTTGAGTCATCAGTTTGGGAGAAATTTTCAACTTGGGATAAAACTGAATTCTCTAAGTATGGTGAAATATGAGCATTGAAATTACCTAGGAAAGAATCTATTGCGTAATTGCCTACAATGCTGCTATTGTATGTTATGGCTTCATTTTCTCCTTCCAGTTCTGTCACTATGTATTTCTGGTGCAACTCTGGTTAAACCTTTATCTGATTTGGTTTACCATTGTATGGTAACCACATGTGCGACCAATCGGTTGAAAAATATCCGTGGAGTTTTTCCGACCAATCCCTGCTAAGAATCAAACCATAGAACTCAGGGATATCAGCTACTAGAATGTCGATAACCTGACACACTTTTGGGTTAGATGACAATCTTATGGTCACCTGATTGAGTTCACCAATCACTTCGACTTGGGATCGATCAAGTTGAACTATACATACCGCGGATTTTTGAGGTTGCACATTCAATTTGGCACATATTGACCTGGGTAAAATATTCGTTGAAGCACCAGAATCGACCAAGCAATTGTGCACGTTTTTATTGAAGATTTCATATGTGAGAAGAAAAGGAGGAGTATGGGATCTCGATCTTCCTCCAATCAAGGCGATGTCATTTGGATCAATTTTATTGATCGTGTTGGTTGGAGGTCTTCCCAAATTGTGGGAAGCTACAACTGTAGGTAAAGATGTAGTAGGCACAACATGTAATTCTTTCATATTTATTTTCTGCTGGTGTTTCAATTTACTCAATTCGTACAGAGTGATATTAGCCCTAGTTTTCTTCATGTCATCAATGATGTTATATTCCATTTCATCCGACACTATTAGTGTTCTTGATGGAGGCGTTTGATCAGATTGGACTGGGCTAAGCTGGGTCGCTTTAGCAGTTGTCTTTTTTGTTGCGACCTTTTCTTTAGTTGCAGGGTTTACGCCCTTTTGTTTTGGGGTAGTTAGGGGAGGATCAAGTTGATTTTTGCTTCTCGTGCTAACAGGAAATGCTTCTTGATCTTCTTCTTGTGGGAGGATGAAGTCCCACATTCCTTGTAGTTCTACAACCTCTTCCTCGTCGGTCTGCCCTTCAGTGGTATTCTCTTCTTCTTCGTCTTCTTCAGATTCAACGTTCGAGACAACACTAGGTGGTCTTACCTCCATGGGAGGATTTCTTTTAAAAGTCCTAAAGGGATTTTTCGAAGAAGTCTCTGCTACTTGTTTCTTAATATCAATCATCTCATTGGACATGGCTTTCAACACTTTTTGTAATCCTTCCAAATCGAAAGGGTCTTTCGTTTGCTTCTTCTTGGTGTCTTCTTTGAAAGAGATCTTCTTAGATTTGCGTTCTTCTATAGCAGATCTCTTTTCTAGGGCTACCACGCGTTTTTCCACTGCTAACGCTTCTGTCAAGTTGTCGACTAAGGTGGTCTTGTTTGCCCTATCTACGAAGATAGCCAAGTTTGGAGGTAAAGCCGTGATGTACCATTCACATCTTACTTCCTCGCTGGGTTGTGAGGCAGCGAGGATTTTGTTGAGGATCTTATTGAACTTTTGTTGGGATAGAACTTTTTCCATTATGCGATCTAGAAAGATTTCACACAATAACTCGTAATGAAGATTATTCAGCTATTATGAGAATATAAATCAATTAAGATGAACCATCCTGCATAAAAAGTTAAGCAAAACGGTTGTGAACAACATATCGCATAATCAGTTATTCATGTATTAATTACAAATCAATGACTCCACCGTACAAAAGTGCCAAATGGTAGTCCACTCATTCATACATTAACATATAAACAACATCAGCTGTATATTACTCTAAGAATGCAAGCAGAAACTCGTCAAGAGATAAAAGTACCATTTATGACTGATTTTATACTCACAGACCTTAAGCAATAACGATCTATTTCTACTTACTTCTAATGCCTACTAAGAGTACAGAAGTGCAACATCAGTAGCAGGTATTAAAATGCAAACATAAATAAATCTTGATCCGTCCATTCATCAAAAACCCCCTCCGAGGGTGCAAAAGTGCATGTTCTGAGGACAAGTTTTTTGACAAATTTCTGGACCCTTCTCCAATGCAACGAGAAGGGTTAAATACTACTAACCGGCTAATTTTAATTATACAAATTTAGGGAACGGCTTCAAATGACCGCCCTTTTACTAAAACAAATTTATTTCTAAAAACTGAATCTAATTTCTAACCATTTCTGTATCTGCTCCTTAGTGCTGTAAGCGATGCGTTGTTTGCCGTGAAAGAGTCGGTTGCTTGTCCTTTCCTTTAGTTCGAGCTTGAAAATTATAAATAACAAGAGCTGGCACCTCTTTCTGACAAACTAGAAGATATTTTTGAAAGTGTTCTTCTGGAGGAGTGTCTTCACGGCGTGTATACTTAGTACAACTCAGATTTCTTTCAAACTGATTGTGTTGTTGCTATTTCAGTTTTCGGCCGCGTGAATGACTCAATGAGCTGGGGATTTTGTTTCCTGAACGATTTTCTCAATTGAAACTTGTTTCCATTCTTTGTTCCAGGCTTTTCTGAGACGTCTTTCCCCTTAAGCGTTTTTCTTTTTGCTTTACCCAATTTGGGACTCAGGATCTTTCATAAACGCTTTGCTTTTGTGCGCCTTTGACTCTGAGTCCTAGATAGCCTATTCCCATCAGCATTTGTTGAGTGATACTCTGGAATCCGTGGCCCTGCTGCATGCGGTATCCATCTGTGAAGTCATCTCCTCTCTGTTCTTCTAGCTCTGGCGCTTTTCCTTAGATGTTTCCTGCATATAGATTTATATCAGTTGCTGACTTATAGTTCACGTAAATGAAAAGAGACAGAAGAAAAGATTGACATGAAAGCAATTAAGTTCTAATGAATGCATAATCATGTCACCCATTATGACTTGACTCTTTGAAAAACGCAACATAATCATCTTTGGATACACAGGCGTACAATCATTAATTTCCCGTAAGGTGCGCGCCTAATTTTGGGCTCACAGATCATGCCGAGGAATGCCTGCGACGAATGGCTTCTGCGATTTGCATCGTAGCATCGAAGATTGCGATGTAAATAAGTGGTATCGCAACAATTGATGGTCTCATTCGTCGCAAACCATAGATCGCAGGTCGCAGCTTTGCATGGTCGCAAATCGCATATAGCAAGATCGCAAGGTCGCAAGGTTTTTCGCTTTGTCACTTTGTGCTGCTTATGCGACATTGCGACGTGCGACGTCGCATATCGGTCGTCGGCGGTTCTTTAGGTTTTCCCCTTTTGAGCGCTTTTAATGCACGCGGTGCGATGAGTTCTCGCGTCGCTCCCTTTCAGTGTATTTATGCGCTTTGGGAGAGCGCCTCTTTTTCCTTTGCGATGCGATATAGCTCTTAGGGAGTCAATACAAAAGATTTTTCAAACAAAAATATTTTTTTGGTTAAGGGTCCCCCTTTGCTTGATGTTATTACTAATATCAAACAAAGAGGGGGGTTGTCGGTGACCACAACAGAACCATACCTACACTCGACCATTATAAAGAAAATATTAATACGTTGCTTACCAAATACTTTAGGAAAGAAGATATCAGTTGCAAAGAATATTAAAGATATAAAATCTATAAAAAATAATTAATTAAGCACATTTGTAACCCTTAAATATGAAATATAAAGCTAGTGCAAGAAAAGGCACGATTCTTGGAATAGTGTAGGAATAAGGAGGTTGCGAGGTTATAAAAAAGGTCTAAGGTTATGAATTTGAAGTAGGAAAGGGGTTAAAAATGAAGCAATTTAGCCTACCAACAATTATTTCTCTCTCTCTCTCTCTCACTCTTGGTCACTTAGAGTTGTTGGAGTACTCTAGTGTGGAGAAAGGAAAGGACAAACAAGAAAAGAAAAGGAAAATCAAGCAAGGATGAAGGAAGGAAAGTAGGATCAAGCAGCTTCAAGAGGAATACTTGCAGGTAACCTTTTTCATGTGTGATTTCCTAGTTGGTTTGGACATGCATGGCTTTGCATGTTAGTGTATGGTTCTCTTGCTGTTGGTGGCATGGTTTTGCTGGGTTATGATAGTGGTTTTCAGCCTAGCCTTTCCTTTTCTCAGATGCCATGGTATGTTTGGATGTTTATCTTAGTTTATGAGCTTTGGTTTACTCGATGGATTTAGGAATCTGAGGCAGAGGTGGTCTCAAGGTTTATTCCCAAAAGGCCTAGGAATACCTTGATCAGTTTTGGTAAGATACACGATAAAGCCTGAGGGAGAAGTCACAATTTAGGGCCTAGTGATCCGGTTTTGGATTACGTTAAAGCCTAAGAGACAAGGAGATGGAAAATTCATCAAGGATAGTGATGGATTCTACATGGAATTCCAAGTTTTGTTCAGTTGTGATCAGAGCACCATTTTTGGTGTGATCAAAGTTTGATGATGGTGGAGGTGGTTTAAACTCTGTATTCCCTTGGTTTTCCTTGGATTGTTTATTCTATGAGATCCCACATTCATGCTTGGAATATGGCACAGGGGTGACTGGTTGAAAGAGAGATTTGGTTCATCCATGTTTATGGTCATGTGGTACGTGGAGGTCCAAAACCTGGTTGGATTTTCCTATGATTAATAAAAATTGAATTATCTTACTTTTACACTAATTTATATGTGGATTTAATGGTTGTCATATCTCTAATATTTATATGGTTTTATGCTAGTTATAAGCATGGTTGAATGACTAGTTTATGTCATGGTTATTTCATATATTTACTTGTAACTGTTAAATGGATAGATGCAAGAACTAATTGATGATGAAGTAGCTCAATGGAGAAGGAGGTGATCCTTATGGTTATGCATCATAATTTGTTTTAGTCGTTTATGCTCTGTCTTGTATCCTAGACCTGTAGGTTGCATTGATGACAAGTGTTTGACAGAATGTCAATCCCGGTTAGGGATGCTTAGGCCTAGTCCCGAGGGTGATTTGTGATTGATCAACATTTTTATCACGTTTTTAATGAATTCTGAAAGTTACAACAAGTTCTAGATAGAGGCTAGGATTCTGGGCTAGAAAAGTGGCTTAAATCATGAGGTCGCTAGCATAGAACTAGCAATTTCGGTCCATAGTCACTGGTAGGCAGGCCTATGAGAGCGAATTTGGGTTGCTAATTGCTCCCTTTCCCATAGCATGAGAGCAACTATGGCCTAAGAGTTGCAGAATAGTAGTGGGACCCAGGGACAGTCTGTCTGAGTGGCTAACGTATCTTTTGAGGGGTATGTTGATGATGTTGGATGACTATATGTTATGTTCCGTCAGTTCCACTTCCTTAAGGTGGCATAGGAGGTTGAATATGATCATAGTAGCCTCTCGTCTCATGTTTACCTTAAAAAAGCATGGTTACTTTGGGTAGACCTCGGAGGGGTTGTTACAGAGAGAGAGCACGAACAATATTTGAAAAATATTTTGAACTTCTTCCATATAATTAGAACGAAAGAGTGTTTTCAACATTTTGAGAGGGCATGAAACTGGAATATACTCTAGAACAATTTTATCGTGCAAGTGAAAGAAAATAGGCACAAGCAATGGTAATGCTATTTCATTTTCTAGTTCTATTTGTGCAGCTAAAATGGCCCCTTGTGCATGCCCAACCACTTACCCTATTTCCAAATTGAAAAGGAACTCTACTTAAAATTCTACAACTATTAAAAGGAAGTGTCATCCTAGATAATTTGAGTATCATCCATTTGATTCTAGTGTATTGTCTTTGGGATTTTGGATGGGGAAGTAGTTTTGATCAACCATGTAAGTGGTAAAATTGTTGGCCATGTTTAGTCAGTTGGAGAAGATCATAGTATTCTAGAATCTGTTGGCTCAACAACAAACCTTACAAGACAACAATAGTAGAAACCCTGCCACTTACACATATGAAGAGTTTGAGAAATTAACATTTGTCCATATTAGAGCAATAGATAATTATTTCCACTCTAGTGGATATTGAAAACATGTTGCTCTGTATGAGGTGTGCAGTGGAAAATGGTTACAAGTTTTTGGATATCTCCACCTTGAACATAAAAATGAGGTAATATTTTCTCATCATTTCCCATACTTGTTTGTGGCTTCATCATTTGATCAGGAAATCAAAATGTGGGTTTTACAACAAAAGTTTACACATCCTTTATATATAATGACCAACTTAAGAGGGAATTTGATGGTGTTCTTTTACTCGTGATGATCGTTATTTCCTTTCCTAAGCTATTGATAACGGCGTCAAACAACATTTAGCTGTGGATGGGAGGATACATATGAAATTTGACATTTTTCCTATAGGAAGTGCTCAAAACTATACTCAGTCATATCACATGAATGGGAGGGATTGCATTATTAATGGGAGTTGTGAGGAAAACGTTGTTCATATATGTTGTGCTAAAATTGGAATATGAATTAAGGATCTTTCCCTTGAAGAGGAATATTTTGTAAGGAAGAATTCCTATTTCAAGTTTATGAGATAGAACATTTAGAACTAATGTTTATAGATCTAGAAACATGAATTATGTCAACAATCTCCCATGCATTTTCGAAGCTAAATTATCAATTTGGCTATCTACAGGGAGAAGAGTTGACAACTTCAATGAAAGAATTGTTTTTTCAATTTTCAAGGCCCATTCGATATTCCTGTATTTGTAGATGGTGGCAAAATGTCAAAGAAATTCCAGATTATACACATAGACATGATAAAAGGAATTCAAGGACATGGTTACCATGATGAAATTTTTGCCCCAATAATTGAAAACACTACTTCTAAATATGAATTGACAAAATATTCTTTCAGTAGAATCAATTTCCAAATATACATGTGTGAAGGACAAAAAAAAATCTTCTAAGTTTGCATACTAGTCATAATTTTAATATACTTAGGAGGACAATTGTACCACCAAAGAGACTTTCATATCATTAGAATATTGAACAGAGACTTAATCTGAGCTTTTAATTAAGAGAAACTTCAAAAGAAAGAGGTGAACACACAAACCCTAAGTATGAGGAATCAAGTGATAGTGGTTACCTTTGACTAGAGTGAAAGGTAAAGAAAACTCTAGAACTCAAAAGTAAATCTATTGTCAGACTGTTCTAAAAGGAAACACACCCAATTCCTATAGCCATTCACTCAAATTTATCAATAAAATGTAGATAGTAAATGAGGGTAGAACAAAGTAAAAAATAAATACCATTGTTTCGATGAAGTTCATATTTTGTTATCTTATCAACCTGTAGCCGGAAGGTAGCTGGGTAAAAAAAGGGGTATTGCAGTGTGGTGGTAGATGCAGAGCCCATTTCCTCACCTACGAAAGAGACAACTAAGACCATGCGGCTTGTGGAAGGGGATTCAATTACCCCAAACGACTTGAGTTACACCTCGGTCATTGGATCAATACCCAAGTTGGCTGTAGATCTGGGATCACCTTTTGATGAGGGTAGTAGCTGCCAACTAGAGGATATGAGAGGTTTCATGGAACCATGTTGATTTTCAAAACTCAAGAGTGATATTTACAACCTTAACAAACACCACGAGGATGCAAATCCAAAGCCCATAAGGCCATTAGCGAACATGTCACATTGATACTAGATAATGGATATATAAGCGACTTTATATACTTGTAAAACATGTTCAATATAGAGAAAAATATTAGATTAGAAAAAAAATTCCTAAAAGGAATGAATTATGAATATTGTGAGTTAATAATGGTAGAAATATTAGGATTAAAAAAAATATTTTAGGGAGATGTTATAGAAAAATATTTTCTACATGTTAGATATGGCTTTAATTTTTATTTTCTTCTTTTTTTAAGCACGAAATCTGAAGTACTTACCCACATTTTATGGATGGTTAATGAGGGAAACTTTCAACCATGATTAATGGGCTTGAAATGGTTTTCATTTTTTTACTAGTACATACATATAAATTAAATGGTTGGTAAATACCGTGTTGTAGCGGCTACAACCACCCTCCAAAATTTTGACTTAGCTTCGTTTTGGAGCCTCCCTACCAACCATCCTCAGCAACATGTCTTTCCCTGTCAAGTACACAAGCTTCAGTGGTTTTTTAGCAGCATCAAAACATGTGCATGATAGATTGTTGCATTCCCCTCATCGGTTGTTTCCCTAGACTTGGTCTTGCTGCAAGGTGAAAAACTCCCTCAAGAAATTGTGCAATTCTGTAGGGGAATCAGCCTTCCCTCCAAAAATTGTGCAATCTTAACTAGTAGCCTATTGGCCTTAGGAATTACGTAATTCTGCCTATCAACCTGTTGAAGCCTCGAAAATCGCTACAACAATAATGGGGGATAACCACCCGGTCCAGACCTTAAAGCAGCTCCTTTTCCGTTTGGATTAGTGGCTTCGACTGGTTTAATTAGGTCCATTTATCTTCTCCCTATCACTATTGGTTTGTGATGTATCTTTAACTACCAATAGAAAGGGATATCAGATCACTTCTTCTTGTTGATCAGGCAAGAAAATGACCCTTAAGCTGATTTGGGTTCAGCCAAGCCACAACTAAAATTTTGCCTCTTTGAGAAGAGGACTTAAAAGAATATAGAAATTACTCTAAATGCAAGTTTATTCTAAGATGCAAGCAAAAGAAACTAATCTTAATTCTATCTTAATTAGGCAGATATAGATCTAACCCAACCAAGAGCAAGATATTTAAAGTATTGGGATTTTAAATATGTCTTGTTTATAATGAATATCAAGTTAATGAAGTAGTTCAATTAACTGATATTATGGATATCAAAACACATTCTATTGAGACCTCTTAACTGAAATAATAAACCAACAACACTCAGGAAGTAGTTCACAAAAATGATATTGATTATTAAATCAGTAAATCCAATGATTAAACAATAATATGTGAAAATAGTTCACAACACATTACCATTCAATAAATTAGTTTATAAGGCAGATTTCTGAGTAAATAGTTACTCAGAAATCAGAAATTAATTCATAAGAACAAAGATACATAATAACAACATTGAGACAAATTACCCATATTGACGATAGTGCACAAACATGAATAAAATGAGACATTCCTATTACCATAAAAATGAAACTGATATTTGAAACAGTAGTATTAGAAATACCAATTTATTGCATCCATTTCTCTGTCCCTGGTCTCCAATAGCTCTTTACATTGCTTGAACTTCTGCCTTCAAAACTAAAGCCACAATAGTGCAAACTTTGCCCATCATGCATAATTCAAGATACAAAGGAAAAATCCTCAATAATCCCCAGATCTGAGATTTTCTCTCCTCTCTCCTACAACTCTAAATTCCTATTACAAAAGTGCTTTTAGAAGTCTAAAATTGCAGAGGAGAGCAGCCCCCTATTACATTCTGTCATCTATTATTTATAATATTTGCAAAGGAAAGTTTGTTGAAGGTAAATCTGTCAAATCCAATTTTATTTGCTCAAAAATTCTAATCTTCAATTGCTGGAGCATTCTCATTGACTGAGATCCTTTTTTCCATATTTCTTCCCTTGTTTTCCTGCAAAAAGAAATCAAAATAAATTAAGATGCAATCAATAAAATCAAAATGTCATTTTTGGCATTTAAAACAAATTCAATTAAATTCTATTTAAATAAATAATTGAAAATAAAATATAAGCTCTCTATTGATGCCTAGGATGGTGTAATTGGCCAAGGATATTATTGACGAATGGATCTATAATTAGAAGAGACTTCGACAAATGAAAATGCAGAAAATAACTCAAAAAATTGATTTTGTTTTAGAAATTCGGTGTTTGATCTTCTACATGATTTTTGACTCAATTAATAACTAAATTTATTAGTGAAACCTCCTCATAAATGTTCTCCTTGATTTTATATTTCCAATGAGCTGTCTTGGGCCTCATTTGGCCAAGTAAAACTCATACTATGAGCGTCCAAAGTTGATGAGTCAAATCTCACATAAATCTAGAAATTCTATTGCTGGGCTAAAAGTCATAATTTTAATTAAAAATCTAATCCTAAATTAGAATTCTAATTATCTAATAATTAATTTTATTTTATTATTAACTAAACTAATCATTTAATAAACTGTGATTAATCTAACTAACTAATATAATTAATAGATTAATCTAATTAATAATTAACAATTATTAAATTTTAAATTAGTTAGATTAATTAAATTAATTTAAATTTTATTATTCTAATATTAAATATTTATTTTAATATTAATTAAACTAATTTACCATTCCCATTTCATAACTATCCTCCTTTACTTACTAAACTCACATATGAAACTTAAAATCAAAACATAAAAACTTAAGTTAATGCCCGTTGACTTTTTGTTTATCAACAAACGGCATCGGGGAGGTGTCGGGGTTTTAAGAGATGTATCATGTGAAAACCCCCCATGCGATGCATTAAACTTTTTAATGATCAGGGGATCGGCAATCAGGAAAATTGAATGTCCTCCAATATTGTTACACTTTGAAAACTCCCGATCCGATCATAAAAATATTTTTATTATTATTTTTTTTATTTTTATATATATTTTAATTTTTACATTGTTTTATTTTAATGAGATTTATTTATTTATTTATTTATTTTAACAGAAACAGTTATGGATTGTTTGTATTCAACTTGGCCTGAATGCCGAAAATCTTATTACATTGGAAATCTCTTTGCCCTGTTTCTGCTCACTGCAGTGACTAAGTATGCAGCTGGAGCTTGCAAAATTCTTTCTTGCTAAAGAGTCCATGGAATCTATTTCAAAGATTTTCCCCCACTTGAAGGTGTAGACAAATTTATTTAGTATCCAACAGTAGAAAATGGCAGCAATCAGATTATGGAATGGGTTCCCATGTTTCTTTTTCGTCTTTCATCTTGGTTCTAGCAGAGAGGAGGACTGCTTTGTTGGCTTCTATGTCCGCCTCTTTATTATGGGTTCTCAACACATGATAATATCTCAAATCCTAAAAGTAGCTTTCCAAGCCTTTGATTCTGGTTACCAGTCTTGCTAGATTAAGATCCAGAGTTGGGGATTTGGTAGCCATTGCGTTTATGATGATCTGGGAATCTCCTATAACGTTGGCTTCTTTTATGTTTAATTCTTTGAGGCTCTTGAGACCTTGAAGGAGGGCTAAGGCCTCCGCTTGAATGCTGGAAGAATATCCGAGACCCCAGGCATAGGAATGGAATTTTTCTCCTATTGGATTTAAAACAACACCTCCTGCTCCAGCTTTGCCCGGGTTACCCTTTGCTGCCCCGTCAAAAAAGAGGGAGTGTCTTGCTTGCGTTTTGATCCAGTCTTGAAAATCACTTTCAGACTTCCTTATCTGCCAGTCTTTAATGATAGGGGTGTTTCTGACTGCTGGTTGGAATTGAAGGCCTAGAATCGATCCCCAAATGATGTCCTGTTGACTAAGGTTGGAGTCATCTTTTATATCAGCCAAGCACTCCTTGATTTGGCATTTGATTTTGTTTTCTAAAATCTTGTGGTTCTGCTTTGTATTCTTGAAGACTCTTCTATTGTGTTCAAGCCATATCTGCCAGCTTATGATCTTTGGGAGGACTACCCACGCTGTTTTGATAGTCTGATTTTTAGGAGCTGGGCCAGGGTAACTGGTTGCCCAGTTTGAAAAGAGATCTGCCATGGTGCCAGGGAGCTTGAAATTTGGGTCCGGATTTTGAATAAGTGAAGTCCATACCTGCTTGGAGAAGTTACACTCAAGAAACAAGTGAACTGCTGACTCTGCGTTCTCACTGCACAATGAGCAGATGGAGGGACCGTAGAAACCTTTCTTCTGTAGAATGTCATAGGTTAATATTTTGTTGTGACAGAGCTGCCAGGCAAAGAAGTCGATTTTGGGCAGTGAAGGAGTGCGCCATACACCTCGCCATGGAGCTGGATTGGGGGGAACATATGGTCGCTCATTCAGTTTGATATACCCCAGGGAGACTGTGTAGCCTCTGACACTCGTTCCCCATCCTTTCTGGTCTCTTTTCCTCTTATGTGTGGGCGCCATTCCGTGCAGATAATCCAGTAACGTGGCCCATTCATTTGACAGTTTCTTCGGCACATCGATACGTTTCCAACCTGCCCAGGTATAGTTGTTCCATAGTGAGATATCCCACAACGTGCGCAGACCCTCTCTGTCCATCCAGCTACGCAACGTGTTGATGGAGGCTCTGCTTTCAACCAAATCTTTATTCATGATTCTATCAATCCAAATGCTGACCTTTTTACCATTACCTGGAATCCAGTAGGAGTGCGCTATTATTAAAGGGGCAGCTTTAGCATGCAGCTTCAGGAATGCCGAGTTAGGCCTTTGAATGACATTATCCAAACATCTGGTGCGGGATCCCCTGAAATATTTTTTCCAGAGAGCGACTTGAGCCTAGCCTGGATTGGGTGCGATGATTTTCCATATGATCTTTGCTGCCATTGCCACATTCTGATGGCAGAGATTTTTGAACTTTAAGCCACCCTCCCACAAAGGCTTGGTAATGATTTCCCAACTGATAAGAGGAATTTTTTTTCGTTTTGTTTTCCTCCCTTCCAGAAGAACCTCTGAATATATTCTTCCATTTTTTTGATGATGTTTGCCGGAGCAAGGAGTCCAGTAAATTGGAATAAAGGGAGACTGAGAAGCACTTGTTTAATTAAAACTAATTTTCCAGCAGTATTTAGCCAAGAGTAGCCCCAGGCTTGAATTTTTGACTTGAATTTTTCCAACTGTGGGAGCCAGTCTTTGCTTGTAGGTTTCTTATGGTGTACAAGTAATCCCAGGTATTTAAAAGAAGTCCAGGAGGAAGAGGCTGTGAAGCCCAAGCATCTAGAAATATCAGATAACACCCTTGGGGTAATGTTCTAGTTGTATATGTGGCATTTGCTCTTATTTACAGCACTGCCTGTGGCCTTACTGAAGTCATCCAAAACCACTTTGAATTTTGATGCAGAGGAGAGTGTGGCAGGTCCCAGTAACAGTGTGTCGTCCGCAAACAAGGCATGATTTATGTTTTTTACCCCTCTTGCAATGCACAATCCATTGATGTCTTGATCTTGCAACTTTTTGTTTAACAGGAAGCTGAGGACAGAAGCTTGGATGACAAATAGCAGAGGGGATAGAGGACACCCCTGTCTAAGTCCTCTCGAAGCTTTGAAAAAGTCAGTGGCTCTTCCATTCACTAGAGGGGCGATCCATGGCTCCGAGATGCATGCCCGGATCCATTTAATGAAATTTTCTCCAAACCCAAATTTGCTCATAACATTTAAAAGAAAACTATGATTTACTCGATCAAATGCATTGGCTAAATCAAGTTTAATTGCCATACCTTGCTCTTTTCGGAGAAGACTTGAGTGAATTGCCTCTTGGACGAGAATGAAGTTGTCCACGATCTGCCTTCCTTGGATGAAGCCTCCTTGGTTCTCAGGGATTATTTTGGGAAGGATGGGCTTCAATCTGTTTGCGATTATTTTGGTGATTAATTTGTATCCAGTGTTACATAGGGAGATCGGACGAAATCTGCTGAAGATGTTGGCGCCTTTCTCCTTGGGGATAAGGGCTAAGAAGGCAGAGTTTGTGCTGCCTCCTATTTTCTGAGTATTCTGAGATTTTTGCACCATTTTGAGCAGATCCTTTTCTATAATCGGCCAGCAAGCTTGGAGAAATCTGGCCGAGAAGCCATCCGGCCCAGGGGCCTTATCTGGGTCCATATCAAAGAGGGCTTTTTCCACTTCCTCTTTAGTGATTTTGGCCTCAAGAGTTTCCTTTGTTCGCTGAGATATTACAGAGGGTATAACATCTAGCAGATCTGAATATTGATTCGGATCCTTGTCCTCACTATACAAGCTTTGAAAGTGTAAAAAGGTTGCTTTCTTTATATACTCAAAATCCTTATGAATGTCATTATCCTCTTTGATCTCCGAGATAGTGTTAAAACATTTCCTTGCCTGGGCTTGTTTGTGAAAGTAGGCAGTGTTCCTATCCCCTGCTTTGAGCCAGAGATTGCGGGATTTTAATCTCCAATATTCTTCTTCAGCTAAGCAAGCCTTGTGGTAGCACTGTTGCAGATGAGATTCCTGATCTAGCACCTCCTTAGTAATTGTGTCCTTCTCCATGCTCTTTTGGTGGGAGTCAAGCGAGGCTTTCAAGAATTTTCTGTCTATAGCCGGATTAGACAGAGTTTTAGCCCATCTTTTGAGAGCTCCTTTTACCCTTCTAAGCTTTTCTTCCCATATATAGAAAGGCGAGCCTTTGACCGACTGATTCCAGAAATCCTTGACAATTTGCATGAAGTCTGGCTCCTTAATCCAGAGCGGGCTAAAACGAAATGGGATAGGGCCCAAATCAAGATGAGCTAGAAGCTCTAGTTTAATGGGCTTATGGTCCGAAATGCTATTAGGAAGAATATGCATTCTTGGTTCTAGGCCTAGCAGCAAGAAGGAGCTTTGAATAAAGAATCTATCTAGCCTGGCAGCAATATGGCCAGGGCCTAATCTTTTATTAGACCAAGAGTACTTACCGGAAGAGGATTTGATATCCAGCATGTCCCAGTCCTGCAAAATGTCCTCCACCCATTCCCTTGCTGGATCACGTACTATGCTGCCTCCCCTTTTTTCGGATGAATGGAGAATGAGATTGAGGTCCCCGGCTATAATAATATTCTCCATGTTTATCAAATCTGCTTGTTGTCTTATGGAGTCCCAATAGTTCTTTTTTTCCCCAGCATTGACTGGAGAGTAAACATTAAAAAGACAAAAAAATTCCTTGGTGTCTAGGTTCTGCATTTTCAGCAGCAACCAGTGGGTATTTCTAGCCTTAAATAGGACTGCAAATTTGCTCATGTTCCATAAAGTGTCGATTCCTCACGAGTCTCCTCGGGCAGAGATTTCTCTTGCTTCACTTTTGTACCAGAGTTTCTTGCTTATTTGGAGGAAGACTATGTCTTCCAGCTTTGTCTCTTGGACAAGAAGTATGTATGGGGTCTCTGTTCTGATTAATTTTTTGATGGCTTCTTCCTTAGCTTTACTCCCCATACCTCTATAGTTCCAGGAGATGATCTTCATTATTTGTGTTTCTGGTTGGCTCCCTTGGAGCCTTGGATCTGGCTTTTCAGCATCTTTGACTTTGGAGCTAGTAGTTTTTCCAAGGTTGGTTGGTTGCCCTGAAGTTTTTCTTTGTAGGTCTCCTGCTCCCTTTTTTCTCTGTCCGTTTTCCAGCCTCTTGTAGATCTTCTTACTGAGGTTTGGGACTCTCCTATTTCCCCTTCCTCTTCTGATTCTTCAGATTCCTGTTCTTCTTCCTCCTCTTCTAAAATCTTATCTTTGGGATCTTCAGTGTTGGCTCCTTTGGGGGAGGCTGAGGGGGTACCTTTTCCTGAAGGAGTTGTTTTATGGGCCTCGGTCTCCTGAGTCATTTCTGTCTCCTTTTGTAGCTCGATCTCCTGGGTGCCCTCTGTTTGCGAGCTCAGAGGGTCAAACTTGTTTTCTGGCGCAGTCTTGGTCGGGATCTGATGAGCAGTAGTCTGGTGAGGCCCTTTGCCGGTAGGGCCTCCCGGTTTCTGATTCTTAGGGTGAGCTTTGGATCTCTTGACTTGGTTCCATCCGTCCTCCTTCCCTTGCACGGGCTCATTGTTGGTCGGACAATCCTTGGCGAAATGTCCATAAACATGACATTTCCAGCATTTGAAGGGCAGTTGTTCATAATCCAGTTTCTGTAGATGCGTCCAACTTCCGACCTTTATTGTGATGGCCTCTGGTAATCCCACCTCCAGATCAACCTCTACGCAAATCCTGGCACAGTCATATTGATCTTTGTTATTTTCTCAGTCTATGAATTTCCCCAGGGCATTTCCAATATGTCTCAGTGAGTCCCAATTCCAACAGTGCACTGGAAGATTTGGAAGTCTGACCCATACCGGGACTGCTTTGGGTACATCAACTGTCGGATCAAAGTCCGGGGTCCAGTTGTTCAGATACAAACCCTGAGGGCCCATGAAGTAGGGGCTGTTTTGGAAGATCAGGTCCTTGTCTTCCTTTGATGTGAATTCGAAGAGGAAGAATCCTCTCCCCAGAAAATATGAGGTGACATTTTCTTTGATTAGCGGCACCCAGTTTCTGTTGACCCAGCTCTCGGTGGATTTTGGAGACGGCCATTGTCCTGTGAACTGGCCGATGAGAGCCCGTTCAGCTAACGACAGAGCAACTTGGATCGAGGTTTATGGAGGAAGAGAGATCACCAAAATATCATCTAGTTTTTTAACAAACTTCGCTGCTTCTGCTGTTTTCTTCTTTGGGAGACCAGCCAAGAGCTGAGAGAAGGCCTCAGCAGGCGATCTCGGCGGGGGAGGTGGGGGAACCGCCTGAGGAGAGCCCAACCCCTCCATATATTCAATCCTCAGGGTCAAAATCCGGCAAATTGGTCCATGAAGCGGCCCAACCACTGCATGCAGAAGACCGCGGGGTTCAGAAAGGCCGAGAGCAGGCAAGATCGCAGTTTGTAGGACGCGCTGTGTGCAGGCCTCAGGGTTCAGCTGCAGAACGCGCGCGCAGAGCTCAGTTAGAGTTTCACTTTCTTTGAACAATGCTTAAAAATTAATGAGATTTATTTTATAAACTACAGCCACTTTAATAAAAATGAAAATTAAACTACAACTACTTCGAAAATAAATGAAAAATAAACTATAGCCACTTCGAAATTCTGGGTTTTCAAGATTAGTAATAAATTTGGAAATTGAAGTAAATTTCTAAAATCTCGTTGCTTAATGATTTGGCTATATAAGTAAAAATGAAAAATGTTAGTAAAAACTCACTAGGGGTTAATATTTAAAATAAATGCATTATTGAACTAATTTATTTACAAAATGCAATATTGTACATTTTATGCATTTTTAAGCCAGGCTAGATAAATGATGATACCTCAAAGGAGTACCATTTTCAAACCAGTTGACTAAATGAGGTGAAACAAGCGTCAATGAGAAGCTTATAAAAAATCGATTTTAACAAAGCAATCAAAACAAGAATCCAAAGAAAATGAAATTTTAACAAACGCGTAGGATAATTAATCAAATAAAAATCCTAGAAGACGTTTTAGCCAAAATTTTATAGAAAGGGTCCCCATTTTTTACTTGTTCACCTCAAATAATGGGAGGGTTGTGTTTTTACCACAACAATGGCGACACATGGGAGAAAAACAAGTTATCTCTGTTTGATATGAATTAGATTTTCCTAAAATTAAAGTAAAAAAAGAAAAAAAGAAAAAATTATTTTTGGATTGCTTGACTAGGTTCATTACTCTGAATAAAATCAAGGATCATCTAACTATAATTTTTCTCAAAATTTCTCATAAATTAAAATATTTCAATACTCTATATCAGTCCTTAATTAGTTGTAGAGATAAAGCAAATGTCACTTTACAACTTAGCTTTTGAAATATACTCATTTGCCACAGGTAGAGCCACTGTTGCCAGCAAATATCTATAATCTCGACAAGGTTACTTTTTAATCATAAATGATTCAAAATCCCATCTGTTTAAGAATTATTGATCTAGAGATAAATCCATTTATATATGTTTATTTTCTTTGAATTTTTATTTTTTATTATTCTTAAAAGCCATTGTCCTGGTTTGGTAGCTAGATAGTTGACAATGCCATTCACTGGTTATTATTGGACTGAACAAGTTGGCTCGTGATGAGACCCCTTGTCTTATAATTGTTGGCAATCATAAACCATTACTCTGGTTTGTTTAGTAGTGTTGGTAATGTCAGCCTATTTTTCCCCTATGATCATGGTAAGCAGGCTCATGATGAGACCTCTTATCTTTTAAGTTTAAATATATTTTTGGATTACACTCTAGAAAAATAAGACTCTTTGGGACGGGGAGAATCATTAACTCCTTAAGAGTTAAGAATGACAATTTCAGAGTTAAAGGTGCTTTGCTGTAAAGTGTCTTTACTTGGTTATAAATAACTTTTCTTGACTGATAATAAAACTTTGAAAGATCTTAATAAAATATTGAAATCTCAAAATGATTACAATTTGATGAAAAAGAATTTCTTCAGATTTTATAATACTTTGTCAACTTCTCTAAATTGGTAATCTCTTCCTTAAGTATGTCTACCTTTATAATAAGAAAATCAAATTTTACCAAGAGATTTAAGAAAAAGCTAATAGGTGACTATTAACTATTTTTCTCCATGTATGCTGACCATTGTTAGGTAACAAGTAGGCCTTCCATATAAATCATGGCAAAGTCACCAAAATCAAAATTGAAAACTAAAGGAAAAAGAATTCTTATGCTAAAATGAGAAAGAAATCAGCAAACAAAAATAAAAATGAAGAGATTCGAAAAATGAAAGGAAAATCCAAGTTTCAAAAGATAAACTCAAACAAAAATGTTTATACCAATGTTTCAACAATATGAAGAAAAAGAAAATAATCGTATAATCATTTCTTCTTATGTCGAGATTTAGAAAAATCATACCTTGCAGGGTTGTAAGTGTTTTAGGCTTTTTGGATATCAGTGACGATAAAATTCAGCCACAATGAAAACTTTCTGTCTGATATCATTCTTCTTGTTTCAAAGCATCATCTTAATCATTTTCTAATAAAAGGAATGCTTAAAGAAACAAACTAAAGGTTCAGAAACTTCCTGGTGTAGCTGTTTCGATGAAGATTATCGCTGCTTATTGAAATAAAGCCAGGAGAAAAGTATATGACTTCGAAAATATGATCCGGCCGAGGATTGAAAGCTTTTATGAAGAGCTGCAAAACAGATTTATATATCAGCATAATTTGAAAACAAAAATGAAAGTAAATTAACGAAATGGAAATTAATGAAATTGGGTAAATGAATCTTACCATTGGATAATTCCTTTTGATCTTACTTGAAAGGTATCAATTTCTCCAAACTAGCTGACTCCTTATTTTAATTAACATTAAAAACATGAAGAAGTCAAACTAACCAAAATCCTGTAACCAAAATCATTATTTATTTTATTTAAACTAAAGCAAGCAGTAAAATGTAAAAATGGAATGCTTAGTGTTCAAGGGAATTGAAATTAAAAGAAATGCATCAGAAATGAGAATGAGAATTTGCAGTAACGAATGTTTCTCAAAATATTATAAGTTTCATATAAACTCCATGATTTTATAAATTGTTCAAAATCAAGACCAAATCCAAGATAATAAAATTTAAATATGAAAATAGAAAGGTCTTGAATTCCATTTTTAATTATGGAATTATATATTTAAAACTGAAATATATGAGAAGTCAAAATGATTTAAATATACTGCAAATTGGTCATTAACTGCTTTCTTACCGTCGAAGCTTGCTTTTAAAATAACATATTGCCGTATCGGATGATTCGCATCACATGTTTCTTCACCATGTTTCAAGTTTAATTTGCAAGACTTCACCTTTGTTGCTATGTCATATATTGATTAAATGTTAATGGCTTAGAAGCATGCATTGGAAGTTATCGCATCGGAGGTTGCAATGGCAAATTTCCGATATGAAAAGATGCGATGAGAAGATGTGCTATGAGATGGAGCGATCGCATCAATAAAGAAATATTATATTGGGGATCGGGGCATATTTACATTGTGCTTCCCACATCGCACATCGCACATCGTAGAGTCGGAGATGTGATGTGAGCATCAATACAAATGCGATGAAGCGATTGTGATATCGACGATGCTAATCGGTGATCGGTAATCGGCGCGATCGGCAATCGGTGATCGCGATCGACAATCTTAAGCACATGATGTAACAATACTTGATACGCCGATATGCGATGAAGAGTGGACCCGATAATTTTATGATGAAAATTTAATAACATATCGGATCCGAGACATCGGCCCTTTAAAATTATACCCCTACTTTATTGCGATTGAATGGACGCGATATTTTATAAACGATTTGAATTTCATATTGGATCTAGAATTATGTGGTCATCGCAATATTGGTAAAGTCGTTTATCGAAGATCAATGATTCATGATAATGAAAGTATACTCAACTGCAAACGTCTGATATGCGAAATGCGATATGACATATGAGCAAGGTAATACATCGGAGATATTTTATAAACAATTTGCTATTAAAAATGCTAAAATCTACTTCCGATGAAATATTTCGCTACAAATGGTTGTGAAGTGGATGATGTGATATCGGAATGAAATTATTGATGAAGATGATCGGGATGGTAGTATTGCGAATATGTATTCACCGTAGTATCAACAATATGAAAACCAAATTGAAATGATGAATGAAAGCAAAGTTAAAGAATGCTCAAATCTTAATGAATCACAAATAAAATTTCCTTGAACCTGTTGCAAATTTGAAATGGGTTTGCTACTTACTTCAAGTTTTTTTTTTTTTTTTTTTAACATGATCGTCTACTCTTGTATTATAAAAAACTGTTGTGTGCAGGAGTTGTTACATAAGATGTAAAGAGGGAGAGAGAAGAAGTCCAAAATAGGCTCGCAGTCCTTGACTTCTGAGAGTTAAACTTAATGAAAGTACATTGAAATAGGTAACGGCTGTATTGCCGAACAAAGAGGCCGGCCAGAAGACAAAATTTGCTTGACATATGACTGTTTACCAGAACTGGTTTACCGAGTCTTCCACCTGGGGCTCCTTTTTGCTGGCTTTGGTAGATGCTTCTGCTTGCATGCTTTGCGCGATGGACTTTATGTAAGTAATGGCCTCCTCCAGGTGTTGGCATCTTTCCTTGAGTTTCTCTATTTCTGCCTTCTGTTTCTCGAGTTTCTTCCTCTTGGACCTGCTGTCTGCATGAAAGTCATCTTCGAGCTCCTTGTGGTGTTTAACAAATCGGGCAATCATAAAGCAGTGTTCTTTGCAGAGGGTGCAGGTGTCATTTCCCAGAACGCGGTCCAGCGGGTTCTCCTTCTTATCTTGGTCCTTCTGGGCTTCTTTCTGCTTTCTGTTCTCAGATGGCTCTGCCATTTCTAAACAAGATGGAGTTAGATAACAGAGATAAGAAGAGTGATGCGGTTTATACCTGATAGCTGAAGAAGGAGCTATCTCTGCCCGGATGCTTTGCTGTCGGCCTCGCTTGCTGTTGGAAGACTGATCCCGGAGATGAAGCAGCAAACTCTTGGTGAGGCAAGCGCTCAGTTGGCTTCTAGACAAGATGGAGTTAGATAACAGAGATAAGAAGAGAGAAGCGGAAGCTTTGCTGTCGGCCTCGCTTGCTGTTGTAAGACTGATAGCTGAAGAAGGAGCTATCTCTGCCCGGATACTTTGCTGTCGGCCTCGCTTGCTGTTGGAAGACTGGTCCCGGAGATGAAGCAGCAAACTCTTGGTGAGACAAGCGCTCAGTTGGCTTCTACTGCTGAGGGCGATTCTATTCCTATCAATACCTACTTCGAGCCACAACTGATTCAGATTGCACAGAGGAATGCTGAGAAGGTCTGGGGAGGGAAGATGGATATAAAGAGGAGAGGGAGGCCTGTCATGATGAGAGATCTGGATATTTTTAATGGGGAAGTCTGAATGCATATCCTGGACCATATCCTTGCTGCAGTCGGTGAGGGGAAGGAGGGGACGTTTACCAGCATTCGAATGGATAGAGGCACGCGTGAAAAAGAGATGCTTTGCGCTGATGACTGAGATGTGGGATGAGGAAAGCATGGAGGAGAGTGCGTGGTTGAGATCGAGGTGAGATTGGCTTCCAGATTGACTGAGGAGAGGACGAGTTCTGAGGGCGCTGGACCGATTGTCTGAATGACGGCTGAATCTGCTAAGGGATTGCCTTGTCATAAATCTTGTCATTCTCACGCACTTGTCCTTGCTGTCTGCTGACAGCCTTAGTTGCTAGGTGATCGGCATCTGCGTTGTTTTCTCTTAGAATGTGAAGGAAGGTTGGGTCTCCCAGATGTCTGAGGTTGTCGTGGATCCTAATCTTAATGTTGTTGAGGCCTTCCTTTATAAAATCTCTGCCTGAAACCATAGCGGCAATAATAATAGCCGAGTCCCCCAAGATTAGAGCATTCCTGATTCCCAATTTGACCAGAAGAGAGGTCCCTAGAAAAAGGTTGTATGCTTCAGCAGCATTGTTGGAAGCGTTCCCCAGGCCCCATTCATAACTGAGAATGCTTTTCCCGTTTTGATTTTTGATGATCCCCCCTGCACCGGCTTTTCCGGGGTTGTTCTTCGAAGCACCGTCGAAGAGAAGAACTGGGCGCTTCTGATTTGAAATCCACTGTTGTACCTCTTCCTTGGAACCTCTGAGTTTCCAATTTGGCCTTGCTTTGTTAATTGATGCCTGAGAAGGCTGATTTTGATTGTGATTGAGACTGAATTTGCTATACCAGTCTCTCTCTTCTTGGAGCCAGCTCGTTTGATCTGGAGGAGCTATGTAATTGGCACTGATGGATTCAGAGATGCTGGCTATTGTCTTTGCCAGAATACTAGCCATGTTTGGCTCTTTGTTGTTAAAGACATAGTTGTTTCTTGCTAACCATAGGTGCCAGCAAAGGGTGGCAGGGATGCATTTCCATACTCGGGTGAGGTTGTGCTTACCTTTCCTGGTATAGGGGTAGCTGTTCCTCCAGTTTTTCTGAAGGTTGTGAATCTGATCAAAGCTTTCTCGAGATTCCATGGGACTTATCAACTGTTTCCAGCAACGATGTGCTAAGGGGCAGATTAGGAAGATGTGTTGGATGGACTCCTCCTCTGCTCGACAGAAGCAGCAAATTGAAGGACCCTGAATTCCTTTTTTCCTTAAGTTCTCAGCTGTAAGGATTTTCCCCTTGAGGAGTGTCCAATTGAAATATTTCACTTTGGGAAGACACTCTGACTTCCAAGCCACTGCGTGCAGATTCCACTTTGCTGTAGGAGATAAGTTTTGCAGAGTTTTATATCCTTCTTTCACTGTGAAATTCCCCCCACAGGGGTCCCAGATATATCTATCTTCAGTCCCCATATTTGTTGGAGCAGAGCCAGAAAGGGAAAGCTTGAGGTTGATCCATTGTTCCTTGAGGAGGGGGGGTGTTTGGATATCCTTCCAGTCTAGCCATCTGTTGTGGTTCCATACAGAGATGTCGAACAGGGATGTTATCTTTCGAGCTTCCATCCAGTCCTGCAGGGGTCGAAGGCCTTGTAGAAGGTTTCTCGGTTTTGAACCCATGATGCGGTCCAACCAAATCTTGGTGTCCTTTCCATTTCCTGGGAGTTTGGATACATTTTCTTTAAAGTGAGGCAGGACTTTTTTGATCAGTCTCCACATTGGTGTGCAAGGCCTATCTACAATTGCTTCAGTGAGGATGTTAGAATTCGAACCTCTGAGATATTTTCGTTTTATAGCCTCGACCCACCATGATCCTTTGTTTGAGAGGATTTTCCAAATCAGTTTGAGCCCCAGTGCTTGATTTGAGAGATTTGGGAGTTTAATGGAGAGACCCCCTTTTTCATAAGGGAGGGTTACCTGATCCCACTTTACTAGACTGAATTTCTTGGTCTCCTGCTTTCCTCCCTGCCAGAGGAAACTTCTCATGATGAGTTCCATATGTTTATGAATGCTGACCGGAGCCATGATGACTGCGTACTGGTAGATTGGAAGTGCTGAGAGAACAGCCTTAATGAGAATTGTTCTACCGGCTAAGTTGAGCCAAGAAATTCCCCAGCCCTGAAGGAGGCCTTTCATCTTTTCAATATGTTTTGTCCAGACTTCAGACTTAACGGAATCCTTAGCCAAAGGCAGTCCTAAGTAAGGGAAAGAGCTCCAATTCCTTTGTGCCGGAATGTCCAAAATCAGAGATATTCTTTGTTGGATTTGGGGAGGGACATTCCAAGTGTATATCCTGCATTTTCTATTGTTCAGTTTACCCCCAGAAGCTGAGAGGAAAGCATCCAAGACTCTTTTGAATCTCCTTGCCATTAAGCTGGAGGCTCCACCAATTAAAAGAGTGTCATCCGCGAAAAGCGAATGATTTATCTCTTTTATCCCTCTTTCTATACAGATTCCCGGTATCTCTTTGTTGCTGCGAAGGTGATCAAGATGGGTGCTCAGAGTCTCAGCCATGATAATGTAGAGGAATGGGGAAAGGGGGCAGCCTTGTCTCAGCCCTCTAGAACTTCTGAAATATTTGCTGGGTCGGCCATTAATCAAAGGTGCAGTCCAGGGGTTGGAGATGCACCCATTGATTATGCTAATGAAGTTGCTTGAGATCCCAAATTTCTTTAGAGCTGCTGTTAGGAAGGCGTGGTCCACACGATCGAAGGCATTGGCCATATCCAGCTTGATTATCATTCCTCGTTCCCCTCTGTTGTTGCTGCTGTGGATGGCTTCTTGAATGAGAATGACATTATTTGTTATTTGCCTGCTTGGAACGAAACCCCCTTGATTTTCAGATATTAAAAGAGGGAGGACTTTTTTGAGTCTGTTTGCAAGGATTTTTGTTATAATCTTGTAAGAGACATTGCATAAAGAAATGGGACGAAACCTGTCAAACGAGAGGGGGTTTGCTTCCTTGGGGATCAGGGCAATATGTGAAGATTTGGTGTTCTCTCCCAGCTTATGATTTCTGAAGACATTCTTTATCATCCGGACAAAATCTTTTTTGATTGTTTCCCAGTGCTGTCTATAGAAGGCCACCGTGTATCCATCCGGCCCCGGAGCCTTATCTTGCTGCATGCTGAATGTTGCAACACGAATTTCCTCTTCAGTGATGTCTTGTTCCAGCTCTTGGTTATGTTCCTCTGACAATTTACACTCTATTTTACTGAGGAAGTCTGCGCTATCCGTTTGCTGAGGTGCTGCTGAAAGGAGGGCCTTGAAGTGATTGTAGGCAGCATCTTTGATTTCTTCTTGATCCTTCACCTCTTTCCCATCGACCTCGATTTTGTCGATTTGATTGCCAGCTCTCCTGAGTTTAATATTATTGTGGAAGAAAGAGGTGTTCTTGTCGCCGGCTTTCAGCCATAGGCAACGAGATTTTAGTCTTTGTTCCTCCTCCTCTACTCGATTTTGTCGATAGAGTTCTTTGTAGAGATTTTTTTCCAGCTCTAAATCTTCTTCTGAATAATGAGTGGCCTCTTTGTCATTGTGCCACCTCTCCATCTTTGCGATCAAGTCTGTTTTTTTTTTCCTTTCTGCGATCGCCGCTTCCTTTGCCCATTGCTTAATGACAACCCGGAGGTGTTTTAATTTTGTTTCCCAAACAAAATGAGGTGATCTGATTACTTCCTTTTCCCATTGGTTTTGTATGAGGGCACGAAAATCTTCTTGGAGGTCCCAAATTTTATTGTATTTGAATGGGAGTGGCCCCAGATTGCGATCTTTGACCAAGTTGAGGATCACTGGCTTATGGTCCGATGCTGAGGCGTGGATTAAGTAACTCTTAATGGACTGATAGTTCTCTGCTATTCCTTCCTGAATTAGAAACCTGTCCAGTCTCTCCTTAATATTATGAGAGCCTGATCTTCTATTGTTCCATGTATATTTGCCGTTTGACAAAGGAGTGTCGAGCAGATTGTATGACTGAATGATGGATTCTAGCTTATCCCGAGATGTGTCTGCATGAAAATTTCCCCCAAATTTTTCTTGCACATTTCTTATGACATTCATGTCGCCCCCGATGATTATTCTACTGTTTTGGATAGAAAGGAGATCTGCATCTAAGGTGTTCCAGCAGCTGATTTTATCCCTGTAGTGATTTGGGGCGTATATGTTGTAGATGTGGAAAACTTCCTGAGTGCCTTTGTTTTTCATATCTGTTCTAATCCACCAAGGGCAGAGGTATGAGTGGATAATTTCCCAATTATTCTTGTTCCAAATTGTTCCTATCCCTCCTGATGCGCCATCTGAGCCTATTGAAAGACCTGTGAAATTTTTGAAGTGCTGTATTTGATGTTGAAAATCCTGTTCAGTGATTTTGGTCTCCTGGATAAGGAGAAGATCTGGGTGTTCCTGATTTAACAAATCCTTTATTGCTTTCCATTTTAAGGAAGAACCCATCCCCCTGCTATTCCAAGAGACCAGGATCATTATTTACCATTTGTTGGGTGGGATCCAGACTTCTCCTTTACCTTTTCTCCGCTCCCTTTTAGCTTGCCTAAGTATGAGTCCATAGGTTGCTGTGTTCCCGTTGCCATTTCCTTTGCAGCTGTTTCATCTCTGAGTTCCTTGTTTGTCTTTCGGCCCACTTTCCTTGGGGGGTCGGTGGACTGATTGGCTTCTTTTGCTTTGTTTCTGGTGAGAATTCTTTCGATGGTGGGAGGGGGGGAAGGGGGGGGTACGAACGGGGAGAAGCTGCCCGAGGGGAGGACGGGGGAGAAGAAGGTTCTTCGGCTGACAAAGATTCAAAAGGGTTGGAGGAAGAGGGGAAAGCTGAGTTTGGTGGGGGGGCGGGGGGGGAAGACTAGATTCCGGGGGGGGTTTGTGGGTATTTCCCTGTGTGGGGGAAGGCTTTTTCCTTTTGACATGTTCCCATGAACCCTCTGCATTTTCCTCGGTGTTCTCTACTTCATTAACTTTTAACTTAGTGCATCTATTTGCAAAATGGCCATACTCGTGACATACCTTGCATTTGAAGGGGAGCTGCTCGTAGTCCAGCTGCTGTATGTGCATCCATTGGTCCACCTTTATCTTTATAGCTTCTGGCAGTCCTTTTCCTAGGTCTACTTCCACGCAGATCCTTGCGCATGCGTGCATGTTCTCCCTTGGTTCCGATCTGTCGATGTATTTTCCGACTGCGTTCCCTATTGCTTTGACTGATTCATCCCCCCAGCAGTGTAGCGGCAGGTGAGGGAGACGGACCCAGACTGGGACCGCATTTGGGATATCCATTTCCGGGTCGAAGTCCGGGGTCCATCTATTCAGATAAAGACCTCTTGTGTCCATGAAATAAGGTCCATTGCGGAAGATGAGGTTCTTATCTTCTTTCGATTCAAAGAGGAATGTGTAGTATCCACGTCCGCAGAATCTGATGGCGATCTTTCCTTGGATCATTGCACTCCAGTTGCGCTCGACCCATTTTTGGACTGATCTTGGGGAGGGCCAGAGCCCGGTGAACTGGCCTACGAGGCCTCTTTCTGCCAGAGCTATTGCAGATTTCCTTGGCAGGGCAGGAGGAAGATTGACCTCCGGGATTTCATCCAGTTTTTTAATAAACTTTGTTACTGAGGGACGAGGTCTATCATCTGAAGGTTCAGAGAAAAGAGAGGCGAAAATTTCTTCTTGGTTCTCAGAGACTGGGGGAGGAGGGGCGGGCCCTGCCATTGCAGGCCCGCTAGGACAAAAGGAAAGCAGAGCGGAGGGGAGGAGGGGCCCCGAAGGCAGGTACCCGAGGTAGGAGCAGAGCGCAGGAGAAGGCGAGGGGCAGAGCCCAGCCAGGCAGGGCCTGGGGGCCGAAGGCAGGCGCGCGCGGGAGTTTCAAATTGCCAGAGCCGCAGCGGGAGCCAGCTCCTCAGCCATACCTTTTTTCTTGTTGTGATTTTTTTATGCTCTTCCCACTTACTTCAAGTTTTGAAAACAAATGAAAACCTGTAAATAAAACAAAACAAAAATAAAAAAATAAACTAAGGAAAAGAGAAACTAATAATAGATGAGAACGAACTTGTAAATGCGTACCTGGAAGGAAATTGTCTGCAGATTTTACCTCATGAATCTTCAAATCCTTCCTTGGATTTATCAAAATTCTGACTTTGTTCAAAATCATCTCATCATTTATTCTAAATCGGAGTGTGCAATCAGCCTAAATAAAATATGTTTATTTATGTTCAGGAAATATAAAATTTACCAGAAATAAATATGAAAATAGTCTTCCATTTTGAATTGAAACAACAATTTATTACCTCTGCTTATTCCAAATAACTTGAGAAGAATCCGTATTGTTATAGTGACTATTCAATAATGCCTTTAGTAAATGAATATGATGCGTATTGTAACATCAAATAATAAACTAAAGGTCTGAATGGGATAAAGCCACTAGTCGTGGAGAATATCAACACAGATTTAAATGTGTGTCAGGTGCATACTCAATTAAATTTTGTCAATACATTATTCAAAAATAGGCAGAGATGTATTCATGGGTAGAGGTATTGTTGCAATAGATTTTGATTTAAAAATGGGAAGGAAGAATTAGAAATTTTCTGATGAGAGGTAAATATTTCCTTGAACATGTATATGATATGAGAAGGGTTGATTGCTTCCTTTATTTTTAATCTGCAAAACTATTAAAAATAAATTAACTACATAAAACAAACTAACTAAATTAATTTTACTTCTATTCTAACTATATACATGAAGATGACTAGGGATAGTCATATTTTCAGTGTAACCATTCTCTCATTTTTATTCCTGCATATATGTACAGTTCAAATGTTAGTAATAAAAATACAAATTTAATTGAACTAACAAAAATAATTCTATAAATAGAATGCACAGTTATTGTTAGAAACTTAATTAAAATCTCTTTCTCTTGAAATTTCCTTTCCAATTGAATACCAATTGGACCATAGAAATCTGGATGGATTTCTATCAATAATTGGGAAATGTTCAAAAGAGGAGATGAAAGGCCAGATTGTGGATATGAACTTTTACATTCAAAAGCCTGGAAAAATTTGTTAATTTTATGTATAAATGTTAAGCTATTAACAATTTTCCTTGAAGGAAAACTTTCCGAATATTTCTCAAATTAGTCAATGAAAAATGAATAGGAATCTGTTAAATACAATTGAAAATTATTAATTAAATTAGATTGCTGGTTAGATTGTAAAAATACATTCTCTTGTTGATTTTGCCTTTGAGAAGATAGAAGCTTTTGATAAGAAATTAACATCAATTGACATTAACATGTTAACAGCTCTTGATGTTCATGGTTATAATATGAAACTTCAATTTCGAAATAAGGAAATTCATCAATTGAGTGTTTGATAATAAAGTGCTCAATATGGCAGCAAAAAAAAAATTGAGGAAACAAAAATAAAATGAAATCACTATTCATACAACTAATGTTATAGCATAATTGGGATTGTTTTGAAATAGTTTCTTTTTCACAAGGATTGGTCAGAATTATGGAATTTGAGTAATTTTGAATTCCAACTTGTGAATTAGAAAACGAATTATGATTATGAGTAGGAATGAGAGCTTGATCGTGATATAAATCGTAAATTGGAATGTTTTCTTGAATGGAGAAATCATGAAGATAATTTGCTATTCTAAAATGAGGATAGGTTGGAATAATTTCTAAATTGAAACGTTCCTCATTCATAGATGTTATTTGAATTTTCTCATGAGGATTCTCTTGAGAGGAATAGAAATCAACATCCTCAATGTCAGAGTAATTATCATAAATGACTTCACAATATTCTCTAAAATTCCCTTCTATCTCATCCAATATATCAAAACAAGGAGGAATAAAAATTTCATGCTCATTAATGGCAAAAGAATGATCAATTATTGTTTCTTTATCTTGATAAAAATTTATTGGTAATTCATTTAGACCATCCTCTTTATTTTCTGCAAAATCATTAATACCAAGAGGGGAAAAATTACCATCATTAAAAATATCAGGATAAAGGGAAAAATGTGAACCTGAAACAATGCATTTAAAATTGTCTCTGTTTGAGAACTCTTGTGCATTATGCTCATTGTAAATTTCAGATTCTAAATCATTCCTTTGTGTACTCATGCTTTCTTGAAGAAGGCTGCTTTTTTGCTCATCATGGAAAAATTCAGAAATTTGTACAACAGTTTGCGTGTTATTATTTACTTTGATTGCTACTTGTACTTGTTGATTTGCGATCTGATTTTCTGAATTGACCGCAGAGTAATTTTCAGATTCCAAGGTAGCTCTTTCTCCAAAATTGCTAATGTTGTCTTCTTGCGTTTGAATAGAAATATTTTCCAAGCTTTGCGAAACCACTTCATCACAATTTATTTGTACATCCAAATTGGAATTCTCATTTATGTTGGAAGGGGATGAGACAAAGCTTGAACTAATTTCATATGGATTGGGAATGAGAAGAAGAGAACAAATATATTCAAACCAATCTGATATTTTTTCTTCCGTAAGTTTATCTTCAACTTTAAATCTTAAACAATTCAAATGAAATTGAATATTAAAATCATTAACATACTCATTTTCAAACCTTCGTAGATATTCAATTTCCTCACATACCTGTTGATAATCATAGCCATCAAATTTACAAATGAAAATTATAACAAATTGATCTCAGTTGTGAATTGAGGCAATTGGAAGAATTCTACACCAGTTTCTAGCTTTTGCCACAAATGTGAGAGTAAAAATTCTACGTAAGATGCCTTTATCAATTCCTTGAAAATCATAATTTGAGACATTTTGAATAAATTGAAGGACACGATTAAAAGCAGAAGAATTTCTGTCACCATTAAAATTTACCTGAAACAAGAGTCTTACCACTTCGGGTGGAGTATTGGAAGATGCACGTCCATGGATACAACTCCAAATTGGAAGCTTAAGAGGAAACATTATAATAAATAAAATTGAAAAATTGAAAAACTCCAATAGACAACAAGTTTCATGCCCTCCTTCTAGTGCCACCACTCGGTCCGGACCTTAAAGCAGCTCCTTTTCCGTTTGGATTAGTGGCTCCGACTGATTTAACTAGGTCCAGTTACCTTCTCCCTATCGCTATTAATTTATGATGTGTCTTTAACAACCAATAGAAAGAAATATCAGATCACTTCTTCTTGTTGATCAGGCAAGAGAATGACCCTTAAGCTGATTTGAATTCGGCCAAGCCACAACTAAAATTTTGCCTCTTTGAGAAGAGGACTTAAAAGAATGTAGAAATTACTCTAAATGCAAGCTTATTCTAAGATGCAAGCAAAAGAAACTAATCTTAACTCTATCTTAATTAGGTAGATACAGATCTAACCCAACCAAGAGCAAGATATTTAAAGTATTGAGATTTTAAATATGTCTTGTTTATAATGAATATCAAGTTAATGAAGTAGTTCAATTAACTGATATTATAGATACCAAAACACATTTTATTGAGACCTCTAAACCGAAATAATAAACCAACAACACTCAAGAAGTAGTTCTAAAAATGATATTGATTACTAAATCAGTAAATCCAATGATTAAACAATAATATGTTAAAATAGTTCACAACACATTACCATTCAATAAATCAGTTTATAAGGCATATTTCTAAGTAAATAGTTACTCAAAAATCAGAAATTAATTTATAAGAACAAAGATACATAATAACAACATTGATACAAATTACCCATATTGACAATAGTGCACAAATATGAATAAAATGAGACATTCCTATTACCATAAAAATGAAACTGATATTTGAAACAGCAGTATTAGAAATACCAATTTATTGCATCCATTTCTCTATCCCTGGTCTCCAACAGTTCTTTACATTGCTTAAACTTCTATCTTCAAAACTAAAGCCACAATAGTGCAAACTTTGTCCATCATGCATAATTCAAGATACAAAGGAAAAATCCTCAATAATCCCCAGATCTGAGATTTTCTCTCCTCTCTCCTACAACTCTAGATTCTTATTACAGAAGTGCTTTCAAAAGTCTTAAATTGCATAGGAGAGCAACCCCCTATTACATTTTGTCATCTATTATTTATAATATTTGCAAAGGAAAGTTTGTTGAAGATAAATCTGTCAAATCCAATTTTATTTGCTCAAAAATTCTAATCTTCAATTGCTAGAGCATTCTCATTGACTGAGATCATTTTCTCCATATTTCTTCCCCTGTTTTCCTGCAAAAAGAAATCAAAATAAATTAAGATACAATCAATAAAATCAAAATGTCATTTCTGGCATTTAAAACAAATCCAATCAAATTCTATTTAAATAAATAATTGAAAATAAAATATAAGCTCTCTACTGATGCTTGGGATGGTGTAATTGGCCAAGGATATTATTGACAAATGGATCTGTAATTAGAAGAAACTTGGACAAATGAAAATGCAGGAAATAACTCAGAAAATTGATTTTGTTTTAGAAATTCGGAGCTTGATCTTATGCATAATTTTTTACCAAATTAATAACCAAATCTATTAGTGAAACCTCCTCAGAAATGTTCTCCTTGATTTTATCTTTCCAATGAGCCGTCTTGGGCCTCATTTGGCCAAGTAAAACTCATTCTATGAGTTTCCAAAGTTGATGAGTCAAATCTGGCATAAATCTGGAAATTTTGTTGCTAGGCTAAAAGTCAGAATTTTAATTAAAAATCTAATCCTAAATTAGAATTCTAATTATCTAATAATTAATTCTATTTTATTATTAACTAAACTAATCATTTAATAAACTGTGATTAATCTAACTAACTAATATAATTAATAAATTAATCTAATTAATAATTAACAATAATTAAATTTTAAATTAATTTAAAATTTATTATTTTAATATTAAATATTTATTTTAATATTAATTAAACTAATTTACCATTCCCATTTCATAACTATCCTCCTTTACTTACTAAACTCACGTATGAAACTTAAAAACAAAACATAAAAACTTAAGTTAATGCCCGTTGACTTTTTGTTTATCGGCAATCAGCATCGGGGAGGTGTCGGGGTTTTAAGAGATGTATCAAGTGAAAACCCCCGATGCGATGCATTGAACCTTTTAATGATCGGGGGATCGACAATCAGGAAGATTGAAGGTCATCCAATATTGTTACACTTTGAAAACTCCCAATCTGATCTTCCAATCCGATCATAAAAATATTTTTATCTTTATTTTTTAATTTTTATATACATTTTAATTTTTATATTGTTTTATTTGAATGAGATTTATTTTATAAACTACAACTGCTTTAATAAAAATGAAAATTAAACTACAATTACTTCGAAAATAAATGAAAAATAAACTACAGTCACTTCGAAATTATGGGCTTTCGAGATTAGTAATAAATTTGGAAATTGAAGTAAATTTCTAAAATATCGCTGCTTAATGATTTGGCTGTATAAGTAAAAATGAAAAATGTTAGTAAAAACTAATTAGGGGTTAATATTTAAAATAAATGCATTATTGAACTAATTTATTTACAAAATGCAATATTGTACATTTTATGCATTTTTAACCCGGTCTAGATAAATGATGAGACCTCAAAGGAATACCATTTTCAAACCAGTTAACCAAATGAGGTGAAACAAGCGTCAATGGGAAGCTTATAAAAAATCGATTTTAACAAAGCAATCAAAACAAGAATCCAAAGAAAATGAAAAATTAACAAACACGTAGGATAATTAATCAAATAAAAATCCTAAAAGGCATTTTAGCCAAAATTTTATAGAAAGGGTCCCCATTTTTGACTTGTTCACCTCAAATAATGGGGGGGTTGTGTTTTTACCACAACACAACCTTCCCAAGGAAAACTATGCAATCTAGCCCAACAGGACTACTCAAACCATAAATTACGCAATCTTGTGTAGATGTCAGTTACTCAGCACAGAAATTGTGCAATCCTTCTGGGCAGCCAGCCCAGCTTCCTCCCAGAAACTGCGCAAAGGTTTCTCTCAGTCAGACAGTCTGTTGCATGTGCCATCGGGTTGACTGGTTCCACCTAAGACCGACAAAACTTAACTTGCATGCATGGGCTACTTTTTCCCCAAATAGAAAAAAGAAACATACAAAAAGAATCCTGAGATTTTAGGAAGATATTTTTAGTAGCTCAAGGTTACATGCAATGATTGCTTTAGAATCTTTCCTCCAAGTGTCGCTTTCTCTTAGATTTGTGGCATGCACGTCATGAGCCTCAAACTTATTTATTCGATGCTTTAGAGCTCAATTCTTCACATCGATCTTGGAGCTCTGACATCCCATAGCACATCCAAGAGTCTTTGACACATCCAACTTAGCTATTTCTGGGTAAGTCCTCTCAATTTGTTTTTTGCAGCATTTCTATCCCCATTGGTGTTTTGGGTTGTGTGAGTGTTGTCTACTTGATTTCTATGAACACTTGTTGTCGTTTGCATGCATATTAGCTTGTACCAGCACCATTTTAGTTTTCGATAGCATCTCACTATTGTCTCATGCATGACATTGTTTTGCATGAACAACCACCGATTCAGTAACTTGCTTCACCCACATGCATGTTGTTTTGTTTTCCAAATCTTTCATTCATTGTTTGCATGCACGATCATTCACTCCTATTTACACTCAATATCACCATGCATTCACATTCACATCTGATTTTAGTGGCCCGTCAGTGGGTCTGGGAAGCCTTGGCACAGGGTCCGCCTCACCAAGACAACATTGTGTAATCTTGAGAGGGAAGGATTTGCCTTCCTCTTAGAAAATGTACATTTTTTCCCAGTGATTGTCCTCCAGTATTGCATTGCGCAATTCTGAGAAGCAGTGATGGCTCGCCCAAAATATTATGCAATGTAGTCACTGGGCCTGCAACCCTTGCCAGCTGGAATTGTGCATTGCGCAATCCCAGCAGTCAACAGGCCAGCCTGGATTGTGCATTGTGCAATTCCAGTAGCCAGCCAGCCTCCCAGCAGCCCGAACTAACTTTTGTGCAGTTCTAGCAACCAGTCTCCCAGCCTCCCAAGAAAAATTGTGCAATCCTTGCCAGTCAATCCCCAGGAATGTTGTATGTTATTCCTTAAGTTTTCTTTGGTTTTAGATGATACATTTCTTGCCATGCATGTCGCCATGTCTCCAGATCTATTTGGTGTTCATCCATCTCTTAGCAATTCAAGATCAATGGCCTCCAAGAGAGAAGGATTAAAGGACACTGACGGAAGCGCAACTGGAGCAACAATTGAGTGAGTGTCTACAAGTTTGGTGATCTATGAAGACACTAAGCTGATTGTAGACAAGGACATCAAGCTGAAATGGAAAGAGGTCAATGATGCATTTGCAGGCACATTTATGGAAGACCTCAAAGACCGCCAAGTCTATGTGAACATTCACAAGTCCGTCGTGTACCGGATTGCATCCAGGTATCCCATGTTCCCATGCATGGACATAATACATTGGATCATCTTGCACACCGATCCTGAGATGATGACATTGAGTAGTGTTAGCGGGACGAAGATTGCAACCTTCACGGCACAGGACTATGAACAGATGTACCATATGTCGAAGCCCGTGGTCACCATGGAGACACCCTTCAGCATACCTAGTAGCAATGCCAACTCTAGGGATATCTTGAAGAACTGGGTGAAGGAGCTAGCGAAATTCATGATGACACCCAACCAGATTTACAAGATGAAGATACTACAGAAGGCGTATTAATACTTGGTCATTTTTTCATGTCGCTTGTATCGCCAAGAGAGCACGGAAACTTTCCCGCAGAGTTACGTGATCGCATTAGACCAACTGGCTAGTGAAGGCAAAGCATGCAACTGGTCCGACATGTTGGCTCATCGGCTGAAGGAATAGGTAACAAGAGCTTGATAACTGCCCAAAGGTCAGCAAGCAGAAATCTACATGTCCTCTTACATCTTGGATGCAATCTGTGCCCATCAAGAGTTCTCAGGCTTGAAGTGGGCATGGACATCGGCGTAGACCTTTGTGAGTACTTATTGTAAAATGTTGTTCGAATGCAGCTTCAGAGGAGTTATCACACAACTGTCCGATCATTTTGTCACCCCGGTGTACAAGATGTTATTTGAACAGGATCCACCCTGCATGTCGAAGGCAACAATGGAGGCACTGATCGATATAGTATTTTGGTATGTCTCACCGTTCGGCACCTTCATACGGATGTACAGCGTGGAGAAGCCTCTGCATGTTCTACCTAAGTTTTCCTTGGACAAGCTCATCATGGAGGAAGTATCATACCACATCTCAGTAGGAATGTCATCTAGGTTGCACCAGAAGAACAAGGCACTTTGGCCCACTCTTCTATTGCAGATCGAGTTATACGAGATAAGGAATTTCAAGCATGTGGATGTTGAAGCAGAGGAGATCAAGAAATATCCATTTGAGGCCCAAAGCTACAATCCATATGACCCGCATTGTCATTAGGTGGAGTAGGACCAATGGAGATATTGTTATAGCTTCTCCAGGCCCAAAGTCACGAGAGTACAGTTTCAGTGGATCCACGGGGCATGTCATTAGGTGGAGTAGGACCCATGGAGATATTGCTATAGCTTCTCCAGGCCCAATGAACTGGTCGGCATCGTTGTGGAATGGTTGGAAAAGAAGCATGAAGAAACATTCCAGAGAGCATGAGCAACAACAAAAACAGAGGTAAACATACCAGTGTGCAACAAGGGAAAGAGGAATATTGTCGACATCATGGAGGAGGAACAAAGTTGCAAGTTCTGAGTAGACCCACTTGTGCAAAAAGCAGCGTTGGCAATAGAGGCGAAGAGGCAACAACACGACAAGAGGAACGCGTAAAGGCAGAGCGAGAAAACAAGGATGGAGGAAACAAAGAAGGAGTTGCATGAGTTAAAGGAGTAACTCTGGAAGGAACATGAGCTTCACAAACAGGAGAAGGAAGCGCAACAAGAACTAGTACAGTAGGGGGCACAACATGTACAGCTAGATGAAACTGCACACGTACAAGTAGTTGAATCATCTGAACAACTTGTTAGAAAATTTTATATTACGGAGCAATGAAACACATAAAATATTGCAGAAATATAAACACAGAAAACGCACAAAACAAGAGAGACACAGATATACGTGGTTCACCCAATTTGGGCTACGTCCACCCCAAACAGCCAGTCCTTCCTTTCTATTATCCAGCAAAATGAAGAGACACAACCTACAACAAATCCGCTGTAATATCCTCTGTTTTCTCTCACAGTCTCACCTCTTTGTTTCTCGCTCACAGAATACACGTCTATCACACAGCCTTAAATACAATGCCCTCATACAAAGAGAGGGGGTTGCCTTCTAGGGCAAAAAACCCTAAACTAAACATAAGTTCTACCGTCAGATCATCCGCCTAATGAACGGCCCAGATTGACTAGAAATTACTATACTTTTACAAGGCAATTTTACAGCTGTTTTTAGCTTCGGGGGCGCTGCCCCCGAAACCCCCCATCGGGGGGGGCTCCCAAAGGTCGCAGTCGCCCCCCCCTAGACCCCCCCTGCAGCGAATATTTTACGGGCGGCGTTACCGCCCCCATTTCGAACTGGGGTCCTATGTGGCGATACCTTTGAATATAGAAGATAATCAGACTCCACACCCAACAATCTCCCACTTGGAGACTGATTGTAGAAACTCCACCGCTGCTCCATTTGCTGGAGAATGACTCCTCTTTGGACCTGGCCATTTCTCATCTTCATCGTCGTCCTTGAAGACCAACTGAAACTGAGCATATTCTCAGTTTCTCCCTGGTTACAACTTTTGTTAGCATATCTGCAGGATTCTGGCTAGTGTGTATCTTTTCCAGCTTCAACTCTCCGTCTTCCAACACTGATCGTATGAAATGGTACTTGAGTTGTATGTGTTTAGTCCTCGAATGAAATGTTGGGTTCTTTGCAAGAAGAATGGCACTTTGGCTATCACTGTATAACATGCCCATATCATGCTCCTTACCCAATTCACCCATGAACCTTTGTAACCAAATCATCTCTTTACTAGCCTCTGTAGCAGCAACATACTCTGCTTCTGTTGTTGAAAGTGCAACAACACTTTGGATTTTTGAAACCCAACTAACAGTTGTTCCTCCAACAGTAAATACATATCTATAGTGCTCCTCTTGTTATCTCTGTCACCTGCCATATCTGCATCAACATATCCTTATAGGGAGATGTTTGAATCACCAAAGCATAATGCTTGATTTGTGGTACCTTTCAAATATTTGAGAATCCATTTCACTGCCATCCAATGTTCCTTTCCTTGATTGTTCATGTACCTGCTTACAACTCCCACTGCATGTGCAATATCAGGCCTTATGCAGACCATTGCATACATTAAGCTTCCAACTGCTGATGCATATGGAACTTTAGACATATAATCCATGTCTTCTTGGGTCTTTGGGCACATTTCCTTGCTAAGTTTGAAATGGCTAGCAAAAGGTGTACTAACTGGTTTTGCATTGTGCATGTTAAATCTTTTCAACACCTTTTGTATGTACTCATTCTGAGACAATGTTAATTTACGATTTTTCCTGTCTCTAGTTATTCTCATACCAAGGATTTGTTTTGCAGGTCCCAAATCCTTCATTGCAAATGAATTTGCCAATTTTCTTTTGAGCACATTTATTTCCTGCATGTTAGATCCTGCAACAAGCATGTCATCTACATACAATAACAGTATAATATAGCTGCCATCATTTTGCTTTTTCAAATAAACACAATGATCAGAGTGACATCTAGTATAACCTTGTTCAGACATAAACTTGTCAAATTTTAGATACCACTGCCTTGGAGCCTGTTTTAAGCCATACAAGCTCTTCTTCAACCTGCACACTAGTTTCTCCTTCCCTTTCACCTCATATCCTTGTGGCTGCTGCATATATATCTCTTCCTCCAAATCCCCATGGAGAAAGGTTGTCTTTACATCTAACTGCTCAAGATGCAAATCTTCAGCTTCTACAAGACTTAGAATAGTTCTGATTGAAGTCATTTTAACAACAGGAGAAAATATTTCATCAAAATCAATACCTTTCTTCTGTGCAAACCCCTTCACCACAAGTCTAGCTTTATACCTCTGTTTTCCTCCATCTTCTTCCTTCAGCCTGTAAACCCATTTATTCTTCAATGCAGTTTTTCCTACAGGCAACCTGACTAAATCCCAAGGCTGGTTATGCATTAAGGAGTCCATCTCTTCTTCCATGGCTACCTCCCACTTCTTCCTGCTTTCAACCTGCATTGCTTCTTCATAACATTCGGGTTCACCGGAATCAGTCAACAATAAATAATATAATGAAGGAGAGTATCGTTCAGGGGGTCTACTTATCCTGGTAGATCTTCTAACACCACTTTCAGGTGTTTGGGGTGCCTGTTGTTGTTGTGGTGGTTGTTGTTTTTGTGGTTGTTGATTATTATTATTTTCAGGCACCTTTCCTTTTTCAGTGATTTCATCAAGAACTATGTATTCCTTGTTTTCCTTTTCCTGTTTCTTTTCCTGCAACTGATTCTTATACAAGACCTTTTCATTGAATATTACATCTCTGCTCCTAATGATTTTGTGATTTTCGTAATCATATAAGTAATAACCAAAATCATTAACACCATATCCAATAAAGGTACATTTCTTTGACTTTGCCTCAAGCTTTGTTCTATTTTCTTTATCAATATGGACAAAGGCCTCACAACCAAAAGGCTTTAAAATAGAGTAGCTTACCTTTTTACCTGTCCATGATTCCTCTGGAACACCACCATCCAAAGAACTTGAAGGCCCTCTGTTTATTAGATAAACAGCAGTATCTACAGCATCTGCCCAAAACTGTAAAGGCAATCCTGCATGCAATCTCATGCACCTTGCACGCTCCATGATTGTTTTGTTCATCCTTTCTGACACACCATTTTCTTGTGGTGTTCTTGGAACTGTCTTCTCTCTGCGAATTCCATGCTCTGAACAGTACCTATCAAACTCTTTGCTGCAATATTCACCTCCATTGTCTGATCTAAGACACTTAAATTTCTTTCATGTCTCAATCTCAACCAAAGCTTTCCATTTCTTGAAAGTATCAAATACATCAGATTTATTCTTAATACAATAAATCCAAGTTTTTCTAGTTGCGTCATCAATAAAAGTAACATAATAACGAGAGCCACCGAGAGATGATACCTGAGCAGGTCCCCACACATCTGTATGCACAAGCTCTAATTTTTCATTCTTCTTTTCTTTCCCAACTCTGAGAAATCTGACTCTCTTCTGTTTTCCATAAATGCAATTCTCACAGAAGTCCAAATCAACATTCTTCAAACCCGGCAACAAATTCCTTGACTGAAGAATCTTCATCCCCTTTTCACTCATGTGTCCGAACCTATGATGCCATAATGCTGCATCTGCTCCTTTGGAAGTTAAAGCATTAACAGAGTTAGAAATACCATTGCATAAATACAATGTACCAACCTTTTCGCCTTTTGCTATTACCAGGGCTCCTTTGGTGACCTTCCAAGCTTTATCTGTGAAAGTTGTCACACAAACTTCACCGCCTAACTGCCCTGTTGAAATCAGATTTTTCTTTAGATCTGGAACATGCCTTACCTCCTTTAATAGCCATTGGTTTCTATTCTGCTGTTTTACAAGAACCTTACCCATTCCAACGATTTTACAGGGTTTATCATCACCCAGACGAACTTGTCTAAAATCTCCTTGAACATAGTCATGAAAATATTTCTTATCAAGTGTGGCATGGAATAAAGCCCCTGAATCTACCACCCAGGAATCAGTAATATTTTCGGAAGAAAGAATCAAAACATCTTGTAACACCTCACCTGTCACATTTGCTTCATGATTGTTTTCTTGCTGTGCATCTCCTTCTTTTCCCTTCCGAGATCTACAGTCTTTCTTTAGGTGTCCTTTCTTTCCACATTTCCAGCACACTATCCCCGATCTGGACTTGGATCTGCCTTTCCTTGATTTACTGCTATATCCTGAGCTCTTTCCTCTTTCCATTTTTCTTCCTCTAGACTCTGCACTCAAAGAATTTCCCGATGTCTCACTAGAGCTTTTCCGTCGCATTTCCTCGCTAAGGATAGCACCAACAACATCATCAAACTTTAAAGTACCAGATCCAGAAACGGAGTTACTAATGGCCATTACCAAACCATTCCAACTTTTGGTAATGAGCACAAGAATAACAGAGCTCTAACTTCATCATCAAAGTTTACCCCTACAGAACTTAACTGACTTGTAACTGTATTAAAATCATTTAAATGGTTTGCAACAGATCTACCTTCCGACATATTCATATTAAATAATCGTTTCATAAGAAATACCTTGTTTGAGGCCAAGGGTTTTTCCTATAGTTTCGACAACGTCTGCATCAAACCCTCTGTCATGGTTTCCTTCGAAATTTTGAAGGCGACTGACGCAGCAAGGCACAACCGTATTGTTCCGAGTGCCTTTCTATCGAGAAGGTTCCATTTTTCGTCTTTCATACCCATCGGCATCTTTGTTTTTCCACCCAATGGTAGGTATAGATCTTTCTAATACAGATAATCTTCCATCTGCATCTTCCACAGTGAGAAGTTTTTGTCGTTAAATTTCTCGACCCTAAACTTACCATATTCCGCCATTGCTCCCACTCGAACCAGGAACCCTTCTTTCCTGCGAGTTTATCAGCCAAATAGACCTTCAGCTCTGATACCAGTTGTTAGAAAATTTTATATTACGGAGCAATGGAACACATAAAATATTGCAGAAATATAAACACAGAAAACGCACAAAACAAGAGAGACACAGATATACGTGGTTCACCCAGTTTGGGCTATGTCCACCCCGAACAGCCAGTCCTTCCTTTCTATTATCCAGCAAAATGAAGAGACACAACCTACAACAAATCCACTATAATATCCTCTGTTTTCTCTCACAGACTCACCTCTATGTTTCTCGCTCACAGAATACACGTCTATCACACAGCCTCAAATACAATACCCTCATACAAAGAGAGGGGGTTGCCTTCTAGGGCAAAAAACCATAAACTAAACATAAGTTCTACCGTCAGATCATCCGCCTAATGAATGACCCAGATTAACTAGAAATTACTATACTTTTACAAAGCAATTTTACAGATGTTTTTAGCTTCGGGGACCCCCCCTGCAGCGAATATTTTACGGGCGGCGTTGCCGCCCCCATTTCGAACTGGGGTCCTATGTGGCGATACCTTTGAATATAGAAGATAATCAGGCTCCACACCCAACACAACTGGGACCAAGCAAGGAGTGTGACCCATTGCAGGAGCAGGACTTTCCTTAAGAGATTGAACAAGCATTTGAGCAGATGGATATGGACATGGAGCAACAAGATTTAGAGAAAGACATTGACCTCATGCCTCACCACCGAGACGTCTATCTGCCAGCTTCACTGGATCCAAAAGTGGAGCAAGTCCCAAGCGGCCAAGGAGAAAATGAGATCCTTGGAGATAATCTAGAGGAGGAGATGCATAACATTTCATTCGATGAGTTCCAACATAGAGTTGTGCAATATCCCAGAGTGTCGACTCTGGATGATCACACATCTCCTACACAGTTTGAGGAATGAGTGATCGTGTCTGATATGCACAAGCATCCAGCAGCATTGGCCGATGCTACTAGAGAATATGTCGAACCCGTTAGCTTGAGTGCTCGCTTCCTAATAGCAGAAAACAAGCGAATGGCTAAGGAGTTACAAATGGCCAAGAAGGGAGGAGAACTGGTTACAACATCCTCCTGAGTAGAATTGAAGAAGGTAATACTGGATGAATTATTGTCTGTTGGGTCCCTATAATACTAGTGATTACCCCATTACTATTGTAGTTATACCCCTTATTAATATTGTTGTGCCCTTATTGCCCCCATATTGTTATTACTGTGCCCCATCGAATCTCTCTATTGTTATTTTTGTGGCTTTATATTATTATTGTTAGGTCGGCTGAATTATATTGTGACTCCTTAGACTCCTATATATAGAAAGGAGGTTTTGCCTTTTGAATCATCCAAGAATTGTTCATTTATGTAATGTAACGGAGGTTGCCCCCTCGAAGAGGCTGAATTCTAAGGCGTTGATCTATCTTTTCTATCTTTTCTTGAGCTGGTTTCATAACATTTGGTATCAGAGCTTTAGATTCTAGGGTTTCGTTGCTCTAAACAGGTCATCGTGGCATTTTCGCTATAAATTTTTTTCTGCGACATTTCAAAAGTTGCAAAAAAAACCCATTTGAGAAGAAATCACGCTGAACCTCGAGTCAGAATTTCAGAGCTTTTCGCGCTATATTTGCGGAGATATGATGAGAGGAAGTTGGTCTTTTGCGGACTCTTGAATTACATTCCAAACAGGTGACCTGGGGAAAATCGTCATAACTTTCTCTCTCAGGATCGGATTGAAATTTCGTAAGAAGGTACAGAAAGATGACGGATTGTAGTTTCTTTTATCCATTCTTCAGATCCAAAGGTGGAAACAGTGACTCATGGCACGTCGTACAAGTTCACTCTATTGAACTAGTCTATAATCAAGTCACTGTGGGAGATTTCGCATAACTCTTCCTTGGAAAAACCAATTTGGGTCAAACTTGTGGCATTGGAAAGAGGAAACAAAGGGCTACTGCAAGTCACAAATTTAGAACTAGATGATCGGAAAGTACAGAGATACATCGGAGGCAATATCGAGCTCCTACAAAGTGAAAAAAGGTGTGTAGATTTTCTTAAATTTTTGCTTAAGCTTGGTTTGAAATTTTGTTTTAAAGGAATTCAAAGGGCGTAATAGAGCATTATTATCGGTAACTAATGCCCCGAGGAAAGAAAATGCAAACACCTAGTAAGGACCCTGGAAGCCCTAGCATGACTCATGAAGAAGAAGAAGAAATGCTATATGATATATCAAAATTACAAGAACAAGTGCAACAACTGTCACTTGCACAAAAAGCAACAGAATCTAAGATGGATGGTTTAAGGAAAGATGTAGAAGCTAAGATGGATAGTTTAAAGAAAGGCGTAGAAGCTAAAATTGATGGCATGGATGATAAGATGGAAGAATTGAAGATAAATATGAATAAGTTGCTACAAGAAATGGTCAATAAGGGTGAAAGGGTACTAAAGGAAACTCATGATGAGAACAAAAGAAATGTTAATCATGATTCCATAGACTCTAATGTTGGATCAAAGACTCACCATATTCCAAAAATCAATATGAGGAAGTTTTATGGCAAGGATCCCGCCACATGGATATTACAGATGGAGCAATTCTTCGATCTCAATAATGTGCAAAACACACAAAAGGTACGTATGGCAACTTTATATTTGGAACCAAATCAGTTTGTATGGTATCAATGGCTTTGCTCTCGTAAACAATTTATCACTTGGGCAATTTTTATGGAAGAATTGATAGCACATTATGAGGATACAAAAAGCAACACTTTTTTTAGCCAATTGATAAGTCTCAAACAAAAGGGTTCAATAATGGAGCACATTGAGGAGTTCCAAAAATTGAACATAAGGGTAAAAGATATTCCAGAGGAGCATAGGATTGATGTGTTCATAGGGTCTTTAAAGGATAATATCCAACATGATGTTCGCCTTTGGGAACCTGATTCATTAGAGAAGGCATTCAGGTTAGCAAGAAAAATGGAAAGCAAAATTATGGCAACCAGGAAGCATACCACTCACAACTATAAAGATGGAAGTGTTTTTGCTCCTAGTCTTCCACAACCTATAAGGTTGACACCACAACAATTGGAAGAAAAAAGAGAAAAAGGGCTTTGTTATAGTTGTGATAGAAAATACACTAAAGGTCATAAGTGTGCTGAGAAGAAATTATTCTACATAGATTGTGAAGAGGAAGAAGAAAAGGAGCAAGAAAGGTCAAAAGAAGAGGATATACTCCAGGAACAAAGCCTAGATGAAGAACAAATAAATCCGACCATATCTTGTAATGCATTGGCGAGAATTACCACTCCTCAAACCATCAAGATAGAAGGACAAATCAAGAAGAAAAAGGTAATAGTGTTGATTGATTCAAGAAGCACCCACAATTTTATTCATTGTAGGGTAGCAAAAGAATTGAATTGCTTCCTATATCCAGCACCAGAGTGTCAAGTGATGATTGCAAATGGAGGAACAATAAATTGCTTTGGAAAGTGCCATAATATCAAGCTATCCATGGGAGAATATGTATTGACTAGCCCAATGCTTTCCATTCCAATGGGAGGTGCTGATGTTGTACTAGGAGTCCAATGGCTACAATCCTTGGGTACAATAGCTTTTAATTTTCAAGAACTTTTCATCAAATTTTCTACGCAAGGAAAGGAAGTTGAATTAAGGGGTATTGCAGGGAAACCGGGAAAGATAATCAGCTCTAATGGTATGACAAAGCTTCTAAAAAAGGAGCAAAGAGGTGTAATTGCACAATTATGTTCGCTAGATGTTTCCACATCGGAATCATCTATTTCTCCAGATCTCCAAAAAGTCCTGGACAATCATTCCAAGGTATTTGAGACTCCCAAAGGTCTCCCACCTATGCGTGATCATGATCATGCTATTCATCTGATTCCAGGAAGTGTTCCTCCAAACATCAGGCCGTACAGATATCCCTATGTCCAAAAAAGTGAAATTGAACGTATGGTTGCAGAAATGCTAGAGGCTGGTATAATTCAACTAAGTCAAAGTTCTTTCTCTACTCCAGTAGTATTGGTGCACAAGAAGGATGGATCATGGCGCATGTGTCCGGATTATAGGGAGCTCAACAAGCTCACTATTAAAGATAAGTTCCCCATTCCTGTCATTGATGAATTGCATGGATCAATTTACTTCACCAAGTTGGATCTTCGTTCAGGATATCATCAAATCAGAATGAAGATTGAAGACATTCCGAAAACAGCATTTAGAACTCATGAGGGTCATTATGAATTTTTGGTCATGCCTTTTGGCCTTACCAATGCACCTTCAACATTTCAAGGTTTGATGAATTCAATTTTCAAACCATTCCTTAGAAAATGTGTTAGTATTTTTTGATGATATACTAATCTACAACAAGTCTTGGAAGGATCATGTTGAACATGTTGACAGGGTGCTACAACTATTGGAGGAGAAACAATTATATGCAAAAAGATCCAAATGTTTCTTTGGAGTTCAGGAGGTGGAATATTTGGGTCATATTGTATCTCATGAAGGAGTTAAGGTAGACCCTAGCAAAATTAAAGCCATTAAGGAATGGAAAATCCCCACATCCATAAAGCATCTGCGAGGATTTCTTGGGTTGACAGGGTATTATCGCAAGTTTTTAAGAATTATGGGAGAATAGCAGCACCTCTAACAACATTATTGAAGAAAGATGCATTTTCATGGACTCCGGAAGCAACAAAGGCCTTTGAACATCTTAAAGAGGCAATGTGCCAAGCACCGGTCTTAGCTACACCGAACTTCACAAAAACCTTTATTGTGGAATGTGATGCTTCAGGAAATGGAATTGGTGTTGTTCTAATGCAAGATGAAAGACCCATTGCTTTTGAAAGTCGTCCAATCAAGGGAAAGTTTTTAAGCAAAGCTATTTATGAGAAGGAAATGTTGGCAATACTCCATGCACTTAAGAAATGGCGACCCTACCTAATGGGAAGACACTTCAAGGTAAAAACGGATCATGATAGCCTTAAATACTTTTTAGAACAAAGATTATCCTCTAAAGAGCAACAAAAGTGGGTCACAAAGATGTTGGGTTATAACTTTGAAATCATCTACAAAAAAGGAAGCAAAATGTGGTGGCAGATGCACTCTCAAGAAAGGATGAGGATTCGGAAGCATTGTTGTGCCCAATTTTATATTATCCAACCAGATTGGATAAACGAAGCAAGGGAGGAATGGAAGAATGACGAAGAAGTGTGGGCACTTATTCGAAAGCTACAACAAGATTCCAGTACATCTGATACATTTAGCTGGAAAAATGATTCGTTATGGTACAAAGATCGCTTATACCTCTGTAAGAATTCCCAGCTAAAACAAAAGATTCTTATGGAATTGCACACTTCTCCCTTAGGAGGGCACTCAGGATTTTTAAAAACTTACCACAGGGTTAAGAAGGAATTTTTTTGGGATGGCCTTAAATTAGATATTCAAAAGTTTGTGGCGGAATGTTTGGTTTGCCAACAAAATAAAGTTGAAACAATTAAGACACCGAGTCTATTACAACCTTTATCCATTCCAAGCCAACGTTGGGAGGAGGTTTCAATGGATTTTATCACAGGTTTACCCAAGTCTGAGGGAAAGAGTGTCATCATGGTGGTAGTTGACAGACTTACCAAGTATGCACACTTTTGTGCATTATCACATCCATTTAAAGCCAGTACAGTTTCTACTGCATTTATGGAAACAATTCAAAAGCTACATGGAAACCCAAAGATTATTGTAAGTGACAGAGATCCCATTTTCACTGGAAATTTTTGGACAGAATTATTTTCTTGTCTTGGTACTCAGTTAGCTCATAGCTCATCTTATCATCCTCAATCTGATGGGCAAACTGAGATAGTAAACAAATGTTTGGAAGGATATCTTCGTTGCTTTGTATCTGATAAACAGACACAATGGGTCAAATGGTTGCCTCTGGCTGAATGGTGGTATAACACTTCCTTCCATACAGCAACAAAAATGACCCCATTTATGGCACTTTATGGGTATCAACCACCATCCATCACATCATATTTAAGAGAAAATTCTAAGGTTCAGGCAGTGGAACATCACATCGAACATCAACAACAAGTCCTCCAACTCTTAAAGGATAACCTCGTGTTGGCACAGAATAGAATGAAACAACAGGCAGATCAACATCGCAGTGAAAGAAGTTTTGATGTAGGTGATTGGGTATTCCTACGGCTACAACCATATAAGCAAATGTCCCTCAAGCAAGCTAAGAAGGATAATAAATTATCACCAAAGTATTATGGTCTGTACAAGGTGTTGCAAAAGATTGGTACTATGGCATACAAATTGGAGCTTCCTGCAGCTTCTCGATTGCACCCAGTTTTCCATGTTTCATGTTTAAAGAAGGTTATAGGCGAAAGCTCCCAGTTCAAACAATATTGCCAAAACTTGACGAGGAAGAAAAATTTATATTGGAACCGGAAGTAGTCATAGAAACAAGAACTCGACAGCTACGAAATCGATCAATTTCAGAGTATCTTATCAAGTGGAAGAACTTATCCGCTGAAGATTCCACATGGGAGGATGAGAATTTTATGCAGAAGTATCCAGAACTACTCAAGCGTTGAGGACAACACTTTTTTGAAGGAGAGGGGCATGTTGGGTCCTTATAATACTAGTGATTACCCCATTACTATTGTAGTTATACCCCTTATTAATATTTTTGTGCCCCTATTGCCCCCATATTGTTATTACTATGCCCCATATAATCCCTCTATTGTTATTTTTGTGGCTTTATATTACTATTGTTAGGTCGGATGGATTATATTGTGACTACTTAGGCTCCTATATATAGAAAGGAGGTTTTGTCATTTGAATCATCCACGAATTGTTCATTTATGTAATGTAAAGGAGGTTTCCCCCTCGGAGAGGCTGAATTCTAAGGCGTTGATCTATCTTTTCTATCTTTTCTTGAGCTAGTTTCATAACATTGTCCCTTAACATGGTCATGCGGGCATTGTATTCCCATTTTGGTACCGTGCATAAGGTAGTTATCCATCTCAACGGTTGGCAAAAGCGATGTGCGAGGAGAGCACGTATCTTGTCGAACGTGCATGCTGCTATTGATTACATGAAAACATGGAAAATGAGATACAAGGGAGCCCCATTAGACTTGTGTAAGATGATAAAGCATAGAGGGGTCGAGTTGAAGGCACAAATCCGGAGTTAGATCCAGAACCATGAAGATCTCTCGTAGCTCATCACTAGTCTACAGGCTTCCCATGCACGAGTATTCAAGAGTATGGATGTGTTGTGCGTGCACATGCAATCCCATCTATTGGGACACTCACCTAGGAAAAGACAAAGGCACAGGTCTGGCTGGAGCTTAACTAGTACTTTGACGAGTTGATATGCATAGCCGCCAGCCGAGACTTGGTGATTGGTACAAACACCATGCACAAGTATGTTGTTGTCTGGCCACACTCAAGACAATGATCCACATACTATTAGACGAGTTGGACATAGGAGCCTGAGTAGTGTACTCGAATGCTATGGAGGCAAGAGTTCATTTCTAGCATGATGTCACCTTAGAGTACACAAACACCATCGCAGACTACCAAGCTTGGCATCAGTTCGCTACTATCGACCACCATGAGGATGTCAAAGAGCTAGTCTTCCCACAACTATATGAGTCATAGTGATGTCTTGCATGGCTTGCTCAAGCCTATTTTGTCTCACGTGGGCACATGTGCAGATTGTATGTAATGTCTTGTCAAGTGTAAGTTCAAGTGTTGATAGTTGGATGTAACAGTCATAGAGTAGATGAAGAGTCATGAGGGTAGGTGAACTATCTCAAAGGGGAATGTCATGGGTCACCCCACCCTTTGCTATATATAGCCCCTCATAACTCATTATAGAGGGCTTTGGTCAGCCAAGCATCCAATAGGAGTATCTTAGAGAAAGCTTGGACAATATTATAATGAGCCTTGGCTTCTCCACTGCACAAAGCTAGTATATCTCTTTGGAGGAGCAGGGGTCAGTGACTGTAACGTTCCACTCTCGGAACTAGTGGTTGGTCATGGTTGTATTGTATGACTGGAACTTTCACCTTAATATAACAGAGCCAACACGTTTCATGCATATGTTGTATTGTATTTCAGTTATTTGTTTACTCTAAATGATATATGTATCTATTTGCTTACGCATGCATGTGTAGCTATTTTCTGCATATGTATGTATGAATCTTACTGAAATGTGCTTTTGGTTTAAACATCACTTTGGATTGCTAGCTAACTCGCCTTCCATGTTGTGGTGCCTCTTTGCTCGTGTGGTCCCTTCTTAACTCCATGCTATCACAAGTTTCCAAGGCGTGCACTCACCTCACCCTTCGTGTGTTAGAACCACTCATGCACCTTCCTTGAATTACTGCATATGTCACACCCTTTCTACCAATAGGGATATCTTACATGCCTCTATGTGAAACTGCAGTCAAGGCGATACCATACAACCCACTGTTGGGACTCCTACACCAAACAATTTGAAGTATAATTGGGACTTCTTATCGGGGATATCCCCTGACATGTTGGCGGGTCCAACACCATCAGCATTATTGACATTAGAAGGAGGGCTAGATGAGAAGATGTGTCCTCTCATCCTATTTTGAACCTTTTCACATCTATCATGGATTACGTTACTCTCACCCCTCCATGATGTTTTTTGCATGTTGAACATCTCAACATCACGAGGGAGTTTCTTGATCTCTTGTCCGAATTCACGTATGATGGTGAAGGCGAAGTGGCCTAGCCTATATTCTTAAATGACTTCCTTGCCATGCTTGACGAGGAAGATGGATGTTCTGATGAACAAACCAGTATGTTGCTTGCACACACACTTCGCGAATCCAGCAACGGTGGTGTTGTAGCCTACCGACTGATAGCGTGCACTCACTTGAGCATTCTTGTGATCTCATTGAAGAAACTTTCCATCATTTTGATCTAGAACATATTGACAAAAAAATGTTACAACAATGGAAGGACCCCCATGAATTGCATATGGATTTTTGGTAGCTCTTCGGTGTCTTGTAGTTTGAAGCTCTGAAGACACAAATAAAATTTTCCTATCTTTGGGATGTATTCGAGTTCTGTCTTAACAAATTAGTCCATCCCAAGAAGAATTTGGAGCCCAAGCCTTGCTCAACATACTTCAGTGATGGAGTTGCACAATCATAGACGAATATAGTCACTGTCACGAATGATTGTCTGCCATCCCCTCATCAAACAACTCCACCACTGTAGAGTGATGCCAGAGAATAGTCACACACATCTATTCAATTTGGACATCCTCCCAACATCACTTCACTTAATTTTTGTGCAGATTTGGTTGTGAGTCCTTTGAGTTGTCACATGCATTTTGTACCACAACCTCCATCTTCGTACTCGGATGATCCTCCGAATGATGTTGTCTTGTCTTCTTCCATTCTAGACTCTACACTTGTTGTGAATGAGGATCAAGCCATCGATGGAGTTGGTGTTGCACACCCAACATGTGTTATCCTTCATGAAGATTATGATTGGGAGCTTAAACATCAACACTCGGCGAAGGATGACTCCCTTCTGTCTGAGGCTCATCCATTCTTTCCTGACATCTTCGGTGAACCTACCATCCATGATTTTACATGTGTATCTCCTTCTACAGATGCACCCATTGTTGATCATTCGCAGGACACACCGGATGTCAATCCATCATCTGAAAACATAGAGGATAAACTATTCATTGAAAAACCACTTAAATTTCCATCTACCTTTTCTAGGAACATAGAGGGTGAATTTGTCTACTTCTCATATGCCCCTCTATTTGATTCATTAGATCATGAGGGTGCCAATGAAATCATTTATTTTACTGATCATAGTTGTCGCGATCTATGTACTCCCATATCCGATCATGATGATGATTCTATCGTAGTTGATTTTTCGAAGCCACCTGCTTATGATGATCTATTTTTCGATGAAGGCAAAACCCCTAAATCATCGAGGCGCTTTATTCTGAGCTGATGGTTATGTTAGGCCCTCGGTGTCCTGAGGTTGGTTTCACTTTCGATCAGGAAATTGTTAGAACAACCAAGGCTCCTCATCACTCATATGTATGCATTGAAGATCAATATCACACACAGATCATACTTCCTCCACTCTAAATGAATGATCCCATCGCTCATGCATTGGAGGAATCTTACATGCAAGCACACGTGCAAGACACAAGGTGTCTTTTTTTCTTTCATTTTCTTGCATGTCATAGTCAAGAGTATGCATATGCTTCACAGTTTCACGTAGTGTCGCACACCACCATGACATGTCCACGGACAGCATGTCATTCACTTGCACTCACTTATGTTTTGTGGACACATTTAAACATGGAGTGTGTTTGTCTTCATTGTTATATCTTTCTTGTTTACTGCTTCGGACAACCGGGTTGCTCGCAGACCATGCCTTGACAAACATGGGTCAACCAATATGCAGGTGGTTGCGTTAGAAGTATCACTTAACGTGATCAGACCCATGCAACGTTATCTTAGGAGAAGGACTAGTGATTTCTTCTGGTTGTTTTCTTGCATCCTTGTTTGCTTACTTACCTTGCATGTTTGTTTTTATGCTTCTTGTTTGCTTACTTACCTTGCATGTTTGTTTTTATGCTTACTTGTTTTCTTACTTGCTTTGATTTAAAATTTACTTCTACTTCTTCTTTGTTTTGATTTTTGTCTGCTTGCTTTGCGCTCATAGGTTAGTTTCGCATGAAACCATGTTTGACTCTTGAAACAAGATGGGTAAAGTACAAGAGGCGTTGTGAAACAATCAATACTTAGTTATTTGTCATCTTACCTCTGTACGAAGAACTTGTTATCTTTAGTCCATTATATGCCAATGGAAAATACGTGTTGTTTGAAGTGAACCTTGGTGAAAGCACAACGCTTGCACGCTAACTAGTGTCACTTAATCTAGTTGGTTGTTTTTGGGTTAACCCTTGTCAGCTCAGTCAAGTAGAGTAAGGTGAGGGGGAAAACCTGAACAAGCACGTCATAGGTACATATAGAACTACTTATCTGAAGGAAAAACCCCTTCTTCTCTCAATAAGTCGGGATTCCTCTTCTTCCTCTGAAATGAATAAGTGTTATGCACAATTATGAAAAAATGAAAAGTGAAAATTTTCAAATGAAAAATGAATAAGGTGAAAGAAGAGAAAGGCTTCTTACATAGAGAGGTGATGAAATTAACTCTGCTAGGGTACTAACCAAGCTCGCTGGCAGCAAAGCGATGCTTGTGTTCCTGCGTGACTCTGCTGGGGTACTGTCTAGGCCTGCTGGCAATGGAGCAACACTAGAGATGAAACTAAAACTCTGACAACTATACTGCTTGTACACCAATATACCCCTCAACCCTAATCGAAACAACTCTGATGGCTTGGCTTGGAATGTTTGTCGACCGACCAAGGGCTTGGTAGATGCTACATCTTACAATAAAGAAAGTCTGAAAATGAAGATGAAGAAAGAACTGGACAATACTTCCGGAGGTGTTAGACTTGATTTTCATGAACAAGGTCCATCCAAACAGCTGGAGTTCTACCAGTGTGTCACCAAGGTTTGTAGCAGCTACAACCACCCTCCAAAATTTTGACTTAGTTTCATTTTGGAGCCTCCCTACCAACCATCCTCAGCAGCATGTCTTTCCCTATCAAGTACACAAGCTTCAGTGCTTTTTTAGCAGCATGACAACCTATGCATGATAGCTAGCTGCATTCCACTGACAGGCTGCTTCCCCAGACTTAGTACCATTGCAGGCTGAACAACTCCCTCAAGAAGTTACGCAATTCTAGAGAGGAACTAGCCTTCCCTCTAGAAATTGTGCAATCTTGACTGGCAGCCTGTTGGCCTCAACAATTGCGCAATTCTTCCTGTCAACCTTCCTTGGAAAAGTTGTGCAATATAGCCTAGCAGGACTACTCAGTCCATAAATTGTGCAATCCTTCTGGGCAGCCAACCTAGCTTCCTCCCAGAAATTGCACAAAAGCTTCCCTCATTCAGGCAGACTGTTGCATGTGCCAGCGGGTTGACCGGTTCCACCCGAGACTGAGAAAACTTGACTTGCATGCATGAGTTTCTTTTTCTCCAAATAGAAAAAAGAAACATGCAAAAAACATCCCTATATTTTTGGGAGTTATTTTTAGTAGCTGGAGGTTACATGCAAAAATCGTTTTAGAATATTTCCTCCAAGTGTCACTTAATCCAATCTATGAAGACACCAATCTGATTGTAGACAAGGAGATCAAGATGAAATGGCAAGAGGAAATGATGCATTTACAGGAAAATTTGGGAAAGACCTCGAAGACCACCAAGTCTATGTCAACATTCACAAGTCCAGCTTGTACCAGATTGCATACAGTTATCTCATATTCCCACGTGCAGACATGATACATTGGATTGTCTCGCACACCGATCCTGAGATGATGACATTGAGCAGTGTTAGCGGGATGGAGATTACGGCCTTTAGGGCACATGATTATGAACACATGTACCATATGTCGAAGCCCGTGGTCACCATGGAGACACCCTTCAACATACCTAATAGTAATGCCAACTCCAGGGATATCTTGAAGAACTGGGTGAAGAAGCTGGCCAAATTCAGGATGACACCCAACCAGATCTACAAGATGAAGATATTGCGGAAGGCGTATCAATACTTGGTCATTTTTGCATGTCCCTTGTATGGCCAAGAGAGCACGGAAACCTTCCCGCAAAGTTGGGTGATCGTGTTGGATCAATTGACCAGTGAAGGAAAAGCACACAACTAGTCCGACATGTTGGCTCACCGGCTAAAGGAATAGGTAACAATAGCTCGACAACTGCCCAAAGTTCAGAAAGTAGAAATCTACATGTCTGCTTAAATCTTGGATGCAATCTGTGCCTGTTAGGAGTTCATGGGCTTGAAGTGGGCATGGAAATTGGCGAAGATCTCTGTCAACACTTATTGTAAAATATTGTCTGAATGCATCTTCAGAGGAGTTATCACACAACTGTCCAATCATTTTGTCACCCCAGTGTACAAGATGATATTTGAACTGGATCCACCCTGCATGTCGAAGGCAACAATGGAGGCACTGATCGATATAACAAATTGGTTTGCCTCACCATCCGACACCTCATACAAATGTACAATGTGGAGAAGCCTCGACAAGTTCTATCGAAGTTTTCCTTGGACAAGCTCGTCATGCATGAAGTATCATAACACATCTTGGTAGGACTGTCATCTAGGCTACACTGGTAGAAGAAGGCTCCTTGGCACACTCTTCGATTACGATTCGGGTTATACAATATAAGGAATTTCAAGCATGCAGATGTCAAAGAAGAGGAGATCAATAAATATCCATTCGATGCCCAAAGCTATAATCCGTATCAACCGCATCATCTTGTAAAAGATCACTGCATGAGTGTAAAATTTCACTGGATCCACAGGGCATGTAACTGGGTGGAGGAGGACCCATGGAGATATTGTTATAGCTTCTCTAGGCCCAATGAACCGGTCGGCATCATTGTGGAATGGTTGGTGAAGCAGCGTGAAGCAACATCTCTGAGAGTAGTAGCAACATAGGTAAACATACCAGTGGATGATAAGAGCAAGAGGAAGATTGTCGACAGCATGGAGGAGGAACAAAGTTGCAAGTTCCGAGCAAACCCACTTGTACAAAAAGCAGCTTTGGCAATAGAGGCGAAGAGGCAACAACGCGACAAGAGGAATGCGCAAAGGCAGAGAGTGTTAGGTCCCTATACTAATAGTGTAACCCCTTATTGTTATTAGTACAACCCCCTTATTATATTGTTGTGCCCATGTAGTCCCCATATTGTTATTATTGTGCCCCATAGAAGCCCACTATTGTTATTGTTGTGCCCTTACATTATTATTGTTATGTCGACTCTGATTATATTATGACCCCTTAGACTCATATATATAGGAAGAAGGTCTTGTCATTTGTATCATCCAAGAATTGTTCATTTGTGTAATGTAAAGGAGCTTTCCCCCTTGAAGAGGCTAAATTCGAAGGCATTAAGCTTTTTTTTCTACCTTTTTGTGAGTTGGTTTCATAACATTTGGTATCAGAGCTTTGGATTCTATGGTTTCGCTGCTCCAAACAGGCCATCGTGGCATTTTAGCTATAACTTTTACTCTGCAATGTTTCAGAAGCTAAAAAAAACCCATTTGATCTGAAATTGTTCTAAACCTCGGGTCCCAATTTCATATCTTGTCTCACTATATTTTTGGAGATATGATATGAGGAAGTTAGGGTATTTGCAAGCTCCATAATTCCATCGCAAACAGGTCATCGTGGAATTTGCGCTATAAAGTTTTTTCTACGAAGGTTCAGACTCTAAAATTAAAACCCATTTGCGAAGAAATATTGGTGAAGCGCGGACCCAAATTTCAAATCTTGTTTCACAATATCGTTGGAGATATGGTCCAAGACATTTAGGATTACTACAGGCTCCTGAATTACATCCCAAATAGGTGACCTTGGGAAAATCATCATAACTTTCTCGCTGACCATGAGATTGAAATTTAGTAAGCAGTTACAGAAAGAGGATGGACTGCGGTTTTCTGTGTATTAGTTTCAAGTCCTAAGGTCGAAATAGTGACACGTGTCATTTTGTACAATTTCACTAAACTAAAAAAGCATATAATCAAGGCATCTTGGGAGATTGGGCATAACTCTTTCTTGGAGAATCCAATTTTGATCAGATTGGTGGCATTGGAAATAGGATGTAGAGGGATACCACAGGTCGTAATTTTATAATTTGAAGGTTTGAAACCATAGAGTTACATTCATTTCAAGATTGAGCTCCTAAAAGAAAGAAAAAGAGATATGAGGAAGTTTGATGGAAAGGATTCAGTAACATGGATAATACAGATGGAACAATATTTTGATCTACATGATGTGAAACTATTACAAAAGGTATGTATTGCATCTTTATATTTAGAATCAAATCAGTTTGTATGGTATAGAGGGATTTGTTCTCATAAAGCACTTGTCACCTAGTGAATTTTCACGGAGGAAATGATAGCACATTATGAGGAGACAAAGAGAAGCACCTTCTTGAGCCAATTGATGAATCTCAAACAAAAGGGTTCAATGGAAGAGCACATTGAGGAATTCCAAAAATTGAATATAAGGGTAAATGATATTCTAGAGAAGAAGAGAATTGATGTCTTCACAGGGACTTTAAAAGATAACATCCAACATGAGGTCCACCTTTGGGAGCCTCATTCATTGTAGAAGGCATACAAGTTGGAAAGAAAAGTGGAAAGCAAAATTATGGCAACAAGGAAGTCTATCACTCACAACTATAAAGATGGAAGTGTTGGTTCTCCTAGCCTTCCATAACCTACAAGGTTGACACCACAACGAGTGGAAGAAAAAAGAGAAAAGGGGATTTGTTACAATTGTGATAGCAAATACATTAAAGGTCATAAGTGTGCTGAGAAGAAATTATTTTACATAGATTGTGAACAGGAGGATGAAAAGGATCAAGAAATTTCAAAAGAAGAGGATATACACCATGAACCATCCCTAAAGAAAGAAGAAATGAATCTGATCTTTCTTTTCTATCTTTATGTGAGCTGGTTTCATAACAGAGAATGTAGGAAACAGAGTCGGAGTTGCATGAGTTGAAGGAACAACTCCAGAAGGAATAAGATTTGCGCAAACAAGAGAAGGAAGTGCAACAAGAAAAGGTACAACAGGGGCACAACATGTACAGAAAGATGAAATTGTGCCCGTACAGGTAGTCGACTCATCTGAACAGCTGACACCAAGCAGGCAGGGTGAGCCATCGCATGAGCAAGACTTTTCTCAAGAGATTGAACAAGCACTTGAGCAGGATGTATACAGACATAAAGCAACAAGAGTTAGAGCAAGACATCAACCCCATGCCTCACCACCAAGATGTCGAGCCACCAGCTTCACTGGATCCAGAAGTGGAGCAAGTCCCAAGCGACCAAGGAGATACTGAGATCCTTGGAGACAATCCAGAGGGGGAGATGCAGAACATCTCATTCGATGAGTCCCAACATAGAGTTATTTAATCTCACAGAGTGTCGACTCTGGATGATCACACATCTCATGTGCAGATTGAGAAACGAGTGATCGTGTCTGATATGTGCAAGCATCCAGTAGCATTGGTCGATGCTACCAGAGCATATGTTGAAGCCACTAAATCGAGTGTTCGCTTCCTGATAGTAGAAAACGAGCGAATGACTGAGGAGTTACAAATGCCCAAACAGGGAGGAGAACTGGTTACAACATCCTCCCAAGAAAAATTGAAGAAGGAAATATTGGATGAAGTATTGTCCCTTGACATAGTCATGCAAATGTTGTATTCCAAGTTTGGTACCATGCATAAGGTAGTTGTCCATCTCAATGGTTAGCAGCAAGGATGTTTGAGGAGAGCACGTATCTTATCGAACGTACATGTTGTTGTTGATTACATGAAAACATGGACAATGAGATACAAGGGAGCCCCATTACACTTGCCTAAGATGATGAAGCCCAGAGTAGTTGAGCTGAATGCATGGATCGAGAGTCAGATCTAGAACTATGAATATCTCCCACTGCTCATCACTAGTCTACATGCTTCCCATGCATGGGTATTCCAGAGTATGGATGTTGTTGTGTGTACATGTGATCCCATCTATTGGGACATTCACCCAAGCAAAGACAAAGGCACAGGTTTGACTGGAGATTAACTCGTACTTTGACGTGTTGATGCGCATAGCCACCAGCCCAGAGTTGGTGATCGGTGCAGACACCATGCACAAGTATGTTACTAGTCTGACCACACTCAAGATAATGATGTGCATGCTATCAAACGAGTTGGACAGAGGAGCTCAAGCAATGTACTCGGATGCTATGGAGGCAAGAGTTTGTTTCCAGAAAGATTTCACCTTAGAGTACACGAACACCATCGCAGACTACCAAGCTTGGCATCAATTCGCTACTGTCAACCACCATGAGGATGTCGAGGAGCTGGTCTTCCCACAACTGTCCGAGTCATAGTGATGTCTTGCATGGCTTGCTCAAGCCTATTTTGTCTCACATGGGTACATGTGCAGATTGTATGTAATGTCTTGTCAAGTGTAATTTCAAGTGTCGATAGTTGGATGTAACAGTCATAGAGTAGATGAAGAGTCATGAGGGTAGGTGAACTGTCACAAAGGGGAATGTCAAGGGTCACCCCACCCTTTGTTGTATATAGTCCCTCATAACTGATTGTAGAGGCTTTTGATCAGCCAAGCTTCCAATAGGAGTAACTTAGACAAAGCTTGGACAGTATTGTAACAATCCTTGTCTTCTCCACTACGCAGAGCTAGTATATCTCTTTGGAGGAGCAGGTGGTAGTGACTGTAATGTTCTGCTATTGGAACTAGTGGTTGGTAATGGTTGTATTGTATGATTGGAACTTACACTTCTTAATACAACAGAGCCAAAACTTTTCATGCATATGTTGTATTTTATTTCAGCTATCTGTTTACTCTAAATGATATATGTATCTTTTTGCTTTGTGTAGCTATTTTCTGTATATGTATGTATAAATCTTACTGAAATGTGTTATTGGTTTAACCATCACTTTGGATTGCTAGCTAACTCGCCTTCCATGTTGTGGTGCATCTTTGCTCGTGTGTTCCCTTCTTAACTTCATGCTATCACAGGTTTCCAATGGGTGCACTCACCTCACCCTTGGTGTGTTAGAGTTGCTCATGCACCTTCCTTGACTTACTGCATATGTCACACCCTTGCTACTAACAGGGACATCTTACTTGCCTCTATGCGAAACTGTTGTCAATACGATATTGTACAACCCACTGCTGGGATTCCTACACAAAACGGTCTGAAGTCTAATTGGGACTTCTTACCAGGGAGATCCCCTAACATCTTGGCGGGTCTAGCACCGTCAACATACCGATAAGCATCAAAACACATCTCATATTGTTCAACAAAAAATACCCATGAAAATTAACAAAATATAACTTTATTTGAAATTAATATTATTATTGTTAATTATAAAAATAATTAATATATGATTAAATAATATTTTCACCAAGGAGATTCATCCTACTTTACCATGGAAATTCTTAATATGCAAATAATTTTTATTACAATTCCATGGCTTATGAATACCACATACACAATAAGACACTTGTTGACATGTCATTTTCTTTAATTAATTAATTTGAGATGAATTAATTAAATAACATAACTAACTTGAAGATAATTCCAAACCCTTGATCTATATATACTTCCATGGAAGTTAAATCTCTGTCATCCACCTAATAACTAGTAGTGATTAAATTAAAGTTGGAACACCTATTCTGAAATATACATACCTATCTATATAATTAACAAATTTTTAATAAAAATTAAACTTTATAAAATAACCCTATTAAATAAGTAATGTCTTGAGCTAGCCTCCAAAATGCTTTGGAAAAAAAATTGATTGTAATAACAAATGAGAACATTGAGATGGTCATTTACATTATTATAAATTAATAAATTTGAATGTAATAACAAATCAGAACATTGAAGTGGTCATTTACATTATTATAAATTAGTAATAATAATGATAGTTATGAAATATTAATAAATAAAAAGGAAAAGAATTATTTATTGAAATATTACCTTTTGATTAGAGAATTTGAGTTATTTAATAAATTTTGTTTTGTTTTGTTTCTAATCGACTTAAAAAAGGCTTTTGATTGCATAAACTGGAGTTTCCTCAGAATTCTCTTGGCAAAAATTGGGTTAAGGCCACTGGCTATCAGTTGGATTATGGCATGCGTCGAAACTATCCATTACTCTGTAATCATCAACGGCATTCCATCATCGTTCTTCCAAGCTGAAAGATGGCTCCGCCAAGGTTGCCCTCTCTTCCCTCTCCTCTTTATTTTGGTGATGAATTCTCTCAGCACTCATATCAACCATGCAGCCGCCCAAGGCAGATGTAAACCTGTCAAGATTTGTAAGGACATCTCTCTTTCCCACAACTTCTTTGTTGACGATATTCTAATCTTTGCAATGCTATGTAAATCTTCTTGGGTCTGTCTATACGTGCTCTTACAGAAGTTCCGGGCTGCCACGGGCCTCATGATCAACAATGATAAAACAATTCTATATCACAATAATTCTAACCCAGCTATAGCTCAATGGATCGCGGACCGCTTCGGCATCAACCTTGCTCTCTTAAAAGATGGACTTTCATATCTGGGTTTCCGCCTCAAAGTGAAGAGCAATCGGTGCCAGGACTGGCTGTGGCTTATTGACCGCTTCTATAACAAAATCTCAAAATGGGAACTGCGGCTGTTATCCCTAGCCGGCAGACTCATTCTGGTACAAGCGGTGCTCTCCCAACTCGCAGTCTATTGGGGCCACCTCTTCATCCTCCCGAACAAAGTCATCAAGAAAATGCAGTCAATCGCTGCAAATTTCCTGTGGGGTGGACATTCTTACCAATCAAAAATTCACCTTGTAAGAATGGATCTTATCACAAAATCGAAGACGAAAGGGGGATGGGGCCTCTTAAACATGAGGCTCTTTGGGAACGCGCTCATCTGAAAATCTCTGCACAGGGGTATTTTCGGGAGCAGCCCGTGGTCCGCTCTCATCAAGCAAAGGTATCTGAAAGGCAGGAACATGGAATACTGGCTCAGAAGGTCATCTCTCGGAATCAGGCATGGTTCTCCTATATGGTGCAGTTTCAGAAAGATCCAACTGTTCTTCATGAAGAATCTTAAATGGACTTTTTTTTCAGGAATATCTGTTCTCATTGGTATCGACCCCACCTTATATGACCTGGAATCTCTGATCCCCCCGGCTCTCCTAGCCTTTTTCCACTCTAGGGGCATCTTCACTTGGTCCAAACTTATAGATTCATGGTCATCCCGTGAGCCCATCTGGAAATCTGAACATCAACTCCACATCCCTCCTCCCCTCCGCCCTTTATGGTCCTCCTCCACTCTTTCCTTCTCCCGCCGAAGGATCTTACAACTTGGAACCAAGGACGAACTAATCTGGTCCCCGGACTCCTCAATCCACCCCATCACTATCCGTCGTCTCTACTCCGCCCTCTCATCTGATCTCCCCCCCGCCCCAAATCTCTTTCCTCTCAAGCTTTGGAAAGCCCCCTGCCCTCTAAAATCTATCCTATTTGCTTGGCTCCTCTTCTACAACAAGAACCTCTCCTGGAAAGTTCTCCAAAAGAAAGGGTGGCACGGTCCTGGTAGATGCCAACTCTGTCTAGCTTAAGTGGAAACGAACATCCATATGTTCTTTCTTTGTGCTGCCTCCTCGGCAATCTGGTCCGAGCTCTCCTCAATTTATGGTTTTCCTCTCTACATTTTTTCCTCTGTTCTGGAAGTTTTCTTCTGGTGGTCCTCACATCGCCCCTCCTGGCTCGCCCTATTTATTCTTTCATGTTGGCACATCTGGAAGTGGAGATGTCGCCGCATCTTTCAGGACTTCAACCTGCCACTGGACTCCATCATCTCCTTGATCGCCGGATCTCTGCCTCCGGACTAACGCCTCTTATAGTCGCTGGCACATCTCTTTTTTTGTCTATTGTCTCCTGCATCCAAGTTACACGCAGGCTATATGCTTAATTTTTGCCATCTTTCATGCTTTTTGACGGCTCATCTGTGCTCGGTGTTTATTCTTGCCAGCCTGCACATCCATGTTTCTTACAGGCCATATGTTTACTCGCCATCCTATGGCTCCTTTCAGGATTGCCGAACTTCGGATCTTGCAAACATTCAGTTTTTTTTTTCTTTTTTCTTTTGGGGATCTCCTCTTCCTCCATGCACGTCCATTATGATCCTTATGCCTATTCTATCATATGTATTTTTGACAATTATATGATCTTAATATAATCTATATAGTTTTTTTCTCTCTAAAAAAACTAGTATCAAATTTTAAAAGAAAACAATAAGATTTAATATATTTTTAAATTTAATTTAATTATAATTTTTTAATTTTTTTTTTAATATTTTGAATATATTTCATAATACAAATAGTTAAAATAATTTGAAAACAATATGATTCCAACAAAATAGTGATATAAAAACTTATCCATGTTAATAGAATGTCATTACTTACAGAAAAACTGTAAGATCAAACAACATTGAGAATCTCAAAGTAGAAATCACGAATCACTTCTCCAACTTAAAATTTTGAATCACTATATAGGAATTTTAAACAAGTGATTTTGACCCACCTAACAAATTAATTGTAAAGTTATGAAAAATTTGAATTTTGGAAATGACTTTAAGTTATTATTAAGCTATCTTTAATATAATTTGAACTTATCAAAATGCCATGTTGGATGGGTAGGGTTTTGAACTCATCTAAACAAAATTTCTTAAAGATATAATTTTGAAGTTATGAAAAATGTGGAGGTTGGAAATGGCTTTAACTTATTATTAAAGTATTTTTAGTAAATTTGACATACAAAAAGGTTTATGGTAAGATTTTGACTTGGTCTATACATTGTTTTGGAAGAGAATTTAAATGTAATAACGAACCAGAATATGAAGTGGTCATTTTAAGAAAGGTGTGTATAAGATATTTGATCTCTCTAGAGGCTTGATAGATCAAGAGTTAAGATGGATCAATGTTGGTTCAATTATTAATTATACATAATTGTAATTATAATTTTTAATTTGTTGGTTTAATTTCCCCCTATAAATAGACTATATTCAACATAAATACCATAGTTCAACACCATGTGTTCTCATAAACCTAGAGCTCAAACAAAAAGTCTCTTCACTTGACTTTAAGAGCTTGTGAAGTTAAATTCCAAATTTCAAGCATCATCGTGCCACAACATCACATAAATTGCAACTTAGGAGATATCATAAGAACATGAACAAGCCATAAAAGATAGGAAACATGAATCATGAAGATGAAGATGATAAAGGAGTTCACCAAGTTAACCCTTCTAGTGGGTTAAGTCTGTGGATCTGCCTCCAAAGCTTTAATCAATTTATTGACTTCCTTAAAAGGGTTTGAATGTATACAATGCTTTAGAAAAAGGACCCACTCCCAAAACTACCTTCTACTACTGTTACACAAAAATATCGTCACCATGATTATTTGCAGTCAGTATGGGTCTATCATCACTTGCACTCTCCTCCTAAGCAAATCTCAAACCTCAGCTCTTCAAATCAAGCTTTGGAAATGAGAGAAAGACATTAAAAATCAATGTAACTCTGGTTCCGCACTTTCTCTCATGGTCACCTGCGGTCTCGCACCTTCTGTGTACAAAAACTGCGGACCTGCCCGCTCTGTCCCTAACGGTGTAGGTGCGGACCCCTGTGAAAGTCAAAAGGCGCAAGTTTTATCTTAAAAAACTCATTTTGGGTTAATTCTAGAGGTTTCTAGAAGGAATTTTGACGTGGATTGTTCGCTCTGAGGTGGTTCATGCATCCCAAAGAGAAGGAGCTAATCTCTTGATGAGAGGAGCTATCCCTTTGAAGGAGGGCTTTATCCCTTTGAAGGAGGACCTAGTAACCTCCCTCCATTGCACTATAAATACAGGCATTGGGCTGGTTGCTAAAGAGATTAGAAGCTGAACATTTTTTAGGGTAAATGCTAGTGAAATCAAGACTTCCTAGTTGAGCTTAAGAGGAGAGATCACACATCTTTTTGGCTTTATTGGGGAGTGAGTGAAACTTGTCAAAGTAGAGGAGATTTCTTGCTGGACCCTGGGAGGAGCTTGTACAGCGTCAAGGCAAAGGTTGTAAAGTTCTTCTTCTTTTGAATTAATACAATCAAACTCATTTTTCTCAACAAGTATCTTATGTTATTTGTTTCATGGACTCCTTGACTTTCATGTTAAATATGTTTTATGCAATTGGCTTTTCAGGTGCTATTTAATTTGTTTGCCTTGTTTGTGTTTGTAGATTCGCGAAAAGGAGCTCATTTGGATCAAAGGAGCGAAGGCATCCACAAGCTTGCGTTGGACCTAAGGTAGGCCCTAAAAACACTTGTTTGCTATTGTTTATCAAAGCATATTTAGAGAAAGATAGTGTCTGGTTGGTTTGCTTGTCATTAGGTCTTCTTTAGATTCTAGGAAGGTCTATCTTGTCTGCAAGATCGACTCATTCCGTGTGACAAAATGGCGACTCAACTGGGGACTTGATTGTTTTCCTTGTTTTTACTTTGACATGAGAAACTCTATTTTTGTTTCTGTTTTCGGCTTGTTGTGTGTAGAAGTGGGTAGAGTTTGTAGATCCAGGGTTATTTTTCGTTTTTCATAGCTTTGGGAGAGGACCGCACCCTAGCCGTTTGACACAGTGCATACCTACCCACAGCTTGGCTTTTAGCACAGAGCGGGACCGCACCTGTGCCAACTGTGGGCCTGCGGACCCTGTCAAAATTTTGAAAACCCTAAGATTTCCTCTGTTAGTCAGCTTGGTTTGTGTTTAGAAATTGTTATCCACTGCCCAGACCTGCATATAACTTGTCAGAAGCTTTCCTTAGATTGATTTCGTTAGTGTTAGGGTTTTAAGTGAAATTCCTAGGAGTTTTGCTTGTTGGGTTTGTTTTTCATTGTGGTTGTGTAGTGGCTCTAAGCTTAGAAGCTGTAGGGACTTCAGATCACCTTAGTGTCTACCAACCTTCTTATGAGTCTGACCATTGATGAAATCTCCCCTTGTTTGAGGAATCCGCTTTGAGTTCTCTCTTTACAAAACTTCGAAAAGCTTGTGTTTGAGAGTTTGGATTTTCATTTTTTGAAAAAGAAAACAAAATTGGTTGTTCTTGACTTATTTGTGATTCTGCATAAATTGGTCCTTAGCTTACATCTAGTTAAGTAAAACATCCTTAAAAAAGACTTTTAGTAGGCTTTGACTTCAAATAGGTTTTTATAGTTTGTAGATCTTTAAGTTAGTCATTTTCATAGTTTTGAGTGTTTTATTAAAAAATATAAAAATCTCTTTTGGAAAAAAGTTTGTTTTGTAGTGTTTGAGTGCTTTGAAACGAAAAAGGGAAATTTTTGTGAAATAACTAGTTGTCTCGTTTTGAGTGCTTTGGAAAAGAAAAAACTCTTCTTTTAATTTGTTGAATTGAGAAAGATTTGTGTTTACAAAGTATTTGCATTCTCAAACTCTTTCTTAGTTAGAAGTTCATCGAAGAGAAAAGATTGTTTAGATCATCTTAGGTGCATTTTTAGTGATTTTGAGTCGAGTCTTCTTACCACGAATTTCATCTCCGCACCTTTGGACTTAAACAAAAACCACTAAAATTAACGCTTACAGTAAAATTCACCTAGAAACATTTTTATTTCTAGGGCTCTGATACACCAACTTAGCTTAGGCTAGTGTCTTGGAGTAGGAGAGTAATTAACTCTCCAAGACAGTAAAAACAAACAAGTAGTTGTATCTTGTGGTAGGGAAGGAATCCAATTGTTGCATTTATGCTCTGGGAAAGCTCCTCTTAAAGGAGAAGCACGAGATCGTGTCCGAACCAGTGTGGGAATCAATCCTTCCTCATTGGGAACAACGCCTGATATTCACGTATTAAAAACAGTAAACCTCAAATTAACCATTGTTGAGGAGCCTGGGGTCACTTGTTGGTAAACCTTGGATTATGTCAAGGAGCCTTCAAGGGGATTGAGATTGCTACTCTGCCCTTGCGTGCGTATCGGATCGTAGACTGTTCCCCCAGGTATATTTGTCTCAGTTGGTAACCTTAGTGGCCATATTATTTAGGACTCTTCCTGAGGTGACAGTGGTGGGAAGATCCCACTGTACCTGGAGCAGACGTCGGCTAGACTCACTTGGATTTTCTGGGGGGATCACTTCACTCGAGATAATTAATTGGAGGAACTTGTGCTAGTCTATTCATTAAGCAGGTTGCCGGGGTAACTGTTCCAACCGCCATTTCTGTACTGAACTCAGTGACGTTGTATTTCATCACCAACTAGTGTTTTCAGTCCGGAAAGTTACTGTTTGTGTGTGTTTGATCTCCTAGATTATTTAGGCATGTGATTCAAATTTGTTTGGTTCTTTAGAGACTTTAGGTGTTTTTCATTGAGATTTTACTTTGTTTGCGTGTGAAGTAGTTAAAAGTTTTCAACTGTGGGTGAATTACCAAGACAATCCCGTAGACTTGGGGGCCAGTCTCCTGAGTTTGTAAACGTGGCTGAGTTACTGAGGAAGTCCCGTAGACTTTGGGACCAACCTCCTGAGGAAGTACCGAGCCAGCTTGAAGGCTTGAAAGTCCTCGTAACTCCTAGAGACAGTAGAGTTGGGTCACCTGAGGAAGGAGAATCTTCCTTGATAGTACATCCCGATTTTCAACCGTTAGTAGCAGAGTATAATCCACAGTCAATGTCTATTTCTGAAATTGCTGGTAGCTTTTCATCTACTAGTGATATAGGTGAAGAACCCGAAATATCCGAGCCTGAAAGTGAATTTGCTGCTACTCCGACATCGGGGTTTGTTTCTCCAACTTCTAGTGGTCCTAGTTCACCTAGGGTAGAAAGAGTAATCACCCAAGATATTCCTTCTGGACTTATTGCTATTGAAGAACTTGCTTCGGAAGAAGAAGTAGGCATCCCTATCCCTGAAAATCAACCTGTTATTGAACTAAGGGAGCGTGAATCAATTTTTTACAGTCCACCTAGGAGTAGTTCTTGGTATCTTTCTTTGACTAATTTTCTAGAAAACTCAGGGTTAAGTTTTTCACCGCCTCGTGTTCCTTATCACCCAACACCTAGAGGTTTTTATACTCCCGTCAATATGTCAGGACAATCATCCATGTTTACTCAATCACCCGAATCTTTTTTGTACGGCGGTCCTTCTGTTCCCTCCGGGTATCAGTCACTTTCTGGTACTTTTTCGAGAGCATCTCCTCAACCCATTGAGCAAGGGTTATTAACTGGAAACAATGGTACTAAGTCATTGAGCGTAGAAGACATTCTTATGATGTCAGGTTCTATTCCCAATCCTCAACCTCAAGGTGGCCAGTTATCGCCTGAGGGGCAGCCTCAATTAATGCCTGGGGGGCAACCTCAAGGTACACAATTTGCATCTGGGGGCAACCTCAAGGTACACAATTTGCATCTGGGGGGCAACCTCAAGGACAGTACATACCTATGGGACAATACGTTCCTCAAGGTCAACCCTAGACTCAATATGTACCCCAAGGTCAACCCTAGTATCAATTTATACCTCAAGGTCAACCCCAGTATCAGTATGTGCCTCAATGGTATCAACCCTAAGGTCAACACTCGAACCAAGGTTTCCAACCACCCCAAGGTCAAACGTATGTTCAAGGAACGGGAAATGTACCTTTCAATTATCAATCCTACCCTCAACCCGGTTATGGTCCTCAGTATTCTCAACCTGTTATGGGTCAGTACCCCGGAATGAATATAGTGTGGGATCCATCGCAAACTCAACAGGTATTGCAGCCAAGTGTACAACTGTCATCTCAAACTGGACAACCCTTAGTTTCTGGTTCACCCCAGCAACCAGTCCAGTCTAACATTCAAACTTCTGTACCTTCGGTAGTTTCTCAGCCTGGGCCTAGTACACCTCGTACTCTGCCTCAAACGACTATTACAACTGCCGCAACATCTGTTCAATCTACCCCACCTACTTTTGGAGTATCGACAGCTCCAGTTTCTACTATTCCTGTATCTACTCCTCAAACATCTTTACCACCGTCTGGATCTACGATTCAAACTTCGGTTCAGATGCCTGTAGGACAACCTGGTTTAAATACGGTCGTCACAAGTCAACCACAATTCACCTATCAACCGTACCAGGGACAGTACCAATTTAGTCCTGCTGTGCAGCAGCCAGTCTATCAGTATCAACCGTATCCTGGGTACACTTATCAACAACCCCAGTATGGTCTGGTTAATCCTGGTTTTCCGGGAGGATACAATATCCCAAACGCGATTCCTATTCCTAGTTATCCTAGATATCCTCCTCCTGGGGCCGGTCTCATGACCCGGAGTTTTAGGGATCCTAATCGGCAGTTACCGTTTATCGCAACTTTGGACTTACCTGACTTGTCACACCTAACGAACGATCCCATTAATTATCTTCCATTTTGGCCGCCAATGCCGAATGAGTTGCCCAGTGACATTCCCAAGTTCGAAGGTAAATCAGGAGAGGACCCGTCGAACCATGTGATGACTTACCACCTCTGGTGTGCGTCTAACTCCATCACAGATGATTCAATCCGTCTTAGACTTTTCCAGCGCACTCTAATTGGTCTCGCGGCCAAGTGGTATATTGAGTTACCGCGAGGCACTTTTTATAATTTTAGTCAGTTAGCTACCTCATTTTTTACTCATTTTCAGTTGCCAGTCCGATATGACAATGGCACGGAATTGTTAACTTCGCTAAAACAATCGACATCCACTTACATTTCAGATCATATTCATGAGTGGAGACTTCGACGACGTTTAGTGAAGGTATTTATTCCGGATCAAATCTTGGCTGAGTGGTTTGTAAAATCTTTGTTGCCAAAGATCACTGAAGATGTTGCTAAAGCCGGAGTTGTTACTGAGGAGAAAGTAATTGCTCAAGCACAGTACCTTGACTTGGTCTATACTCAGTTAGGTACGTTACACGAAAAAATCCCCGATCTTCCCAAGCAAAATCAAATCACTGCAGCTCCTTCGGGATCTCATGCCACTGATGGTATGATTGGCACGGTTAACACTAAAAGCAAGAAGAAGTCTTCCAAGAATTCTTCCCCTATCATAACCTTTCCTAATTCCCCAATAGGAGATTCTTTTGGAGAGATTTCCGCCGATATCCACGTTGTAGAGTCATCTACAGCGAAATCAAAATCTAGTGGGAAGAAGAAAGGAAGAAGAAGAATAAAACAGACAAAAGTTCAAAGGAGAAACCTGAAAAGGCGGAATCCAATGATTAAAAGCACAAACCTCGTTATCCTCGTCTCATTTGTGACAATGAACATTTTACAAGAGACTGCCCTCATCGTGCAGAGGTTGCGAAGATTGTCAAGGGTTCCCAAACTCCTGTTGTTTTGAAGGATCCTTTTCCGGCTCAAGACAGTAAGATGATATGTTCATCCTCGAATGCCAATGAAGAACCCATACTCATGATGTCCCATGTTAGGATTGCGACTCGATCGCAAGATTATGGTAGTAAAAGTCCTGTTGATGGTACATAAGCATAATATTCTCATTCTAATCCATCAACCTAAGCTTTCGGTTCTGATCCACTACAGATCGAGAAACCTAATCCAGACTTGGTAATCAAACCGCCTACCAAGGGTATACTTCGAAAGTCAACTTTGAATCCACATGCGAGAGCGGCTCAGAATTATAACATTGTTGAGGATTTAGTTGTTTCACCCTCAACAATGTCGGCTTTGGAAGTGCTGCAATCATGTCCAGCACAATGTAAATTACTTTTGTCGGCTATAGGAGCTGTTGATGTTCAAGGCTCGAACCTAATAATCTTCAATCTAGAAAATAGTACACCGCGTTTTCCTCATCAAATGGCTTTCCAGATTCCAGTGATAGTAAAAAACAGGCCTATTCATTGGACTGTAATTGATGAGGGAGCCTCAACGTGTATTATGTTGATACAGTGTTGGAGATCGCTTGCTTCTCCTTCGCTAAATCAATCCCCGACGATTCTAAAGGCCTTTGATGGCCGTGGGTTTCATCCTTTTCGCATTCTACAGGATTTGCCTATAGGGGTTGAAGGAAAAACCATTAGTCTAGATGTGGAGGTGGTTGATGCCCCTCTAGATTACAACCTTCTCTTGGGTCGAAGTTGGTCTTACGCTATGATAGCGGTCGTTTCATCGGTCTTTCGAGTAATAAAGTTTCCACACAATGGAAAGATCGTAACAATAGACCAGCTGGCTTACTTTTCATCCGACCCAGCCTCTTCGGAGAGTATTCAGCATGTCGGTAAAACGACTATCCCATATAAGGATGTTGGAGTAGGATTAGTTAAAGATGTCAGTTTACTGGGAACTTTTCCTTTTCCTCCAGTCAACGCATCGTCTTCATTTGCAACTATTCATATGATTACATCAGACACCATTGTTTATGATGATCCTTGGATCATTCCTTCTGAATCTGAGATAGACTCATTTGGTAAAGCCATGCCTTTAAGTCCATATGAAATTGCTTATGAAGTCGTGCAGTCGTTTGCCGACCCATGTTCAACCGAAAATGACTTAATGAATGTGGTCCGTGAGGAATAACTTTTCACATCAACCTCGGATTTAACAACGTTTTCTGAACTTGTTCACTCTGATGAGAAAATTCGTGAAATCCTATGTGTAGATGATTTACCATGGGAAGATCTCCATCACAGATCTTCGTTTTTACTTGAGGATGATCGTTTTGAAAATGACTTCTCATCAATTTTTACAACTGAATATGTCAAGGAACCTCATAATCCAATGAAACATCCCGACTCAAAGTTAAATTTGGGAAACATCTCTCGAACTATTCCTATTGACATTTCGGTTAAGCACAGAATTGTTGAGAACATTCATATAGGTGCCTTGTGTACAGGTGACGGAATTCAATTATATAAGGCCCTATTTCAAGAATTCCGCGACGTGTTTGCCTGGTCCTATGAGGAAATGCCAGAAATTGATCCCACGATTGTTGTTCATGGAATCAAGACTTACCCGGACGCTAAACCCGTCCGGCAATGTTTGCATCAGATTCACCCACGAAAAGTTGTTGCAATTAAAGAAGAAGTTGAAAATTTATTGAAAGCAGGTTTCATTTATCCGATCTCGTTAACGGGTTGGGTATCGAATATTGTTCCGGTTAACAAAAAGCAGGGAACAATAAGAATATGCATCGTCTATAGGGACATTAATCGAGCCTGTCCAAAGGACAATTACCCAACTCCCTATATCGATCAAATCATTGATGATTGTGCCGGCAGCGAAATATTTTCCTTCATGGATGGTTTTTCTGGATACAATCACATCAATATTCTGCCTGCCGATCAACCAAAAACGACTTTCATTTGTCCATGGGGGACATTTGCTTATTGCAAGTTACCTTTTGGGCTCAAGAATGCCGGAGCAAATTTTCAAAGGACGATGTCTTATGTGTTTCATGACATCAAGCACATTGTGCAACCCTATCTCGATGACTTGCCTGCTCATTCATTACATCGAGTTGATCACCTCGTCCATCTACGAGCAATCTTTATGAGGTGTAGGCATTATCAGATTCAGTTGAACCCACACAAACGTGTCTTCTGTATAGAAACGGGTCAATTGTTGGGGTTTGTAGTTTCGAAAGCCGGCATTCGCGTTGATCCCTCGAAGGTCGAAGCTATCATCAAATTGCCTCCTCCTTTGAGTCTTCGCCAACTCCAAAGTTTGCAGGGGAAAGCAAACTTTTTACGACGATTCATTCCTAACTACGTCGAGGTTACAAAGGGTTTTACCCGGTTGTTGAAGCAAAACACTTCATTCTATTGGGATGAGATAGCTCAGAAATCTTTTGATACACTCAAATACGCATTGACCCATGCACCGTTGTTGCATCCTCCCAACTACAACCAGGATTACTTCGTGTATCTCGCCACTTCTCATTCCACCATTGGAATGGTCTTAGTTCAGGAAGATGAATTCGGAACCGAACATTTGATATATTACCTTATTCGAACTTTAAATCCAACTGAGCTAAAATACTCACATGTGGAGAAATTGGCATTGGCAGCTGTTCAAGATGTCCAACGTTTTCGTCGCTACATTCTACTACGCAAAACTACGGTAATTTCGGATTGCAACCCTATGATCTACATTTTGACCAAGAAATTGCTAGGGGGCAAGTACTCTAAATGGATCGTTATCCTGCATGATTTCGACTTGGAATTTGAGAAATCTAAGTCTAAGAAATCTTTAGTTTTTGCGGAGTTAATGTGTGACTTCCCGCATGCTGACACAGAAACTGTGGCAGAGGAGCCCATTGCGGACGAATCCTTGTTTCTAATCAGCACTTTAGATCCGTGGTAAGGGGATATCATCGTTTATCTCCAGCCCAATCATTTCAGCCAGAAATTTCAAGGTCAGAACGTCGGAAAATTCGATTCCAGTCCCAACAATTCAAGATTATTGGAGATATTCTTTATCGTCGTGGGGCGGACTCTGTTTTTCGACGTTGCTTAACTCACGAGGAAGCTAAAAGGGTTCTAAATGACTGTCACTCTGGAGCATGTGGCGGTCATATGTCTGGGTTTGCCACAGCCCAAAAGATATTGCGCGCTGGCTACTTCTGGCCATCTTTATTTAAAGATTGTATTACGGCGGTCTGAAAATACCACAACTACCAAATTTTTTATCGTAAGATGCGCACTCCACCTGTTCCTCTCCACCCTATAATTTTCGTTGGTCCTTTTGCCAAATGGGGTATCGATTTTATTACATGTAACCCTCACTCGGCCGGGGGGCATGCGTATATCATCCTTGCGGTAGATTATTTTACTAAGTGGGCCGAGGCGATGCCTACATTTGAGGCAGACGGCAAGACAACTGCAATTTTGATGTTCAATCATATAATTGCTAGGTTTGGTGTCCCACAAGCGATAATCAATGATCATGGGCATCATTTTCGAAACGTTATGATGACCGAACTTACATGCCAGCTTGGTTTACGTCACGATAGTTCAACCCCTTATTATCCACAAGCGAATGGTCTGGTTGAATCCATCAACAAAGTTTTAGTTATCATGATCCGACGAATCATTGGGATTCATCGGTTGAATCGGTACAACATGCTATTTTCAGCGCTTTGGGCGTATCGAACTTCAGTAAAAACATCAACAGGGTTCACTCCTTTCCAACTAGTCTACGGTTTGGAAGCTATTTTACCCATTGAATGCGAAATCCTTTCACTGCAAATGGCCATCAAGTTACTTCCAGCCACTTCCGAAGAGGAAAAGCGTTTTTTATACTTGGCTCAATTAGATGAGAATCGACGTGATGTTGCATTGGCAATCGAGACTCACGCAAAACGAATGAAAGCTCAGTATGATCGAAATGTGACCCCTCGAAATTTTTCGGAAGGAGATCTAGTCTTAGTTTATGATCAAGCTAATGATAAATTAGGCGTTGGAAAATTCGTTCCTATGTGGCATGGTCCCTATGTTGTTAAGCGAAAGCTAGCCAAAGGGGCCTATGAATTGGTAGACTTTGACGGGGACTCTTTGGGTAAACCCAGAAATGGCCTTTACTTGAAGAGGTATTATGCTTAAAAGAATGGGTATGGAGATTTAGTTAGGATAGTTTTTCTTTCTAGCTGGTGTGTTTTAGTTTAAACAGTGTGCTTAGCTTAGAGAGTGTTTTTTTCCTCATTATTCCTGCTTATCTTGGTTTTACCCTTGATATTGCAGATGTCGATGCCTCTCCAAACATACATTGGTTTCGCTGATGGTGATTGTCGTAATACACGGAACATCTCTTCCGCAACTTGGGTTATCTATTCGCCCTATGACGAGTTAGTATCTATGCATGGGTTAAGCCTCGGTCAAACAACGAACAACATTGTCGAGTATAGTGCTGTGATTGAGTTATTATCTGAATCTATTTCATTTGGGATTCGGAGTTTGATAGTGAGGTTAGATTCTGAACTCGTTGTATTGCAGCTTAATAGAGTGTATGCCATTAGAAATCCAGTGTTGTTAAGATTATTTTTGAGAGTGCGTCTCTTGGAACATGAATTTGATTATATTGAATATCAACATATTCCAAGATCTTTAAATACATTAGCAGATGCAATTGCTTCTCGAATGTTGAATAGACATTTGCAATAATCTTACAAGTAAATTTAAAACCATTCCAAACATGATTTACAAGATAAGCCGGTAATAGTGATATATATATATAGGAGTGTGTCAAAAAATACATCGTCGACAAAGAAAAATGAAAACTGTGGATTATCCGAGTTCAGATTCTAAAAAACCGAACCACAGAAATCTGCAATCCATTACCTTATGATCGCAAAAATGATAAGTACAAAAAACAAAAAGGTCACATGTGCCCACAATAGGCGATCATCCTATCACTGGTGATGATCTCTATAAGAAACCACTGCACGGGCCACCTTGCAAAGGAACCTCCTAAAAGGTCCCGGGACCCCAATCACATAGCGCTGAAGTCGACGAGGAATGTCGTCTATAGTAGTCTCAGGAATATCTCCTGTCAAGCGCTCGAGATGACCCTCCAACTCGGCCAAAACCTCTGTTGATTCGTCATGTGGGCTGGCGCGGGTGCAACTGGTTGCCTCCTCTCGTAAGGCTGGAGAGCGGCTGGTCGCTATGGACCTACATCTGCATTTGAAATTTTTACTATCAGTTTTGAGACGATGAAAAAATAACAAAAAAAAATCAAAATAGAAAAAAACGTTGAAAAGGATTTTACCTGACTCGTCCCACTGCTCTCCTGGTGGAACAACCATGTCTGGGTCACCACGAAAATCTATCCCAGCGTAAGGGAAGTCTTGAATAGAAAAGACCTGGTTTTCCAACCATTGTAAATACTCAGGTTTGAATCGAGCAACCTCTGTCCTCTCGTCCGGGTGACGGGTCATGACTGCGTCCCATCGCATCAGTTTGGGCTCTCGAGGAAGCCCAGCTCCAACAGTAAGGTGTTGTGGGATCAGCATAGGAACCCTCTCCAGGCCAAAACTGACGACCAATGCCCCATAACCAAAGGTCTTTAGTTGTATGTTTTTGGCCCTCGTCAGTTGGCCTTTTAGATTGGCCAACACGACATCGCACTAATTGAAGATGGTGCCTCGAAAGCAATCAACTGCCATACGCATCTAGGATTCGGTGGCAATATGTAATGTGGCAGCTCCGCAAAGTCTGGTGACAGTAAACGCAATCACCATAAGCTCAGGACGGGATATGGTCTTTATGTCTATCCCTTTGTCTCTAGCCTGGCTGTTACAGTACTCTAGCCTGAGGCTATCGACAGACTGGCCACCTGGCCTAGCCCCAAACTGTTAGGGTCCCACCCTAACCCCCTTATTTATGTAATGAGATCACGTCATAGTCAAGAGTCAATAAAGCCCATATTAATAATTGTAAGTGGTTAATCCGCAATTAATGACGGAACCACAGTTAGTTGCAAATGGGTCGTAGTATTAGATAGATGGTATTAATAAAACCCACGATATTGGCCCGTGGTATTGCATGTATGAGTCATATATAAAGGATAGAGACTCCCTGCGAGGAGCATCGTGTCTTATTTTGTAGTCGAGCTCTGCTCTATTGGAGGTTGCCCCCTCGAAGAGGCAATTGAACATTACTCTCTGAATAATAAAATCATTGTTATTCTGTGTTCTGGGTATCTTTTCTTCGCATATTTTGTATTTGGGTATCATTTTGCAGGTTAAGAGCATAACAAGTGGTATCAGAGCACTTTCCAGGGTCGGTGGGATCTCCATTTGTTAGAAAAAAAATTATTATTTTTTTGGCTAGAGACGTATTCCGACACCTTTAAACCACGGGATCTGTCGTTGAGGGCATAAACCTGCAAATTTGGGGAGGCATGCACATAGGAAATACAAGAGGTGGTCACGTCTATTGGACTCCCTTGTAACCCCTGTGGGTACCCCTTCGAGTAGTAGCGCATTAGACAGAACCGCGCACAGATTGTCTTCCACGTACCCTCTGGGTATATCGGAAGCCCCCTAGGCTCCCTTGAAACCTCGCCATAGATAAACCGTCAGCCGTCTTGCGGCTACAGTACACCGGGAACAACACTCGGGGAGATTACTCGCCCGTACGATAAGGTAGTCGAGTTGTACGACTAAGGGTACGGTCGATCCTCCTTAGTTAGAGCCCTGAAACATTGGGCCGAGTACTACTGCCAGACCCTTATGTATATTGAGATCTGTAGCACCTGACACTCCTCAAGACCTTAGTTCCCTTTTCTATCGGGGGATCACGCAACATCTCTTCTAGATCCGCCTGTGCAAAGGGGTGTAGCAGCAGCAGACATCAGTCCCGTAGTCTCGAGTTCGCAGATCAGCCATTCCGATCTATTAGATCCATCTAATCTGTAGAAGTAGTCTGTTCTGCCACCATTCAGATCTCTCAGATTCCCCACATCAGAGTCGTTGTGAAAGGTTCCTATACCGGGGTATAATTTTCGCAGGACTTTTGGCCGCATTGACATTTTGAGGATTTGGCCACTGGGATCTTTCGGGGTGCTTATTGGTGATCTAGCCCATCAGAATGAGGACGACGAGCTGAGCACGGTGGTACCATTCACTTCTTAGTGAAAAATTTTTAGGCGGTCCCAATTTTCAAAAAACCTGGTTGGTGTATGGTAGAAACTAGAGCTCAAGTGATGGCTAATGAAAGGATGGACAAATTTGAAGAATCAGTGCACAACCTCCATCTTCAGCTTACCGGACTATGTAACATGGTCAAGAAAATCGTCCCGAAGGGCAAGGAGCCAGCCCACGAGGAGGAGTATAATGGCACTGAACACAATGAGGGTGAGTCTAGCCACTCTCCTCACGTCTGGCACACCCACCCACCACCCAGTCAGCGAACTCCCAAGTTGGATATGCATAAATTTGACGGCTCTCACCCGTTGGCATGGATAGCACAAATGGAGCAATATTTCAAACCGAATCGTATCTTCGATGATGAGACTCAGCTTATGTTGGGGAGCATGTACTTGGACAATGAAAGGTGGCAATGGTGGGAATGGCATCAACGTTGCACTGGACCTTTAAAGACTTGGACCAAATTCACCAAAGCTCTTCAAGACCGCTTTGACCATGAATCATCTTTTTTGGGTCGTCTTACTAAGCTCCGACAGACTGGTACAATGGATGAATATATTATAGCTTTTGAAGCCTTAGCCTTCCGCACTTGGGGTCTCTCAGATGTGTTCTACACTGAATGTTTTATCAGCGGTCTTAAAGAAGCTATCAAAGCCCAAGTCCTACTGCACCACCCTCCCACATGGACGGAGGCTTGCAAGGTCGCTCGTAACGTGGAACGTGCATTAGCAGCCCAATACAGTCGCCCAAATTTCTCCGCTAAAGGTCGCCCCCCACAGGCTCACAACACGACTCAAACACTTAAGGTCCAAAAGGTGTCACCTGCGGAAATGGCCGAAAGAAGAAAGCAAGGCCTATGTTACTACTGTGATGAAAAATACTCCCCAGGTCATAAATGCAAGGAGCCCAAATTTTTTCAAATTGATGCCACTGACTACAGCTCAACAGAGGAAGATCCACCACTGGAGGAACATGAGCCGCTAGAAGAAGACAACCAAAAGGACAATGTCTCTGATGAACCAGTTATTTCGTTGCATGCTTTGGCAGGGATTTCTTCCCCTCAAACTCTCAAAATTAGAGGTTTTATTAAACATCGCCCAGTAGTAGTCTTGATTGATAGTGGAAGTACACATAATGTCATCCATCAAAAAGTCGAAGAAGCAGTGCATTGTTTTGTACGAGCAGCTTCTAACTTCCAAGTTCAAATTGCGGATAGAGGCGTAATGAAATGTGAAGGCCGTTGTGAAAATGTCAAACTTCAAATGGGGGATTATCAGTTGAAAACTCATATGTTTGCCATACACATGGGGGGTTGCGACATTGTCCTCGACGCTGAATGGCTCCGCACTCTTGGGCCAATCACAATGGATTTCCAGGAGTTATATATGAGTTTTAAGCAGAACAACTACACACATACCCTCTGTGGACTCCAGGCAGAAGCCCCCTCTATCATCAGCTCGCATAGGATGGAAAAATTGTTAAAAAAGGGCAATCATGGAGTTGTAGCTCAATTTAATGCCATCCAGGCAGTCGAAACCAAGCCTCTGCCAATTCATCCGGAGATGCAACAGATTTTAAATAACCATCTGCCGGTCTTTGACAAGCCTCATGAGCTTCCACCCTCGCGAGGGGAACATGATCATAGCATCACCTTGGTTCCAGGGGCCCAACCCCCAAATGTGCGCCCATACAGATATCCGTTCACCCAAAAGAATGAAATAGAAAAAATCATCAAGGAACTTTTGGAAGCAGGTGTCATTCGTCCCAGCATTAGTCCTTATTCATCCCCAGTGGTCATGGTGCTCAAGAAAGATGGGGAGTGGCGGATGTGTCCCGACTTCAAGGCCCTCAATAAGTTGACAGTCAAAGATAAATTTCCCATCCCGGTGGTTGATGATTTGCTGGATGAACTCGATGGGGCTCAATTCTTCACTAAGCTGGATCTTCGCTCAGGCTACCACCAAATTCGCATGAAGGAAGTCGACATCCCCAAGACTGCTTTCCGAACTCATGAAGGCCATTATGAATTCCTGGTCATGCCAATTGGTCTTTGTAATGCCCCCTCTACTTTTCAGAGCCTTATGAACCACATTCTCAAACCATATCTCAGGAAATTTGTCCTTGTCTTTTTCGATGACATCCTCATCTATAGTTGCACTTGGGCCGCACATGTTCAGCATGTAGATCTACTCTTGCAACTGATCCGCAAGCATAAATTATTTGTCAAGATGTCCAAGTGTTCGTTTGGCATGGCAGAAGTAGAGTATTTGGGCCACATTGTGGGGCATGAATGTGTCAAGGTGGACCCCAAAAAGATCCAGGCAATGCAGGAATGGCCTCAACCTAAGACCTTGAAGAGCTTGAGAGGATTTTTGGGTCTCACAGGCTATTACCATAAATTTGTCTGCAACTATGGTCGCATAGCGAAGCCCCTCACCCAAATCCTAAAGAAAAATTCATTCTTCTGGAATGAGGAAGCACAACAGGCCTTTAAAGCTCTAAAAAATGCCATGTGTTCCACTCCAGTCTTAGCACTACTTGACTTTACCAAATCTTTTGTCATTGAATGTGATGCTTTGGGTACAGGTATTGGGGCGGTCTTAATGCAGGAAGGGCGACCGTTGGCCTTCACAAGCCAACAACTCAGTGGGAGGAATCTAGGCCAATCTACCTACGAGAAGGAAATGATGGCCATCTTACATGCAGTCGAGACCTGGCAACCTTACTTATTGGGGCGACGTTTCCAAATCCACACAGATCATCACAGTCTTAAATATTTTTTGGAGCAATGCCTATCCTCCCCACAACAAAATAAATGGCTAGCCAAAATGCTGGGATATGATTATGAGATCATTTACAAGAAAGGGAAAGAAAATAGTGTAGCAGATGCATTATCTCGCCAATTTGAGGAGGAAAGTACTCTGCTAGCAATTTCCCTCCCCATTCCAGAATGGATTGAAGAGGCTCGCAGGGAATGGTTTTCACATTCCGGGCTCTCCCAACTCATTTCTCAATTGCAGGTAGATCCAAATTCCACCAAGGGCTACTCGTGGCAGGATGATATTCGTCGCTACAAGGACAGAGTCGTAATATCACCAACATCCACCCTCAAAAGTCGCATTTTGGCAGAATTGCACTCATCTCACATTGCAGGACATTCGGGCTTTCAGAAGACGTATGCTCGCACCAGAAGATCATTTTTTTGGACAGGCATGAAAAAGGACATCCTTACTTTTGTAGCAGAATGCGATGTCTGTCAATGCCACAAAGCGGAAACCGTCAACACACCAGGCACATTACAACCATTGCCCATTTCGGCATCAATTTGGACGAAGGTTTCTATGGATTTCATTACAGGTCTTCCAAAGTCAGGGAACAAGTCAGTCATCATGGTGGTTGTGGACCGACTGTCGAAGTATGCTCATTTCTGCGCCCTACCACACCCATTTACACCAACTTTAGTTGCTCAATCTTTCATGGATCAGATCTTCAAATTGCATGGCATGCCCACTTATATTGTGTCCGACCGCGACCCGATCTTCACCAGTAATTTTTGGCAGGAACTCCTCAGAATACAAGGCACTCAACTAAAACTCAGTACTTCCTATCATCCGCAAACAGATGGTCAAACCGAAGCTGTCAACAAATGTCTATAAACCTACCTTAGGTGTTTCACTTCAGAAAAGCAACACCTTTGGGTACAGTGGCTACCTCTGGCTGAATGGTGGTATAACACCAACTATCATGCCACCACCAAAATGACTCCCTATGAAGCAGTATATGGTCAACTCCCGCCTTCACCTACTTCGCATCTCAAGGGATGCTCAAAAGTACAAGCAGTGGATCAACTCCTACAACACCGCGCAACCATGCTCGCCCATCTTCGAGAGAATCTTCATCAAGCTCAGAACCACATGAAGCAACAGGTAGACCAACATCACTCAGAGCACCAATTTCAAGAAGGGGATCAGGTCTTTTTACGGCTCCAACCATATAAGCAAATGTCACTCAAAGACAAGGGGTGTCAGAAACTCTCTCCCAAATTCTACGGACCATATCAAGTACTTCAGCACATCGGAGAAGTGGCCTACAAGTTGGCCTTGCCACCTGCTGCAAAAATCCATCCAGTTTTCCATGTCTCGTGCCTCAAGAAAGTGATTGGGAACAATTGCATAATTCAGACCAGTCTACCTGAATTGGACGAAGAAGGGTCCATCTGGCTTCAACCCGAACAGGTCCTAGACACACGAGACAAGCAACTGCGTGGCCGCATGATTAAGGAAGTCCTCGTCAAATGGAAAGACACCTCTCTGGAAGATGCAACTTGGGAACCAGCCACTATTCTTCAGCAGTTTCCGCAGCTTCAGCCTTGAGGACAAGGCTAGTCTTAAGGGGGAGGGCATGTTAGGGTCCCACCCTAACCCCCTTATTTATGTAATGGGATCACGTCATAGTCAAGAGTTAATAAAGCCCATATTAATAATTGTAAGTGGTTAATCTGCAATTAATGACGGAACCACAGTTAGTTGCAAATGAGCCGTAGTATTAGATAGATGGTATTAATAAAAACCACTGTATTGGCCCATGGTATTGCATGTATGAGTCATATATAAAGGATAGAGACTCCCTGCGAGGAGCATCGTGTCTTATTTTGTAGTCGAGCTTTGCTCTATTGGAGGTTGCCCCCTCGAAGAGGAAAGTGAACATTACTCTCTGAATAATAAAATCATTGCTATTCTGTGTTCTGGGTATCTTTTCTTCGCATATTTTGTATTTGGGTATCATTTGGCAGGTTAAGAGCATAACACAAACAAAGTCAATTCTTCGCCTCTCTTAGGCAAACTAGTCAAGAAATATATGTCCGCCGGCTCGATTTCGAGCTGGTGGCCACCAATGAAGAAACACTGGTCCTGTATGCTCCATCTGTCAACCAACCACTATAAGAAATCCACCTGAGCCCTCATGCCAGGAATGGCCCAGTATTTGTACAGACCGCATGCCCTCAAAGCATCAAGTGAAGGTTGATGATTCCATGCGGCAACATCCACGTCCTCATGCTCTTGTTCACGCCAATCTAGCATGATGCACTCTCTGCATCAAGTATAAAGACAAATTAAAATGCTAGAAAATATTTTGTGTGGTTCATTTTTGAGAATTTTTGGGTTTAAAACCCTTGCGACGGGGACCGCACCCTCCACGTTAGACACAGTGCGTGGGACCGCACTTTGTCTACATGGAAGGTGCGGACCCCGACTTTTTTCCCAATGGAGAAAAAGTCGGGGTCCGCAGGCTCGCAATGGTAAACCTGCGGGCCCCCGCGCGCGGGTTTTGTGCCTAAAAACCCTCCCAAAAATGAAATAAATGACTAAAACAAGAAATTAAACGGTTAAAAATGAAGAGTGGGATGATGTGGATTACCTGGAGAAGACGGCGTTCGATTCCGACGGTTGGATTTTCCGCAATCTTCACGGGAAGTTTTCTGAGCAAAAGCACTATTTTCTCACCCAAACTCAAACGGTAAAAATGAATTGACAAAGGCCCTTTTTATAAGTTTTTTGAGTAAATAAATTGCAAATTTGTTTATGTTTCACTTTGAGAAGGTATTTTTGTGACATTTTTATCTATTTCAAACAGGTATGAGTAATGTTTGTGTTTTTGTGCAGAGTGAAGGATTATTCAGGCGAAATCTATCATTTTCTACGAAAAAACATGTAGAGTCATCTTTAAGCTCTTTTCTGACTCCTAAAACATGAAAAGATTGCCAAGTGTTTCTTTTAAACTCGTTAAAACAGAATTAAAAGACGGTCCACTTACAACTCTTTTCCGACCGTAAAAAACATGAAAAGATTGCCGGATTTTTGTTGTTTCAAATTCGATATCGGTCATAAAATGACGTGTCGCTGATCACTTTTTTACTTTTTCGGGTCAAAGGCACTAATGACGAAAAGTACTCCTTGGTCGTAAAAGATCAAGCGGTTCTCTCAAGTATTATTTTATACTTTTTCGGGCTTGGGAGACACAAATTTACGAAAAAGGTCAACCTTGGAGTCTTCTTAAGTTTTTCAGACTCTCTAAAATTGAAAAACGCCAAGTTTCTCCTATACTGGACTCGTTAAAATTTCACAGTAAAGGACCTGTTCAATTACAAACAGGAATGAACCACTCCTTCTTAGGGTTCGAATTTAAACTAAGTTGGACTCATCCGAAGGATGAGCTTATAATCAAGCAAATGTTATCCTCCTCAAGCTTGTAAAAAATAAAGAGGTACTTGCCAGAAATGGTGGGGGAAAAGAGAGAAAAATGAGCCTGTTTGTCATACTTTGTAACCACTCTTGAACACGACACTTTTATTCACCTGGGTTGGGAAATCCTTTGCCTAACAGTTGATCAAACCACATTGAAAGTCTTCAGCCGGTTTCTGGGTATTAACTTTGGGTCAATTGTCACCAAGCCATTTGTCGTGTCGTTATGTGTTCAAGAGGTCACTGCCAATAAGCCATTCATTTGCAAAATATCTGTCATCCATCTTGATCATCCCTGAGTCAGTCCTTGCAACTAAATTTCTTCAACTTGATCTATGATTTCGTGTTGTGGGCTTGCCTACGACGGATCGCTTTCTATCGACATCAGCTCATTATCTAGAAAGATGATCTAGAAATCGTCAGTACCTTGAGATCTGCATGCCTCAATGGCAGGTTTCTCGCCTTTGACGACAGTTTACATCATTGACTTTCGATCAAAGGATTCCATGACATGTTCGACATCAATACATTTATTCGCATCTCATGGATTGTACTGGGTACTTTGAGAGCCATTGACATCACTAGTGGTTTCTCTCACACTTGTTAACATTTTACATCATTGACTGGTAATCAAGTGGTTTCTACCATGTTCGACATCAACACATTCATTCGCATGGATAGAATCGTACTGTTTCGGGAAGTAGAAGTGAAGACCCTGGATCTAGTTTCCACAATCCAGGCTGCGAGGAATTTTGTATTCATTATATAATGGACTATTCATAAACAGATGGTTGCGTCCATACTGTGTCCACATGAGTCTATACTTGTGATGTTATACAAGATCATTCCTGTATCAGAGTAGTAGTTAGTTTTTCTAGTCAGTTTTGATCTGAGTATGGGAATGCCTACCTCAGCGATGATATGATCTCATATATATATATATATATATATATCTTGCATTGAATGTTTTTACAGGTTCCAACCGGGCTCTCCACAAGATGATCCTCGAAATGATAAAGTACTTCACTCTTCCTAAATGATAAGAAATCCTCATCTACTACAGACTTCGCACTTTAGGGGGCAATCTGTTACACAAAAATATCATCACTATGATTATTTGCAGTTAGTATGGGTCTATCATCACTTGTACTGTCCTCCTAAGCAAGTCTCAGACCTCAGCTCTTCAAATCAAGCTTTGGAAATGAGAGAAAGACATTAAAAATCAATGTAACTCTGGTTCCGCAATTTCTATCATGGTCACATGCGGTCTCGCACCTTCTGTGAACAAAAACTGCGGACCTGCCCGCTCTGTCCCTAACGGTGTAGGTGCAGACCCCTGTGAAAGTCAAAAGGCGCAAGTTTTATCTTAAAAAACTCACTTTGGGTTAATTCTAGAGGTTTCTAGAAGGAATTTTGACGTGGATTGTTCGCTCTGAGGTGGTTCATGCATTCCAAAAGAGAAGGAGTTAATCCCTTGATGAGAGGAGCTATCCATTTGAAGGAGGGTTTTATCCCTTTGAAGGAGGACCTAGTAACCTCCCTCCATTGCACTATAAATACAAGCATTGGGCTGGTTGCTAGAGAGGTTAGAAGCTGAACATTTTTTAGGGTAAATGCTGGTGAAATCAAGACTTCCTAGTTGAGCTTAAGAGGAGAGATCACACATCTTTTTGGCTTTATTGGGGAGTGAGTGAAACTTGTCAAAGTAGAGGAGACTTCTTGCTGGACCCTGGGAGGAGCTTGTACAGCGTCAAGGCAAAGGTTGTAAAGTTCTTCTTCTTTTGAATTAATACAATCAAACTCATTTTTCTCAACAAGTATCTTATGTTATTTGTTTCATGGACTCCTTGACTTTCATGTTAAATATGTTTTATGCAATTGGCTTTTCAGGTGCTATTTAATTTGTTTGCCTTGTTTGTGTTTGCAGATTCATGAAATGGAGCTCATTTGGATCAAAGGAGTGAGGGCATCCACAAGCTTGTGTTGGACCTAAGGTAGGCCCTAAAAACACTTGTTTGCTATTGTTTATCAAAGCATATTTAGAGAAAGATAATGTTTGGTTGGTTTTCTTGTCATTAGGTCTTCTTTAGATTCTAGGAAGGTCTATCTTGTCCGCAAGATCGACTCATTCTGTGTGACAACTACGAAAGAGATTTCAAGGCCAATAAATTGCATACATTTCTTCAATACCTCATAAAGATTCTTGAGCTCTCAAGCTCTCTAGACAAAAGCTTACCAACTCAAAACTCTAAAATCTCTCCAAACAGTCTCCAACTAGCTCTCCTTCAAAGAGTACATAAGATGGATTTATAGCTTTCAAAGATCCCTAAACAAAGGAGAAAATAACTCTTTAGATCCACTAAAAGAAGATGCATGATATTCTTGAGGAATAAATCTCTCAACTCCACCAAACTTGGACCTTATCCAAAACTTAAGGGATATGAAGAAATCCCATGAGACTCTCAATTACACCTTCATTTTCAAAATTAAAATGCTCATAACCTAGGATTCAATGAACTTTCCTTAGTCACGGCATTGTTTGGAAAATTGTGTCAAGATCCTCCTAGATCATACCTCCCCATGGAAGAAAGCTTTTGGCCCACCAATAACCCTAGGAGTTGAAATTGATTTTGATATAACGAACACTTATTTTCTGCATAATTAGGTACAATTCAATTCGAGAGACGAAGAATCTTCTCTTCCTACTTACGACTACACGAACAATGACCTGCAACTTTGTTCTTTGTTTGCAACTTTCTCCAATAAAAATGTCACTATGTTTGAAATTGAATTAAATTCAGCTATCTGATAACTCCCAGGATAATTTGATTGATGCATCATATACATCTGAAAGCTTCATAATGATGTGGCACAACATAAGCCTAGATTCTTTTTGTCCACTACTTTGTGGAAAGATGAAGGGTAGGAGTGAGTCTTGCCAATCTTGGCTTCGGTCTTCATAAACAATAATATATGAGTATTCATAATTCCAAACTCCAAGCCCAAATCAATTGTTTCCGATGTTGGCCTCAGAACGGGTTGTAATGTGTCGATTCATCCAAAACATGATACACACCATCCAAAACAAAGCCTCAATAAATTTTTCTTTTGGCATGGAAAAATTGGAAAGCTGGTGATTTTCCATGCTTGAAACGAAGCACTTGTATGATTCTTGCCTCCAATAATTTGCTCACAAACCTAATAAAATGAATTTCCTCCATCACATGGACCCTTACGAAAGGTAATCTAAACAAAATATTGTTCTTTGTACAATTCCACTTACAACACTGTTGAGGAATGTAAAAGGTATTGCTACGATTAAAATGCATACCTTTTCATTATATAGATAAGCCCGCTCCTCTAGTTGCAAGGAATGTATCACCCGAAGCAACCTGGTGATGCAGGAGCATCAAAATAGGCCAGCAATGTGGAAAATTTGTTCACATGTTGTGGCCTGATGGAGTGAATTTCATTTACTGTTGGTCCATTTTAGTTACTGTTGAAGTCGATTTATTAATAGTTTGTTGTTATTGAAATAAATGCGATTGTTTTATTTGAGATTTAGTGATAAGATTTGTTACATAGGTGTAACCGTGAGTGAGAAGATAGGTGATTTTGCTGAAAATAGAAGATTATGTTATCTATTTGTTAGAAGGATTAGTGGAAGAAATATAGAAAAAAAAATTGTAATAAGCGAGGGGGATTCTTCAGAGAGAATTAGTGAGGTTTGTAGTGTGGAGCGAAAGCTCAAAATGGAGTGAGGATTGTGTTTCGTAACAGAGATTTTCTTTTGTAAACTTGCCAAGGGCAAACTCTGTTTTCTTGTATTATGAATAAAATCGTTGTTATATCCATCGCTGTATTGCGAGTATAAATGATTGATTCAGTTGTCTTATTTTGAAGTTGTTGAAGTAGGTTGATCTGTGTTTTATTTGCAAAGATTGTTGTGTTGAAACAAATCTGAAATAGTTGAGCCTGTGCGTATGAAAGTCATCAACAAAGAAAAATTGTGAAATAAACCCCTTCAGAACTTTGGAACGGATTTATAATGTATTTTGATTGTTTTATGATCCATCGGGTCCGGTAAGACCATCACATTGGATTAGACGGATGCGATCAGTTATAGAACAATTTAAAGGAGGTCGAGTCTGGATATCGCATCGCAGATTTGGAGAATCAAAGGCAAAAGTGAAAAGTGCGATTTGTGAAGTCCACAGTTGAAATTGCGATCTGCGATCTCCAATAACCATCGCATCGCATTGTGGAACGGGTGTTAGTCAAGCGATATTACAGTTTTGCGATTTGCGATCAATCAGATCTAAGGTTGCAGCATATATATATATATATATAGATATATATATATATATATATATATATATATATATATATATATATATATATATATATATATATATATATATATATATATATATATATATATATATATATATATATATATATATATATATATATATATATATGAAACTGTTTTAAAAAGCATCAAACGCTTTTATAAAAGGGGTTAATGTTTTAAAAGAATTATATCAGTATTGAAAGGAGAATTGAATTTTTTTTGTAATTCATTTAAGGGCTTCGGTTCCGATATATTTATAAAAGGTGATTATGGATTGTGAAATTTCCGGTGTGGGTTTTGTATGATACCATTGCTGCTGCTGCGTCAAATTTTTGGTATCAGAGCTAAAGAGACAGGTGTTTGCAGTAAAAAAAAAATGCCGCCAAGAAGGGGAATCGGTCGAGGAAGACCAGAGCCAAATGCCATTCTGTTGGAAGAAATTCGGAACTTGCATGCACGAATGGAGACAAAGGAGACAGCCCAAAGAAGAGCGCCTGATGAGGGACCTAAGAGTTCTTCAGAAGAATCTGATGCAGATGTGGAAGCAGAAGAAGAGAATGACAATGTCAAATTCATCAAGATGCTGGCAAAGGTTGGAAGCAAACCCAAAATGGAGATTCCTATGTATGAAGGGAGTCTGAATGCCGAGGAGCTTGTGGATTGGATCAGATCCATAGATCAGTATTTCGATTATGAAGAGGTTGAGGAGAATAAGAGAGTGAAGTTTGCAGTCACTAGATTGAAGGGTCATGCAGCCATCTGGTGGGACGAGGTACAGACATCAAGAACGAGGAAAGGGAAATCTAAGATCAAGAAGTGGGATAAAATGGTAAGTAAACTGAAAGCCAAGTTTTTACCTAAAGATTATCATTTGAACCTTTTTAAGTAGATGCAAAATCTGAAGCAGAAAGGAATGTCTATTAAAGAGTATACAGAAGAATTCTACAAGTTAAGCATCAGAATAGGGCATGTAGAAGATGATTTGGAGAAAGTAGCTAGATATGTTAATGGGCTAAGGTATGAGATCCAAGATGAGATTAGCCTGTTAAGTCTGAAAACTGTTGAGGATGCCTATCAAGCAAGTTTAAAAGCAGAGGAAAAAATGTTGAGGAAACAAAGTCAAAGGAGCAGAGGGAAGAGCTCAGCGAGAGGTGAAGGAACTGGCAGATTTAGAGTAACACAGCATCAGTTTGAAGCAGGAAGTTCAGTGGCAGATTACCACAGGCGAGTGAATCTAGTAGAGGAAGATTCACGCCTAGAGAAAGAGGGCGAGGAAGAGATGTTAGATGTTATGCTTGTGGAGAATGGGGACACATGTCGAGGCACTGTCCTCATAACAAATTAGCAAGCCAGAGGGGTGCAAATGTGGCTGAGGCAGAGCCATAACCACCTCGACTTATGGAGAAGGAGGAACCACATGAAGAAGGTGAATCATTGTTGCTTAGAAGAACTTCGCTGAGATCAGAAAAGGAGATTGGAGAACCTGCGCAAAGGAAGAATTTGTTCAGGACTACATGCAAATCAAAGGGTAAGTGTTGTAAGGTTATAATTGATAGCGGAAGTATTGACAATCTTGTGTCTACAAAGATGGTGGAAAAGCTCGGGTTAACAAGGAAAGCACATCCTGCACCTTACAAAGTATCTTGGCTTCAGAAGGGTCATCAAGTTATCGTGACAGAACAATGTAATGTGGAAATGCAGATCGGCACATACAAAGACGTGATCTTATGTGACATAATGCCCATGGATGTATGTCACGTGTTATTGGGAAGACCATGGCAATTTGATCGGAAGGCGATTCATGATGGGAGAAGGAATACATATACCATAGAGAAGGACGAAATTAGACACATGTTGCTGCCAGTGAAGGATGATGGTGATAAAGGATTGCTAGAGAATAATATTATGCTGATAAGTGGCAAAGAACTGCTACAGGAGGTCGATAAAAGCGAGGAAGTGCATTTTGCTATCGTGGGAAGACCAAAGGTAATTTTAACCTCCATAAATTTAAATGATTTGCCTGAAGAAATTCAAGCTGTGTTAAATAATTTCATGGACATCATTGTGGATGAATTGCCAAATGAATTACCGCCGATTAGAAGCATAAGTCACCATATCGACTTAATACCAGGAGCAAGTTTGCCTAATAAAGTTGCGTATAGATTAACTCCTCAGGAAAACGCAGAAGTCGCAAGACAAGTTCAGGAGCTGATGGACAAGGGGCTGATTCGAGAAAGTCTGAGTCCGTGCGCTGTGCCAACGGTGCTTAGTCCGAAGAAGGGAGGAGAATGGCGCATGTGCACCGATTCCAGAGCTATCAACAAGATAACAGTCAGGTACAGATTTCCTTTGCCCAGAATGGATGATTTAATGGACTGTTTAAGTGGATCCAGGTATTTTACGAAGATAGATTTAAAAAGCGGATATCATCAGATCAGAATTCGGGAAGGCGATGAATGGAAGACAACATTCAAAACAAATAGTGGACTGTATGAATGGTTAGTGATGCCTTTTGGGCTCACTAATGCGCCTAGTACATTCATGAGATTAATGAACGAAGTCTTGAAGGAATATACAGGTAAATTTGTTGTTGTTTACCTTGACGATATTTTGGTTTTTAGCAAAAGTAAAGAGGAGCATTTGGAACATCTGAAGTTAGTCCTGAGAACTCTGCAGAAGGAAAAACTACTAATTAATTTAAAGAAATGTAGTTTCATGAAAGAGGAGCTGGTATACTTGGGAAGGTTTAAAAATGGATCCGAAAAAGGTACAAGTAATCAGAAACTGGCCTACTCCCAGAAGTGTATTCGAGGTAAGGAGTTTCCATGGACTTGCTAGTTTTTACAGGAAGCTTATAAAATGGTTCAGTCAAGTTTGTGCACCAATCCTTGAGACAATTAAGGAGGTCAATCAACCATTTCAATGGACAGAGGTAGCTGATAAGAATTTTTAATTTGCTGAAAAAGAAGATAACAGAGAAGCCAATTCTAGCATTGCCAAATTTCGAGAAAGTCTTTCAAGTGGAAACTGATGCAAGTGGAGAAGCAGTTGGTGCGGTGCTGAGCTAGGAGCAAAGACCGATAGCGTATTTCAACGAAAAGTTAAATGATGTCAAAATGAGATATTCTTCATATGATAAAGAATTCTACGCTATTGTGCAAGCCTTAAAAAAATGGAGGCATTACTTACTGCCAAAGGAATTCATTTTATTTTCAGACAACCACGCTGTTGAGAATAATACTGAGAGGGGGGGTGAATCAGTATTATCAGATCAATCAAACTTTTTCAATTTCATACTCAGAAACATATACGCTACTTCAATTAAGTGAACCCGCGTGTACACGCTACTGTGTCTAAAGAAACTCGCGTATATCTAGAGATCTTATAATTCATTTAGCTTAATCTTCAGTAAATGCATCAGATCATTATTAAGCATATTAACAGTAAACAGGTGCAGAGTAACAGAACAAAACATCACACAAGAGCCACACACATGAACACCATGATATAAGGTGGAAACCCAATGTGGGTGAAAACCACCTGCTGCAATCCGTCTCTTTCTTCTTTAATGAGAAACTTCTTTTACAATGTACTGGTGCAGTCCTTTACCAGTACGCAGGCTACAACCTGCAGAGGGCTACAACCCTTTCTCGTTTTCCAACTACTTTTGGAAGGGAGCTACAACCCCCTCAGCTCTTGTACTAGCTGATCCATTTACTAGTACGTAGGTGCTGACCCTACAATCTTCAGGGACCACGTTTCATCAATTTTCAGACTGGATCCAAAAGCAAACATTACCGCAATACAATCATCAACTTATACTTGCATCATAATTCATTAAACAACCCAATACCGACTCACTGAAACCTTGTCATCAAGAACACAGAACCCAAACCAGAATCCAGAACTCTGCAATAACCACCAGAATCAGCAGCAACCTGAAATATCAACCCTTATCATGCATACGCTACTTCACTGCACCAAAACCGCGTGTATACGCGCTTTCTCCAAAGGCAACCCGCGTGCAGATCTAGAAATGATTACTTCTGCCTTCGCTATCAGATCCGACCCTTGCCAAGCGTCCCGAACAGATAACCAGCAATACCAGATCCTCTCACTGCGTCAGACACCCAATCCATACCTCTTTGCCTAGTGATCTTCTCCTTATATAGCCTTAGGCCTTGTTCAATACCAAGAGCCAAAACCATAGAAACACAATACCATCAACTTCAAAACTAGGGATCGACATGCCCGTCGAGACACAATGGTCCGAAACCATAGGCACAACTTCCAAGGACTAACCGCCATGGACCAAAGGTACTTTTCCACATACACGCGCTTTTGATGAAGCCAACTAGCGTGTACACGCACTTTTGATGAAGCCAACTAGCGTGTACAAACTTTCTTGCCATGCTGTACTAAGATCTGTCCTCTGATTAAGTTGCCATCACTTGTACCAACCTCTGAGCACCTGTACCAACCTCTGAGTAAGTTGCCATCAAGGACAACACTTGAATCATAATGCCAACAATCTCCCCCTTTGGACTTGATGGCAACCACCACACCAAGTCACTCTCCCCCTTTGACATCAAGGGCAAAGGGTGGACCAAGATATTCTCTTCTTTGGTATACCTTTTACTGTCCATACTCCCCCTGAGTACCTGCTGAAATCTCCAACTGTGCTCCCCCTTTGTGTATGCCAAAGTGTACCAATCTATCCATCCGACTCTTGCTGAATTGTGCTGTTCATGCTCCCCTTGACTGTAGGCAAGATCTGCAAAAGATGTTCTTCAAGAAGAACAAAGGCTTATACATCATAGAAGACCTTCCTATCACCAAAAGACTCAATACAATCATTCATCACCCAACCTAGTGGGGATATACCAATATTGACTCATCCACCTAACCATGTGGAGATACATAAGAGTTTACTCATGATAATACATGAACATTACATCATTCATCCCAGGCATAGTGGGGAAACCAACATAGGCCGTTACATGACCTTGACATCATAAAAGAGATACATGACATAGTGATGAAATATCTAGACCAAGGCTTGTGAAAGCCACCAACAGCATCATGATCTGTACCATAAGCATCAGCCTGCAATATCATTCCTAAACAGTAAGATGTATCCTTTAGCTTCATAGACTTTATCAACAACTTCTAACCATAATGCCAACAATGCATTATTTGAAGAATATTCTCCCCCTGAGTGTGAGCCAACCATGTCTGAACCATTTCCTGAGTCTGTTCTGCTCCCCCTGAGCCTGAGCCAACCATGACTGAACCTGGGTCTGTTCTGCTGCCCTTTCTCCATATACGCGACTTTGCAGCCTGTAACTCGCGTATATACGCGACTTGTCTTCATTATATCAGCGTATGCAGGATGGAATACTGAATTTCATCACTTTCAGATTCCCCTGTGTCTGTTATGTCAGCTGACTGAGTTATCCCACACCTTTCTGTCTCTGTCTTCTTCAATTCCTGTAACTGTGATGATGTATGGTCCCCTTGTCTTGAATTTTGAAATCTGCTCCTGCATTCCCTTGCTTTATGCCCATAGTTGTTGCATGTATAACACCTTATATTTTTCATGTTCCTTCTATCACAATCAATTGCTTTGTGTCCATATGCATTGCAGGCAAAGCAATACCCTCTGAAATACCTGGGATGCGATGATCTTTCTTGAACCATTCTACTTCTGCATCTGGCTGCAACATGTCCAAGATTATGACATACATAACATTCAACATTATTCAGCGGAGGAAATAATCGTCTATCACGTCTATAGTTAGGAGTAAAGGATCTTCCTTGAGGAATTTCTTTCCTTGGTTGTTCCTTGAGCATTTCAGATTTCTCATTAGAGTTTCTTGCCTCACCTTGTGAACTAGATTCACCTTCATCATATTCATGAAAACCAAGACCAGTCTTGATAGCAGGAGATCTTTGACTATTAAGAATATCATCCAAGACTTTAGAACTATCTTGAAATCGTAAGAGCTTATCCTTTTCTTCTAGTTTACCTTTCAAGATATTTACCTCAACCTGATGTTGTTCTTCCCTTTTCAGATACTGCTTCCTTAGATCTTCTTCAACTTTTCTCCCTTCTTCCACTTGTCGCTTTAGTTTGATCACTTCATGTTCTTGATCTTCAAGATCTTCTTTTAGAGAGAGGATCTTTGATTCAAGTCTCTGAATAGTTGTGCTCTGATCTTTTGCTATATCCTGCAATTTCTCCCTTACCCTGGTTTCTGTCTCCAATAGTTCTTTTAATTTGGCAACTTCTTCAGTTTCTGCATTCTTCTCTTCATGTGCCATGAGACTTTTAATATCCTCGCTATTATTGGATGAAGCATTCTTCTTCTTATGTGCCATGAGACTTCTAATATCTTCACTATCATTTAATGAACTTTTAATATGGGTATAATAGCTTCTACCATCTTCTTCATATATCTTTCCTTTGTTATGAGGACATCTAGCAGCATAGTGACCAACTCTACCACATAGAAAGCATTTGAAAGGTAGCTTATCTTTGAACCTTCCAGAACCCCTTTGAAGATTTCTGACAAAATTTGATTCTTCTTCCTCTTCTTCTGGAACATGGCTTGCTTCATAGTAATCTTCTTTTCCTGATGCCTTAAAAGCAGCTTCCCTTCTGTCTGATGGACCTCCCTTTCTCATTTCATAAGCAGTTAGAATTCCATGCAGCTGAGACATAGTGAGAACACGGAGATTTTCCTTTTCTTCTAGTGCAGATACTTTAGATTCAAACTTGGGGGATAATGATCTTAGAATCTTTTGAACTACTATAGTCTCTTTTATTTCTTCACCCAAATTTTTCATACAATTAACAATCTCATCTACCCGAAGAAAATAATTAGCCACACTTTCATCATTATACATCTTGAGAGTCTCATATTGAATCCTGAGAGTTTGAAGTTTAGCTTCTTTTACCTGATCATCTCCTTCGTAGCTTGTAACGATTTTGTCCCATATTTCCTTAGCTGATTTGAAATGCATGATCTTCATAAATTCTGATTGAGTCAAAGTACTCAATAGGACAGAAACCACTTTGGCATTGAGCTCATATTGCTTTTTCTCTGCTGGATCTGTAGGAGTTGCTGATGGGAATTTGTATCCTCCTTCTACAATTCCCCAAACTTCTGCTCCAAGAGACTGTAGATATGCAGTGGTTCTTATCTTCCAGTGAGTAAAATTGTTCCCGTCAAAGACTGGTGGCCTGATGTGTGCCTCTCTTTCTTGATTAGCCATTTTGATGGATCTTTTCCTTCAAGCGATCAAGCTTCCTCTGAAGGACCTGCTCTGATACCAATTGTTGAGAATAATACTGAGAGGGGGGGTGAATCAGTATTATCAGATCAATCAAACTTTTTCAATTTCATACTCAGAAACATATACGCTACTTCAATTAAGTGAACCCGCGTGTACACGCTACTGTGTCTAAAGAAACTCGCGTATATCCAGAGATCTTATAATTCATTTAGCTTAATCTTCAGTAAATGCATCAGATCATTATTAAGCATATTAACAGTAAACAGGTGCAGAGTAACAGAACAAAACATCACACAAGAGCCACACACATGAACACCATGATATAAGGTGGAAACCCAATGTGGGTGAAAACCACCTGCTGCAATCCGTCTCTTTCTTCTTTAATGAGAAACTTCTTTTACAATGTACTGGTGCAGTCCTTTACCAGTACGCAGGCTACAACCTGCAGAGGGCTACAACCCTTTCTCGTTTTCCAACTACTTTTGGAAGGGAGCTACAACCCCCTCAGCTCTTGTACTAGCTGATCCATTTACTAGTACGTAGGTGCTGACCCTACAATCTTCAGGGACCACGTTTCATCAATTTTCAGACTGGATCCAAAAGCAAACATTACCGCAATACAATCATCAACTTATACTTGCATCATAATTCATTAAACAACCCAATACCGACTCACTGAAACCTTGTCATCAAGAACACAGAACCCAAACCAGAATCCAGAACTCTTCAATAACCACCAGAATCAGCAGCAACCTGAAATATCAACCCTTATCATGCATACGCTACTTCACTGCACCAAAACCGCGTGTATACGCGCTTTCTCCAAAGGCAACCCGCGTGCAGATCTAGAAATGATTACTTCTGCCTTCGCTATCAGATCCGACCCTTGCCAAGCGTCCCGAACAGATAACCAGCAATACCAGATCCTCTCACTGCGTCAGACACCCAATCCATACCTCTTTGCCTAGTGATCTTCTCCTTATATAGCCTTAGGCCTTGTTCAATACCAAGAGCCAAAACCATAGAAACACAATACCATCAACTTCAAAACTAGGGATCGACACGCCCGTCGAGACACAATGGTCCGAAACCATAGGCACAACTTCCAAGGACTAACCGCCATGGACCAAAGGTACTTTTCCACATACACGCGCTTTTGATGAAGCCAACTAGCGTGTACACGCGCTTTTGATGAAGCCAACTAGCGTGTACAAACTTTCTTGCCATGCTGTACTAAGATCTGTCCTCTGATTAAGTTGCCATCACTTGTACCAACCTCTGAGCACCTGTACCAACCTCTGAGTAAGTTGCCATCAAGGACAACACTTGAATCATAATGCCAACAATCTCCCCCTTTGGACTTGATGGCAACCACCACACCAAGTCACTCTCCCCCTTTGACATCAAGGGCAAAGGGTGGACCAAGATATTCTCTTCTTTGGTATACCTTTTGCTGTCCATACTCCCCCTGAGTACCTGCTGAAATCTCCAACTGTGCTCCCCCTTTGTGTATGCCAAAGTGTACCAATCTATCCATCCGACTCTTGCTGAATTGCGCTGTTCATGCTCCCCTTGATTGTAGGCAAGATCTGCAAAAGATGTTCTTCAAGAAGAACAAAGGCTTATACATCATAGAAGACCTTCCTATCACCAAAAGACTCAATACAATCATTCATCACCCAACCTAGTGGGGATATACCAATATTGACTCATCCACCTAACCATGTGGAGATACATAAGAGTTTACTCATGATAATACATGAACATTACATCATTCATCCCAGGCATAGTGGGGAAACCAACATAGGCCGTTACATGACCTTGACATCATAAAAGAGATACATGACATAGTGATGAAATATCTAGACCAAGGCTTGTGAAAGCCACCAACAGCATCATGATCTGTACCATAAGCATCAGCCTGCAATATCATTCCTAAACAGTAAGATGTATCCTTTAGCTTCATAGACTTTATCAACAACTTCTAACCATAATGCCAACAATGCATTATTTGAAGAATATTCTCCCCCTGAGTGTGAGCCAACCATGTCTGAACCATTTCCTGAGTCTGTTCTGCTCCCCCTGAGCCTGAGCCAACCATGACTGAACCTGGGTCTGTTCTGCTGCCCTTTCTCCATATACGCGACTTTGCAGCCTGTAACTCGCGTATATACGCGACTTGTCTTCATTATATCAGCGTATGCAGGATGGAATACTGAATTTCATCACTTTCAGATTCCCCTGTGTCTGTTATGTCAGCTGACTGAGTTATCCCACACCTTTCTGTCTCTGTCTTCTTCAATTCCTGTAACTGTGATGATGTATGGTCCCCTTGTCTTGAATTTTGAAATCTGCTCCTGCATTCCCTTGCTTTATGCCCATAGTTGTTGCATGTATAACACCTTATATTTTTCATGTTCCTTCTATCACAATCAATTGCTTTGTGTCCATATGCATTGCAGGCAAAGCAATACCCTCTGAAATACCTGGGATGCGATGATCTTTCTTGAACCATTCTACTTCTGCATCCGGCTGCAACATGTCCAAGATTATGACATACATAACATTCAACATTATTCAGCGGAGGAAATAATCGTCTATCACGTCTATAGTTAGGAGTAAAGGATCTTCCTTGAGGAATTTCTTTCCTTGGTTGTTCCTTGAGCATTTCAGATTTCTCATTAGAGTTTCTTGCCTCACCTTGTGAACTAGATTCACCTTCATCATATTCATGAAAACCAAGACCAGTCTTGATAGCAGGAGATCTTTGACTATTAAGAATATCATCCAAGACTTTAGAACTATCTTGAAATCGTAAGAGCTTATCCTTTTCTTCTAGTTTACCTTTCAAGATATTTACCTCAACCTGATGTTGTTCTTCCCTTTTCAGATACTGCTTCCTTAGATCTTCTTCAACTTTTCTCCCTTCTTCCACTTGTCGCTTTAGTTTGATCACTTCATGTTCTTGATCTTCAAGATCTTCTTTTAGAGAGAGGATCTTTGATTCAAGTCTCTGAATAGTTGTGCTCTGATCTTTTGCTATATCCTGCAATTTCTCCCTTACCCTGGTTTCTGTCTCCAATAGTTCTTTTAATTTGGCAACTTCTTCAGTTTCTGCATTCTTCTCTTCATGTGCCATGAGACTTTTAATATCCTCGCTATTATTGGATGAAGCATTCTTCTTCTTATGTGCCATGAGACTTCTAATATCTTCACTATCATTTAATGAACTTTTAATATGGGTATAATAGCTTCTACCATCTTCTTCATATATCTTTCCTTTGTTATGAGGACATCTAGCAGCATAGTGACCAACTCTACCACATAGAAAGCATTTGAAAGGTAGCTTATCTTTGAACCTTCCAGAACCCCTTTGAAGATTTCTGACAAAATTTGATTCTTCTTCCTCTTCTTCTGGAACATGGCTTGCTTCATAGTAATCTTCTTTTCCTGATGCCTTAAAAGCAGCTTCCCTTCTGTCTGATGGACCTCCCTTTCTCATTTCATAAGCAGTTAGAATTCCATGCAGCTGAGACATAGTGAGAACACGGAGATTTTCCTTTTCTTCTAGTGCAGATACTTTAGATTCAAACTTGGGGGATAATGATCTTAGAATCTTTTGAACTACTATAGTCTCTTTTATTTCTTCACCCAAATTTTTCATACAATTAACAATCTCATCTACCCGAAGAAAATAATTAGCCACACTTTCATCATTATACATCTTGAGAGTCTCATATTGAATCCTGAGAGTTTGAAGTTTAGCTTCTTTTACCTGATCATCTCCTTCGTAGCTTGTAACGATTTTGTCCCATATTTCCTTAGCTGATTTGAAATGCATGATCTTCATAAATTCTGATTGAGTCAAAGTACTCAATAGGACAGAAACCACTTTGGCATTGAGCTCATATTGCTTTTTCTCTGCTGGATCTGTAGGAGTTGCTGATGGGAATTTGTATCCTCCTTCTACGATTCCCCAAACTTCTGCTCCAAGAGACTGTAGATATGCAGTGGTTCTTATCTTCCAGTGAGTAAAATTGTTCCCGTCAAAGACTGGTGGCCTGATGTGTGCCTCTCTTTCTTGATTAGCCATTTTGATGGATCTTTTCCTTCAAGCGATCAAGCTTCCTCTGAAGGACCTGCTCTGATACCAATTGTTGAGAATAATACTGAGAGGGGGGTGAATCAGTATTATCAGATCAATCAAACTTTTTCAATTTCATACTCAGAAACATATACGCTACTTCAATTAAGTGAACCCGCGTGTACACGCTACTGTGTCTAAAGAAACTCGCGTATATCCAGAGATCTTATAATTCATTTAGCTTAATCTTCAGTAAATGCATCAGATCATTATTAAGCATATTAACAGTAAACAGGTGCAGAGTAACAGAACAAAACATCACACAAGAGCCACACACATGAACACCATGATATAAGGTGGAAACCCAATGTGGGTGAAAACCACCTGCTGCAATCCGTCTCTTTCTTCTTTAATGAGAAACTTCTTTTACAATGTACTGGTGCAGTCCTTTACCAGTACGCAGGCTACAACCTGCAGAGGGCTACAACCCTCTCTCGTTTTCCAACTACTTTTGGAAGGGAGCTACAACCCCCTCAGCTCTTGTACTAGCTGATCCATTTACTAGTACGTAGGTGCTGACCCTACAATCTTCAGGGACCACGTTTCATCAATTTTCAGACTGGATCCAAAAGCAAACATTACCGCAATACAATCATCAACTTATACTTGCATCATAATTCATTAAACAACCCAATACCGACTCACTGAAACCTTGTCATCAAGAACACAGAACCCAAACCAGAATCCAGAACTCTGCAATAACCACCAGAATCAGCAGCAACCTGAAATATCAACCCTTATCATGCATACGCTACTTCACTGCACCAAAACCGCGTGTATACGCGCTTTCTCCAAAGGCAACCCGCGTGCAGATCTAGAAATGATTACTTCTGCCTTCGCTATCAGATCCGACCCTTGCCAAGCGTCCCGAACAGATAACCAGCAATACCAGATCCTCTCACTGCGTCAGACACCCAATCCATACCTCTTTGCCTAGTGATCTTCTCCTTATATAGCCTTAGGCCTTGTTCAATACCAAGAGCCAAAACCATAGAAACACAATACCATCAACTTCAAAACTAGGGATCGACACGCCCGTCGAGACACAATGGTCCGAAACCATAGGCACAACTTCCAAGGACTAACCGCCATGGACCAAAGGTACTTTTCCACATACACGCGCTTTTGATGAAGCCAACTAGCGTGTACACGCGCTTTTGATGAAGCCAACTAGCGTGTACAAACTTTCTTGCCATGCTGTACTAAGATCTGTCCTCTGATTAAGTTGCCATCACTTGTACCAACCTCTGAGCACCTGTACCAACCTCTGAGTAAGTTGCCATCAAGGACAACACTTGAATCATAATGCCAACAATCTCCCCCTTTGGACTTGATGGCAACCACCACACCAAGTCACTCTCCCCCTTTGACATCAAGGGCAAAGGGTGGACCAAGATATTCTCTTCTTTGGTATACCTTTTGCTGTCCATACTCCCCCTGAGTACCTGCTGAAATCTCCAACTGTGCTCCCCCTTTGTGTATGCCAAAGTGTACCAATCTATCCATCCGACTCTTGCTGAATTGCGCTGTTCATGCTCCCCTTGACTGTAGGCAAGATCTGCAAAAGATGTTCTTCAAGAAGAACAAAGGCTTATACATCATAGAAGACCTTCCTATCACCAAAAGACTCAATACAATCATTCATCACCCAACCTAGTGGGGATATACCAATATTGACTCATCCACCTAACCATGTGGAGATACATAAGAGTTTACTCATGATAATACATGAACATTACATCATTCATCCCAGGCATAGTGGGGAAACCAACATAGGCCGTTACATGACCTTGACATCATAAAAGAGATACATGACATAGTGATGAAATATCTAGACCAAGGCTTGTGAAAGCCACCAACAGCATCATGATCTGTACCATAAGCATCAGCCTGCAATATCATTCCTAAACAGTAAGATGTATCCTTTAGCTTCATAGACTTTATCAACAACTTCTAACCATAATGCCAACAATGCATTATTTGAAGAATATTCTCCCCTGAGTGTGAGCCAACCATGTCTGAACCATTTCCTGAGTCTGTTCTGCTCCCCCTGAGCCTGAGCCAACCATGACTGAACCTGGGTCTGTTCTGCTGCCCTTTCTCCATATACGCGACTTTGCAGCCTGTAACTCGCGTATATACGCGACTTGTCTTCATTATATCAGCGTATGCAGGATGGAATACTGAATTTCATCACTTTCAGATTCCCCTGTGTCTGTTATGTCAGCTGACTGAGTTATCCCACACCTTTCTGTCTCTGTCTTCTTCAATTCCTGTAACTGTGATGATGTATGGTCCCCTTGTCTTGAATTTTGAAATCTGCTCCTGCATTCCCTTGCTTTATGCCCATAGTTGTTGCATGTATAACACCTTATATTTTTCATGTTCCTTCTATCACAATCAATTGCTTTGTGTCCATATGCATTGCAGGCAAAGCAATACCCTCTGAAATACCTGGGATGCGATGATCTTTCTTGAACCATTCTACTTCTGCATCTGGCTGCAACATGTCCAAGATTATGACATACATAACATTCAACATTATTCAGCGGAGGAAATAATCGTCTATCACGTCTATAGTTAGGAGTAAAGGATCTTCCTTGAGGAATTTCTTTCCTTGGTTGTTCCTTGAGCATTTCAGATTTCTCATTAGAGTTTCTTGCCTCACCTTGTGAACTAGATTCACCTTCATCATATTCATGAAAACCAAGACCAGTCTTGATAGCAGGAGATCTTTGACTATTAAGAATATCATCCAAGACTTTAGAACTATCTTGAAATCGTAAGAGCTTATCCTTTTCTTCTAGTTTACCTTTCAAGATATTTACCTCAACCTGATGTTGTTCTTCCCTTTTCAGATACTGCTTCCTTAGATCTTCTTCAACTTTTCTCCCTTCTTCCACTTGTCGCTTTAGTTTGATCACTTCATGTTCTTGATCTTCAAGATCTTCTTTTAGAGAGAGGATCTTTGATTCAAGTCTCTGAATAGTTGTGCTCTGATCTTTTGCTATATCCTGCAATTTCTCCCTTACCCTGGTTTCTGTCTCCAATAGTTCTTTTAATTTGGCAACTTCTTCAGTTTCTGCATTCTTCTCTTCATGTGCCATGAGACTTTTAATATCCTCGCTATTATTGGATGAAGCATTCTTCTTCTTATGTGCCATGAGACTTCTAATATCTTCACTATCATTTAATGAACTTTTAATATGGGTATAATAGCTTCTACCATCTTCTTCATATATCTTTCCTTTGTTATGAGGACATCTAGCAGCATAGTGACCAACTCTACCACATAGAAAGCATTTGAAAGGTAGCTTATCTTTGAACCTTCCAGAACCCCTTTGAAGATTTCTGACAAAATTTGATTCTTCTTCCTCTTCTTCTGGAACATGGCTTGCTTCATAGTAATCTTCTTTTCCTGATGCCTTAAAAGCAGCTTCCCTTCTGTCTGATGGACCTCCCTTTCTCATTTCATAAGCAGTTAGAATTCCATGCAGCTGAGACATAGTGAGAACACGGAGATTTTCCTTTTCTTCTAGTGCAGATACTTTAGATTCAAACTTGGGGGATAATGATCTTAGAATCTTTTGAACTACTATAGTCTCTTTTATTTCTTCACCCAAATTTTTCATACAATTAACAATCTCATCTACCCGAAGAAAATAATTAGCCACACTTTCATCATTATACATCTTGAGAGTCTCATATTGAATCCTGAGAGTTTGAAGTTTAGCTTCTTTTACCTGATCATCTCCTTCGTAGCTTGTAACGATTTTGTCCCATATTTCCTTAGCTGATTTGAAATGCATGATCTTCATAAATTCTGATTGAGTCAAAGTACTCAATAGGACAGAAACCACTTTGGCATTGAGCTCATATTGCTTTTTCTCTGCTGGATCTGTAGGAGTTGCTGATGGGAATTTGTATCCTCCTTCTACAATTCCCCAAACTTCTGCTCCAAGAGACTGTAGATATGCAGTGGTTCTTATCTTCCAGTGAGTAAAATTGTTCCCGTCAAAGACTGGTGGCCTGATGTGTGCCTCTCTTTCTTGATTAGCCATTTTGATGGATCTTTTCCTTCAAGCGATCAAGCTTCCTCTGAAGGACCTGCTCTGATACCAATTGTTGAGAATAATACTGAGAGGGGGGGTGAATCAGTATTATCAGATCAATCAAACTTTTTCAATTTCATACTCAGAAACATATACGCTACTTCAATTAAGTGAACCCGCGTGTACACGCTACTGTGTCTAAAGAAACTCGCGTATATCCAGAGATCTTATAATTCATTTAGCTTAATCTTCAGTAAATGCATCAGATCATTATTAAGCATATTAACAGTAAACAGGTGCAGAGTAACAGAACAAAACATCACACAAGAGCCACACACATGAACACCATGATATAAGGTGGAAACCCAATGTGGGTGAAAACCACCTGCTGCAATCCGTCTCTTTCTTCTTTAATGAGAAACTTCTTTTACAATGTACTGGTGCAGTCCTTTACCAGTACGCAGGCTACAACCTGCAGAGGGCTACAACCCTTTCTCGTTTTCCAACTACTTTTGGAAGGGAGCTACAACCCCCTCAGCTCTTGTACTAGCTGATCCATTTACTAGTACGTAGGTGCTGACCCTACAATCTTCAGGGACCACGTTTCATCAATTTTCAGACTGGATCCAAAAGCAAACATTACCGCAATACAATCATCAACTTATACTTGCATCATAATTCATTAAACAACCCAATACCGACTCACTGAAACCTTGTCATCAAGAACACAGAACCCAAACCAGAATCCAGAACTCTTCAATAACCACCAGAATCAGCAGCAACCTGAAATATCAACCCTTATCATGCATACGCTACTTCACTGCACCAAAACCGCGTGTATACGCGCTTTCTCCAAAGGCAACCCGCGTGCAGATCTAGAAATGATTACTTCTGCCTTCGCTATCAGATCCGACCCTTGCCAAGCGTCCCGAACAGATAACCAGCAATACCAGATCCTCTCACTGCGTCAGACACCCAATCCATACCTCTTTGCCTAGTGATCTTCTCCTTATATAGCCTTAGGCCTTGTTCAATACCAAGAGCCAAAACCATAGAAACACAATACCATCAACTTCAAAACTAGGGATCGACACGCCCGTCGAGACACAATGGTCCGAAACCATAGGCACAACTTCCAAGGACTAACCGCCATGGACCAAAGGTACTTTTCCACATACACGCGCTTTTGATGAAGCCAACTAGCGTGTACAAACTTTCTTGCCATGCTGTACTAAGATCTGTCCTCTGATTAAGTTGCCATCACTTGTACCAACCTCTGAGCACCTGTACCAACCTCTGAGTAAGTTGTCATCAAGGACAACACTTGAATCATAATGCCAACACACGCTTTGCAATTTATTAATAATCAGCCAAAGTTAAATCAAAAGCATGCCAAGTGGGTGGAATTTCTGCAAAGTTTCACTTTTGTAATAAAGCATAAAAGTGGTAAGTCAAATAAAGTGGCAAATGCATTGAGCAGGGTAAGTTTTCTTTTACAAGAATTTAAAGTGGGTGTTGTAGGTTTTGATGAAATGATAGAAATGTAAAAGGATGATGAGGATTTTAGAGACATCTATACAACAATGCAGAATCCAGTGAGCCATAATAGAAGTCAGTGGATGGACTACCTTATTCAAGGAGGCCTGTTATAAAAGCAACAAATTATGTATTCCCAAGTGTTCCATGCGGTGGAACATAATTAAAGAAAAGCACAGTGGAGGATTGTCTGGTCATTTTGGACAAGATAAAACTTTCGCTCAGGTGAATGCTTTTTATTATTGGCCTAAAATGCAAATTGATGTTAAAAAGTTTGTTGAGAAATGCAGGGTATGTCAATATGCCAAGGGAAGAAGTCAGAATACAAGACTATATCAACCATTGACCATACCAGATCGACCGTGGGATTGCTTTGAGTATGGACTTTGTTTTGGGTTTACCAAAAATTCAGAGAGGAAATGATTCTATTTATGTTGTTGTAGACAGATTTTCAAAAATGGCTCATTTTATTACTTGTAAGAAGACTAATGATGCCACACACATAGCAAATTTATTCTTTTTAGAGATTGTAAGATTGCAGGGTTTACCTGTGAGCATTGTATCAGATCAAGATACTAAATTTGTAGGGCATTTCTGGAGGACACTTTGGAAGAAGCTGGGAACTAAACTCAATTTTAGTTCAGCATACCATCCTCAAACAGATGGACAAACTGAAGTAGTGAATAGAAGCTTGGGAAATATATTAAGAAGTTTGGTACATCAGAATCCCAAACAGTGGGATTTGGCATTAGCTCAAGCTGAATTTGCTTACAATGATACACCAAACCGAAGCACTGGAATGAGTCCATTTCAGATTGTCTTTGGAATGCATCCGAGAGGAGTATATGAGCTTAGAGACTTGGGAAAACAGGAATCTAGGAGTGCAAGTGCTGAAGATTTTGTTGAACAAATGCAGAAGCTACAAGAAGAAGTTAAAGGTAAATTGCAGGAAAGCAGCAAAAGATACAAGCAGAGAGCAGATCTGAAAAGAAAGGAAAAGGAGTTTCAGGTAGGAGATTTGGTCATGGCATATTTGAGGAAAGAGAGATTTCCTACAAAGACTTATAATAAGCTGAAACTGAAGAAAATAGGACCCTGTAAAATCAAAAGGAAGTTTTCAGCCAATGCATATGAGATTGAGTTGCCGGAAGGGATCGGAATATCCCCCATTTTTAATGTTGCAGACTTATATCCATTCAAAGAAGCAGAGACCGAGTTGCAAACTGAAGTTACAGGTGATGAAGTTCAAACTGTAGACTGGGAGGAACAGGTACCAAAAGCATCTAAAAAGGAAGTTGAAGATATCTTGGATCAAAGAATATCCAAGAAAACTCGAGGGCAGACATATTTCCAGTATCTTGTCAAGTGGAAGGAGCAACCAATGGAAGATTCCAGTTGGTTGACAGCAGTTGAATTGCAGAGATACGGAATAAAAAAGTTTAAAGAACAAATCTTTTCTTCCCCGGGAGTCTGATGCAGGAGCATCGGAATAGGCCAACAATGTGGAAAATCTGTTCACATGTTGTGGCTTGATGGAGTGAATTTCATTCACTGTTGGTCCATTTTAGTTATTGTGGAAGTCGATTTATTAATAGTTTGTTGTTATTGAAATAAATGCAACTGTTTTATTTGAGATTTAGTGATAAGATTTGTTACATAGGTGTAACCGTGAGTGAGAAGATAGGATATTTTGTTGAAAATAGAAGATTATGCTATCTATTTGTTAGAAGGATTAGTGGAAGAAATATAGAAAAAAATTGTAAAAAGCGAGGGGGATTCTTCAGAGAGAATTAGTGAGGTTTGTAATGTGGAGCGAAAGCTCAGAATGGAGTGAGGATTGTGTTTCGTAACAGAGATTTTCTTTTGTAAACTCGCCAAGGGCGAACTCTGTTTTCTTGTATTATGAATAAAATCATTGTTATATCCATCGCTGTATTGCGAGTATAAATGATTGATTCAGTTGTCTTCTTTTGAAGTTGTTGAAGTAGGTTGATCTGCGTTTTATTTGCAAAGATTGCTATGTTGAAACAAATCTGAAATAATTATAAGAAGAGCTTCGGCGTAAATCACATATAGAAAGACCTTTGTCAACACGTTTCGAACCAACAAGTGTGGTTCATCGTCAGGACAAGTTGAAGAAACAGATCCAGCTTAGCATGTTAAATAGTCTGAGCAGAGACTCCAACGACTAAATCGAAGAACGACTACTTTTGACCTTAGGCCCAGGTCAAATTATTATTCATTAATTTAATATTATTATTATTTTTAATATTAATACATAAAATATTTTTAATGGTTAGTTTTAAAAAATTAATTAATTAATTAATAATTATTAATATATATATATATATATATATTAAAGTTATAATATTAGGTTAAAAAAAATAAAAAAATAAAAAAATAAATAAAGAAATAAAAAAAATAAATAAAAAAAATACTTTTAGAGGTTAGTTTAAGAAGATGATTTACTTATTTATTTAAATTATTTAATAATATAATACATATATAATAATAGGTTGTTAAGGACGACTGTGATAATAGAAGAGATAGTAGGCTTGTTTAGCTTGCTTTTAAATGTGAAACGGGAGGAGTGGAAAGAACTGTAGAGGGACGGACCAGAGTGGTCATCTTCTCAGAGGAAGAAGATGACCTCTCTGACTCTGATGAACAATCCATGGACAGGACTCTCTCTCAGAATTCTAAGGATTCTCAAGGAAGCATGGCAGAGGATATCCTCAATCTTCCAGAGGTGCAGCAGGTTGAAGGTCATGAAGAGGACGCGCGTCTTCAACAAACTCCTTCACACGAGGAGCTCATTCCTTGTGCACCGGCGCAGTTCTCAGGCACTGTTCTGTATCCGATGATGCCTCCTGGTCGCAGTATTATGGATGTCGAAGACAATGTGATGATTGAATGGGTCAGCTCTCCTTGCAAAGCCAACGATGCAGATGCAGAATTACCACCTCAGGTTGAAACAATCAACGACGGAGAATGATGGAGCAGATCGGACGACGGTGGAGGATTTCGGAAGGCCCCTTTTTGCTGAACTTTACGTCCCGAAAAGTCAGAAATGATGACGTATGTAGAGAGCCACGCGTCAACAGGAGATTATATCGGGCTCGTTCATACGGAAACTGCTTGCTGGTCGACGGCGGCCCGATATGCTGGTGGTTTCTGCTAAGCGGTTTTGTGCTGCCGTTGTTGTCCACGTCCGCATTTTTCTGTATAATTCTCCATCGTCTTCTAGTTTTTGGTTTTTGGTGGTGGTGTCTAGTTCTACAGAGTCTTGGGCTCTCGTTTTTTATCTATGTAAACAGACAGTTAAGAGCTGATGGCAGAAGTTTTTTTGACAGAGGGCTGGCTTTAGCCCCCTCAGAGGTTCCAACCTCTTTGTAAATATTTTCCTCTTTTATTTATACATAATAGAATAGTCTTTACTCAGAAAAAAAAAATAGGTTGTTACAGACGAGAATAATTACAATGGTTAGCTTAAAAAGTAATTTATTAATTTATTTATTAATATATATATATATATATATATATATATATATATATAAAGTTAGGGTCAAAAATATAAATAAATAATTTAAAGGTTAGTTAGAAAAGGTAATTTATTTAATTTAATTTAATTATTTATTATTATATATTAATTTTTTTTAATTAAATTATTTATTAAATATAATTAATATTATATTAGTAATATAGTCTTAGTCAAATTATTATTTATTAATATTATTATTATTATTTTTATTTATGTTTAATAATATTATTATTATTATTCTTATTTATGGAAATAAGTTAAATTAGGTAAAAATATCTAGATAAATAAAATAATTTTAATGGTTAATTTTAAAAACTTTAATTTAGTTTATTTATTTAAATTATTTAGAAAGTCATCGACAAAGAAAAATTGTAAAATAAACCCTTTCAAAATTTTGGAACGGATTAAAGAAAAATTGTGAAATAAACCCCTTCACAACTTGAATGATATGGCCTTATATGTATCAGCCCATTATATTTTCTTAATATAATATCATGATGCTTTTCTCTCTTGAAAAAAAATTAGAAACGGATTTATAATGTATTTTGATTGTTTTATGATCCATCGGGTCCAGTAAAACCATCACATTGGATTAGACGGGATGCCATCAGTTATAGAACAATTTTAAAGGAGGTCGAGTTCCGATATCGCATCGCAGATTTGGAGACAAAGGCAAAAGTGAAAAGTGCGATTTGTGAAGTCCACAGTTGAAATTGCGATCTGCGATCTCCAATAACCATCGCATCGCATTGTGGAATGGGTGTTAGTCAAGCGATATTTCAGTTTTGCCATTTGCTATCAATCAGATTTAAGGTTGCGGCATATATATGTATATATATATGAAACTGTTTTAAAAAGCATCAAACGCTTTTATAAAAGGGGTTAATGTTTTAAAAGAATTATATAGTATTGAAAGGAGAATTGAATTTTTTGTAATTCATTTAAGGGCTTCCGTTCCGATATATTTATAAAAGGTGATTCTGGACTGTGAAATTTCCGGTGTGGGTTTTGTATGATACCATTGCTGCTGCTGCGTCACCTGAAAGGTTAATAACGCTAGAAATGGCGTCGGAGGGTGCAGAAAAGAGCAATCCTTCTCAAAGCGCAGAAGGGAGCGCCTTTGAAAACATAAAAAATGGCGTCGAAAGCATTACTATTGGCGCAGAAGGCACTGAATATGATTTGAAAGAAGCCGAATCCGCCGAAAATGTCTCGAATCCTCAAGATGAGAAGTCTTTGAGCAAAAAAGCTGCAAAGAAGGAAGCTGCGAAGGCAGAAAGGTTGCAAAAGCGTCAGATGGCCGCGGCGGCGGCTGCTGCAGCAGTCGTGGAGGAATCCGACCCTTTGGTTGGAAACTACGGCGATTTGCCATTAGAAGCCGTTCAATCGAAAGAAATTAGCGGCCGGAAATGGACCAGGGTAGGCTCTTTAAGCCATGAACTTAAAGACCAGCAGGTATTGGTGAGAGGTCGTGCACATGCTGTCAGAGGAGTTAGTAGTAAAATGGCGTTTTTGGTGGTGAGAGAGGCAGGGTATACTGTACAGTGTGTGTTGAATGTAAGTCCTGGCGTTGTAAGCAAAGGAATGGTTAAATTTGTAACCGGCTTGAGCAAAGAGTCCATTGTTGATGTGGAAGGAATCGTGATCGTGCCTAATATTGCCATTACAGGCGCATCTCAACAGGTTTAGTTTCTTACTTTTCCGCTACGGTACTGTATTTACTTTGCATAGATGGGCATCGCGTAACTTTGTCAAATTACATTCCCTTTTTTGTGCAAACGAAAAGCTAATATATACAGCATCGAGAATCAGGAATTTGTGGATTAAATGTTTAAAATCACAATCTGCCTTACAATTTAAATTTTCAGATTTTTGTATTGCATATTATAGCGAGTTAAACAAAGGCCTCACATCGATAAACATTAACATTTTTTTTCCACCATGACGGTTATGTGACTGATCCGCGATTACCAAGCCTAGTCACATTCATGGGCCGTCATTTTTTTCTAGGACTTGCACCTAGTCTTGAATACAACGAGTCTGTAGCGTGTCTAGCGATGTTGAGACTTGAACCTGGGCCATCATTACCGTAAGCGCCCCAACTTGCTGCTAGACCACAGCCCAACGGATGCATTGATAGAGATAGTGACCTTGTTTGAAAATTTTGGTAAGTTTTGACAGGGCAAGGTTCTCTCAAGTTTGGGCTTCGATTTTTTGTTTTTTGTTTTTGTTTTTGGTACAGGTTGAAAATTAGGGAATTCCTTTTTTTGGTCAAGGAAAATTTTTGGAATCCTTTCCTTTTCCCTCGACATCTAGATGTTGGGTCGCTCGGTCGCTCAACTGGCAGCCACGATAGCTGCTGGTATCCCTGATTTTACTAGGTTTTAACCTGTGTGACCTCTCGCCTCCGTGTCAGCAATATGTATCGGGTTGATGGTTCAACTGATTGATCTAACCCTCAGGACTTGGAAAATATGGAACACATAAATTGTACTCCAGACTAAATTATACGTATTACTGAGAAATTCATATAATCGCAAAAAAACATATTGAAATTGTTGGCAGGGAAAGGTTTGGAAAAGCTCTATATTCCAAATCTTTTTTTGTTAAGGTTGGGAAATATGAAACATATAAAACTATACTGAAAATTATACATATTACTGCAAATTTCAAATAATCACAAGAAAATACATAAAATAAACAAAAAAATATTTAAAAGTATGACATTGGGAGCAGTGGGGCTTTAATGTTCCTTTTGTGTTTTTAAAGCTGAAGCTTCAGAGGTTTGGTCTGGACTGGTTCAACACGTCAGAAAGGTTTAGGATATGGCCAAACTTCCATATCTGGTAGCTATGCTGATAAATAAAGGAAGGTAATTTCCTCTTTTGTGCAGATCTAGTTAACTAGTTTTGCTTTGAAGAAATATTGAAAGAGCTGTGCCATGCCACCATCTGTAAGTAGAATAAAACACAAATTAAAGGTCAGAATGATTAGGTTTAATATTTGAAAATGGATATTTTTAATTAAACCTGAGTGGGCTTAACGGTCCTTCAAATAAACCTGATAACAACTTTCCACTTACAACACTGTTGAGGAATTCCACAGAATTGAAAGCTTAAGTGGAGTTAGCCTCCTAAAATTTAGGAGGATCCAGTTAACTAGTTCTGTTGACTTTTGTTAACTAGAAAAGCTCCAGGTCAATTCCTTAATTAGAAATTCACTAATTTTAACAATTCGAATTGCCTTTAAAAGGAGGAACTGAGGCACAAGTTTAATCATTGTTTTGGTGAGCACGAGTTGGTGAGACCAAGCAATAGGAAGTACAAGTTTGTGCGTGGAGCTTGTGTGAGGAAGAGTGTGCAAGAGAAACTTGTGCACAGGTTGGTAGAGGGCAGCATAGATCAACAATCTTGCAAGGGTTTCAAGCTTAGAACAAGCAGGAAAGACAAGTGTGTCTTTCAGATTGAAACAATTATTTTGTAAGAGATCTATTGGTCAGTTTTTCTATCAATAAAATTCTCATCAAGCAGAGGGTTTTCCCAATTGGGTTCCGTAGTAAAAAAATTGTCTTGAATTGTGTGACTGTATTTTATTTCTGTTCCTATTCTGCTGCATCTAGTAGAGAAATTTTGTGTTTATGTGAGAAGAAATTTTATTTCAGAGATCTCATATTAGCAAATCAGAATTTCATGGAAATTCTACAGGGAGCTACAAAAATGACCCCATATGAAGCTTTTTAATGGCCAAATCCATTGTCACTCACTTCATATTTTCTAAGCACTTCCAAGGTTTAGGCAATGGATCACACACTCCACATCAGAGAAGCCATTCTTTGCATTTTAAAGGATAATTTGATTATGGCTCAAAATAGAATGAAGCAACAAGAGGATCAATATTTCTCAAAATGTTATTTTGCAGTGGGGGATTAGATGCTTCTACACTTGTATCCCTATAAACAAACATCACTCAAAGACAAAACACTTTAGAAATTAGCAACAAAATTCTATGGACCCCATTAGAACATTCAATGCATTGGACATGTGGCTTACAAATTGGTTCTTCTATCCCTCTCCAAGATTCATCCAATATTTCATGTGTCTTGTCTAACCAAGGTTGTGGGATCAAAGTGCAAGGTGGAAAATGGCTTACTAGAACTTGATGGAAAAGGGGTCCATTGGGCTTCAATTGGAAGCAATATTGGATACCAAAGCATCAATTTCACCAACGCATGATCAATGAATGGTTTAGTGGAAGGCTATGTCACATAACACGAGTACACGAGACATGGAGGACACAAAAATATGAGTATTTGACATGTGATATGAGGACCCTCCAGAACATATATTGAAAATATAACAAATTAGTGAATTGCACGTAAAATATGAAATATATAAAACATAATACATGATGATGATAAAACTCAATCATCCAACTAATACATATAACCAAAATAGCCGAGTGCAATCCATCTCTGAACCAATAGTGCATCAACAAGGAGGCCCTAAATGGCCTGTAGAGTCCAAAAAATATCTTGCTACAACAAATAACTTGTACTACGTATTATCATATTATAGAAAAAGCTTAACATAGATAAGATAGAAAAAGCTTAAAATTTCAATTCGAGATTCTGTTTGAGTGATGAGTACATTTTTACTAGGGTCATGAGAGGAGTTCAACAATCAATGCCACCAACATCAAGGTACATAGAGGGCTTGGTCCTCGTAATTAAATGCTACCTCACACATGACAGACACCAATGAAACCATTGCAATCCCCCGTCCTAAGATCCTAAAAATTGTTAAGTTTGCTAGATTTTGAGTGGGAACGAAAAGTTTACTTTCTCCATATGATATCCAATGAAGTCAGAACCACTTTCAAACATCCCAAGCCAATTAATGGTAATGCTAAAAATTTAATTTGACATCCTCCTTTATCTTTCATTTTCATCCTCTTACTTTAAGAATTTAATATTACCGTTAATTGCATAGCATTAGTAGGGCATGTACAAATCCACTTCCCAACAGTTGGAATCCCTTCTAACATTGCTTAATCACCCTTAGATGCACTCCAAAACTTTTGAGAGCTCCAAACCTGTGATTGAATTGTGTGAGAATGAGGCAATAAATCAATTTTAAGATGTTTTTTCATTGGACACATGTTTAAATTTCAGGACACTAGTAGGGCTCATGTTTGAAACTAGTCAAACTCGTGTCCTGGGAATAGGACACGAGTCAAACTCATGTCGGACACGTGAAATGCGTGACAGCGGTGGGGGAGGACGTGTCACATTACTTAGGTGGAAAGACATGCCACCCAAGGATTCTACATGGGAATCAAACGCGATTCTGCAGCAATTTCGTCATTGTAGCCTTGATGACAACATTGCTTTTGAAGGGGGAGGGCATGGTAAGGTCTTACCTATTCTCCCCGCTTTAGGCAAAATGCAAGTTAGTTAATTGTTGTATGTGGCTATTCTTTTTGAATAAGGCCCGTTGGATAGTAGTGGATATCTGATAGTTAATTAATGTGAAAAGGTCCAATTTATAAGGCCTACTGGGTTGTAATGGATAGTTAATTACTGTAAAAGGGTCCACTTTAGTAGGCCTACTAGGTAGTTGGTACCCATTAGTGATGGGACCACAAGTAGTTAGGGTTTTTATTATTGAAAGTCTATGTAATGAGATAGGAGTCTCTTAATACAAGGGTATCTTCTACATCTTTCATCTTATTGTCTTTTGTATGTGATTATTGCAACTATATTCTGTGTCTTACTTGGTTGTGTTTCAAGTTTAAGGATTAATCAACAATATGAAAACCACAAATTCTACTTTCACTTACACTGAAAAATGTGGAAATTTTGAGACTTTAGGAATCTAAAGCTCTTAAAATCTATGTAGCTCTCATGCACGTGGGCTTTTGAATTCAGGTGGAAATTCATGTCAGGAAAGTGTACTGTGTCAGCAAATCTCAACCAACTTTGCCCATCAATCTTGAAGATGCTGCTCGCAGTGAAAAGGATTTTGAGAAAGCAGAGCAGGTTTGGTTTCTATAAGACACTCTGTTTGCATCTGATCTCGTTAGCATTTTTCTAATATGAAGTATGATTATCTACATTATTTGGGAATTTCTTGCCAATGTCACTATTTGCCTTGCTTCCTCTAATATTCCTGATTCTTGGAAATGTACTTATTCACATGTATAACTTGAAGTATCTCTCTCTGAAATGGTGGCAAATATTAACAGATCTTTCTCTTCATTTTATTTTGATTATCACAGTTGGCAAATGTCAGAATGACACAATAATAATTTGTTGTTATACATTTCTAGGTGAAGTTCAGGTCACATAATTCTTTTTTCTTTTTCTTTTTGTGAATACATATAAGATAAATTTACACTGTTTGTTATGGTAGTAACTGCAGACCGGAGAACATGTTGTGAGAGTGGGTCAGGACACTCGACTGAATCACAGAGTTCTTGACTTACGCACACCTGCTAATCAGGGGATCTTTCGTGTTCAGTCTTATGTTTCAATGGTAAATCTTTATCTCTGTGACTTTTATGATATTTGAAACATATTTAAATCTTAAAAAGAAATTTTCTTGTTAATGTGGCAGTCATAGTCATTCTGTTTCATTTGTGGTGTTATCCATATTCTTATGCATTGAGGCAGAATTGATTACTAATATAGTTTTCTCGTTAAGAAACATCCTTTTTCTTTTAATACATATTTTTGTTATTATTGCCTTGCGTAATTGTAAAATGTTGGAAAATTTTAGACACAGCCATTCTGGAAGATGAGCGAGATAGTAAATATCTTATTACTCTAGTGTAAAGTTTGAGAAGATGGCAAGCTATCTTTTTTTTTTTCCAAAGAAATTTCCAAAGAAAAAAGTGAAAACCTTTTATTTATCTCAGAGGATTAGATGCAAGATCTCGCCCATTTAGGCTCAATCCAGATAACAGGCAGGTTTCCTATCTGGAAGTGCCTTTCCACATGCAGAGGAATCAATCAGCATTTACAAAGGTGTTTCAACCTGTAAAAAAGAAGAGAACATGGGCATCTTGAGGGCTGCTCTGTTTTCAAGGTAGGAGAATCCACAAACTGATATCAGCAAAAAATGTTCGTCTACGTTTGCATTCAATGCCGGAAGAGATTTCATATCAGAAGTTGATATGCCTTGGTGGAAGTGTTTCCTCCCTACTATCTGTTGAAACTTTGAGTTGCAGAGAACCAGGTTCTCTTCTACATGCCTGCTTGATATGGTGTCCACCTCTTGGTTGTACTCACTATAGATGTGATCTATATCACAAGGTTCTCCAAACTTCAACCTTGAGGTTTAAATTCAGTGAACCTAAAAAGATTTGAGGTTCTTTGAATCTCATGGCCACAGCTCAAGCTTGTAACCTCATGTTACATCTCAAGCACGTAATCTATACTTAGAGTTGCTATGTCCATCATAAATTTTTTGTGTTTATTGATATTGATGTCTTACTATTTTATGCTATATTTCATTTTAAAGTATTTTCTTGTAATTGAATGCTCCTCTGATTTTTGGACCCCTGCATCAACTGGATGACCAATTTGGAATATATAAACTTCTAAACCCTTCTTCTCTTGTCAAAGTCATCGAAATAGTGGCAGCCTTTACTTCTGTGAAGTTCCTGGTTGCTACCTGGATTTGGTGTCTGCCTCTTGGTTCTACTCTCTGTAGATGTGATGGAATGAGACAGAAGTGAAGAGTCTTTGTAATTGAATGCTTCTTTGATTTTTGGATCCTTGCATCCACTTAATGACCAATTTGGAATCCCCATAAATATATAAATTTCTCAACCCTTCTCCTACCAAACTCAACAAAAATAGTGCGGCCTTTATTTCTGCACTGCACCTAATCCATATTCAAAAGAAATATGGTTAGAGTTTATGATGATCAGGATTAACCTGGTCAGTTTGAGTGGTATCGCTTTTAATGCACGGTCAAGGAAACCGTGTGGTGAACTTGTAGAGGTTTCTGGTTTTGTTGGACTCCCTAAGGCCCCATCCTTCTTTGGCAGTGCAAATCTCCTCATGCTTACTAATTGCCCATATGTGTTTGAACACTACTTTCTGTATCTAATCCATAATTCCTCCTTTTGGGATGTAAGACATTGACAGTGGGGAAATTTCTATCACACTCTTGATCAAGGTTAATCTTCCACCCATGGAATTTTATTTTATACTAAAAGATGATTTTCTTCTCAATTTTTAAAATAGCCACAACCACTCTTCATAAGAATAGTTGTTTGTCTTCAAATGGATTACAAGGTTTATTGCACTATATGAGATGTCCTTGACTTCAAAAGGGAGGTGTAGCGGTGTCCTAAAGAAATTTTGCCTTAGGTTTCTTTCTTAAATAATTAGGGTTTTACAACAAAATTTCTTTTGCTTGGTTCAACAATGAAGAAAATAATTCATTAACACACCATATGAATGAGCAATATAAAATCCAATAAATAGCACTGTCCTCTCATCAACAATATTCCTTTCAACACAATACCATGATTCAACAAATCCACAGATTTAGCAACAGTCCCATTATAAACTCCAAATTCAACAGAGCTTGATCAATAAACAATTGTACCCTAAATGATCTGAGATACATTACACTGATCTGCAGACTATGCAACTGGTAATGTCTTGCAAAATGTCTGAATAGTCTTAGGAATGAAACCCTAATTTTGCTACATGGAATGCCCACGAGGTTTTGGATTGACGGTGAATGGGTGTACTGTTAAGGCACTCCTTGCGATAAATCACCGGTTCAAATCCCCGTGGGTGCTTATGTAGTATTATATAAGAAAAAAGATTTTGCTACATGGAATTAATAGAGTTCCACTGGACTTTAGGGCCGAATTACCTCAGGATTGTGAGCTAGCTGTTTGAAAGGATGATCGAACTTTGTCTTAAATCTGCCTCCGAAATCAACTCAGAACTCTTTCAAAACTGTCTCAGGGTCATTGTGTTGTCGCAGGGAGTTGCGGGTCTGCCATTATATCTAACCAGACGATCAAAAATCCCTAGGAAAGTTCAATTTTCTACTTGAATGACTTCTATTTATGCTCAGAAACTCTCGGACTGTTTCAGGAAGAATGATGCTGGTCTGCCTTCGGAAATTTTTAAATAAGTTCAGCCTCAGAGGGGTTTCAGGCTCCTGCCTGCCACAGAAGATTTGGCTTGTTTGCCAGAGGATTTTCGGGTGCCACAGAAGTTTCGGCCTGCTAGCTTCTGAAGATCTTCGACTAGCTCAGGAATGTCCTGCTTTTGCCTCAGAGGAGTTTCAGCCTACTTCAGAGAATTTGTCTAGCCTTAGATGACTCCTATTTGTCTTGCCTCAGATTTCCCATCACAGAATTCGTTGTCTTCAGATAGATGATTTCCCTGTTTTGCAGAACTGACTGGAAAAGATAAAAAAGTAAATTTACTAACTAGGATGGAATCTTTCTTAGAACTCTCAGAGCCACAACTCAAGAAAACAGATGTTTTTGATCTACAATTGATGATGCCAAATTGATTTCAACTCTCTTCTATTTATAGATTTCTCCACGGGCTCCCAAATGTGAGGGGTTGTGAGTGCAACCCCCAATTTTGGGTGTTTTTGCCCCAGTCAACCCAACTTTTGCACAATGTTGCCCCACCATTGGAAAAATTGGGTTTTACGGTTTACCTCTTTATCAAGACTATAGCCTATGGGGTCAGATACGCTATTTCGTCCTCTTCAACACATCAATTTCGAGAGGACATTACAGTCCCCCCTTCCTAAATTGCTTGCCCTGAAGCAATTGTAAATTTGGGTGCTGTAAAATTTGTTCTCCTTCCCATGTGGTGTCTTCTTCTTGTAGGTATTTCCATCTAATAAGTTACTCTGGAATTACTCTGCCCCTTAGTTTCTTTTCTCGTACTTCTGTGATTGCTTTTGGGATTAGTCCCAATTGTCCCTCTACATCCAAAGGGGCCAGTTCAATAGAAGTAGTAACTTGCTGCCCAACTGCCTTCTTGAGGCAGGATACAAGGAAGACGTTATGAATTCTGCTCTTCTCTGGCAGTTATAGTTCATACACCACTTCATCAACCTTCCGGAGAACTTTGTAAGGTCCATAAAATCTTGGTTTCAGCTTTTCTGCACTACTTTTCTTCAGTGTAGATTGCTTGTATGGTTGCATTCTCAAGAAAACAAGGTCTCCTACCTCAAAACTATGTTCTGTTTGGTGTTGGTCTGCATACATCTTTTGTTGATTTTGGGCAGCCTACATGTTTTCTTTGAGTAACCCGAGAATGTCTTGACTTTCTTGTATCTAGTCTTCAGCTAATGGGGCTTTACTATCTCCAAAAACCATGTCAACAAAAGACAATGTGTCATGCCCATATAGTGCTTTCAAAGGTGTCATCCCAATAGACAAATGATAAGTGTTGTAACAATGTCCCCTAAGGTACAACCATTTGATTAATGCTTTTTGCTGACCAATCACATAGTTACGAAAGTATCCCTCAATACACTTGTTCATGATCTCAGTCTGACCATTTGTTTGTGGGTGGTAGCTAGTGCTTGGGGTTAATTTTGTTCCCACTAGCCTTAAGAGTTTTTGCCAAAATGCACCCATAAATCTATTATCTTGATCACAAACTATATAACTCTGCTACCTGCTTGGTTGAGTAATTAGTTGGAATGGAAAAAAATGTGCAAATTTAGTAAACCTATCAATCATTGTGTAGATGCAATTTTTGCCTTGTGCTTTGGGTAGTCCTGAGATGAAGTCCATCAAGATGCTTTCTCATTTTTTGCTCTCGAATTGGTAGAGGTTGGAGCAAACCTACAAGATGTGTGTGCACGACCTTATTTTGTTAACATGTTACACATTCCTTGATGTATTTTAATACCTCATTATTGAAACCTTTCCATGAAAACCGTTCACTGATCAGTTGATAAGTTTTGAAGAATCCCTGATGTCCTGCTAGCCTTCAAGATTTTCTCCTTAAGCATGGATTTAGGGACCAAATATATCCTGTCTTTATAGAAAATAATATCATTGATTATCTTGTACCTATCATCTTGAATGAGTTCGTCCATCCGGGCATAAGCAAACTTGTTTTTGGAGTATTCCACCACGAGAAGAGCCTTCTAGCCTTCTATGAGCTCTATGAAGGAATGTGTTGCTAGTTTTTTGGAGAGGGCATCGGTCACAACATTCTTTTTACCCTTTACATATTTAATATCAAAATCATAAGCTTGAATCTTACCTCCCACTTATGTTGTCTCTCATTTAGGTCTTTTTGCTCCAAGAAATGTCATAAGTTGTTGTGGTCTATCTTGACCACAAACCTGTTTCCCAACAAGTATTGTTTGGACTTTGTTGAGGGGTGCATAATAGCGAGCATATCTTTGACATATATGGAGTAAAGTCTCTTGGAATCTTGGAGCTTTCGACTTTTGAATGTGATTGAATGTCCCTTATGCATTAGTACTTCTCTTATTCCTTCTCTTGATGCATCACATTCTAATTCAAAGGGTTGACCAGAATTGGGAAGTGCCAATATTGGACATGAGCTCATTACCTCCTTGAGCTTATTTAATGTCTTGTTTGATTCTTCTGTCCACCTGAATGCTCCTTTCTTGGTCAAATCTGTTAGCGATGCGTTGAGTTGTGAGAATCCTTTGACAAACGTCACTAGTAGTTGAAAATTCTGAAAAATTCTCATTGCCTTATCAAATTCTTGGGGTTAGGCCAAATCTAATATTGCTCGAATCTTCTCTCGATGTATCTGCACTCCTTGCTCATTGATTATATGTCCCAAATAAAGAATTAACGTCATCTTGAATTCTCATTTGATGCCTTAGCATAGAGTGACTGTTATGTCATCATGCCCAAAATTTCGTCTAGATGCCCCAAATGGTCTTCCCATGCCTTATTGTATATGAGGAGGTCGTCAAAAAATACTAGTAAGAATTTTCTTAGCTACTTTTTGAAGATGCTGTTCACACAAGACTGGAATGTGGTAGGAGCATTTGCTAGCCCAAAAACTCAAGTGCTCATAGTGGCATTGATATGTTGTTTTTGGCACATCTTGCTCTCGAACCTTGTTAATTTATGGTATGTTCTATGCTTAGTGCAGTTTACTTCGATTTCTTCTTATTAGCTACTGTTTAGCAATCACATAAACATAAAGTAAAAATGCTGATAGAACATTAATAGATCAACTGAAAACAGGCCAAGACAAGAGACACTAGATGTGGCGGCTAGCCAGGGACAAACCCCAATGTGGGGAAACCCTTTGATCAATTCTTCTTTAGTCTTCAATAGTTCAGCAGAGAGAAATAGTACAAATACATAAATCTGTAATTTTATGACAACAACAACAAACCCTAACCAGCAAAGTCAAATCTGGTCAAACAAGATGAAATTGACCTTCAATATGCTTGGTCAATTTCCCAGTCATCTAGTCCTCCAACAACAAGAAGAAGCAGCCCATAAACAACCCCAAAACACAGTCAAATTGCAGTCAACTGAAGTCAACCTGCTGCCCCAAACTAGGGCAGTCAACGTTGGTCAAACCAGAGGTCAGATTGCCTTGGTTTGTGTGCCAAAAATTGCCGTCTTCTTAGGAGAGGCTGCCACACCAAAACCGCACTCCTGAAAAGTCAACGCTGTGCAAAGCGACTTGCTACAGCTTTTGCGTCCTCTTGCGTCCTCCTTCCTTGCCCTTCTGCGTCCTCCTTCTTCCCACGTGTGAGCTTCTCTTCCTTGTGTAAACCTAATCAGTTAAGGAGAGAAGAATGTGTGAGAGATGAGATGAGCGAATAATGACTCAACCTCACTTGTATTTATATGATATGCTAGGCATGTATGCCACACATTTAGCTGTTGGCCGACCTTGACAATTTGTCAAGTAAATAAAAATAAATTCATATCTCCATAAATACTTGTTGGAATTGGATGATCGTTAGATCAATCTTACACCTCTCGATGAGAGGAATCAAGGAAAAATATCAGCCTGCCATAAATAAGATGACCCACATGGAGTTTGGCCCTAGTTGCCAATTTTAACACTCTCTCAACTAGGGAGAACTCCATCTGTTAATTCATCTGACTGTCGGTACTATCTCAGCCATCAAATGCACTGCCCTGCACTACTTGTCTCTGCTTTGCTGAACTATGAAGAAGAAGAAATGATTGAGGATGTATCATACCATCCTCCATTGACCCGAAGTCAGTCCCAGAGAGTGTGTCATACCACTCTCACTGATCCTAGACTAGTTTCATTGATCCCAGATCAATGGAGGTCATCCTAGCATAGGGAGTACGATAGATACAATGATGCATCCATCGATAGTACTACTATGGACCCTAACCCCATTTCCCTGCTCATTGATTAGATGAGAGGTACTTCCCATGAGTCCTAGACTGTATGGGTAGGATGCCTCGATAGGAGAACTAATCATCCTGTCCCTAAAAATTCGCCATGGGGTATCACAGGGGAAGGTTGAACCTTTCACCTTGTACATAACACACCACTAGGGGAGGGTGAGTCGCCATGTGGTCGCATGTCGCTACAAGAAGTACCCCAAGCCCCCTGGAGCTCCCAGAGCTCAATGTATGCATCATGCACGACCCTCATAAGAGGGTCTCTCAACGACACCAAGCCGTTCTCCGAAAGTCAAGAATTTGACCTTTCTTAGAGGCTTCGTCAAAATTTCGGTGACCTGCTCATCTGTACCGATATGTTGGAGCCTTATTGCTCCCCGCTGCACCATATCCCGGATATAGTGGTACTTGATATCGATATTCTTGGAGCGATCATGAAATACAGGATTCTCTGATAAATCAATCCCGCTCTGGTTATCACACAGGACCACGGTATATCCAATGTAAATCCAAACAACTCACTGAAGAGCTTTCGCAACCAGATCGCCTCACAAGAGGCCATACTCCCAACAATGTGCTCTGCCTCAGCGGTGCTTAAAGTCACCAATCTTTGCTTCTTGCTCATCTAGGATATTGAGGCAGATCCCAAAGAGAAACAACACCCGGAAGTGCTCTTTCGGTCCACCACACTGCCTGCCCAATCAACATCGGTATATCCATGTAGTCTCACATCTCGGGCAGTGTATCTCAACCCATGAGTGATTCTGCCATGAAGATATCTCAAAAGATTCTTGGCACCAATCCAATGTGTGCGATGAGGCTCAACCATATGTTGACTCAACGTGTTGACTGCAAAACATATATCTGGACGAGAGTTCACCAAGAACATCAATGCTCTGATGAGTTGACAATACTCGGTAGCATTTTGTAAAATAGGTCTGGCAGCACTACCGCTTAACTTCTTGAAGTCAAGTTCCATTGGGGTAGTCATGGGCTTGTAGTCCACCATATCGAATCTCTCCAATACCTTCACCACATATTTTCCTTGAGATAAGAAAATCTCCCCTTGCTTTTGCCGGACTTCTAGTCCTAGGAAATAGTGTATCAGTCCCAGGTCCTTCATCTTAAACTCAGAAGCCAACTCCCTCTTACAAAAAGAGGTCGTCAACATATAGCACCAATATGAGAGGTTTATCATCTTCAACCTTAAAGTAAAGGTTAGGGTGGACTTCACTCCTAGTGAATCCCAACTTCATCAAGTAGCTATCGATCCTCTCATACGTTTACCATCTTCAACCTTGGGGTGCTTGCTTAAGCCCATAGAGCGCTTTCTTCAATCTGCACACGTGAGATTCTCGATCATGAATCTCAAATCCTTCGGGTTGTTCCACATAGACTTCCTCTTTGATTGAACCATGCAAGAACGCGGTCTTGACATCCATCTGATGTAGATTCCATCCTTGTGAAGCAGCAAGGCTATGATCGAGTGGATGGTGGGTATATCGAGCAATAGGTGCAAACATCTTGTCATAGTCTATACCTTTCTTTTGAGAGAAGCCACAAGTGAAAAAACGAGCCTTATACTTTTCAACACTTCCATCAGCTCCATGCTTTATCTTGTAAAGCCATTTCGAAGTGACAACTGCTTTGTCCTGGGGTCTGGGGACCACATCCCAGACACCATTCTTCATGATGGACTCATATTCCTCAGCCATAACATCCTTCCATACTTGATGCTTGACAACTTCTGTGAACGATAAAGGCTCATTTTGAATGATCGTGCTCATGATGGTTAAGTATCTCTGATACTTGGCCGACTTTTTACTTTCACGGAAAGTCCCTTTGGGTGTAATGTGTCCTTCGACATCATCAAGTGTTCTCCTGAGCCATGAAGGCCTCTTCCTAGAAGAGGAAGGTTCCTGCAGAGGGGGATCAATAGGATCCATAGGTTCTTCTACATCGACCATCGTCTCATCTTCCTTTTCCTCTGGTTTCCTGGTGTCAGCTTCACCAGATTTCCTTAGTAAAGGAAGATTGTCAACTTTGCTATGAGCCATATCTTCGTCAAAGGTGACATCATGGCTCATCTCGACATCCCTTTGACCAACCACATAGATTCTATAGCCCTTGGTATTTTCGCTATAGTCCATGGAGATTCCTTTCTTTCCAGATGCACCCAATTTATTCCTTTTCTCTTTCGGCACATGAAAATATACAGGACTTCCAAAAATTCTAAAATGAGATATGTCAGGTTTCTTACTAGTGAACATTTCTTTGGGAGTCTTGGAACCCAATGCTTGATGAGGGCATCGATTTTGAACATATACGACGGTATTCACAGCTTCGACCCATAAAAACTTTGGAAGTCCTTGATCATGGAGCATAGCACGGACAACTTCCACAATCGTATGATTCATCCTTTCTGCCACACCATTCTACTCAGGAGTATATGGTGTTGTAGTCTCCCTCTTAATGCTAGCCTCTTTGCAAAAGTCACGAAACTCATTGGATTCATACTCAGTCCCATTACTAGTCCTTAAGATCTTGATCTTCTTTTCTGTTTGATTCTCGATCAAGGCTTTGAAGTGACGAAACCAGGAGAACACTTCATCCTTCTTTTTTCAAGAAGTATATCCAAGTCTTGCGAGAATAATCATCTGTAAAAGTGAGGTAATATAAATATCCTCCCAAAGAATTCACAAGCATCATACCAAATACGTTGGAGTGAACCAATTGCAATATATCGGAGGTCTTGCTATGGCTTGAGGGGAATGGTCCCCTTTTTAGCTTTCCTTCGACACATCTAGGACATACACCTTCTTGCTCTAATTTGAACTCGGGCATCCCGGTCACCATTTGTCTCACATCGGGTAGAGCTTTATAATGAAGGTGGGCAAAACTTTGGTGCCATAGTTTGTATTGAGGAGATGTGTCACAAGTCATGACACCCAACGGACTTCCTCCGACATGATATAAAGAGAACCCGAAAACCAAGAGTGAAACCATATTTGAAATTCTTTTTCCATACAAGTACCTTGCCATCAATGAAGGTCACCTTGTAGCCTTTGTTTTCCATTGTCGAAAGGGATACCAGGTTCTTTTTGAGATCAGGTACATATAGGGCTTCTTGTAAGTGAATTGTATTACCCTGATTCAATTGAAGAGAGACATTCCCTACGCCTTTCATGGGATATTTGGAGTTGTCCCCAAGAACAATTTCCAGGTTCGTCTCCTTCTCTATTAGATTAGAGAGAGCTTCTTTGTAACTAGTGAAGTGCCTTGAGGCACCACTATCAATAAGCCAATTTTCCAACGAGTCCGGGGGAGTAGTAGTAGAGAGGGCCGCTGGTAGATAATATTCCTCTTGCTTATTGTTAACAACGTTAGATTCATACTTGGAGTTTGTTGCCTTCTTGGAGGGTTGACTATTTACCTGATTTCCGTCATTCCTCTTTCCTTTGCCATTGAACTTGCCCTTCCTCGGGAGTGATTTTGATCATCGTCATTAGATGTGTTTTTTCTATGGTGATTTTGATATTTCTGTGGTGTTTTTGATTTTTGGTTGCATGTAAGAAATTTGTGGTTATTATCACTTAATGTTTCCATTAGGAATTTTACATTTTGCTATTTTGAACAATCTAGAGTAATTTTCTTGGTAAGAAAAAGGGATAATTGTAAATTTAATACTAATTTGAGCCTTAAATATTACAAGTAAAGATGGATACTGCTCATTGTGATCTTGTGCTAGTAGGAATAAAGAAAATTCAACTGTTAACAACAACACGGGAGGGAAAAGTTTATTTGTTTTCCTAAAAAATGTGTTTAGCAGAAGGTTCTCTCAGTGAAGGATTTCTCCATATTGGTAACCATGATTCTTACTGTTACAAAAACACCAGATGGTCTACATTTTAGGTTCCATAATAAAATCATGATAGTGAATCCATGGGTTGAGGATGAAACACTATAAATAAATCAAAACCATGCTTCTAAAGCCACCTTTGACAATATTTCATGCAAAACATGAGGAAATGGCACAGCAAATTTAATCTTCTTGGCTAACTTCAATTTGTCCGAATAGATATTGTAAGAATATATATTATGCCAAAGCCAATTTGGTATAATTTATTATTAGATTAGTGGAGACCTTCAGAAACATTGTAAGATAGCAAAATCTGATTGCATTGTCAACTTTTAGTGTTCTTTGCAGTGTGAACATTTTGGGTGCATCAGATGGGAGTCTTCAATGGAGACTAATTCTTCTATCCACCCCCTTTTGGCTTTGGCTTCTAGTTCCAGCACCTCTTGAAATTTTCTGGATGAGATTTCAGCTATGTATGCTTATATTTTATGTCTCTGCCTCTTTGTTTCTTTGAGCTGGTTGTTTAGCTATGTGCTTAGATCTTTTGCTGTTGCTGTTGTCATAATGACCTACCACTATCTAGTATTTATTACACTGGTTGTACTCTTTTAGTCCCTATTGACCTACTCTGTGGTCTTTTGTTAAGTAATAATAAAATTATCTGTTAAGTTTTATGGTATGTTCTATGCTTACAGCAATTACTTCAATGTCTTTATTAGCCCAATAACAATTCACTTCAGATTTCCAATAGCAATCACAATGATCTTAGGTAGCAATCACCTTAGCATCAATTTCAGAAAACCATCGACAGTAACTGTAGATAGAACATCGACAGTAAATGAAGGAAGACCAGCCAAGACAAGAGAACACCGAGATTTAGGCTAATACCAGGGAAAAACCCACGAGGGGGAAAACCCAACTGATATTTTCTTCTTGATAAATATCAAATGTTCAGAGAGAGAAAATCCGATAATGTACAATGATGATGAAGTCAAAGGCAAGCCTTTGACTGTCAAACTGTCCACAAAACCCAGCCAACAGCTGTCCAAAAGATGAGCAGAAAACCAATCAAATGCTGCCAAGTGTCACCTCTGAAATGCCTCAGGAAGTCTGAATTTCAGACTGTTACAGGTCTCTGAAATTCGGTCAACTGTTGCAGAGTTGACCTGCGGTCAACGCAGGTCAACAGGGAGGTCTGAACCTGTGGAAAGATGCTCAGAATCTCAGTGTTTGTGCCCTGGAGTTTGGTCAAAGAAGTCTCCCAAAACAGCCTTGCTGGACTCGGTCAAACAGTGAGAGAGAGAGAGCTCGGTCAACGAGAGTCAACAGAGAGAGAATGCTGGTCAACAGAGAGAGAAACCCTTCACACGTGCCTCAGAAAATTGTCTTCTTCTTCTGCCTCAGGTCTGAGCTGCTTTAGGAGCGGTGCCGACTTGTGTGAATGTGCCAAATGGGGTGAACATATAGCCCTATTTATAGTGGTTGGAGTGGGGTGAAGAGACGTCTTTTCATCCATGAGCTGACATGAAGAGGAGCTGACCTGAAAATGGAGAATTTTAAGGAAGACAAAAATTCCAAAATTCCCAATGATGAATGATGCCATCAAGAGCTCTTCAAGGGTGAAGTGTGTCATCAAGAGGAGCCTTCCAAATGAGGGAATTGATCCCTAGTTGCCATCTTTAACAATATCTTTTCTGTGTGTTGGGACACAGGCTGGAGGAAGCTCATTCTCTTGAGCTCTGCCTTTGTTGAGTTGGCATTGGCAGAAGTTCTGGGAAGGCACGGACTTACTCTATGTCTGCAACGTTTTTGGCGAGGGTGGCATTACAGATACAAATTCTTAATGACGAAAAGTTTGAGTAGAGCACAAACACAAAGCAGAGTACCGTTCATCAATCTTATTGTACAGTAACATTTTTCAATACTTTCTTAGTTCTATATCTTCCTTTATTCAGAAAGTGGAAAAAAGTGGAAAAAATGACAAGCTCTTTCTGGAAGTTCCAGTGAAAGTATAAATTCTACTGCTGGATATGGGTTTAGTATGTATTTCTGTCCAAGCTCAGACTGAATGATGTTTAATGCTTTGTAGTCCCCAATTGTAGAATCATATTATGCCATTTATCTTCTTGTGCCTGTACCTTTTATCTCTTTGGTGGGGAAGATGTGTAAAGGTAAGACTGACGATCTTATAGGATGATATTCTTTATGGTTTACATTTTCTGTGGGATTCATTTTTGTGCCTAATTCCTTCTTTTATGATCAATCAGCTCTGGTTTTACTTTTCTTATACACTTAGTTACTGAAAGATTACCTATGTTGTTTTGCATGGAGCAGCTTTTCAGACAGGTTCTAATCTCTGAAGGATTTGTTGAGCTGCATACACCAAAATTAATTGCAGGTGCTAGTGAAGGGGGTTCTTCTGTCTTCAAATTGGATTACAAAGGACAACCTGCTTGTTTGGCCCAGTCACCACAGCTACACAAACAGATGGCAATATGTGCAGACTTTGGACGAGTCTTTGAAATCGGCCCTGTATTCAGGGCAGAAGATTCATTTACACACAGGCATCTGTGTGAATTTACAGGGCTTGATCTGGAAATGGAAATAAAAGAGCATTATTTTGAGGTGGGGTATTTTTTTGGTTGGTTTCAGTCTTAAGATAATGTAATCGATGTTTTTTTTGTATCTATTTGGTGATATTTGGATCCAAAACTCGAATGTTTATATATATATATATATTAAATTTTTTGTGAGTGGGATGCAGGTATTAGACATTCTGGATAAGTTATTTGTTGCTATCTTTGATGGATTGAATGAGAACTGCAAGAAGGAGCTGCATGCCATAAATCAGCAGTATCCTTTTGAACCTCTTAAGGTATGGATTTTATCTTTACATTGGATTGCATCTTTTGTTGCTAAACAAACTGGATTTAGTAGAGTGGTTGCAGATATACTATAGTCAACCAATGGTTATTAGGAGGATACACTAGTTGCATGCACTATACTGTAGTAACCCCAGTACCATGTACATATTCTGTTAGTAGAACTGGTGCCTGAATCATCAAGGAAGTTTTGGTTAACATGGTTCATTGTAAATCTCTGTTCAGCTTTGGAAGAAATGAGTTTGACTAAGATTGCATTATTGTGCAACAGTACTTGCGGAAAACTTTGCGCCTTACATTTCCAGAAGGCATACAAATGCTCAAGGTATTTCACGTATTTGTCATTGATTTTACATTGGAGAGAAAAGGAGTGTCAGTAGTTGTCATGATTTTTCATTGGAGGGAAAAATAGTGTTTAGTGCTTTGACTGTGAAAATGGTTTTTTTTTTCAATCGTAAATTTAGAAGGAAGGTACTTGTGCTTTATTAAAGATCAGTTTGTGGTTAGGAACAAGCAATGCATCTCCAATGTTTCCTTATGTTCCTTTTTTTCTAAAGCTAAAGTGGAAAGTAGTCCATGAGAAACACTTCTCTGAAAGATGTTTTTTGTCTGTATACCTTGGACATGTATTACATCATTAGCATATATCTGATGGCCTTGAGACGTTCTATATGGCCTTAAGTTGTTGGCTACTATTTGTACTTTCAGTAATTCCTTTCTAAAGAAAAACCAGGGCATGGATAGCTTAATTGTTTCCACAATTGGACAGTTGCAAACCATGCTACAAGCTAATTGCCTTGAAAAGATCAACATTTTAATTAATTACCTCAAATCAAATTGCACTGTTGTGAATACATGCGCTGGACTAATTTTATATCTTGTACTGCTGGCAATTCAGTAGGTAAAATGAGTCCATTCTAACTAGAAGTTTGGAGATGAAGCTATAGGGCCTAAGTTTACTTTTCCATTTTTGCTATTAAAAAAGATAAATCTATCAAATATACAAAGAATTACATGCTGAGGAAACAGGTTCAGGATTCATGTTGTCGAAACTAAATGTCTGTTTTATAAGACTTCTGAACTCAGAATACCAATGCTGACAAGGACTTGGCCTTTCTAATGAAGGGCTGAGCAGGATGGGTAACTTTAAACTCAATATTTCTACAAAAGCTAAGTATGCTATGTGCAAAATGTTGTGTTGGCATCATCCCTCTCTACAGTACTAATATCACTGATGGTTTCAGTGTCATGGCTTGTGGGTTGTCTAGGTTGTGGCTGCTATTTATTTGATGTCCATAATATCAATCTTTCTAGAGTCGTATATCCCTATGATAGGATGTTGTTCAGAGTTCCACAAAAATAGTCTTCTAATTTTCTGTGTTGTCAATAATTCCAAATGAATAACCCTTGGGAACCAGAGGTGGTTTTTAAGGCATTACCAACATTAAAAGTTTTTCCACTCTGTAAGCAGGGTTTGGGATGCAAGTCCCTATGTATTAATGTGTTAGCATATTCCCTCTCACTCAGGTATTAAAGTTGTCTGGGGTTTTGGTGTCATGCTTTGTGGGTGCTCTTTGGTTTGTGGCTGCCATCTATGTGAGATCCATAACTGAAAGCTATCTTCTGATAGTGGCCATTACCCCTCTGATGGGATTTTGTTCCACATCTACATTCTACTTGTAATTGTATATATTTGTTGTGAATAACCCAACATGGATGATTATCATGAGACATGTGGTTTATGATTACCTATACCAAAAACTTTGCGAATCCTGAAAGCTGAGTTTGGGGTGCAAGTTTCAAGGTTGATATGGAAACTCAAGACAGCATGCTAAAGTCTGTAGCAGCAATTACATATCATGGTATCTCTCTTGTATGTCTGAAGTAAGAATTTACGGCAGTCTATACAAATCACAGGCTGTTCACAGTTTACACAACAGCTTTCACTCACTTAAGGTAAACATCGTGCCCTCCTTTTCTTTATATAACAAGAGCAGAAAAGGTTACAAAGATGCTTAGTAGAGCCTCAAGGATGATGTGCTCTACATGCTTATGTATGTAGTGGAACTTCCTAAATAACAATGCCATGTGCGAGTCAAATTCCCAGAGTAATTGTGCCATGCATACGTTGAACTCCAAGAGTAATTGTGCCTTGCATGCAGGAATCCCTCCCAAAATAATATTACATCACATCTAAGAGGGAATGTCTCTTGGAATAGTGCCACATACAATATGTAATCACATGATATATTTTCCTCAGACCTCTTCCTAAATATGCATATGCATGTTTGAGAATATCTCTCATGAGGCGTGTTGTCGCTCAGATTGTACAGGCATCGTGACAACTGCTCAGGTCAGGGGCTCTCACCCTGATCCCCGACCTATCCATTCTAGATGTCTCCCAACAGTAGGCTATGAGGGGTAGTCCCTATGGAAATGAGATGATGAGGTTTCCAACTTGTCCGGGAGACACAGTTGAGTGGCCTAGCTACGTGGTTAAATTTAGGAAGATCAATGATTAGATTAGATTTAAGCATGAGACCAGTGCCTTATGGTGTCACAATTCTTGCTTATTGTAAATTAATGGCAACTAACTGGATGGACAACCGCTGCTTAAATGATTGACTAACCTGTATGCTTATGCAAATCCTAGGATCTAGGTGTAATGCAGGGATCTTGGTTACTTTTAATTATATGCCTAATCTAGATAAAACCTTCCCTTAACTGTTTTGAAGCTAGGCTCCAAGGTAGGTTGTGGGAAGGAGGCCAACAGGAAGCAAGCAAAGGCTTGATTAACGATGCCTTTTGTTAGGCTCATATCACCTGATGCCTCCGGCGCTGCAGAGATTGTGGCTCTGACGACTACAAGGTCACCGTGTTAACCATCGAAGAGTTGCTAAGCCCCTCAAGCTAGATGAGAAGGGTGGCCCTAGGTTTCTATCAACCAAGCTTATGCTTGGAGGTAAATTATTAAGTGCAAGACTAGTCCTAGAATGAGATGCAAGGCTTATGAGTGAGTTTTGAGTTAAGATTGTTTAAGTCTTTAAGTACTTAAGTTATGATCAACCTTTAATGACAAGAGTACTTAACAATAATTAGAAGACAATCTTAAAACAAGACAAGTGCTTAATGATACAAGTGCCAATGTTAAACAATAGATCAATCCACAAGATGCTTAACCAATGATAACAATTAAAGGAGCTTAGAGCACTTATCAATTAGCCAATGGTTATCAACACAACATGCCAATCACAATTACTCAAGATATTCCAATGATGATTCTATAACAAGATTACCCATGATCTTATGCTAATGCCACAATGCCAATTAGATTTCAAATGCCCAAAGTTACCTGATTAGAACATAAATGTGTGTTAATTTTGGCAACTAGGGCCAAACTTCACATTGGACAACTCATATGAGGCAACTCATATTTTTATTGGATTCCTCCCTCCAAGAGGTGTAGGATTAATCTAAAGATCATTCCATTCTGACATGTACAAATGGAATTACGAATTTATTTTGATTATGAACAAATTGTCAAGGTCAGCCAACAAACTCATGTAGGCTCAGAAGCCCAACAATCACATCTATTCATCCTCAATGTTTGCATATAAATACAAGGTGCCTCTTCATTTGGACACTTCATTAACTCACACATCTCTCTTGATTGGGTACGGATTTCTGAGGTTTCTCTCTTGCCACATATGCGAAGAAGGGACTATTCTTTTGTTGTCCTTGCGTTGACCAGAATTGACAAAAAATTGCAGAAGGTTGTTTTGACCAACGTTGACCATCTTTGACTGAGGTTTTGTGTGAGTGATTGCTGTTTGGGTAGGCCGCAGTTCTGGGCATGAAATCCGAGGCAATTTGACCTTTGTTTGTCCAACGTTGACTATGCTAGGGTTTGCTACAATGTTGACTTTTGTTGACCAGTTTTGATTGGACTTTTTCAGACTGTCTTTGGGCTGATTTGACTTGCTATTGGAGGCCGAGTTGACTGAGTTTGAACGAGCTGAATTGGAGGAAGAATTATGCCCTGTTGACCAACATTGACTTTTTGGTTAGGGCTTGCTGTTACCGTTGTTTCACTGATCAAATTTCACTTTGCTTGGACAAGTGAAAATTGTATATTGTACTCTCTCTTTGCTGAACTTTTGAAGAATTGATCAAGGGTTTCCCCATATCTAGGTTTGTCCATGGATGGTGCCATATCTTGTGTCCTCTTGTCTTCTTCTGTTATTGTTTATGTTCTATCCACATTTTACTATCATGATGATGTGATTGCTAAACTGGATATTGATATTGGGTTAATAAAGAAATTGAAGTAAAATTGCTCTAAGCATAGAACATACCATTGTTATCTGAAATTAACATAGAGCTGAGGTGAAGACAAAGCCCAAGCAAGAGTGAGAAGAGAAATCACTGATCAAAGACAAGATTCAGTAGCCCCCACATCCTACTTCAAGTTTGATGATAAGCTTCATGATAAGTCTGATTATCATGCATGGAAGATGTCTCTTGATTTGACATTAGAAGAGCAAGATGTTATGGATTATGTGCAGGGAAAGGTTTCAGAACCTCCTTCAAATGCATCGACTGCTACTAAGACAAAATACAAGAAGGGTGAAGTCAAAGCCAAGAAGATCATCAGGGATTCTATTCATAAGCATTTAGTTGCTTACATCTCCGATTTGAACACATCAAAGGAAATATATGATAGGTTGGTTGGCATGTTCAAATCTAGCAATGCAAACCAAATTTTTTTCGTAAAGAACAAGCTGAAGGATATAAAGAAAGGAAGAAATGAAGATATTCAATCCTACTTCATGAGGATTACTGAGATAAAAGATGATCTTCTTTTGATTTGAGAAGCTATTGTTGATAGGGAGCTTACTCTCATTGCCCTTGGAGGACTCCCTCGTGAATGGCTCATGTTTAACACTACTATTTTTAACAACGACAGGATTCCAGGTTTTGAAGAATTACTGACTAGATGTTCTCAAGAAGAAACAAGGATGGTGGAACTAGATATGCCTTCAAATAGGAATGATCCCATTGCATTCTCCACTCATGCCAAAAAGAAGAATAATGTAGGTTCAAAGAAGCAATGTCAAGGAAGGCCGGGTTTCAAAATGGAAGGAAGGGAAGATGCTTCATTTGCAACAAGTTTGGTCACTCTGCTAGGGAGTGTCCTAATAGAAGGGATACACCTTATGATGATGACAACCACAACAACAACAACTTCAGGGGAAACAACAATCAAAGGAATGGCAAATTCAACAACCAAGGAAAAAGGAATGCTCCTGCTGCTCATCAAGGAAATGGTTGCCCTTCCAAGAGATCAAGAAACACCAGGTATGATGAATCTAATGTTGTTGATCACAAGCAAAAGGAATTCTATTTCATATCCGCTCTTTCTACTACATCTCCTCGGGACACTTTGGGAAATTGGTTGATTGATAGTGGTGCCTCAAGGCACTTCACTGGGTATAAGGGAGCTCTTTCAAATATGATTGAAAAGGATACAAGTTTGGAAATTATCCTTGGAGACAATGCCACCTATCCTGTGAAGGGAGATGGGAATGTTACTCTTCAATTGAATCAAGGTAACACCATTCATCTACAAGAAGTACTATATGTACCCAGTCTAAAGAAGAACATGGTATCTATCTCGACGATGGAGGACAAAGGATTCAAGGTGGTATTCATCGATGGAAAGGTACATGTGTTGAATAAAAATTTCGAAGATGCATTTACACTTGGCTTCAGGGTTAATAGCCTATATCAAGTTGGAGGAAGCCCATTGGGAGCTATGTCTTGTGACACATCACTTCAATCCGAATTATGGCACTAGAGGTTTGCTCATCTACATTATAAATCTCTAGATGATGCAAGGAAGATGGTGACAGGTATACCCGAATTTAAAGTAGAAGATGAAGGTGTTTGTCAGGGGTGTGCCGAAGGAAAACATATAAGGGGACCATTCCCCTTAAGTGATAGCAAGACTACTAACATATTGCAATTGGTTCATTCTGATCTATCTGGTGCGATGCCCGTGAAATCATTAGGAAGATATTTCTATTATGCTATCTTTATGGATGATTTCTCTTGCAAGACTTGGATATATTTCTTGAAGAAGAAGGACAAAGTATTCTCATGGTTCCCTTCTTTCAAAGCTTTGGTCGAAAATCAAACTAGGAAGATCAAAATATTGAGGACTAATAATGGAACCAAATATGAATCAAATGAGTTCAAAAATTATTATAGAGAAGCTGGCATTAAGAGGGAGACTATTACCGCATATACTCCTGAGCAAAATGGTGTTGCTAAAAGGAAAGAGAAGCAAATTGGATGCTTCTGGGAAGAAAGGAACATTTGTCGGCTACAATGAAACTCTAAGGCATATAGAATATATGTGCCTAGTCAAAGAAAAGTGGAGATAAGTCATGATGTCACCTTTGATGAGGATGCTGCCCTTAGGAAGATTAGTAACCGTCCTCTTCCTATAAAGGACAACAAAGCAGATTCAGGAAAGCAGGGAGAACCACAGAATGAGCCAATGCCCGATGCTAAAGGACCAATGGATCCCATTGATCCACACCCTCGTGAACCCCCCTCCTCAAAAAGGAGACCCTCATGGCTTAGGGAGACTCTCGAAGATGCCGAGAGACATATTGCACCTAGGGGGACATTTCGTGAAAGCAAGAAGCCAAATAGGTACCAAGGGTACTTAACTGCAATGAGCACCATTGTTCAATCTGAGCCTTGCACATTCGAAGAAGCTGCAAAGCACCAAGTTTGGAAGGATGCAATGAACGAAGAGTATGAGTCGATTATGAAGAATGATGTCTGGGATGTGGTCCCTAGACCCAAGGACAAATCTGTTGTCACCTCGAAATGGCTCTACAAGATCAAGCATGGAGCCAATGGAAGTGCTGAAAAGTTCAAGGGCAGATTCGTTGCTGGAGGCTTCTCTCAGAAGGAAGGTGTAGATTATGATGAGATATTTGCACCAGTTGCCGGCTACACCACCATCTGTTCGATTATAGCTTTTGCTACCTCGCAAGGATGGAATCTACACCAGATGGATGTCAAGACTGCCGCCTTGCATGGTTCACTTAAGGAGGAAGTCTATGTAGAACAACCTGAGGGGTTTGAAGTTAAAGATTGTCAGATAATGTATGCAGATTGAAGAAAGCCCTCTATGGGTTGAAGTAGGCACCCAAGGCTTGGTATGAGAGAATCGATAGCTATCTAATGATGTTGGGATTTACGAGAAGTGAAACTAATCCAAACCTTTACTTTAAGGTTGAGAATGATAGACCTCTCATCTTGGTACTCTATGTGGACGATCTCTTTCTGATAGGTGCGAACCCTGTTATTCATCAATGTAAGAGGGAGTTGATTTCCGAATTCGAGATGAAGGACCTAGGAGCGATGCATTACTTCCTAGGTTTGGAGGTCTAGCAAAAGGCAGGTGAGGTTTTCCTTTCTCAAGGAAAATATATTATGAAGATACTTGAAAGGTTTGGGATGGTAGGCTGCAAGTCCATGACTACTCCGATGGAACTTAACTTCAAGAAGCTATGCTGAAGTGCCGCTGGGCCCGATTTGGGAAATCCTTCTGAGTATCGTCAACTCGTGGGGGCTCTGATGTTCTTGGTGAACATCCATCTAGACATATGTTTTGTAGTGAATACATGGAGTCAGTTTATGGTCGAGCCTCATCACATACATTTGATTACTGCCAAGAATCTCTTGAGATATCTTCAGCGCACAATCACTTATGGGAATGTGAGGCTCCATGGTTACTCTGATGCAGATTGGGCTGGCAGTGTGGTGGATCATAAAAGCAGATCTGGATGTTGCTTCTCTCTAGGTTCTGCCTGAATATCCTGGATGAGTAGGAAGCAGAAGTCAGTGGCCTTGAGCATCACTGAAGCTGAATATATTGCTCATAGTTTGGCCTCTTGTGAAGCTATTTAGTTGAGGAAGCTCTTTAGTGAGTTGTTTGGACATGTGCTGGAAACCACCATGATCTTTTGCGACAACCAAATTGGGATTCGTCTTTCTGAGAATCCCCTGTTTCATGATCACTCCAAGCATATTGATGTCAGGGACCACTTTATCTGGGATATGGTACAACGAGAAGCAATAAGGATCCAACACATTGGGATTGATGATCAAATCGCCGATATTCTTACAAAGCCCTTGGGTAGGTCAAATTCTTAACCTTCCATGAACAACTTGGTGTCGTGGATAGACCATCGTATGAGGGTCCCATATGAGATGGATGTTGAGCTCTGGGAGCTCCGGGGGGCTTGGGGTACTTCTTGGAGCGATGAGCGACCATAGGGTGAGTGGCTCACCTTCCCCTAGTGGTGCACGATGTACAGGGTGAGTGGTTCACCTTCCCCTGTGATACCCTATGATGACATATGCATAGGTTGAGTGGTTCACCTTCTTTAATGGCATATGAGCAGGATGAGTGGTTCATCTTCTCCTGTTGGCACATCCTACCCATGCAGTCCGGGACTCATGGAAAGTACCTCTCATTTGGCCAATGAGTAGGGAAATGAGGATAGGGACCATAGTACTACTGATGGGCGTATCGTGTACTATCGTACTCCCTATGCTAGGATGTTAATATTGACTTGGGATTAATGGAAACTAACTTCGGGTCAATTAAAAGTGGTATGAAACTCTCTTTTATTGGAGATTGACTTCAAGTCAGTGGAGAATGGTATGATATATTCTCAATCATTTCTTCTTTCTTCATGGTTAAACAGAGAAGAGCAGAAACATGGATGGTATAGATTGTCAGACAGTTTAGCATGTGAATTTCTCCCTAGTTGAGAGGGAGTGTTAATTTTGGCAACTAGGGCCAAACTTCACATTGGACAACTCATCCGAGGCAACTCATATTTTAATTGAATTCCTCTCTCTGGGAGGTGTAGGATTAATCTAAAGATCATCCCATTCTAACATGTACAAATGGAACTATGAATTTATTTTGATTATGGACAAATTGTTAAGGTCGGCCAACAAACTCATGTAAGCTCAGAAGCCCAACAGTCACGTCTGTTCATCAATACAAGGTGCCTCCTCATTTGGACACTTCATTCACTCACACATCTCTCTTGATTGGGTGTTGATAACGTTCTACATTAGGTGTTGATCTCCCTGTTCGTTTTTGCAAATGACTTGGTCTTGTTGGCATCTACTCCCGAGTGCTTATAGAGACAAATCGATGCCTTGGTCAGTTTTGTGATCTTCGACATTTGACAGTCAACATAGGTAAAACCAAGATTATGATCTTCAATTCTTTGATGAAAACTCTTATAGACTTGCATTGCTACTTCTGCGGGAAAAGATCAAGATCACCACTTTATACATCTATCGCAGAGTACAATTCACGGGACCTCGCTTTGGTATGCGGTATGCCCTCTAGCCTTGTCTTAGTAAAGGGTATGGTTCCCTGGCCCTTATTGAGAGACACTGCTTTGAGAGTCAGTTTTAGCGTTTAGGACATCTCGTCCAAACTCTACCTCGAATGCGATTATTATACCTATGGTCCTCTATGGCTTTAAGATTTGGGTTTGAGCTTGGTATAGATAGACTGGGCCCAAATGGAGAGAGTCCAGACATTGCTTCTCAGGTGCATCTTTGATGCAAACATACAATCCCTCAACCTATTATTCAAGCAGATTTAGTGCCCACCCCTTTTGCCTCAATGTCATCTTTTGCTTGGTTTCTTTCCTCCACAATCAGACCTTTTAGAAATTCAGTTGTAGGGAGAGATTGGTACCCTTACTTTGCACTTTTTTCTTCAGAGGCCCTTGCTTCGGCTCATCCCTTAAGCTAGACACGAGGTTGCTTCTCAAATGTTTCTTGGCTTCTCTAGAAATGGACCATATTCCCAGTGCGCCTTCCCCCATTCAGATTCTCCCTTGCTACATCAAGCCATCTCATGTTGCCCAGATAGGTACTGAATCAAGCCATTAGAGAGAGGATAGCTACATATTGTACATTTAAGTCACTGGACCCCCCCCCCCCCCCAAAAAAAAAAAAAAAAACACGTCGGGGCCTAAAGATGTTCTTTGACATTTATGCAAAAATTGGATCTACTCACTAGGATCCGTTTGAGCTAGCTTCAGGTTGGTTCTCATCGACTTCAAGCGAAGACTGACCATTGTATACCAAGGTTTGATAGGATTTGCCAGGTGTGTCACCTCCAAGAACTAGAGGTAGAGCAATACCTAATTTTTAGGTGCCCCTATATTATGAGATCAGAGGGCGCTACCACTACCTCTATAGAGATTCAAGAGGATTCCTCTCTTCCTTATTTTGCTATCGTGACCAGAGATGCCTAGCCCTCTTCATCATGGAGATATTTAGACATAGATCTCAGATCCTACATACCTTACCTCACTTGGGGATGATCCAGGCTATCACCCCCCTCTCTGCACCCCCTTGGGAGGCCAACAGATAGCCTCGGGATCGTGCGGAGGTGTCGAACAACACATCAATTCACTCACATGCATATCATCATAGGGGTTATTTTCAGATGGTTCCCAAGCAGGGTATCCCCTTGACAAACTCCTCCCCAAACCTAACAAAGCAGTTAGAGTCTGATCTAGAGCTACTTTCCTTCGACCTTGGATGCTAGGAGTATCCCTCGCACTTACACCCAACCAAGATTGTGTAGCCAGACACTTCATCGGATTTAGAGCAAGGTTACTTGGGAGCGAGAGCGACATTTTTAGAAGCTGCCGGTCCATAACTGAATCAGGGAGTGGATCCCAAATTTTATATTCTGGATCTTCATAAGTCCAATCACAATACTGACTCAACAACCTCTAGTTGTATTGCACATAAACCAAGCTTTCTGTGCGGTTTTCATCGAGTCTATTTCTTCTCACATTAGTATGAAGGTGTAGGTGCTCCAACACCTCTGCAAAAAAAGTATTTACAACCAGTGAGAGATTTTTTTTTGCCAATTAAGGCAAAAGTCCCATGTCGACATATGCTTACCACCACGTGAGAGCATCAAATCTGTCTCGATCTTCCATTGCATGCAAAGAACCAAACAAACCAGTGCAATTGAAGTATCTACCTAATTTAAGACGCGGATTACCACACTACTTGTTAGGTACCAACTTGTCTAATGCTTCCATATATCCTTTAGATACTGTTGTCGCACAGATTGTCACGACAACGCTCAGACTGGGGGCTGTCACCCTGATTCCTGATCTCTCCATTTAAGCCTTCTCCCGAGGCTAAGGGGGGTAGACCCTATGGGACAAAGGAAGACCAACTATGGACCAGTTGGGTTGGGAGACACAGCAAGGCAATACCAGTACTTGATTGATTTTAGGAGTTAATGTACCAGTGCCTTATTGAGCTAATGACTAAATAATTGTTTATCAAATGTTGCAGAAATATGAACTTTGTAATTCCACCATTAACAATCATTTATCAAATAACCCAAGCACTGCAAGATATCCAGTAAATTCACAATGCTTTAACGATGATCCAACAATTAAACTTCAAGAAAAATTAAATGCTTTAAATGATCATAAAATTTAAATGCTGACCAGTTACCACTTTCACATAGCCAACTTTAAAGAAACATTAAGTGCATTTAGCTATAGAGAAATGGAACATAAATACCACAAGAGACTCCAAAAATGAATTTTCAATTTTTTTAGTTAAGCTTTTTCAAAATATTTCTAATTTTTATAGATTTAAAAAAAAATTTTAAAGTCTAAAAATAAAGCGAAACTAAAATTCTAATAAAACTAAAATCTAATCTAAACTAAATTTAAATTATTTCAAGTAATGGTTTTGTAATGTTGATATCGGTCTTGAACTTGTCTGAGTAATCATATGCTGAAAGGAAGATGGTACCACTAACAGATAGTGGACACATCAAGAACACTTATCAATGGCTTGCCTTTTACATTTGTCCATCCATCAGATACAATGGACACCCCATGCTCATTCCAAGAATTTGTCATTTTACTCAGAATGTGCTATTTTTGCTTTTTCATGATCAAGTTCAACTGTTCTAACCTTGTCATACCTAGGGCTCTTGTATCCTTTGGGGGCATCATTTATGGCAAAAACCATTTCATACCAATAAGGTGAGCGAAGAACATTGAATGGTATCCCACATGCATAGAGAAGCCAATAAATTTTTGAATCCACATCATTCCTACACCCTTCATCAAGGAAATATGATATGGTTCTACGCCTTAAAGAGATATTTGTTCCTGTGCCTCCATATCCACTACCATGGGAGGAAGTTGATGTAGTTCTTTGTGCATGTGATCGTGAGCTATGTTCAAAGAAACCCTTTGATTTTTTAGATCAGTATTGGGCTTCCTCTTCTTCCCTTATGTATTTGGCTCTTTGTGTTGCTGACACACTTAGACAAGCTTTGATTTCTATTTGTTTATCTCCATCCCATGGCCTTTTCCCACAGAGGTGCCTTTTGGCACGAGTGTATGAACTTGTGTAAGTGTTTTTGCAATGGGGGCATGTAAATTTAGTGGTTCCACCCCCTTTCTCTGCTTCAGGCCTAGAAACATATTTCCACGATGGGGTTTGGGCTTGTTTAGTTTTTGTTCCCGCATCATCTCCACTCTCTTCCTCCTCACCAAGGTACTACTCTTCATGGTTTTCAGCAAATCCACTATAACCATTTCTTCATCCTCTTCATCATGATCAACCCCTCCTTCTTCTACTCTCCAACACCATATTAACCAAAAAAAGGAACCAACAACAAGAAAATGGCAAGCCATATAGCCATGATGTTTGAAGTTTTGAGTCTACAAAAAAATGGAGGAATGGGAATGGGAAATAGAGGAGAACATTTTTATTTAGCAATGAACATATAAAAAACAAAAATGCTAGATTAGAGTGTAGATCCTACCTCTTTGGCCTTCAATCTCAAGCTCCAATCTCCCTTGCAAGCTCCTCAAGCTTCTTCAATCTCCCTCCTCAACTCAAGCTCCAAGCTCCTCTTTCTTGCTCTCTCCAAGCTCCAAACTCTCTCTTGCTCTCTCCAACAAAGACAAATGGTAAATAATGGGAGGGGAGAGGGCCTTTTAACCTTTTCCCCCTTCCCCTAACCTCCCTTTCCTCCCTATCCATTCACGTCCCTCCTCGTGCGTCGCGCGGCCTTTTTGCTTGCCAATGGGAGCAATCGTCGCTCGACTGCTCCCTCTTTTAAATTCTCTCTCCCAAAGTGAAAGGGAGCGGTCAAGGAGTGACCGCTCCCTAAATCGCTCTCTAAAAATTAGACCGCTCCCTAAATCGCTCTCTAAAAATTAGGTAGCGGATTTTTTTTTAAGGGAGCGTGATTTGGGACCTTGATTTAGAGGACATCGATAACGAGCTAGTGCCACTGTCGCCCCCCACCACTCCCACCCCATAGTAGAGTGAGTATGGATAGGGGTATATGGATATGGATATGGATATGTCCCCACCCCATTTCTTCAACCCAACAATATAGAGTTGTCACCCCTGACATGTCTATGGGGGCCCTACCGAGGTGATAAAATCTATCTATTTGGGGGAAGAAGGAGATGTATATATTCATTTGACTAGGTTTCTGCGTTATATATGTAATAGTGGATTGCTCCACTGGTTGATAATATCATTGCCACTAGGCCTTGGCCAAGCACCATATCATCCCATATATCTTGTTGGGAGGGGTTGAGCAACATCCATCTTTTATATGCATGATATACTCTATATACATGGTATTCGACACCAACCATATATATGGATGTTGTTTGTTCAACTCAACTATATCCCGTGTCCTATAAGGGTATAGTTGAGGGGCTGTCTGTTGGTCTATTGATTGGAATATCATTGTCACTAGCCCTTGGTCGAGCACCACATCATCCTATATATCTAAAGGTGAGCTCCTCAACTTTTTCCTATAGCCAGTAGGGGTATGGTTGAGGAGCTGTCCTAGTCTAACTCCAACTAGAACTAGATATATAACCATACTTGTAGCTTAGCTATATATGCACTCTCAACATAGCTTAGCTATATATATGCACTCGCAATACAGCTTAGCTTGGGCTGTAGCATCTCAAACCTTTATCTATCTTCAATCATCTCCTTAGGTTAGGCCCATGGCCATCTATTTCTATATTGCAAACTCTGCTATGCTAGCCTATCTTCTAGCATAGCTCTCCTATACATCTAGGGAAGAGGCATCCAGTGAGCAGCCCTATATGTGTTGTGGAACCAACCTTGTGAACTCAACTCCAACAAACAAAAGGTGAAGGACCAATATTCCATCCCTCGATCTTAGGGAGAGGAGAACATTAGGTTCTAGTGTATATACAATGTTTGGTAGAACATCAGTCTGATAGAGCATTGGGTTATAGTCCATAGTTTCTTCATCTGGTCTTATAGTATATAGCTATGGCCTCTAGCATCTTTTGGTTTCACATCCTTTCCTTTTGTCTGATTAGAGAATATGACAATACCCATTGCTCATTCTTCATTCTAAATTTTTTCACACTATATGGATTATGGCTCCAATCGAGCCCTTAGATGAGAGGAGTAAAGTAGGCTGGACCCTTTCTTTATAGTTTATAGAGAGACAGGAGCCATAAATCTGTTCAAGTAGTATCTAGTTGTTTCTCAATCACTTAATAAAATCTTTCCCCAATGTTATGTTAACTCAGCGTGCATATCCGGCACTAGAAATACTATATCACAATGAGAACATAAATTGAAAGGCTTCCTATCATGGGTTTTCCTCATAGCTTACAACTCACTGTTTGTGAGTTTTTCCCATCTCCAGTTTCACCATATTGCCAAAATGGGCCCAAAAAAGATGAGAAGCAAAAATGTTATTGTAGTTCTGGAGAAAACTTTTCATGAATGTCAAGTGGAAAATGTTCTTCCCAACCATCTTCTATCAGATTCCTGGATTTTACTAAATGGAGTTCAGAATTTTTCGTTGTAAAGGCTGTGCATGCTAGGCAATCTGCAAGCTTGTTGGTCTTTCTTTGTTCATGGGCATATTTGATGCTCATGAGGTCTTGTATTGTTTCCCTGGTCAAGTCGCATTGGCTTTCTAAATTCCAAGCATTGTGATTGTTGGCTTTCTGTATCTATTTATAATTGTCATGGAGTTTCTTTTTGCTATGATATTCCTGTAACCTATTTTGAGGCAGGGTTTAAGACCACCAATTACAGCTTTGGCATCCATGTGTTTATTTCTATCTATACATATTGTTGCATATAGACAGTTAAGCTTTCCCCTGAATGGTTTCTTAGAACTTCTCCAGCCCTTGGAGTTCTGGATTACCTTTGCTGCACCATCAGAAGCTTTCGTTTAATTTTACCTGCTTGAGGAAGATTCCAATTTTGTTTTCCTATTCCCGAGTATTTGTTAGTTGCTCATTATTACACGGAATGCACAATTTTATTAAATATACCTGATGGACATTATTTTTTTGAAGTTAGCTGTGTTGTGAATAATTCCTCCAATCTGACTTCGACACCTGAATCTATTTCAGTTCTGAGTCACGGTTTTTGATGTTTCACAAAATTTTAATCTTGAAATATTTTTTAAAAGGCTGGATAAGTTACATGTCTCCTTTAATTGATTTCTAGTTTCTCATCTGGAGTTGGCAACTTCTTGATCAACTTGTTACAAGTTTCTTAACCAAAAGTTTTTCCATGGACAGGAAGCTGGAATCGAAGTTGATCCACTTGGTGATTTCAATACGGAAACTGAAAGAAAGTTGGGAAGATTAGTTAGAGAAAAGTAAACCCCCAAAAATTTGCTTTATGTTTTGTGCGTTATTTTTTCTGTTGGTGGTTTGGATAACTGAGTTCCTTGGAAAACTGCATTTTGGACTCAGGTATGACACTGATTTCTATATTCTTCATCGGTACCCTCTTGCTGTGAGACCATTCTATACCATGCCGTGCATAGATGATCCACGCTACAGCAACTCATTTGATGTCTTCATTCGAGGTTCATTCTTATGCATTTTCTTTTAACAGAAGCTTATTTACTCATCATCTATCATCTGATATTGTGTTTGTATATATTTCATTATAAAAGCAATTATATTATGTTTCGAGTTCAAGCAACATTTTTTTATGTTGTAAGGCATTATCTGTTGTCAATTGGTTGTAGCTTGAGTGGTTGGGAGAAATTTGTTATCCTTCACACCTGGTTCAAATCCCGAATGTGACATGTTGAGCTCATAATGAGCACATCCTTCTGATGGCTTCGGGTCTTGTTGTTTGAGAGTCCATTGAGGACTGTATCATGTATATTCTTAATATGGAATATCAAGATATTTCCTAGAAGTTAAAAAAAGCCATCGTCTGTTGTCATGTTCTTGTTTATATACCTACTCGACTAGCTGTTTATTCGCCATATTCATCATGTGGCAACTGGAACCCTAACTAATTTGTATTTTAACAGATAAAATTTACTAATTTGTATTTTAAGTCCTGTATAAAAGAAGTCTTGGCCTCTACGACATACCCAAGGTAAGCCTCATAGCTTCACCATTCTGAAAGGATGTTATGGCGTTATCAATATATAAAATTACTGAGTAGTGAATATGCCTTGATTGTGGTTTTCTTGGATAAGATAGACAAAAATATGTGAATATTCTTTATAGTGCCTCCAATATTTTGTTCCCTAGTTCATTTGATGTTGATTCTGTTGAAGAATGTGCAACTAGGTTTGGTCTTCATAAGTATGAATGCATTTTTGTAAATAATAAAATGAAAAGAAATTATTATTGAAGCATGGGTTTCATGCTCAAGTTATTTTATTTTATAGCTCAAGCACCCATTGAGTGCTTCTAGGGTTTGTCCTAGGTTAAAGAGTCATTGTCATATTTTGAAGACCCTATGGGCACATTGTATCTTGTAAATACAAAATTATTTTGTCTTTAAAGTGTCTAAATACCTCCAAGATCAAGTCAGCCTAAGGAGCTGTCAAGTCGGCCTACATGAAGAGACACGTCTACCCCTTGGAAGAGCCTATATATAGAGAGGAACTCGTCCTCCATTAGACACATTCACTCATCTCATTCTATACGAAGAAGAGGAAGAAAAGAAGTCAAAGAAGAGGGTACGAAGAAGAGGAAGTCGAAGTGCTTGGGCAAGATTTCTTTCTCTTGAGAAGGTCGAAGTTAGGGTTTTTGCGCTGGGACTATCATTAGGTTCGATCTCGGAAGAAGAAGAGAAGGAAAGGCAAGTGAAGGCCTCTTAGGGTGTCTCATTAGCCCTAAGACTCAAGGAAAGGTAAGCGAAGGGAAAAGAAGGCTATTCAAGGGAGATCAAAGTCTCCAAGAGAAGCAACAGTAGTTGCAACAATTCCCGTGAGCTAGAATTTCTGATCTACAGTGGGAGGTCGAGTTGATATTGATCTTGAAGGGTATTTGTCTGAGTCACTAGGTCATGGTATTTGCCAATTGAAGAATCTATAAGAAGAGAAGAGATTTACGAGTTTTCCACTCAAGAGGAGGGGTTTTGGCCTTGGCTTGTAGCCTATATACTTTGTCACTGTTCTTGTTGTTTTGGTAGTTGTTTGATGTATCACACTCTGTAATAATAAGGAACAAAGCTAATAAGTAAAAAGGTAACACAAACAGTTATCAAGTTAAGAGAATTAACCTACTTATTGCCCTATTGAATTCTCAAGATGGTTTCAGAGCTAAGGTCATCTAAGGGCATCATGAAGATCTCCTCTACAGTGAAGAATTTCATCAAGAAGATTTCAAGCCATCTCAAGAAATGCATTAAGGAAGCATGGAATTTCTTATTCTTTACTAAGAAGGTATCAATCAAAGAAAGGGATGAAGGTCTTTTCTCGGCTCTCTCTGGTACATTTCAAGATGAAGACATTTGGGTAATTGATAGTGGTGCATCAAGACACATGATTGGCCACTCCAACTGATTGAAGACCTTATCAAAAGGAAAATCTGCTTATTCAGTGGAACTTGGAGATAACAAGAGCTATCCCGTGAAAGGCATTGGATCAACCTCCATAGAGCTAGAAGATGGAAGCACCATACACCTCAACAACATTCTATTTGTTCCAAGTTTTCATAAGAATTTTCTTTCTATTTCAAGTCTAGAAGATAAGGGTGATAGAATAGCCTTCATTGATGGAAAGGTTGTTGTCTGGGGAAAAGACTCAAATATAAATCAAGCCAACGTCATTGGCATTCGAGAAGGAAGACTCTATAGATTAATATCTTTGGTGGCCCAAATCCTAGTTCACATTGAAATTAGCCCATGTGAACTTTGGCATCAAAGATTTGGTTATCTACATTTCAAAATCCTTCCAACTCTAAGCTCAATAGTAAATGGAATTCCTAATTTTAAGGAAGATCATGAAGGTCTCTGCAAGGGATGTGCATTGCGTAAGAATACCAAGATACCATTTGGAAGCAATGCTTCATGGTCAAAAGAAATCTTGGTTCTCATTCATTCAGATGTATGTGGTCGTATGACTCCTAAATCACTTGGAGGACATCTATATTATGTCACATTTATAGATTACCATTCAAGAAAGACCTGGGTTTACTTAATGAAAACCAACGACGAAGTATTTACAAAATTTCAAGAATTCAATGCTGAAGTAGAGAAGCTTACAGAAAGGAGAATCAAGATACTAAGATTTGATAATGGAGGGAATATACATCCAAAGAGATTATAGCCATTATGTAGGGATTCTGGGATTAAGAAGGAGCTGATAGCCCCATATAATCCCGAACAAAATGGAGTTGCAGCAAGAAAGAATAGATCTAGTGAAGAAAGTGTAAAGGCAATGTTACACAATTAGGATCTACTTAAGTTTTTGTGTGGAGAAGCCACGAAGATAGTTGTCTACATTCAAAATCGAAGTCCCCACAGACCTCTATACAACAAAACTCTGAAAAAAGTGTAGATCATCTCTAGATCTTTGGGTGCATATCCCAAAAGACAAAAGAAAGAAGCTGGAGCCTTCCAGTATGAAGGGTATATTCGTGGGTTTTAGCAACTCATCAAAATCTTATAGGAACTACATGAAAGATGGACATCGCATTGAAGTTAGTCATGATGTCATATTTGATGAGAGCATAGCATTCCAGAAATCAAAGGAACTTTCCATAGACTCTAATGACGAAGAACTTTCGATATTTGAGGAAGAAGTTGACCAAGGGAAAGAAGAATCACACCATGAAGAAGAAGGTCCCAGTGAACCTGTTCAACTTGTGGTCATTTGTGAAACAAGGAAAATACCTAATTGGTTGAGATCTACACTACTTGATGTAGAAGGCCATGGAGCAACGACAAGCTCATTCATGGAAAGCAAGAAACCAAAGAGATATTCTAGGTATGCTGCATACATGACAAAGCTAATAGAAGCAAAACCATCCTCCTTTGAAGAGGCTATAAATCATCGAGAATGGAAGGATGCCATGAATGAAGAATATCAATCTATAATGAGGAATGGAGTCTGGGAGATTGTACCTAGGCTCAAAAACAAATCCGTGGTTACTTCCAAATGTATCTATAAGATCAAACATGCAACTGATGGAAGTGTAGATAAGTATAAAGCAAGATTTGTGGCTAGAGGCTTCTCTCAACTTGAAGGCATCGACTATGAACAAACATTTGCTCCAACATCAAGATATACAACAATTTGATAATTAGTCTCTTTGGCAACATCAATGGGATGGAACATCCACCATATGGATGTCAAGACTGTGTTTCTGAATGGCACAATAGATGAAGAAGTTTACATAGAGCAACCCTTAGGATTCAAAGTCAATGATAGAAAGACATATGTTTACAGATTGAAGAAAGCATTATATGGCCTCAAGCAAGCACCAAGGGCATGGTATGCTAGAATGGATGCATGCCCACAAAGAATAGGCTTCACAAAAAGTTCTGTTGATTTGAACCTTTATATCAAGGTTGTAGATGGATAACCTGTAATTATTCTTCTATATGTAGATGATCTTCTCTTGACTGGTGTAGAAGGACGAATTAAAGAATGTAGGAAGCTTTTGGCAAAAAAATTTGACATGAAAGATCTCGGGCTAATGCATTATTACTTGGGACTAGAACTCTGGCAAGCACATGATGAAGTTTTCTTGGGTCAAGGAAAGTACGTGATCGAGATATTGAAAATATTTGACATGATGGACTACAAACCTATGACTACTCCGATGATCACTAACTTGAAGAGACTAAGAAGTTTCAAATCTAGCCCTGTGGATCCTTCCAAGTATAGGCAACTCATTGGCTCACTGATATACTTGGTGAACACTCGTCTAGACATATGCTTTGCAGTAATGTTCTTAGTTAATTCCAAGTGTAACCAAAGCATGATCATTGGGTGGCAGCAAAACATATTTTGAGATATCTGCAAGGAACCATCCACTACTATCTGAAGTAGGACCGAAGAAATGGTGTCCAACTGATTGGGTATGCAGATTCCTACTGGGGAGGTAGTGAGCAAGATGGAAGGAGCACTACAGGAGGATATTTTAGTTTGGGATCCTCCATGATCTCATGGATGAGCAAAAAGCAAGACACAATTGCTCCAAGTAATGCCGACGCTGAATACGTTGCTGCCAGTGAAGTAAGCAGAGAAGCAATATGGTTGAGGAAGATGCTATCCGACTTGTTTGAAGGATCGATGAACCATATAGTGATATTTTGTGATAACACTGTTGTATATGTTTGTCTGAATATATTAACGAAATCACTTCCAAACAAGAAGCTTGTATACTTAAGAGAAAAGCTTGGTTTGGTTGATACATCCTCCCTAATTGAGAGGGAGAGATAAACACTACATTCTTGTCTTCACTTGGGAAGAAAGAATAGAGGATTGGGTAACCATCTGGCATTCAATACTCTTTAAGAATATGGTAGAGCATTCAGGACAAGAGTAGTCGTGGACCGATATTCTTTAAGGATTAGCTACCCAAAAGAAAAATAGTCCAATGGAAGTTCATACTCTGTGAACACACGGGTGCGGTATGTACCTTGAGAGACAATGCTTTTGGTGTCTATGGATCATCGATCTTGCCATCATTGTGCTCTAATCATGTGGATAGGGCTGTTAGTCAAGGCCTTGCTATGTAACAATGCTGATGAATATGATGGTAAACAGATGGGTTACCAATCTGACTCTTTTTATGAGATCTCTTCAGATTGAGAATGATCATGTACCTCTTATGAATAACTCCCTAGTTAAGAGGGAGTGTTGAATGATGTGTAGCTAGGTTTGGTCTTCATAATTATGAAATGTATTTTTTTAAATAATAAAATGAAAAGAAATTATTACTGAAGCATGGGTTTCATGCTCAAGTTCTTTTATTTTATAGGTCAAGCACCCATTGAGTGCTTTTAGGGTTTGTCCTAGGTTAAAGAGTCATTGTCATATTTTGAAGACCCTATGGGCACATTGTGTGTTGTAAAGAAAAAATTATTTTGTCTTTAAAGTTTTGAAATACCTCCAAGATCAAGTCGGCCTAAGGATTTGTCAAGTTGGCCTACATGAAGAGCCACGTCTACTGCTTGGAAGAGCCTATATATAGAGAGGAATTCGCTCTCCATTAGACACATTCACTCATCTCATTCTATACGAAGAAGAGGAAGAAAGGAAGTCGACGAAGAGGGTACGAAGAAGTCAAAGTACTTGGGATAGATCTCTCTCTCTTGAGAAGGTCAAAGTCAGGGTTTTTGCTCTGGGGCTATCTTTAGGTTCGATCTTGGAAGAAGAGAAGGAAAGGCAAGCGAAGGGAAAAGAAGGCTATTCAAGGGAGATCGAAGTCTCCAAGAGAAGTAGCAACAGTTGTCGTGAGCTAGAATTTTGGATCTACAGTAGGAGGTCGAAATCACTACAGTAGGATGCCGAGTTGATCTTGATCTTGGAGGGTATTTGTTTGAGGCACTTGGTCATGGTATTCGTCAATTGAAGAATCTACAAGAAGATAAGAGATTTACGGGTTTTCCCCTCAAGAGGAGGGGTTTTGGCCCTGGCTTGCAGCCTATATACTATGTCACTGTTCTTATTGTTTTGGTAGTTGTTTGATGTATCAGACTCTGTAATAATAAGGAACAAAGCTAATAAGTAAAAATGTAACACAATCAATTATCAAGTTAAGAGAATTAACCTACTTACTACCCTTTTGAATTCTCATCATGGTTTCAGAGCTAAGGTCATCTAAGGGCATCATGAAGATCTCCTCTACTGTGAAGAAGTTCATCAAGAAGATTACTAGCGATCTCAAGAAAGGCATTAAGGAAGCATGGAATTTCTTATTCTCTACTAAGAAGATATCAATCAAAGAAAGGGATGAAGGTCTTTTCTCGGCTCTCTCTGGTACATTTCAAGATGAAGACGTTTGGGTAATTGATATTGATGCATCAAGACACATGATTGGCCACTCCAACTGATTGAAGACTTTATCAAAAGGAAAATTCACTTAATCAGTGGAACTTGGAGATAACATATTTATCCTGTGAAAGGCATTGGATCAACCTCCATAAAGTTGGAAGATGGAAGCAACATACACCTCAACAACATTCTATTTGTTCTAGGTTTGCATAAGAATTTACTTTCTATTTCAAGTCTAGAAGATAAGGGTGATAGAATAGCCTTCATTGATGGAAAGGTTGTTGTCTGGGGAAAAGACTCAAATATAAATCAAGCCAAGGTCATTGGCATCTGAGAAGGAAGACTCTACAAATTAATATCTTTGGTGGCCCAAGCCCTAGTTCACATTGAAATTAGCCCATGCAAACTTTGGCATTGAAAATTTGGTCATCTACATTTCAAAATCCTTCCAAATCTAAGCTCCATAGTAGATGGAATTCCTAATTTGAAGGAAGATCATGAAGGTGTCTGCAAGGGATGTGCATTGGGTAAGAATACCAAGATACCATTTGGAAGCAGAGCTTCATGGCTAAAAGAAATCTTGGATCTCATTCATTCCGATGTTTGTGGTCATATGACTCCTAAATCACTTGGAGGACATCTATATTATGTCACATTTATAGATGACCATTCAAGAAAGACCTGGGTTTACTTAATGAAAACCAAGGACGAAGTATTTACAAAATTTCAAGAATTCAAAGTTGAATTAGAGAACCTTATAGAAAGGAGAATCAAGATACTAAGATTTGATAATGGAGGAGAATATACATCTAAAGAGATTATAGCATTCTGTAAGGAATCTGGGATTAAGAGAGAGCTGATAGTCCCATATAATCCTGAACAAAATGGAGTTGCAGAAAAAAAAAGAATAGATTCAATGAAGAAAGTGTAAAGGCAATGTTACATGATCAGGATCTACTTAAGTTTTTGCGGGGAGAAGCCAAGAAGATAGTTGTCTACATTCAAAATCGAAGTCCCCACAGATCTCTATACAACAAAACTCCGGAAGAATGTTCAATGGAAAGAGAAAGAAGCCATCTGTAGATCATCTTTGGATCTTTGGGTATCTTGTATATATGCTTATTCCAAAAGACAAAAAAATGAAGTTGGAGCCTTCCGGTATGAAGGGTATATTTGTGGGGTATAGCAACTCATCAAAAGCTTATAGGATCTACATGAAAGAAGTTCTGATATTTGAGTAAGAGGTTGACCAAGGGAAAGAGGAATCACACCTTGAAGAAGAAGGTCCCAGTGAACTTGTTCAACCTGTGGTCATTCCTGAAACAAGGAAAATACCTAATTGGTTGAGATCTACACTACTTGATGCAGAAGGTCATGGAGCAATAACAAGCTCATTCATGGAAAGCAAGAAACCAAAGAGATATTCTAGGTATGCCGCATACATGACAAAGCTAATAGAAGCAAAACCATCCTCCTTTGAAGAGGCTATAAATCATTGAGAATGGAAGGATGCCATGAATGAAGAATATCAATCTATAATGAAGAATGGAGTCTGGGAGATCGTACCTAGGCGCAAAGACAAATCTGTGGTTACTTCTAAATGTATCTATAAGATCAAACATGCAGTTGATGGAAGTTTAGATAAGTATAAAGCAAGTGTTGAAATTGGAAACTAGGGCGAATCTCCATGTGGGTCATCTTATTTATGGCAGCTGATATTTTTTTTGGATCCCTCTCATCGAGAGGTGTAGGATTGATCTAAAGATCATTCGATTCTGATAAGTATTCATGGAGTTATGAATTTATTTGTGTTATAAGGCAATTCGTCAAGTTCAGCCAGCAACCAAATAACCCACACGTGCTCAACGTTTTAGTATAAAAGGAGATGACTTGAGAGTCATTTCACACACACTTCTCTCTTGATTTCTCTCCACTTGTCTTGGGTTTTAGTGTGAGAGAAATCTTGGAGGAAGTGCCCTAAAACGCAAAAGGAAAGGAGGCTTAACAATTAGCCCTAACTGTAGTCATAGCCCTAGCTTCTATGTAGAACCTAATCGCAGTCTAGAAGAAGATCTACGTTGCCCTAATCTAGAGGACGTAGTCAAGTGAGAAGCCCTAACCCTATCAAGGAGGACAACCCTAACGCTAGTATCTACGCAGTCTAGATTTAATGATTGTTTTGTGCATGGTTTTGAGGTGTGTATCTCTATCTATAGGGCCACAGTGAAGGATTGCTACAACAACAGTTGGGAGGTAAAGTTTAGATGGCCGAGAGGCCTAAAAAGGCCATCCTAACCAGGCCGCAGTCATCTCAAAGGGACAACGTGGGGAAGCTTAAGGAGCATTGTGGAGGGCTGTGGTAGGAACAATTGCTGTAGGTGACAATAGATATGTGAAATGTTGATATGCATCCTAAGGAAGCATCGTAGCTATGGAAGAAGCTTGCCAAGGTGGGCTGTAGTCCTCGAGGGACTTGTTTGATGATTGTTAGGTGGAGTTAGGGCTGGCTAGTGCCCTAACCAGATCAATCATGAACAACATATTGGGACATCACAATGCATGGGACAACAAGGCGACTAGTACAATAGTGCAAGTAAATAAGACAACCGAATAGGACAACTAGGCTACATGGTGCTGCTAACTAGTGCAACAAAGTAAATGGGACAGCTGGGCTACATGGTACTGCTAAGATGCATGGGACAACAAGGTACATAGTGCTGCAAAGGCACATAGGACAACAACAAGCATGGTCAACATGGCAAGCATGGTGTAGCATCGCAAGCATGGACATCATTGATAGCAGTGGCAAGCATGGTGCATCATGGTAAGCATGGACATCATGGATAGCAGTGGCAAGCATGCTGCTAGCACATGAAACATGCTGCATGACAACATGGTTCAACAATGACACATGGGAAAACAGTACAACATAAATTTCAACAGTATGACGTGTACAACATGGTCATGAGGTCTTGCATTATGGTGATGGGTGCAACATGGTGAGGTGCATCATGATGATGAGATGCAACACAATGATAGGTGAAGGAGTCACCTTGGAGAATCAATTGAAGCAACATGTATTCAACTGATCTCATGTATCATCTTCTTAGAGATGATCTATGCTCTTATCTAGATAAGTGAAAGTGTTGAATTCTGTTGTAAAGTACTCTCTTTCTTTCTCTTTGCTGAACTATTGAAGAACATATAAGAAGAATTGATCAAGGGTTTCCCCACATTGGGGTTTGTCCCTGGCTAACACCACATCTTGTGTCCTCTTGTCCTGGCTTATCTTCTGCGATTTATGTTTCTGTTCTATCTGCAGTTTACTTTAATGCTGATATGATTGCTAATCTGGAAAAGATATTGAGCTAACTATGAAAATTGAAATATATTGCTCTAAGCATAGAACATACCTAAAATTAACAACCAGATTTGTGGCTAGAGGCTTCTCTCAACTTGAAGGCATCAACTATGAAGAGATATTTGCTCCAAGTTTTCTTGGGTCAAGGACAATATGTGATCGAGATACTGAAAAGATTTGACATGATGGATTGCAAACTACCCTGATGATCACTAACTTGAAGAGACTAAGAAGTTCTGAATCTAGTCCTGTGGATCCTTCCAAGTATAGGCAACTCATTGGCTCACTGATGTACTTGGTGAGCACTCGTCCAAACTTATGCTTTGCAGTAGTGTTCTTAGTGAATTCCAAGTGGAACCGAAGCATTATCATTGGGTGGAAGCAAAACATATTTTGAGATATCTGCAAGGAACCATCCAGTACTATTTGAAGTAGGACCGAAGAAATGATGTCCAACTGATTGGGTATACAGATTCCTACTGGGGAGGTAGTGAGCAAGATGGAAGGAGCACTAGATGAGGATGTTTTAGTTTGGGATCCTCCATGGTCTCATGGATGAGCAGAAAGAAAGACACAATTGCATTAAGTAGTGCTGAAGCTGAATACGTTGCAACCTGTGAAGTAAGCAGAGAAGCAATATGGTTGAGGAAGCTGCTATCTGCCTTGTTTGAAGGACCGATGAACCCTACAGTGATTTTTTGTGATAACACCAGTTGTATATGTTTGTTTAGAGATCTAGTGTTTCATGGGAAGACAATGAATATAAATGACAAGTATCACTATATTCGGGAGCTAGTACAAATTGGTGTGTTACAGCGACAATATATCTCCACTGATGAGTAGGTATCTAACATATTGACGAAATCACTTCCGAACAAGAAGCTTGTATACTTAAGAGAAAAGCTTGGTTTGGTTGATATATCCTCCCTAATTGAGAGGGAGAGATAGACTACATTCATGTCTTCACTTGGGAAGAAAGAATAGAGGATTGGGTAACCATCTGGCATTCGACACTCTTTAAGAATGTGGTAGGGCCATTAGGACAAGAGTATTCGTGGACCGATATTCTTTGAGGATTAGCTACCCAATAGAAGAATAGTCCAATGGAAGATCATACTCTGTGAACACCTAGGTCGAGTATGTACCTTGAGAGAATGATTTTGGTGTCTATGGATCATTGGTCTCGCCAACATTGTGCTCTAATCATGTGGATAGAGTTGTTAGTCAAGGCCTTGCTATGTAACAATGTTGATGAATATGATGCTAAACAGATGGGTTACCAATCCGACTCTTTTTATGAGATCTCTTCAGATTGAGAATGACCATGTACCTCTTATGAATGCCTCCCTTGTTAAGAGGGAGTGTTGAATAATTTGTTACTAGGTTTGGTCTTCATAAGTATGAAATGTATTTTTGTAAATAATAAAATGAAAAGAAATTATTGTTGAAGCATGGGTTTCATGATCAAGTTCTTTTATTTTATAGGTCAAGCACCCATTGAGTGCTTCTAGGGTTTGTCCTAGGTTAAAGAGTCATTGTCATATTTTGAAGCCCCTATATTTTGTAAAGAAAAATTTATTTTGTCTTTAAAGTGTCGAAATACCTCCAAGATCAAGTCGACCTAAGTAGCTATCAAGTCGGCTGATCCAGGTGGATATTGGTGGCCACCTGCCAAGTCCACCTGGACCCCCACCATTGTCTTTCTCAGCATTTTCAGTTTCCTTAATTGTAGCACAACTTACTATTTTTAGCAATTTTTCGGGTCCTGAACTTCTGGAGCCGTTTTGAGGCCCTAAACGACGTTTTTTGGGAAATCTGGGGGCAACATGGGTCCATGGACCGATGTTGCCCTTCCCAAAGTGGTAGTGCTCGAATAGATCTTTCTAACGAGCTATTGTACGCGTCAAACAGAGATCGTATGCCAAAGTTACGACCCCGGGAAGTTGATGTACCAATTTACCCAAACGGGGCCCACAGTTTGGCGTTTCATCTCCTAGGGTTAGGTTTTGGAATGTTAAGGGTTGTCCATTGTTTCTCAACAATAAATAGGCCTTCGAGCCTCATTGTAACTCAGTTCAGAGGCATGTAGCCATCACATCTCTTCTCAGAGATAAGCTACCATCGCCCTAGCTAGTTTATTGCCATTTCTGTTTGTAAGCATATTTCAGTATTTTCCATTAATGAAATGAAGTATTATTTCCGCTGCATCTTTGTGTATATGGTTATCTCTGTAATTTGTTGCGTTCCTGTTTAAATCCGGATCAGTGGTATCAGAGCGGTCTGCTTTTTCTCTGTTTTTCTTTGCATGTCCCCAACAAGGTCGGGATATAAGGAGTTAGGGCTTGAACCCTTGCAAGACCAGCCTCGCAAATCCCGACGGCCTCCCATGGCGGACGAGAAGAAAGACGAGGGGGCAGGAGATCCCATCAAAATCTTGCTCGAAGAAGCGCTCGAGCGACAACGGAACGCGATGATGGACAGCTTTGCGCAGATCCTTCAGCGGCTACCCAGAAGCGGCGCATCGGCTTCCAGTAGCTCCTCTGGAAACGCCACACCCTTTAAGGTACAAGTTAATTTTGAAATCCCCATATTCGAGGGTCAGATAGACGCCGATGCCGTAGATAAATGGTTAAATCTGCTAGAGGGTTATTTTTCTGTTCATGAATTTTCGAGTCGAGAAAAGATTGTTTTTGCTCTTCTCAAAGCAGCCCCCCACGTCAAGGACTGGTGGGAAACCTACTGCGAGCAGAAGGATGAAAGTACTGGCTCACTATTTTCAGCCGCACCCACCTGGGATTCGTTCCGGGATGCCATCAAGGAGCAGTACTACCCTGTCGGAAGCTATGAGGATGAATACATAAAGTGGACCACGCTGCGGCAGGGAAGGGACCAAGACGTGCCGAAGTTCACCAATCTTTTCCATACCCTTCGCACAAAGTTGGGTATCAAGGATTCGGAGCAACATTTGATACTCAAATACCGTGGCTGCCTGCACAAGTACATCCAGAAAGAAATACAGTTCTTAAACATCCCCTCGCTCGGCACAGCATACCGGTATGCTGTCAAGGTCGAGTAGAAGTTTAAACAAAAGAAGCGAGACTTTGGATCTGCGAATCCAAAGCAGGGGAAAGGTGCCCCTAAACCACAGAACAAAGGACAAAGCCAAGGCGGGACAACCCAAGACAACCAGCCGAAGCTGCAAGCAAAGAGCAACGCCGCGAAGCCGAGAAAGGACACTGGAAAATGGTGCGAGTTCCATAAGAGCTCCACTCACAACACAAGTGAGTGTCGGGCCAAGCAGTCACTGGTGGCTGAGCTAAAGGTTTCAGAATCAGATGCATGTTCCGACTCTGAGTCAGAACCCGATAAGGGGTATGAAAAAGGGAAGCAGATCATTGATGCGGATCCCAGCGCCACTGTTGCTACCGCAAAGATCCAGAAAAATGAACCCGAAGATCCAGAGGAGGAGGAGCGTCTCTTCCACTCCCAGATGTGGGTAAAGGGCTCCCCGATACAGTTCATTGTTGATAGCGGGAGTCAAAAGAACCTCATTTCGGCAGAGGTCGTGAAGCAGTTGGGCTTACCGACCACAGCACATCCACAACCATACACCATTGGGTGGCTTCACCAAGGGCGAGATCTTTGCGTGAGCCAGCAGTGTCGCCTTCCATACAACATCAAGCCCTTCACGGATGAGGTATTGTGTGACATTGCTCCCCTTGAAGTTTGTGATGTATTACTAGGACAACCATACTTGTGGAAGCGACATGCTGTGTATGAATCAAGGCCCCATGCTGTTATTATTACATTGGGAAATAAGTTGTTCAGGATACCAGAGGTAGCACCACCTGCCGCCATCTCTTTGATTACTGCAAAACAATGCAGTAAGATCATTTCCAAAACCATGAAATTTGTTTTCCTGATGATACGCCCTCAAGGGAAGAAGAAGACAGTGGCCGCGGCCTCCAAACGGGGTTCCTCTGCACGGCAGCTACAGATGGACAAGATTGTGGAGGAGTACGAAGACATCTTCACCTCCCCGGCAGGGGTTCCTCTGCACTGTCAAGTCAAGCACTCCATCGATCTGACCCCAGGTGCGCCGCTACCCAATGGACCAATTTATCGGCGCTTCGTTCTGGAGAACAATGAAATCAAGAGGCAGATTCAGGAGCTCCTGCAGAAAGGTCACATCCGTCCGAGTTCTTCGCCATGTGGGAGCCCGATAGTGTTGGTACAGAAGAAGGATGGGACGTGGAGACTCTGTATTGACTATCGGGCGCTGAACAAGATCACTGTCCGTAATAGGTACCCGATCCCGCGGATTGATGACCTCCTAGACCAACTAAAGGGGGCGAAATATTTCAGCAAGATCGATCTGAAGTCAGGATATCACCAGGTACCAATTGAACCCTCAGATGTGTGGAAGACTGCCTTCAAATCCAAGGAGGGCCTCTTCGAATGGTTGGTCATGCCTTTCGGATTGACGAATGCTCCTGCAACCTTTATGAGGCTAATGGATGACATCTTGCGGCCATTCACCAACTCCTTTGTAGTAGTATACTTGGATGACATTCTGATCTTCAGCCAGAGTTGGGAAGAGCACCTCCACCACATCCGACAGGTTCTCCAAACACTGCGGCAACACAAGCTATGTGCCAATTTGGAGAAATGCACTTTTGGCATGACCGAGGTTCAGTATCTGGGATACATCATTGATGAACAGGGGGTGCATGTCGATCCAGCCAAGGTCCAAGTCATTCGGGATTGGCCCTCTCCAACCACTCTAACAGAGCTCCGCAGCTTTCTAGGTCTTGCCAACTTCTACCGCAGGTTTGTGTTGGGATTTTCTCATATTTCTTGGCCCTTGAGTCAAGTCACCAAGGGCGGGGCGAAAGCAAAATTCTTTTGGTCTGAATCTCAACAGAAGTCATTCAGGGAGTTGAAGGATCGCCTCTGCACGGCACCAGTGCTCGCGTTACCAGATTTACAACAACCATTTGAGGTCGAGACAGATGCCTCTGACTATGCTATTGGGGCAGTCCTTACTCAACATGGACATCCAGTGGCATATCACAGTGAAACACTTTCAGACACAGTCCGGAAGTACCCCACTTATGATAAAGAGATGTATTCCATTGTACAGGCCTGCCGACAATGGAAGCATTACATTTTGGGGAAGGAAACGGTCATCCACACAGACCACCGACCTCTGCAGTTCATACAGACCCAAGGGAAATTGCAGAATGATCGCCATCAGAAGTGGTCTACATACCTGCAACAGTTTCACTTGAATATCAAGTATAAAAAGGGCAGCACCAATAATGTTGCAGATTGCCTCAGTCGACCACCGATCATGGCGCTAACCACCGTGCTCAACTCTTGCGGGCACGAGACTTCTGATTGGCCACTTCTCTACAAAAGCGACCCAGAATTCGGCCACACATACCAGACACTCTTGGAGGGTCGGCAGGTTGCAGATTTTCACCTCCAGGATGCCCTATTATGCCACCTCGGTCACCTCTGTGTTCCTTCAAGCGAGCGTGCCAAGATGATTTGGGAAGCACACTACAGTCGGGCTGCTGGGCATTTCGGGGTCGAGAAAACAGTGGCAGTACTGCAAAACTATTTCTATTGGCCGAATCTTCGACAGGATGTTGGGAAGTACATCCGATCATGTACTGCCTGTGCCATTGCCAAACCGACCATTAAGAAGCAAGGCCTCTATACCCCGTTGCCTACCCCTAGTCGACCTTGGGAATCCATCTCCATGGATTACATGTCAGGCCTTCCTTCCACTAAGCATGGAAATGACTGTGTTTTTGTGGTCGTCGACAGGTTCTCAAAGATGGCCATTATGATGGCCTGCAAGAAGAATATCACAGCAGAAGCCACTGCTAAACTCTTCTTTGAACGAGTGTGGGTGCACTTTGGGATCCCACAGTCTATCATCTCAGATCGGGACAGTCGGTTTCTCAGCACCTTTTGGTCCAGTCTCTGGTCAATGCTGGACACCAAACTCACGAAGTCCACAGCCTTCCATCCTCAAACTGATGGCCAGACAGAGGTTGTCAATAGGATGATTGTGCACATTCTGCGCATGTATAACTCAAAGCATCCACGCACATGGGACGAGAGCCTCCCCTACGTTCAACACAGCTACAACCGAGCTCTTCACAGCTCCACTGGCCATAGCCCTTTTCAGGTGGGTTTGGGATTCCAGCCACTATGCCCCATTGATGTGGCCATGCCACTTGCAGCTACTCACATGAATTCAGCTCATGTCCAGTCCGAAACAGATAAGGCCACCAGCTTCATTGAGCGAATCCAACATATTCGCCAGCAGGTCCATGACATTCTTGAGAAATCAAATGCCAAGTACAAGCAGCGACATGATCAACATCGGGTGCCACACAAGTTTCAGGTGGGCGACAAAGTCTGGTTGCATTTGCAAAAGGAACGCCTTACTGGAGCCTATCGGAAATTGAGACCACTCCGATATGGTCCTTACACCATTACTAAGGCTATGGGAGACAATGCATTTGAGCTCAGCATTCCCCCATTCCTTGGCCTGCACCCAGTATTTAATGTGGACCGCCTTCGGCCATACTTTCCACCATTGCTAGACACATCCGACATTGCAGAACAGCTCAAACCCACAGAATTAAATCCAGATTGCATGGAACAAGCTGCAACTGATCGGATCATGGACACACAGATCAAGAACACTCGCCAACAGAATATCCAACTGTATCGAGTTGTCAAAGCGGGCCAAATCCTTCAGCAGGGCAAGTGGCTCACCAGGGAACAAGTTCAGCAGAAGTTTCCTCATCTCATGGAGGAGCTCAACGCAATGGGGGCCATTGCTTCCTAAGGGGGGAGGAATGATCCAGGTGGATATTGGTGGCCACCTGCCAAGTCCACCTGGACCCCCACCATTGTCTTTCTCAGCATTTTCAGTTTCCTTAATTGTAGCACAACTTACTATTTTTAGCAGTTTTTCGGGTCCTGAACTTCCGGAGCCGTTTTGAGGCCCTAAACGACGTTTTTTGGGAAATCTGGGGGCAACATGGGTCCATGGACCGATGTTGCCCTTTCCAAAGTGGTAGTGCTCGGATAGATCTTTCTAACGAGCTATTGTACGCGTCAAACGGAGATCGTATGCCAAAGTTACGACCCCGGGAAGTTGATGTACCAATTTACCCAAACGGGGCCCACAGTTTGGCGTTTCATCTCCTAGGGTTAGGTTTTGGAATGTTAAGGGTTGTCCATTGTTTCTCAACAATAAATAGGCCTTCGAGCCTCATTGTAACTCAGTTCAGAGGCATGTAGCCATCACATCTCTTCTCAGAGATAAGCTACCATCGCCCTAGCTAGTTTATTGCCATTTCTGTTTGTAAGCATATTTCAGTATTTTCCATTAATGAAATGAAGTATTATTTCCGCTGCATCTTTGTGTATATGGTTATCTCTGTAATTTGTTGCGTTCCTGTTTAAATCCGGATCATCGGCCTACATGAAGGGCCTATATATAGAGAGGAACTCGTCCTCTATTAGACACATTCACTCATCTCATTCTATATGAAGAAGAGGAAGAAAAGAAGTCGAAGAAGAGGGTACGAAGAAGTCGAAGTGCTTGGGCTAGATCTCTCTCCCTTGAGAAGGTCGAAGTTAGGGTTTTTCCGCTGGGACTATCTTTAGGTTCGATCTTGGAAGAACAAGAGAAGCAAATGTAAGCGAAGGTCTCTTAGGGTGTCTCATTAGCCCTAAGAGTCAAGGAAAGGCAAGCAAAGGGAAAAGAAGCTATTCAAGGGAGATCGAAGTCTCCAAGAGAAGCAGCAGTAGTTTCCGTGAGCTAGAATTTTGGATCTATAGTGGGAGGTCAAAGTCACTACAGCAGGAGGCCAAGTTGTTCTTGATCTTGGAGGGTATTTGTTTGAGTCACTAGGTCATGGTATTCATCAATTGAAGAATCTATAAGAAGAGGAGATTTACGGGTTTTCCCCTCAAGAGGAGGGGTTTTTGTCCTGGCTTGCAGCCTATATACTGTGTCACTGTTCTTATTGTTTTGGTAGCTGTTTGATGTATCACATTGTAATAATAAGAAACTAAGCTAATTAATTAAAAGGTAACACAAACAGTTATCAAGTTACGAGAATTAACCTACTTACTGCCCTATTGAATTCTCAACAGATTCTGATACCAAATATGCCTGCTTTGGAAAATAATATTTTCAAATTGAATTTTAGTTTTTAATTGTAGCCTATAGTCTCAATGAAATTCTACTTTCCAAATGTTTGTGGACTCTTGAAAAAAAACACAAACACTTTGAGCTCTCCAAACTCTTTCTTATCTGCAAACCCTCAACCAATGTGAAACCAGCCAAGTTTTCATGATAAACTTGTCAAGTGTACACTTTATAGCACTTCAAACTCTCTCTCATTTGCAGACACTCTCAAGCAATGTGAAGCACCAAAAATTGAAGAATAATGAATAAGACTGTTTATTTTACTTTCAAACCTCTGCCTGCTAAGTTTTCATGATAGACTTGTCAAGTTTGATCAAACCATGGAGCTACTAGGTCAGCTCATTGTGATTGTGAAAATTGTTGATTTTTTACTAAATGTGATTAGTTGAACAAGAGTATTTGACTTGCTTTGGCAAACCCATGAGCCTGGCAGGCCTTGTAAGATGGGAAATGTGTTTTTTCTTAAGCTAACCTTCCTCAGATCTGGAATATAAATTGCTTCGTTTTATCTTGATATGTCAGCTGTTTTGAGTGTTATCACCGAATTCTTGATTTAGTTTGTTTCTGATCTATTCTCATGGTAATTTTGAGGGTTGCATACCTGCTAAATGATTTTGCTCTCAATTTCTGTTATTCTAAGATGCTGTTATTATGTTTTGATGAAGAGATGCATTTAATTATCAAATTTTCAATTTCTGTTGCACTTAATTAGTTATGTACATGTGAAACATCTATAATATTTAAAACTTTTAGGGTAACAATTAAATACATTTTATGCATATAAAATAATCTGCTGCATTGTCAAATTGGGACTCATATGCAGGTTCTTTTTACTAGGATATCTAATCCATAGTTTTAAAAACTGTCTGGTCCATAACCAGTCAAACTGGCCGGTCAGATAGGGCTCGGTAATGAACCAGTAGAAAGTCCTTATTGGAGAACCGGTTTGTACTGGTTAGGTACCAAACCAGCAGTTGTACATAATTGGTACAAACCAGCCCTAACTGGCCGGTTCCAACCTTAACTGGCCAGTCAGATCTCACATGTGGGGGAAGTCCAGGTGATGGTTTTTCAGGTGGTTTTGGAGGAAAGCCTCCCTTCCAAAACAGCCTCCCATTGGCTACAATACCAATCCTCTCCCTCCTAAACCCGAAGCCTAAACAAAAAACATAACTCAACCCTATCAATGTTGGCAAAATGTTAAAATTTGAAACATTTCCTTTATCTTTCCTTTTTATCCTTTTACTTAAACTTTTAGCATTACCATTAATTGTTTCAAGATTTTTGAGAGTGGTTCCAACCTTATCAGACTTCATATGGAGAAAGTAGAATTTCATATCCCACTCAAAACTCAGTAGACTAAACAGTTTTCAGGATATCAGGTTTGGTAGGATTGCAACATTTTCATGGAATTCTATCATGTACGAGGATATGGGATTGACACTTAATCAAAGAGCTTGATGCCCTTTTAATGTACCTTGATGTTGGTGGTGTTGATTGTTGAACTCCTCTGATGTTAGGTGTATTGATTATTGAACTCTCTAGTATGGCCTTAACAAAAATGTACCCTTCCCAAAAATGCAAATAATTGATTATGCATGTTAAGCTTCTTCTACCACATTATAAGGATGAGTAGATGAACCCTCCACTCAAACCAAAATCATTGTTTAGGCATGTTAAGTTTTTCCCATTTCTTACCATATTATAAATTTGAGGAATTTGAGTCTGAAGACTTTGAGCCAGATGATGTTTATGTAGCTCTTGTTGATGATCCCATTTCTAGTAGTAGTGAATCAGTGATGAGTGATCATGTTGATCAATGATTTGTAGTTGGCCAGTGGTCTAGTAGTTTGTAGCATCATTTTTGGACTCTAGAGGCTATTTAGAGCCTCATTGATTATGCTGATATATATTACATTCAGTGCCATTTTGATATATTCACCTTTACATATATAGATGAACAAACTTCGTAGCATTATTTTTGGACTCTGGAGGCTATGTAGAGCCTCATTGATTATGCTGATATATATTACATTCAGTGCCAATTTGATATATTCACCTTTACATATATAGATGAACAAGCTTTGCATATTTTGTTTTAATAGGTTGGAAACATGGCTTGAGATTTTTTTAATTTTTTCATAAAAGATTATGTTTTGTTCAAAACTCATTTGATCCGGTTCTGGTTTGAAACCTTGTTAGATAAGTGGGCCAGCTCAAAACCTGGTTCTGGTTTTTAAAACTATAACCTAATCATGTACTGTCATCTCAGGTGAAGAAATCATCTCAGGGGCTCAACGTGTTCATGAGCCAGAGTTTTTAACCAAAAGAGCAAAGGAGTGTGGAATTGATGTTAACACTATCTCAACATATATAGATTCTTTTAGGTTTGTTTATGTTCAGATTGAAACCGCAGATTTTATTCCAAATTTTGATTAAAAATGGATTCTGCTAATGTTCTCAAATTCGTTAAGAGCCAAATTAACTGCATTGCCTCTACATGCCAGCAACTGAAAATTGTTTTTACTTCCTGCAGGTGGGGTGCTGTTCCTCATGGAGGTTTGGGAGTGGGTCTAGAGCGTGTCGTCATGCTGTTTTGTGCCCTAAATAATATTCGTAAAACTTCACTTTTCCCTCGTGATCCACAAAGGCTTGCACCGTGAGAGTTTTAGTCATGGTGTAGTGCCTGACCAAAAGTGACAATATATCAAAGCTGTCCTTTTGCTTCACTGAGTTCGTCTAAGGTCAAGAACAGTCACAAGTAATTTTAAGTCTTGTCGGAAGATTGATTATTATGAATTGAAGTAAAAATGTGTGCCCAGCGAGGGGTTCATATGTTTTAGACTCCTGCCTGTGTATTTAATTTTGAAGCATCCTTCAAGATAGATAACAAGGAGGCTTACAATTTCGTCTATTAATAAAATACTGTGGCAACGACATTAGCATGGTAGTACATCACAACAGTTGAACTAAAGCTGGCCTATTGTTGAAGATTACAATCATGCTTAACATTAAGTCTTCATCTTACTGGTAGTTTCATCTCAATGGCAGATGCGCTGATACATTTTGAATGATCGAGTTGTGACACAATATCTGATAATTGCAAATTGGCATCGTTGGTTTTATATGAAAGAGAACAGTATTATGAATGGAAAGTAACACAGATTTTTGAAGTTCAGATCGCTGCGTCAAACAGTTACTTTATACGAAATGATGCTATCCCTTTCCAAGTTTCATAATCTCTATATATACACTAAGGATTAAATGTTAGTTTATCAGTAGTGATGAATTTGTTGGTTATGGTGATGTGGGATGATGGCATCGTCCCAACTTGGTTGTACTTAAACGGTTACAGTAAGAACTTGCCTCTGTGGGTAGCTATTCTGCCCGCTGAAGTGGCTTCTTCTCTTGCAGAGGCCAAAGATTAACAGAGCCATATTGTCCATTTCTGTTTCTGTGGTTCTAAAATTTATTTTATTATTTTCTTTTGATGACAAAGAGATAAACACTTCTTGAAAAGCTATGGGTCTAATTTGGTGAAGGATACCGTCCCCTTGAGCTACACTGTTTGGTCATTTTGTGCATGCTCGCTTTCTCAGAGGCAGCTTGTTTTTTATGGAATGATTAAATGCTTCTATGGGGGTTGATATATGAATTTGAACTTCAGTTGAACAAGATTTTGTCTTTACCTTGTAAGTGCTATCATTTATTGTTGGAATGATAGTTTTCTTCCAATCTAATTTTTTAAAGCTATGAGAGGTTCATTCTTACATTGTACATGTATTCAATGGTTTTGGGAGAATAAAAGAAAGGAGATAACTATTTCACAAATGTTTGATGACTAGGTTTCTTGTTGGTAACATTGTAGCTTCTTATGGGTAGGTATATACAAAGAAGAGATGTGATGAAGAACAACCAAAAGGGAACATTGACAAATAAATGCAATTGTGTTTGTGAGCAATGCTTTTGCCTTTTTTTTTTTATGAATCCAATTGAATGCAACATATCATTTATTTGTCTACAGTTTCTCATTCTATTTTTTAAATCTTGAAATCCTCACTGTTTCATTAGTCATGTTATGTCTCCCTGATAGTGGTGGTATTAAGGCTCTCAAGTGCAACACGTAATATGATTGACATGCTTGCAACTAGAATGGTGAAGGAGAAGGAAAACATGAAAATGAGAGCCAAGCTCTCCACTTGTCTGGATCCCATCCAGGTGTGGCATCCTCACCGCCCTCAACCTCACACTCACCTACCCTCATCATATCGCTTTAAATGTGGGCATTTGGTGGTAGCAGGGTCTCAGTTTGACATTCCCTTTGTTTATAGCTTCCGCCCATCACAGTTTGTTATGGCTTGACTCTCCCAGGGAGGATTGGTCACAAAGTGTAGTGCCTCTGACATAAGAAAGGCACATCACACCCAAGAGTACATGATTTGGTTTTTAATGACTTTGTTAACATGCGTGCCATGAAACACACTTGTCTTTCCCTGGTTTTTGCACATTCAGTCTTTCTCTCCCACCTATTCGATCCCCTCATGTTTTCACCCCTTTATAAATATATGAGCCTTGTCTCAGGGTGGTGGATTTTAAGCATTGTTTGTTTGAAAGTGGAAGGTTTCCAATTGTCGTCGTACCCCTGGATTCCAAGGTGGGAGCTTAAAGCTTTGAAGGAGGGTTTGTCTCTGTATTACCTAGCATCAAAATTTATTTCTTTGGTTTATGTGCGTCATCTCTCGTTTGTAGGCAATCTGGTCCATGCAGGGGTAAATGTTCTGTGTTGTTTTTTCACAACACATCGATGAGTCCCTCTTTTGAGTTGGTCGTTGTGCTACCTACTTCACCCCAAATCACTGTTTCCGCGGGTATTTCCTTCAATTGTCTTGTATTGGTATGTGGCGTTTGGTACCCTGGTATATTTTCGATATGGTTTTAATATAGTTCTGGATCGAGTTATAGTCAGAGCTAACTTGAGTTTCCTGCGACCAATTTGTTTTTTTTCATCTGCAAAATCTGCTCCCCTGGGAGGTTGAATGCGCAAGCCAATTTGAGTTTCACTATTATGGGACGTACTCTCCACGGAATTACGGTCACTCCATTCTATGGTTGATGACACCCTCACTCAATCCCACTACTTTTGTAACATTGCTTGCCGATCGTCGTCGTCTCTTGTTCACCCCTCTATTCGTCTATAGTCCTACTCCCTGCTAGTACATGGCCCCCAAGCAACGTCTACCCAGCTGTCGAGGTGGTGTTTCAGGCTCATCTTCCTCTCGTCATCGACGTCTCTTTGGTTGGGACTTAGTGGCTTATCACTTTGATTTGGTTCCCCTTGAAGTGAGGAATGAAATTCTTCACTTAGAAGCAAAAGAGTTTGGGCACCAACTATATTTTTTTGACTCTGAGATCAACGACAACACTTTTAGGTGGACTCTTGACCCAAACAAATTTAGAAGTAGGAGGCTCCATTTCTTTCACTTGGTGTCTGTGCACCATTTGCTAGAAACCTTGCTTCACATGGTAATCTATCATAAACAAGTCGACAATTATTATTTATTTGTAGGTTAGGAGGAAATCTAGATAATTCTCCAGGACATTAGATACAATCTGGATAACATCGTGGTCAGATTAACACAAGTAGAATGTTTTGTGGTGTCTGACTCGGGTTCTCGATCTGATACACAACAGGAAGCACTAATAGTTATCAATGCTCTAGCTTGGATCTCACCCCAAGGCAATTTGAATCCACTCTTTCCAATTGTCATATCAGATTAATAGTTTCTCATGGTGTTTTGCATCTCATTTTGCACATAGGTTACTCCTAGTTTTTATGTGCTCGTTTCTTCATCATGGTTTCTTGGTATGCCATTTTCAAACACTAGTTTTTTTGTATGGTTTACTCGAAATACATCGACACAATGTAACTATATATGGATAGCGGTTATAGCCATGCTCATTATATCTTTAAACAAGCCATATCCCCCTAGTTTGATCCTTTGTAAGTCTTTTGAACAACCCTTTGGGAAGTTAACTTTGGTACCTAAGGTCTTTACCGACAGGAATGGTGAATTTTGAATTCACTGGTGGGAATATGGGATTCTAGAGTGTTTTTTGGTAAAAAGAAGCTATCAATATAATATCAATTATCAATAATAGAATTATATTTACGAAGCTTACAAAAAAATCAACCATGTTGTATTTTGCCATAGGGATGACATAGGTAAACTCTTTAAGAAGATAATTATTATAAAATTAAAAAAATAAAATTAAAGAGTATTTAAGAAGTCAGTGCCTATCAAATTAGAGAGTAAGGCATATTTAGAGGTGAGTTGTCTTATGATGTCTATAATAAAATGGCTTCAATACCGCTTGTAATGTACCTTGAGGTATTAACGAAATGCCCTATGAATACACCATCGAAATGTCCTATGAATACACCATAGCATAAATATTCATAGGCACAAATATAAACATTGTAGGTCATGGTGAAATGTACTTTGAGGTATTAATGAAATGCCCTATGAATTTATAAATAAAGTGATCTTTGGGATATGAAAAGGAGGAGCAAAGTTTATCTTCTATGGTTGATCTTTGGTTGCTGAATTTTTGTTGTTGCAACTTCTCTTGCTATAATTCTACCTAAAGTACATTGTTTCAACTCCACCACAATTTAGCGACAAGAACGCTTGTTGCAAGTCATGTCGCTCCAACTTTTCATTAGAGAAATTTTGAAGTAAAAAATGGGTCTCAAAACAAAAATGTACAACAAAAATCAACTTCATAAGAAACAATAGGACTCAATATTTTGATCTCAACCATGGGGGATGATTCACCATTTTTGGAGTAAAAAGACAAAAAAATAATTAAAAAATAAAATGTTATTTCAATTTATATTTTCAACTTATCTACTTATAATTTTGCTCAAAATTCGAGTGGGAGCACCCATTGAATGTGAAATTTAATTTTGCATCCAAGGAGTATTTAAGTTACATACTTTTGATGGACCCTACTATACGATAAATGTGAAATACATTCAAAAATACGATAGATTACTTTGATTAGGTAATCGAATTTTATTTTATTATTTTCACTATTATTTATTTGATAATATTACTTAGGAAGCCCATTTTAGACTTTAAAATTTCTCTAATGAATGTTGTAACCACTATTGTTGCAACGTTGACCTACAATGCTACTGCTAAAATTCTAACAACAAACCTTGCCACTAATGTTGTGACTATTTGTTGCTGCAATTCTCAACGAGTTTGTGGTTAACACTAGTTGCAACTTCTGTAAGTGTAACTCCCATTACTGCAACTCTATGCTTGTTGTTGTAACTCTGACGAAAGCGCAAAACTCACTTGATTTGTGGGGCCAACCACCAATGTAACACTTGTACGAGGGTGAGCTCACTATGGTAAGATAAGATAGGTACATTTCTTGATGTTTTGTGTAATGAGTAGGCATTTAAGTGGCACTTCATTTGTTTGATTATTACCACCATTGCCATTGCCCTACATTACATCCTATCCATTACAAAACTGCAAAGTCCCCCAAAAAACTATAGTGCAGACATTTCCCTTTGCAATAGTGATAGTTGGGAGGAAAGAGAGAATAGAGACACCATGGGAGGCTTTCTTATTTGCTGCAAACCTACTGAAGCACTAATATTGAAAATGTATGGCCACGTTCAAGTCATCTTTCACCTGGGGGTTGGATGGAGTATATACAGAGGGTGATATGCTTGACTAGGAAGAGGCAACCCTACATACACATCTTGAAGAAGAGAACTAGGTACACGTCTACTGCAACTCAAAAAACCCCTAAAACGATTGTTGCTCCACAAGAACCAGTGGAGACAAATGGAGTTGCAGAGCACAAGACAATTGACACCCCAACTGATACACAAGAACCAACAAAGGAAGGTGACCATGTGGTTGGAGAATTAAGGATAAAGGCCGATGTGGCTCAACAAGAACTAGCAAGAGGCAATCTTGGAGGGGGATTGGCTGCCATATTTGAAGCTTACTCTAAAAAAGAAGAGTTGGAATTGGATGTTGCTATTCCCAAGGAAACAATTGTTGTTTAAACCAGGGAACACAAAAAGGTAATAAATGTGCATTCCTTTCCTCTTTATACATCGCTCATGAGGTAGAATAAATTATTGTGGATCAAAAATAGGAGAATGCAATTCACTGTTAAATTGTTGAAAGAAGAGTTGAGTGGAGAAAAAACTTTTGAAATGATGAATTGCCTAACCCAAGAAAAAAAATTCTTGTTTCCAAGGAACCCTCTGATAAACAAGAAGGAACAACCCATAGCATGGAGAGGAAAATAAAAGAAGTAGCAATTTAGGCCCCAAGCCTTGTACCCACCTCTATTGATGAAATCACCCAAATGGAAGTGGAAATCAGGAAACTAAGGACAAGGAGATGCAATTTTACACCCATAAGGGTAGGGTGAATATTCACCAAGGAGTAAAAATGGAGATAGATGATGGCCTCTTATAAAGAGGGAGTGATGCCCCTTAGGGAGCATCATAAAATTGTTCAGGAAATGAAATACAAGTGGCAAAAGACTGTGTAGATTCACCAGATGAAATGGGAAGCTGAGAAGGAGAATATGAAAGAAGTACCCTAGCTTGAGCAACAAATTAACAAATTGGAGGTTCAAGCATGTTGGTGGAAGAAACCCTCAGTTGTAGACCTCCATCTCCTCACTACAAAATGTCTTTAGAAGAGAAATATCTTATGTTCTATAAAAATGCACTCATGATTGGTAAATCCTTTTGAGATCACCAATCCATTTACTTTTCTGTAGGTATACTCTCAATGTGCCCATAAAGAAAATAATCTCCTTTGTGAATTATATCAACATAATGTTTTTCTATTTCATGAATTATGGAACCACACTCAACTTTGGGGGGTTATTTAGTTGAGAGATTTCCCCCCTACTTGATCAACCATGTTGACTAGGTTGCATCCTACAAGGTTGCAAAAAATAACTTTGAAAGTAACTTATGGGTGAGGGGAGAACATCCCATACCTCTACAAATCATTCAGAATCACAAGGCATGGACTTCTTCTCCCTTCGAGGCAAAGTTTGCATTAAGAAACAAGCAGGAAGCCATTGCACATTGCATGGCACAAACCAACATACTAGGGTATTCTACCAGGGAAGGATGCATAGAAAAATGGAAACATGCTCGGGATAACATTATATAGAAAGATCCCTTTAACCCTAGCAACTTGCAGTCTACCTTGGAAAGGATGTAGATATATGTGAAATGCATGATGGAACATGGGGATAAGTGGATTGGAATGAATTTCTATTACCCCATGTTTTGGTTCCTTGATAGGCCATACAAGAAGTACAAATTAGCAAAAATGGAGGAAATGGCCTGCTAGAAGGAAATCTTGGAAAGGGGAGGGTGCCTTCTTTGAAATAAATTTTAACATTAGAAACCTCCATGGGGATCTTGTTCTCTCTAATTCCAATTGACTTGAGTTGCATAAGGGACATGCAATAGTTTTGGCAGGGGGAGATGGCGAGTGTCAAAATTGGCATAGTTTTGGCACATGTCTAATACCTTTTTCATATCATTTTTCCACTTTTCATTCCTTCCTTGTACCTTTTCCACACAGTTTCCCCCATTTTTGGCGAAGGTATGAATGTTCTCCGTTGTGCCACTTTTATGCATATTCTTATGCATTTCAGTTTGGAATTGTCACCTTTTATAATAACACTACTAGACAGGCACAAAAGTCAGTGGTTGCGACTCCCTATAGGTGTTGCAACTCTGCAACAACTCCAAAACAAGTGTTGCAACTCTATTCAAACACTACAACTCTATACAATTTTAGCAACAAGTGCTACTACTCGATATTACAGGTGTTGTAATTCCTCAAATTAAGCCAGGCACAAGTATTGCAACTCGCATTGTGTGGATTCAACTCCAACTACAATCATTGTTACGACAACTTTGGCGCTAACACTTGCATAGATGGTCACCTTGTGATTCACCCTAGACACGATGAAGCTAATACAACTATTATACTACCACTCCACTGCTACAATTCCTAGATTTTGTCTTGCTACAACTCCAAAACAACTTGCTAGCACAATAGTCAGTGATTTAGTTGCACAGTCAAAAGTACTCCTCATGCCAGAAGAAAATGAAGGAAGGAAGGTAGCTGAATAAGAAAGAAAACTCACATGTCAATCATTGCCCAATTGAATCCAATCAACATTTTCGCATCAATTGCTAAATTCTGAAAAATTTGTTGTATGAGTGTGAGCCACTTGATTTTCTTAGGTTGCCCATTCGATTTTTCACTTGACTTAGACATTGATATTTTTTTGTAAGTACTATGATTCTCGAAGCTAGGGTAAGAGGAGGGGAAAATGATGTTAGCAAGTGCACCGTAATGTAATTTTTGAGCTCTTTGTGATAAAAAATATTTTCTTTTCAATTGTCCAATGGTGTATTTTTTTTTTGTAAGCTTGGTACGACTACATCTTCATCATGTCCAACTTCTCACCCTGATCGGGGGGATAGCATAAGATTTGAACCCAATACTTTCGGTTCGGTGAGACTTCATTTCCATGGCCATTGCCAATTGAGCTACCCCAAGCGGACAATTGTCCAATGGTGTTATTATAGTAGAGTGATTTGAGAATTAAAAAATACTTTGTTTAAGGAGGTAGGCCACCTCCTTCACTTGGTATTGCTTGTAGCATTAGTATATAGTTCATATTTTATTTTTTTCCATTATTTGTTTCATAGTAGTTATTCTTTTCCTTTGTTGCAACTTTGATATCTCTTATATTGCAACTCCATTGACTAATCATTGTTGCAACTCTAGGTTATATAGTTCTAGTTGTGATTCAAGCATTAACATTGTGATTGATCGATAGCCTAATTGATTTCGTGTAGATTCATGTCATCCTATGCATCTCGATAGTTGCTACAACTCCGCATGTAGCTTACTTTTCACTCTATTTTCATATTGGTTACAATTTTATGCTAAGAACTATGTGAATCTGATATTTTTGTAATTGCACTTTATTTCTAAATAATTATTTCCTTGAAATCAATTAATTGGTTTGTCATTCATTGCATCATAAAGCACATGCTATTGCATAATTGTTACAACAATCAAGAATATTATCATAGTTGAACATGTCACTATTGTAATCTAGTGTGTTTACCCTCATGCAAGTGTGATCTACTTTCCTTGCAATTTAATTTCCTACAAGAATGCTTTATTTTTCCTACTAATTGTATTGTGTTTTGATTAGTTGATAATTGTGAAATCATATTCATTTTGTATTATGACAACGTTTAAATTGCGACAACTTCAAGACACATACTAGAATACATTAGCATATATGGTGCATGGAAGTGTTGAATTTATAACTATGGTAAGTCTTCATAATTTAAATTTGGTCACTTGATTTAATTGTATTTATCATTGTAAAGCATATTTATAAATGTTTGGGTTGAATGAGTTATTATATATATATATTTTGAGTCAAAGTCTCATTGCGACTTTTTAAAGATGAAAATTTGGATTTTTAAAATAGAAATTTTGGCTCCAAAATTTGACAAATTGACTTTCCTCCAAGTCAAGTCGGCCCAGGCCAAGAGACATCTCCATTCACCCAAGACATACTATTATATAAAGACAGTTCGATCTCCCCCATTTGGGCATTATCATTCTCTGACACAAGACAATTTTTGGGAAAGCAAGCAAAGGTCATGAATGACGAAGTAGGATGAAGAAGAAGGTTGAAATCTCTCTTTTCTCTCTCTGTTACAATTCGCACTTGTGGATTAGTATCTCTCTTTGTGATTCACATTTTTATAGGGAAATTTTTGAAGGGGGTGACATTTTTGGGTTATTGGGTCAAAATTTCTAGAGCAACTAGCTATTGCAGGAAGGATGAAATTATGGGTTAGACAGACAAAGTGAATTTTAGGATCATATTGGGTGACTAGACTTGGAGGAGAAGACCGAGTTTGACCATAGGTCTAAGCTTGTCTCTCATTGAACAAGAAGAATTTCTCTATTGAAAGGTCATTGGGTTTTTCCCCGTTATGGGTTTTCCCAGGGTAAATCTTGTCTTCTTTTGTGTGCTGTGATATTTACTATTCCATTGTTCTTTATGGTTGAATTCCTGAATTATAATTGTTGAATGATTTATTTGAATAAATTAAAAGAAGATCCACACCAAAAATAATGATCAAAATTTTAGAAATATTGTGTTAACCCTAATTGCACTAAGAATATCAACATGGTTTTAGAGCTTTGGTGAAGGAAGAAAGGAACATTGAGATCACCTTGACAAAACCCTAGAGAGCATTTTGTTCAAGCCCTTCTTGCATATTGGTTTCTATAGCCTTTTCTATGAAATCTAAAAACAAGCTAGAGGGAGCATATAATTTCAAAGCTTGGAAAGTTAGAATATATATTCCTCTTTCCAAGAAGAAGGTTTTGGACATTATGAAAGGAAAGGTTGTTGAACCAGAAGATGATACAGGAAAAGCAAAGTACGGGGAGGATGACATCAATGATATGAACATTATAATGGACTCTAATAGGGATCATCTAGTTCCCTACATTGTAAAACTTGATCCTTCAAAGAAGATTTCCCTAATGAATCTCTAGACCATCAAGAATATTGATCAATCAATGAGCTTGAAGAACGAACTTTGAAATACAAGGATGACTAATGATAATACCGCGGTTTCTTACTTTGTAAGGATTTCTCAAATAAGATATCAGATCCAAGCAATTAGAGAATCCATTCGTGCTCAAGAACTGGTGATTACCACACTCAATGGTCTTCCTAGATCATTGGATGATTTTGCAGCAGGTATAAGCAGTTGGAAGGAAGCTCCTACATTTGAAGAAGTATGGACATTGTGTTCTCAAGAAGAAGCAAGATTAATGACTAGAGATTGTGAAGATGAGGAATTTCAATCCCTTGCAACACGTTTCAAGAACAAGGGAAAGAAGAAGTTTGGATCTCAACACAAGAAGTCAAGAAAGGGATCTTCTTCCTCTAAGAATAAGAAAGACTTGTCAAAGATCCAATGTTATGGCTATCAGGAATATGAACATTTCAAGAGAGATTGTCCTAACATGGCTAATAACAAGAAGAGAAAAGGCAACATGCTTCCAAAACATATGTTGAAGATGAAAAAACAAAGAAGACCAAAGGTGATAAGGATTTTTTTTACTATTATGCTTTCCCAAGTTCCTTTGCAGATGATGATGACATGTGGCTGGTAGAAAGTGGAGAATCAAGGCACATGACAAGAGAGCATGGGAAGCTTTCAAGCATTACAAAAAAGAAGTTGTCTCAAAGGGTTGAACTAAGAGACAATAACAACTATGCAGTCAAAGGAGTTGGAAATGCATCCATAGAGATGGAATCTAGTAACAATGTACATCTCAACAATTTTCTTTATGTACCAGGTTTGAAAAATAATATTTTCGTTGTTTCTTGTTTAGAAGATAAAGGAGATATATTTGCTTTTGTGGATGGAAAAATACTTGTTTTTTCCAAAGGCTCTAGTATAGATGATGCTAGGGTTATTGGGATTTGTGATGGAAGACTGTATAGACTTGTAAGTAAGCCAGATCAAGCACTAGTACATGAGTTAAATCCAAGTGAGTAATGGCACATAAAGTATGGACATCTTCATCTTAGAGCATTCCCTGAATTGAGTCAAATAACGTCAGGGATTCGTGACATGTGAATAAAGAACGATGGTGTATGCAAAGGTTGTTTTCTTGGGAAGAAAATCAAGAAACCATTTCCGAACAATGATAATAGATCTAAAGAAGTCTTGGACTTGATTCATTCTGATGTATGTAGTCCAATGCCTGTGAAATTTCTTGGTGGTTTGTTGTACTATGTGACATTTATTGATGACTTCTCCCATAAGACATGGATATATCTCTTGAAGACTAAGGATGAGGTGCTCGAAAAGTTCTAGGAATTCCAAGATGATGTGGAAAACTTGACAAGCAGGAAAATAAAGATAATAAGATCTGAAAATGGAAGAGAATACACCTCAAAGGAGCTTGTTTCTTTCTGCAACCAAGTTGTGATTAAGAGGTAGTTAATTGTCCCCTATAATCCACAATAGAATGGTGTATCGGAATGAAAGAACATGTCCATTGAAGAATTTGTTAAGGCCATGATGCATAATTTGGATTTTCCATTGTTCTTTTGAGGGGGAGCATCACTGAAAAAATGTTCATTCAAAATAGAAGTCTTCATAAAGTTTTGGAAGGTATGAATCTTGAAGGAGATTTCTCTAAAAGGAAGCCAAAGGTTGTCCTATATATATATTCATGTTCCTAAGGATAAGAGGAACAATTTTGATCTTTCAAGAAAGAAAGGCATACTTGTTGGATACAACAAATCGTTGAAGGATTATAGAGTATACATTCCAGAGAAACGATGGATTAAGGTTAGTCAAGATGTCACCTTGGATGAGAAAGTGGCATATTGGAAGTCTAAGTCTCTACAGATTCTTTGGATGATTTAAAACATGAGGTCTTAAGGGACGGGCATTCAAATTCTACATAATGTACTAGAAGAGACCAACATGTCTTAGATCTACATTAGAAGAAGCAGATGGACTTGCAACCCTTGATGGCATAGCTAGAAAAGTTAAGAAACCCAAGAGGTTCTCTAGTTATGTTGCTCTCATGACAAAACTCATTGATGAAGAACCCTCCACATATGAAGAAGCAACTAGCCAGGAGGTATGGAAGGAAGCAATGGATGAAGAGTACCAATCAATCATGAAGAATGATGTGTGGGAGATTGTGCCAAGGCATGAAGGGAAGTCAATGGTGAATTCCAAGTGGATATACAAGATTAAGCATGTTGCATATGGTAGTATTTACAAATACAAGGCACAATTTGTGGCTAGAGGGTTCTCCTGGAAAGAGAGAGAAGACTATGATGAGATCTTTGCTCCAGTTTTTGGGTACACCTCTATTAGATCCCTGATTTCTCTTGTTGCATAATTGGGATGGAAATTGCACTAGATGGACGTGAAGCTTGCTTTCCTCAATGGTGTGATTGAGGAAGAGGTGTACAAAGGCCAACTTCAAGGCTTTGAGGTATATGCAAAGGAATATCATGTTTTTAGGTTGAAGAAGGCCTTTTATGCACTCAAGCAAGCTCCAAGAGATTGGTATGCTCATATTGACAACTATTTGACGAGACCGAGATTTAATTAGAGAAAAGTTGATCCAAATATTTACTTTAAGGCTGTGAAGAATGCACTTGTGATCTTATTATTATATTTTGATGACTTGTTTCTAAGAGGTGGTGAGTCTCTTATCATTCAATGCAAGAAGCAATTGGATTTTGAGTTTGTTATGAAGGATCTTGGGTTTGATGCACTATTACTTGGGACTAGAAGTATGGAAGAAACTTGGAAAAGTCTTCCTTGGTCAAAGAAAGTATGTGTTAGATATCCTTCACAGATTTGGTATGATGGATTGAAAACCCATGACGACTCCCATAGTGACTAACTTGAAAAAGTTAAGAGGCTCTTACTCCATATTAGTAAATCCATCTATGTATCAATGACAGATTGATTCGTTGATGTATTTGGTCAACACTAGGCTGGAAATATGCTTTGTTGTGAACACATTGAGTCAATTCCAGGTTGAACATTAGATTTGAACAAAACACATTTTGAGATATTTGTGTGGTACATTGAATTATGGTTCGATATTTGTTGCAAAAAAGGATGTACAACTTCATGGATATTCGAATATTGATTGGGTAGGAAGTGTTGAAAATAGGAAGAGTACCTCAGGAGTGCTTCAATTTGGGATCCGTTATGATATCATGGATGAGCAGGAAGCATAGGTTGATATCACTCAACATTGTTGAAGCAGAGTGCATTGCAACTAATTAGGTTTGTACCAAAGAAATGTGGCTTTGAAAGTTGTTTGTAGGATTATTTGGCCAAGAGTTGGAACCGACAGTGATACACCGTGATAATAAAAGTTGTGTAAAGATTTTAGAGAATCTTGTGTTCCATGATAGGTTGAAGCATATTGAGATAAAGTGCCACTACATTTGTGGCATGGTGTAGAGGCGAGTAATAATGCCCAAGTACATATCCATTGATGAGTAGACAATTGATGTTATGACAAAGTCATTGTTTAAAGACAAGTTCGTGTACTTCAAAGACAAGTTGGGGCTCGTGGGGATTACCTAGGCCTCTCGTTGAGATGGAGTGATGACATGTCTACAACATGGATGGACATTCTCCCAAAAGGGAAAATGGGTCCAAGAGACCTAGAGGGCTCAACATGAAGAGTTGAGTTAGTGTCTCTTGGAGGAGGACCCTGGCCACACACCAAGAATAGTGGAGTGAGTTTTTGGACCCTAATTACAAGCCAGACATGGTGGAGTGAGTTCCTTCAACATCTGGACCCTGATCACACACTTGAAGGGTGGAGTGAGGTCCTAGACCCTGATCACACATTGGGCAGGGTGGAGTGAGTTCCTTTCAGCATCTAGACCTAATGACCAACCATGAAGGGGATGAGTGAGGTTTTGGCCTAGAGTGCTCATTAGGAAATGTGAGTGAGTGCTTTCTAGTTGAGGGTTTTAGCATTTTTTCCTAGGTAGAGGACATGGGATTCGAGGACCGATCACTTTGGAGGAGTGTGTCTTAATATGTTGATGACATTTCCATGGGTTTGGTACTGCCCCAAATATGACCAATAGTGGATTCTAATGATAGATGATGATGATGTTAATGATGGATAACTTTTTTCTTTAGATAAATTTGTTCAATATGAGAACACCTATGATAGTGATTGTGAATACCTTCCTAGTTAAAAGGGAGTGTTGAATTTGTAACTATGGTATATTTTCATAATATAAATTTGGTAACTTGATTTAATTTATTTATCATTGTAAAGCATATTTATAAATGCTTGAGTCAAAGGAAAAAATATTTTGAGTCAAAGTCCCATTGATACTTTTTAAAGATGAAAAGTTGAATTTTCGAAATGTACATTTTAGCTCCAAAAAATGACAAGTTGGCTTCCCTCCAATTCACGTCAGCTTTGGCCAAGAGACACGTCCATTCACCTAATATAGACTATTATATAAAGGTAACTCGACCTCCTCCATTTTGGAATTTTCATTCCCTCACACAAGATAGTTTATGGGCAAGCAAGTGAAGGACAAGAAGGACGAAGTAGGACAAAGAAGGTCGAAATCTCTCTTTTCTGTCTCTCTTGAAACTCACATGTGTGGATTAGTCTCTATCTTTTTGGTTCACATTTGTTTGGTGAAACTGTTGTAGGGGCCTGAAATTTCTAGGTTACTAGGGCAACTGTTGTAGAAAATTTATGGGGCAACTGGGTATTGCAGGAGGGTCGAAATTCTGGGTTAGGCAAGCAAAGCGAATTACAGGATCAGACTAGGTAACTTGACTTGGAGGAGAAGACCAAGTTTGACCATAGTTCTAGACTTGTCTCTCATTGAAGAAGAATAATTTCTCTATTGAAAAGGTTGTTAGGTTTTTCCCCATTATGGGTTTTCCTAGGGTAGATCTTGTCTTTTTTTGTGTGTTGTGATCTTTACTGTTCTAATGTTCTTTATGGCTGAATTTATGAAGTATAATTGTTGAATTATATATTGGAATAAGTTAAAATAAGATCCACATCAAAAGTAGTTATCAGAATTTTAGAAATATTTTGCTAACCCTAATTGCACTAAGAAAATCAACATGCAATTCACAAGTTCCAAATGGATCCTAGATTTTGACAATTAAATGAGCAGACTTTTGTTTATCTTTCTAAGAAATTATAAGTGAAATTAAAAGTCTCTTAACATACCCTACAAATCAATTATAGTATGTTAGAAATTGTTTATTTTCTAAAAGAATTGTATGATAGTGTCATATTGAGAAAATTATTTGCGTAAATGTTATGCAAGGGCTTTAAATTTATCATGTTAGTTGAATAATCAAGTATAGTATTACAAATAGATAGATGGACCAAATCATAAAATGTTAAGTATGATTTAGTCACATAATTAAGTAGAAAAGAACATACACATGTTAATACAATATTATATTATAAAAATACTTTAGGCAATTATAATGTTATTCACCTCACTTATGTAGAGTTTGAGACATGGTATTTGTCCAAAACCCTAAAATTTAATAATAATTGAAAAATATATCTTTTAACCTAAGTCATTAAGGTGAATTTATTAAAAAAATAATTTAACACACTCTCTCAAAAGATTACAATATTGAAAGCAAAACCCATTAAAACAAACACACTTTCATTATAAACACATACTAAAATATAAAACCACATAATCAAACATTCTTCAAAAGCTACTTCTTTGAAAATGGTGCTTGAACCAGTACAACTCCTTCGAATTGCTCCCTATTCCTCCAAAAGGTATAGTCTCCCAACTATAACCTAAGTTCCCAACATCATAAAATTTCACATACCCCTCATAAAAAGTATGATATTGATCTTGCACATCCAATATCTCCCTGGAACTATAGAGCAACAATTCCCACATGCATATCTCAACCCCCATGAGATTTAGTTTCTTTGATCCACAAACATCCTAAATGATTGAACAATGTCTGTCTTCTTTGCATCACTTTTTATCTTAAGAATGTGAACCTCTTAGAATGAAAACAATTCAAGGTCTTTAGTGGGTTATTATTGTTGTTAGTATCCAATGGATCTAAAGCAATGGTTATGTTCACTAATTATTTTTCTTTCCTTTGAGGTCATTGGCATGAGTTTTGCAATCAATTGTTTTATGACCTAATTTTACATAATAGTAACACTCAATCACGCTCTTACATGTCATTCTCTTTCCCATAGTTTTCTTTAAATATATTGTAGTCACTAGCTAAGAATCTCCTTCCAAATTAGTGGCAGTTGCTCTATTTACTTCAACTAAGAGAGATGAAATCATGTCCCTTAAATTTTTTGAAGGCATCTCTCTAAGGAAAAATGACATTGTTTTATTTAAAAGACAAACTTTTAATAACATGGATTTGGCATCCTCCTCATCTACTATAGTTTTGACTTTAGCTAGTTGTCTAATGGTAGATCCATATGGTTTATGTGGTTAAACATATTTACTTCAACAAGCATCTTGAACCTGAATATCTACAACTTTAGAAAACATCGTACATTCATTGCTTTTGCTATGAATAGTTTATTTACATTATCATGGATTTCCTTTAATGATTTTCCAAAGTTACATTGTTGGGTCCCTATAATACTAGTGATTACCCCATTACTATTGTAGTTATACCCCTTATTAATATTGTTGTGCCCCTATTGCCTTCATATTGTTATTACTGTGCCCCATAGAAGCCCTCTATTGTTATTTTTGTGGCTTTATATTATTATTGTTAGGTCGGCTGGATTATATTGTGACTCCTTAGACTCCTATATATAGAAAGGAGGTTTTGTCATTTGAATCATCCAAGAATTTTTCATTTATGTAATGTAAAGGAGGTTGCCCCCTCGAAGATGCTAAATTCTAAGGCGTTGATCTATCTTTTCTATCTTTTCTTGAGCTGGTTTCATAACATTTGGTATCAATGCTTTGGATTCTAGGGTTTCGCTGCTCCAAATAGGTCATCGTGAATTTTCGCTATAACTTTTTTTTTCTGTGACGTTTCAAAAGTTGCAAAAAAAACCCATTTGATAAGAAATCCCGCTGAACCTCGGGTCCGAATTTCAGAGCTTTTCACGCTATATTTGCGGAGATATGATCTGAGGAAGTTGGTCTTTTTGCAGACTCTTGAATTACATTCCAAACAGGTGACCTGGGGAAAATCGTCATAACTTTCTCTCTGGGGATCGGATTGAAATTTAGTAAGAAGGTACAAAAAGAGGACGGACTCTAGTTTCTTGTATGCATTTTTCAGATCCAAAGGTCGAAACAGTGACTCGGGCCAAGTCGTACAAGTTCGCTCTACTGAACTAGTTTATAATCAAGTCAATATGGGAGATTTCACATAACTCTTCCGTGGAGAATCCAATTTGGGTCAGACTTGTGTAATTGGAAAGAGGACACAGAGGGCTACTGCAGGTCAAAAATTTAGAACTAGATGATTGAAAAGTACAGAGATACATCAGAGGCAATATCGAGCTCCTACAAAGTGAAAAAAGGTGTGTAGATTTTCTTAAATTTTTGCTTAAGACCGGTTTGAAAATTATTTTGAAGGAATTATTATCGGTAACTGATGCCCCGAGGAAAGAAAATGCAAACACCTAGTAAGGAACCTGAAATCTCTAGCATGATTCATGAAGAAGAGGAAGAAATGCTACATGATATATCAAAATTACAAGAACAAGTGCAACAAATGTCACGCTCACAAAAGCTAAGATAAATGGCATGGAATCTAAGATAAAGGGAGTGGAAGCTAAGATGGATGATTGGAAGACAGATTTGAAGACAAACATGGAAGAATTGAAGATAGATTTGAACACAAACTTGAAGACAGGCATGACAGATATGAAGACAGATTTGACAAATTTTCTACAAGAAATACTTACTAATGGTGAAAAGGTAGTAAAGGAAACTCATGATGTGAACAAAAGAAATGTTAATCATGATATCATAGACTCTAATGTTGGATCAAAGACTCACCATATTCCAAAAATCGATATGAGGAAGTTTGATGGCAAGGATCCCGCCACATGGATATTACAGATGGAGCAGTTCTTCGATCTCAATAATGTGCAAAACACACAAAAGGTACGTATGGCAACTTTATATTTGGAACCAAATCAGTTTGTATGGTATCAATGGCTTTGCTCTCGTAAACAATTTATCACTTGGGCAATTTTTACGGAAGAATTGATAGCACATTATGAGGATACAAAAAGCAACACTTTTTTTAGCCAATTGATAAGTCTCAAACAAAAGGGTTCAATAATGGAGCACATTGAGGAGTTCCAAAAATTGAACATAAGGGTAAAAGATATTCCAGAGGAGCATAGGATTGATGTGTTCATAGGGTCTTTAAAGGATAATATCCAACATGATGTTCGCCTTTGGGAACCTGATTCATTAGAGAAGGCATTCAGGTTAGCAAGAAAAATGGAAAGCAAAATTATGGCAACCAGGAAGCATACCACTCACAACTATAAAGACGGAAGTGTTGTTGCCCCTAGTCTTCCACAACCTATAAGGTTGACACCACAACAATTGGAAGAAAAAAGAGCAAAAGGGCTTTGTTACAGTTGTGATAGCAAATACACTAAAGGTCATAAGTGTGCTGAGAAGAAATTATTCTACATAGATTGTGAAGAGGAAGAAGAAAAGGAGCAAGAAAGGTCAAAAGAAGAGGATATATTCCAGGAACAAAGCCTAGATGAAGAACAAATAAATCCGACCATATCTTGTAATGCATTGGTGGGAATTACCACTCCTCAAACCATCAAGATAGAAGGACAAATCAAGAAGAAAAAGGTAATAGTGTTGATTGATTCAGGAAGCACCCACAATTTTATTCATTGTAGGGTAGCAAAAGAATTGAATTGCTTCCTATATCCAGCACCAGAGTGTCAAGTGATGATTGCAAATGGAGGAACAATAAATTGCTCTGGAAAGTGCCATAATATCAAGCTATCCATGGGAGAATATGTATTGACTAGCCCAATGCTTTCCATTCCAATGGGAGGTGCTGATGTTGTACTAGGAGTCCAATGGCTACAATCCTTGGGTACAATAGCTTTTAATTTTCAAAAACTTTTCATAAAATTTTCTACGGAAGGAAAGGAAGTTGAATTAAGGGGTATTGCAGGGAAACCAGGAAAGATAATCAGCTCTAATGGTATGACAAAGCTTCTAAAAAAGGAGCAAAGAGGTGTAATTGCACAATTATGTTCGCTAGATGTTTCCACATCAGAATCATCTATTTCTCCAGATCTCCAAAAAGTCCTGGACAATCATTCCAAGGTATTTGAGACTCCCAAAGGTCTCCCACCTATGCGTGATCATGATCATGCTATTCATCTGATTCCAGGAAGTGTTCCTCCAAACATCAGGCCGTACAGATATCCCTATGTCCAAAAGAGTGAAATTGAACGTATGGTTGCAGAAATGCTAGAGGCTGGTATAATTCAACCGAGTCAAAGTTCTTTCTCTGCTCCAGTAGTATTGGTGCACAAGAAGGATGGATCATGGCGCATGTGTCCGGATTATAGGGAGCTCAACAAGCTCACTATTAAAGATAAGTTCCCCATTCCTGTCATTGATGAATTACTGGATGAATTGCATGGATCAATTTACTTCACCAAGTTGGATCTTCGTTCAGGATATCATCAAATCAGAATGAAGATTGAAGACATTCCGAAAACAACATTTAGAACTCATGAGGGTCATTATGAATTTTTGGTCATGCCTTTTGGCCTTACCAATGCACCTTCAACATTTCAAGGTTTGATGAATTCAATTTTCAAACCATTCCTTAGAAAATTTGTGTTAGTATTTTTTGATGATATACTAATCTACAACAAGTCTTGGAAGGATCATGTTGAACATGTTGACAGGGTGCTACAACTATTGGAGGAGAAACAATTATATGCAAAAAGATCCAAATGTTTCTTTGGAGTCCAGGAGGTGGAATATTTGGGTCATATTGTATCTCATGAAGGAGTTAAGGTAGACCCTAGCAAAATTAAAGCCATTAAGGAATGGAAAATCCCCACATCCATAAAGCATCTGCGAGGATTTCTTGGGTTGACAGGGTATTATCGCAAGTTTGTTAAGAATTATGGGAGAATAGCAGCACCTCTAACAACATTATTGAAGAAAGATGCATTTTCATGGACTCCGGAAGCAACAAAGGCCTTTGAACATCTTAAAGAGGCAATGTGCCAAGCACCGGTCTTAGCTACACCAGACTTCACAAAAACCTTTATTGTGGAATGTGATGCTTCAGGAAATGGAATTGGTGCTGTTCTAATGCAAGATGAAAGACCCATTGCTTTTGAAAGTCGTCCAATCAAGGGAAAGTTTTTAAGCAAAGCTATTTATGAGAAGGAAATGTTGGCAATACTCCATGCACTTAAGAAATGGCGACCCTACCTAATGGGAAGACACTTCAAGGTAAAAACGGATCATGATAGCCTTAAATACTTTTTAGAACAAAGATTATCCTCTGAAGAGCAACAAAAGTGGGTCACAAAGATGTTGGGTTATGACTTTGAAATCATCTACAAAAAAGGGAAGCAAAATGTGGTGGCAGATGCACTCTCAAGAAAGGATGAGGATGTGGAAGCATTGTTGTGCGCCATTTCTATTATCCAACCAGATTGGATAAACGAAGCAAGGGAGGAATGGAAGAATGACGAAGAAGTGTGGGCACTTATTCGAAAGCTACAACAAGATTCCAGTATGTCTGATACATTTAGCTGGCAAAATGATTCGTTATGGTACAAAGATCGCTTATACCTCTGTAAGAATTCCCAGCTAAAACAAAAGATTCTTATGGAATTGCACACTTCTCCCTTAGGAGGGCACTCAGGATTTTTAAAAACTTACCACAGGGTTAAGAAGGAATTTTTTTGGGATGGCCTTAAATCAGATATTCAAAAGTTTGTGGCGGAATGTTTGGTTTGCCAACAAAATAAAGTTGAAACAATTAAGACACCGGGTCTATTACAACCTTTATCCATTCCAAGCCAACGTTGGGAGGAGGTTTCAATGGATTTTATCACAGGTTTACCCAAGTCTGAGGGAAAGAGTGTCATCATGGTGGTAGTTGACAGACTTACCAAGTATGCACACTTTTGTGCATTATCACATCCATTTAAAGCCAGTACGATTTCTACTGCATTTATGGAAACAATTCAAAAGCTACATGGAAACCCAAAGATTATTGTAAGTGACAGAGATCCCATTTTCACTGGAAATTTTTGGACAGAATTATTTTCTTGTCTTGGTACTCAGTTAGCTCATAGCTCATCTTATCATCCTCAATCTGATGGGCAAACTGAGATAGTAAACAAATGTTTGGAAGGATATCTTCGTTGCTTTGTATCTGATAAACAAACACAATGGGTCAAATGGTTGCCTCTGGCTGAATGGTGGTATAACACTTCCTTCCATACAGCAACAAAAATGACCCCATTTATGGCACTTTATGGGTATCAACCACCATCCATCACATCATATTTAAGAGAAAATTCTAAGGTTCAGGCAGTGGAACATCACATCGAACATCAACAACAAGTCCTCCAACTCTTAAAGGATAACCTCGTGTTGGCACAAAATAGAATGAAACAACAGGCAGATCAACATCGCAGTGAAAGAAGTTTTGATGTAGGTGATTGGGTATTCCTACGGCTACAACCATATAAGCAAATGTCCCTCAAGCAAGCTAAGAAGGATAATAAATTATCACCAAAGTATTATGGTCCATACAAGGTGTTGCAAAAGATTGGTACTATGGCATACAAATTGGAGCTTCCTGCAGCTTCTCGATTGCACCCAGTTTTCCATATTTCATGTTTAAAGAAGGTTATAGGCGAAAGCTCCCAGTTCAAACAAGATTGCCAGAACTTGACGAGGAAGGAAAAAATATATTGGAACCAGAAGCAGTCATAGAAACAAGAATTCGACAGCTACGAAATCGATCAATTTAAGAGTATCTTATCAAGTGGAAGAACTTATCCGCTAAAGATTCCACATGGGAGGATGAGAATTTATGCAACAGTATCTAGAACTACTCAAGCGTTGAGTACAACACTTTTTTGAAGGCGAGGGGCATGTTGGGTCCCTATAATACTAGTGATTACCCCATTACTATTGTAGTTATACCCCTTATTAATATTGTTGTGCCCCTATTGCCCCCATATTGTTATTACTGTGCCCCATAGAAGCCCTCTATTGTTATTTTTGTGGCTTTATATTATTATTGTTAGGTCGGCTGGATTATATTGTGAATCCTTAGACTCCTATATATAGAAAGGAGGTTTTGTCATTTGAATCATCTAAGAATTGTTCATTTATGTAATGTAAAGGAGGTTGCCCCCTCGAAGAGGCTGAATTCTAAGGGGTTCTATTTTACATGCATCGACAAAACCTATCATGATAATGTCTTTTATACACAATGATATTTGACAAAGCATAGATATATTAACCTAATAAGTGATAGCTCATTTCTCTAATGGACAACCTAAATTCATGCTAGAGATTTGTAATGAATATGAAAAATATAATAGAGCCTAACCATTGGATAAAGAAATGGTGGCTATTTTGATCACTAGCACATATGATGGCTACAAATATTAATTACAAAATTTTTTCCATTGATATTTGATTCAAATCAAGGCTAGTTTAATCCTTATGAATAAAAATTTAACCCTCTTCATCCTTGTGAATGATTTGATTAAGAATATTAGTTTGTTGTGCTAAGGTCCTCCTCAAATTAAAAACAAAATGCTATTCATGTGTTTTGATTCATGAGTTTTGCAAGTGAAAATGAGTTTTTATGTTAATTTTATGAGCAATTTTAACATAGATAAGATACTGAACAACGACATAAAAAAGTATAGAACATCACCAAAAACACATCAAAATAGGAACATGATGAAGGAGTTCATCCCTCCTGGGCTAAGTTTCGTTGGTCCAACTTCCAATGGCTTGGGCCTCTCTATTATGCTCAATGTGTAAAAAAATGTGCTTACAATGCTCAAATGCTTCTGAAACCTACTCCAATGAGTCCAAAATGTCAAAAAATGACTACCTAGCCTCTTTCTGCACTCAATTTGACCGAAAACTGGAGAATTTATGACCTTTCATAGTTTCCCCACTATTCGCTTCACAATTTGCACAATTTCTGTCATCGAACCACCAATTTGGCCTAAAAATTTGCTAACTGGCCCACAAATCCACTGGAATCCGGGTGGATTAGTTAGGCAGTTGAAAATTCTGCCAAGGGTTGCTGAAATTGCTAGTGGTTAGCCTGGTGGTCATATGTCAAACTTTACATGTTGCGGTTATGCTGGCGGATAGCTGGCCTAATCGCTTACCTCTTAACTTCGACGGTTAGTAAGCTTTCGATGCTCGTTCACATGTTTCAAACCTGGTGGTTGACGTTCATTCGACAATTACATTTTATATGCTCGTTTATGCGTTCACATGAAACTATTTTGGGGACCGCCAGTCGAAGGCCTGGCCGTTAGCCCCACCCACGCTCCTGATGAACTTTAACATTAACTCGTTCCACCATATGGTTAAGACCCATGGTGTAGGTGCTGTGGTAAGATGTTGTGTTGTGCGTTGGAAGGTTCCGGTTTCGAATCCCATGGCCTTCTATTGGTTGTTGAACCAAATTTTAGTGACCTCCTGGGTTTCCATGTGGTGGCCTCCAGCTGGGCCATGTGTCAACCCATTGTTGGCCACTATTCCAACCAATAAAAACCATAAATTTCCGACCAATTGGAGTGTGCCACTTGGCATGATCTAACTCGCCATCAATAAACCAAGTCAGCACCACGTCACCATGCCCTATCAACGCCACCTAGGTAGTTCACTCAACGCCACGTCAACAGTACAGACTGCTGACTGCATTGTCCATTTCTTTTAAAATTCGCATGTTTGACAAAGTAGACAAAATTCATTTCTAGAGTCATACGGACTCTGTTTCGTGTGAAACAAGTTGCACCAAATTCAGGATGACGAGCACTACGCGGTCATTTAAGTTCCACACTATTCTGACAAATATGATTTTTAAACATAATTCTGAACACCTGATCAATGAATAAAACTCTAAATGAAATTTAATACTTAACCAAATATAAAAAAATACACACAGTAATATTATGAAAATTATTTTAGATCAATTAAAACAAAGTTCACGTTTATTATATAAAATTTGAAAAATAATATTTTTCCAAAACCTTAAAATCTAATAATAATCTTTAGAAAAACTTTTAACTTAAATAATTAAAATGACTTAAAAAAAAACATTACTTACTTTATATACTATCTTAAAATCCCAAAAATTTCTTCATTTCTATTTCTCTCATTGTTCATATTTTCATACATCCCGGTCGGGAAGTTTGGTTCAACTTTTGAGACAAAACATATATAAAAATTAACATTGCTTCCATTCCTTTGATTTATTATTTTAAACCTGAAGGATTACCCACAAAAAGAATATATATATATATATATATATATATATATATATATATATATAATTATATTTTTTCATTTATAAATCATGTTTTTATAATACTTTCAATTTAATATAAGAAGCAATATCTCTTTATATAATAACAACGATTAAAAAAACTTTAAATATTTTAATAGCGTTAAAATTATTTTAATTTATACCATATTAAATTATAATTTATTACATTAATAATTATTAATAGAAATTTTAAAATGTAAATATAAGTGGACGTCGTAAAATACGTATAAAATAATAAAAAATTATTTAGTATTATGCTATTATACTTATTATTTAATGAAACTAAAAAGATATTTTTTCATTGATGATACTTTTCATAGGTATAGAAAAAGACATTTAAAACAATAAAATATATTTTAAATTTTCATGGATGCACAATTATTATGTGTTTAATGATATTATGTTATAATATTTTTATTTATATATTATTAAATTATAATTTAAGGGTAGTAGATGTGAGGTTATTAGTGTTATTTGAAGAACAATTACAATTATCTTATTTATGGAGTTTGGGAAAGGCTACTATTAACAAAGGTTTATGTCCTCTTTCAAGGAATTCTCTAATTAGTTTCATTTCTTACTCATAAATTGGTCATAGTAGGAGATTTCAAGAACATAATCCATCTTCATTTTGAATCATCCCCCTTAGACCTTAAACTAAATTCCATTTAAAAAAAAATTAGATCTTTTCTAAGCTCTTTGGATGACTTCAAGGTGGTGCATGTCCTTGGACATAATAATTCAGAGGTGTACTTAGAAAATAGAGTGATTTCATATGAACTTAGAAGCCTTATTAATGACCAGGAGACTCATCATATGATTCCAAGATATGTGGACAACTAGCAACTAACATATGTGTTGAAAAAGGGTAGGGGATGATATGTTAATGCTTCCTCGATTAGTTGACATGCTAGAATTATGAATTACATTATGAAAAATGTGAGAAAGGTAAATCATTTAGTGATGGAAGTTATGGTCTAATACGGTACTATGCTAAGGAATTTATGGGGGCTTAATGTGGATTTGACACTAAAGAAGAGTCACACATTACAAGAAATGGACTCGAATATCATGGAAGCAATAAATCTAGACTGAATTGAGATGGTTTCTAAACTCTATGGGTTCACAAGGTGGCTTTAGGTCATTGGTCTTTTTCCTCATGTGTGAGAAATGGTTTGCGAATTTAGTGTTCTTTGGCATGCTAGTTTGAGGCCATTATTTCGATTCCTTTCTACTTCCTTACGATGTTATTTGTGGTTGGGTTCTTCTACAGTTGTGGCACATTGGTATAGTTTGGGTTCTTTCTGTTTGCATGCATAGCTCTTGGTCTTATTCCAATTCAACATACTTTTATCGGTGTTGGCTTTGGGCTCTAGCATTTGGCATGTGGCGGATTTTTGGGGGCGTTTTACTATTTTGATTCAAGGAGGTTGGTTTCCACAATTATTATTACCAGAAAGAACAACTCTCTCCTTTTGGTACAAGAAATCATAGACTTTCAAGAGGTTATGCTACAACTACAAGTTATATACAATCAATTGGTCTTTGAAACCATTTCTACCATGGGCATACTTTTTTGCATAAATTATGTAACATTTTATTATCAATCTGGGGTACATAAACTTGCGAAATGCTAACAAATTATGTGCAAAATTAAATAATTTGTAGTATGAAGTAATTCTATCCTATTTAAGAAACAAGTAATATTAATAATATTAAGCAAATGGAAGAACTAATTAAATTGCAATTTTGATTCACACAAAAACAAATAGTTCTTGAACCATCACCCAATTACGATTACAATTGCAGAAATTTATATTGTGGTTATGAGTTCAATTCCCAGATTAAATACTTCGTTTAATACTACTTTGTTTTAATAATTTCAAACATAGCTCAAGGAACACATGTTTTGTTTATAAATTTGAATATGAAAGCTAAAAAGCAATGAAACTAGCCAATTAATCATTCTTGGAAATTGACCATGTACTTCAACATTGTTCATGCTACTAGGGCCCCTTTGTTACCAAGTTATCTCTTAACATGATTTAATTAATTCTTCTTTCCATGAATAATTATTGGTAAATGAAAACCAATCTATGAGAAAAGAATCATTGTAAGTAAATAAGCACACTTTCATCAGTGAAAAGACAATTATGAAATTGAATTACATAAAGGCAAAAAAAAAAACACGAAAAGACCACCGCGATCTTACAAAGTGAGCTTAATAACCAAAGGATCAAGGCAACAAACTATATTATGAACATCTTAAAACTAAAGAAAATAACATCTTATATAAAAATGGCTATCAAAAAGGCATATTTTATTCCATCATGAGTTGGACATATGCTCCAAAAGACTTGTTTTTGAAGAAGAAGGCACTCTTATTTATATATAAACTTGATATAAAACTGAAATACCAAATATTAATTGTAGATCCACAAGTTTTTCATGTGATTATAATAATTCGTTAATAATTAACAAGTCAATAATATCTCCGATATATTTACTAATAAATCACAACTAATCACTTCAAAAACTCCAATATTTTTTCTATATGTTAAACAAATGGTTAATGACTCCAAAATCAATGGCAAATTTTCAATGGTTGAAGAAATTCGAATTTGAAGTTCAATGATAAAAATTTGTACTATTACAAGCTCTAGATGCTCATTTAATCATCAACAAATTAATCCAATTGTCAAAGATAAGTGAAAGTATGTTATTTTTCTAATATTTAGTCATAAATTCACTTAAAATACTAAAATAAATGCATTGAAAAATATTGAGCCTAATGCCACATAAGAATAAAAATGGTGTAAAACAAAGTTGCAGAAAAAGTGAAAAAATGTTGAAAGTCATTGGAAAAGAATGTGAAAAAATGGTATTTTTGTGACTCAACAATATCCTTATTGAATAGAGAAATCATATATAGAGTGTTGAATACGAGATCAACAGGGTTAGAGGATAAGGAATTGCATCAAGCCAATATTATAAGTACTCAATACTCCATTTCTTCAGCTAATTTTGTTATTATTTTTGTAATTTGCATCCTTGATTTGAATGTAACTACTCTAATTATGGAGCTAGCGAACTCTCTGGGTGAGGAACATCATCCAAATAAAGTCTAGGTCTATATGGAAGTTCAATATTGTGTAATATTAAAGCTTTATTCTCAAGTTTATACTTATAGTATAATTTTTTTGCTATTAAAATTATGTTATAGACTTATGCATTTTGAACAACTTCATTCTGATAGCTTGCAATTTGAACATTTTATTCCCCTAACATAATGTTGTGTATTTAGACAATATATTTTCAATGCAATATTTTCACTTACAAAAAAATAAATAAATATTAAATTATAATGTATTTTTGTACATGGTTAGTACTTTATGGAAGATCTGCAGCTAGGGTTCAAAGTTTGTGGATAGGGCATTCCAAAAGTAGGTTGCAGGCTTCACCGAATATTGTGTCAACATCCTTTCCTGTCACAGGGAAACACTTCTCATAGACAAGCCTTTCGAAAATTAGTAGACGCCCAGTCGTCTTGCTTCAAGGAATATCATTGACTCCTACTACTGGACGTTATACATGTTGAGGTAGAATCTTGTTGGACGAGTTAGAAGATGACTTGTCAGTCACCAACTTGAATAACTGATGGAGGACAAAGATTTGCTCGACTATGAGCTAGAAGAAAAAACCACCAAGAGATATAGGCTCGTTTGCCAACCTCACTCATGAGTAGTTAGAGGATAGGGAGGTGGGTAGGATTGCTTGGTATCCCCAACCTAGCCCCCCCATTGAAGAAACCCCAAATAGGGATGGGAAACATCCGAGCAACTCATAATTCCTTACCATAAGTTTTTTCTTTTCGACCTTGGAAACATAGTGGAGGCAAAGCCTCAATACAAAGGATTGCTAACAGGTCCTTATTGGGTTCTCACGGGGTCTTGCAGAAACATCCCTTCCAATGTTGTTGAATTCATCTACCACAAATTTGGATTTTGGGTTTGATCCTTTCCTTTCATCAGTGAACCCTATTTTACCTAAGGGTTTTGGAAACAATGAAGGTATATTCCTCTAGGAGGTGCCCACTACTACTCTTCCTCCCAAAATACCCCAAGCTTAACCATATATGAGCAACTTCCTATGAGATTTTCTAGTGTCGATGGAGGAAGAAAGTTAGAATAAAGGTGTAACATAAGATAGAACCTTAGGAAAGGAACTTCTATATACATCTGGGAGAAACCCAAACCTTAATGTGGGGTGATAGGTGACAGGAAAACGAAAGAAGAGTCGTTGTGTTAAGAGGGCTAGAAAAGATAGGTTGTCTTTGGTGTTAGGGGTGGACGTAGTTATGCAGTAGGTGAAATAACTGGTTGCGAAATCATTGGTAGGCCAAGTGAGAGGCAAGAAATTTGGATTTCATTAAAGCATGGGCTGAAAAGCACTGATTTTCAAGCATCCCTGGGAAGTCGCATTACTAGCCTGAGAATGGATACATTTGAAATTCAAGGGTTTGGAAGATTGACTCCACTCTAGTTATTTTGAAATTTTAGTCTCCCCTCTTTGATGTTAAGCAAGAAAAATTGGATACAATTCTTATTTGGGTAAGACTTGCAAGCATTTCCCTGCACTTCTAGCATAAATTAATCTTAAAATATATCAGGAATTCACTAGGCACATCCTTGGAGAACAACTATTCTTCCTTGGTTATAAGAGATATTACACTAGCTCACATTTTAGCGAATATCAAATTCTGCAAGGGTTTAGCCGAAGAAATTGACATAGGATAGGGGAATGAAAGACTTCAACTATTGGACTACGAAGGTGTCCCCTTCCAGGTAGGCAGTTTCACAAATATGGACACCTAGTTAAATATTGTGAGCTTCCCCTTCATAAGAAGGTGAAGAAATCCTTCATATCGATACATGGTGGCGGTTACAAGGTATCCTCTCACACTATGTAGGATCTAGAGGTTCAAATATTTCCTAACATCCAAGACTAGCTGGAAAAGCTCCATTTTGGGAGAAAACAAGAATCATAAGCAATGTCTTGGTACCAAGCGAAGCAACTAGGACCTGTGAAGGTGCTTTCTTTAATCCTTCCCTATCTGTAATTTTCCATGATTTTAATGATGGAAGCGTAAACCATGCTCTCAATCATGTAAGCATTTATGAGATTTCAACTGAATATAATGCATCCCTACCACCTTATCAGTCATCCCATTTCAAACCCTCTCCCACTTTGGTTATATGCCCTTGCCCTAATTTGAAGAATGATCATTCCTCACCTATGTCCATTTTTCCCCTCCCCCTCCCTAAAATATTTGAAACCAATGTTTTTCTATGTAACATTCATTCCTAGGTGGTGGTACCCCAGAAGGAGGGCATTCTCTGGCGTCATGGCCAACTTTCCCTCTCTACTATGAAAGGTAGAGATCGGGGTACAAAGTCACACCCAACTAAATCCAAAGAAAAAGCACGCACATACCTAGTTATTGGTAAGCAATTATCCATCAAAGGGGCGCTTAAAGAAAATCCTACCCCAAAATGGGTTCCTAAATGAATAAACTCTCTTTCAACTATTGGGGTTTAACATGTTCCCATAGAAAAACTTCTCTCAAGCAGCTTGTGGAATTTAGTGATCCAGATTTCATCCTCCTTTAAGAAACCCTAAAAAATGGTGACTCTATAATCAAATTCCTTGAAATTCTTTTGGTTGGGTGGAGCTTGTTGACTTCTGATGCTTGTAGATGATCTAGGGGGATAGTCATGCATTTGAAATCTAGACACATCCAATTTTTAAACCTATGGAGCTTAGATTTAGGCCTGGGAGTTGAGGCTTTTTCTAAGGATCTCAATAACCATTTCACATTGTTAAATATATATGGGCTATCTCAAACCGAAAGGAGTTGTGGGACAAGCTCCTCAATAAATAATTTTTCAAGTCTAACTCTTAATTATCAATGGTGATCTAAATTTCTCCCTTGGTCCTTATGAATCTTGTGATCTCAGGGAAAGGACAAAACCCCTCGCTGACCATTGCAATAATATGTTGTACTGGAGTAATCTGGTGGATGTAGAACCGACCAAACTTGTTGCCACCTGGTGGAACCATCGAAAATGGGATGATAGGGCGGCCAACAGAATTGATCGGTTCCTCCTTTTATAAGCCTTGGTGGATAAGCTTGCCCTAATCAAATAGTGGACTAACATAGGGGAAGATTCATACCACTCCCCCATATACTTGGAAATTAAAGGAACATATCTCAAGCTGACTAGCCCCTTCAAGATGAACTCCTAGATAAAAGATGAGGATTTTTTAACCATTGTTAATTCTCACTCTAGCCCCAAGGGTTAGCTCAGTTGGTCGAGTTCGCATTCATAAGTACCTCGCCAGTTGGGAGGTCACGGGGTCAAATCTCCTCGAAGCCCTTAGGGTTAGGCCTTGCTTGTTTGGTCGACGAGTAGATCCCTTCAGGTTGATCTGCCTGGATTTTTCCATTGGATGTAGTGGCTACCCAGTGTCCGTGAATCACCCTTAAAAAATTATTATTTCTCATTGGAAATCCTTTGACCCCAACTCGGGATGTCCAGTTGCTACCCAATTCAAATCCAATTTGAAATTGATCAAACAAAAAATGAAAGAGGGAAAATATGAAGAAAATGTCTGAAATCCAAGATTTGAGGGTGATTAAAAATCAATTTTAACCACTCAAGTCGAGGAAATATTAAACTCTCTAGGCACTTAAGAGGCTCTCGTCAACCTAGAAAAAAGGGAAAAAGAACTCATAAACATTAGGGAGGAGGAATGGTGCCTAAAAGGTAGTGCCATTTGGCTGGAAAGGGGAGATGAAAATACTAAGATTTTTTAGGCTTTTGGAAAGGGAAGCAAAACATCTAACATCATTGTGATCCACCAAGATAATGTTGGCATGGAGATATCGAATTCTGAAGGCCTAATTTCCATGTGGAAGAGTCACTCAGAAACCTTTTTCGTGCTACCAAGGGTGTCACAATTGCAGAAGTTATCTGACTCGTCCAACTCTTTCCTAGATTGGTCAATGAAAAGGAGAGTAGGGAAATCATGGAATGAGTATCAAAGGAGGAACTTAAATTGGTGTTGTACATATTTTAGAAAGAAAAGAGCCCGAGTCGAGATGGGTGGGCTATTGAATTATTTCTGGGTCGACATGATAGATTGGGAAATGATCTCCTAGCAGTGGTTGAAGAATCCATAAAGGAAGGGAGAATGCATCCTACTTTTAAATCGACCTTTATTTCCCTTATCCCCAAGGTGGACCATCCTATAATCTTTGTTAATTTCTGTCCCATTTTCTTATGCAATGATATACAAGGTCATAACCAAAATTATTGCTTCCTGGCTCAAGCCTATCCTCTTTAAATCCATATTCATAGAATAATGTGCCTTTCTGGAGGGGAGATAAATCCATGAAGCTATTGGAGTGGCCAAAGAGGATATAAATAGAATTAGAACTCATATTTTTGAAGAGGGTTATCATCAAAATTGACCTATCAAAATCCTATGATAAAGTTAAATGGATTTATATTAGGCTTCTACTAACCTATGTGGGTTTCAGTCTAGATTTTATCATGTGGGTTATGAGTTATATTCAAACAGTCTACTTTGTTGTTCTTATTAATGGTTCAACATATCCATTCTTTCATGCCCAAATAGGGCTCTGTCAAGGGTGACTCCTCTCCCCACTATTGTTCTTGTTAGTAGCAGATGGGCTTAGTTGTCTTCTGGTAGAGGCGAAAAGGTGTGGGACTTTCATGGAACATTTGTTGTAAGGACATTGGCTATCATGCACCTCCTCTTCATCAATGACATTTTTGTCTTTTGAAATGGGTCTCTAAGGGAGGTAAACATGTTATTGGAGACTCTCTCTCTTTATGGGAAAGCCACGGGTATGACCATAAACAACTGCAAAGCTACAATATCTTATTAGAATTTGGATGAGGAGGAGATTGGTTATATTTCACAGCTCCTCCCATATTAATATAAGCTTCTGGAGGAGGGCCTAAAGTACTTGGGGTTTTAGCTTAAACCAAACAACTACAATGTAACATAAAAACTTACGCTGAAACACGAAGACTGATAGCTTGTAGAATTAATTGTTAAAAATACACGAGAGGTATTTAATAATAATTTATTAATATATATATATATATATATATATATATATATATATATATATATATATATATATATATATATATATATATATATATATATATATATATATATATATATATATATATATATATATATATAAATGTATAATATGATATGAATGTTACAATGATGCCCTGCTTTTATACTTCAGTAGGTGACTTTTCGTGAATGGGCATGTCTTTTTTAGACATGCCTTTTCACCTAACTTAATGATTATTTAACCTAAATAATATTTAATTATTTAACATTTGTATTTATTTTATTTATTTAATTGTTATGAATTATATTCATAACATAGCCCCTTCCTTCAGAAGCTTTGTCCTCAAAGCTATATTGCTGGCAATTCTTCTCTAGTTGTTGCTGTCTCGGCATATGGAAGGTGGAAGGTCTCTGTGATTGGTGGCTCGATAGTAATTCTATGTTGAATCCAAGGTTGTTGTTAAACACACATGGACAACACAAAAGATATGAAGGATAAATCATGCAATGCAATTTTTATTAACAATTGATTTACATTTATAGTACAATATCTGACTCTTGGGTTTCAGATCCCAAGGTCTCTTGGACTCCTTTTGTCCATTCGACTTCCACACTAACCCACTTAGGATTAGGTGTCCAACATTCCCCCCTTAATCCGAAGGGTTATGTATGAGTCCAAGAAGAGAGCTGTAATACAAAATGTGCAAAAAATGCATGGCAACACTAGGCTGAATGTGCTCTATGAAATGTTGGTAAAAAGGCCGGTGGTTTAAGGATGACCACCAACACTGGAACGCTTAGTGCAGTTCCCGGAACTCTTCCAAAACTGGCAAGAAACTGAAGTTTTCTGCTAGAGGAAGTGATCCTATTGTTTTAAAGAGGGAAACCTTCAACCATGAAAGGGAGGTCTCACCCCGCATAAAAGGTAAAACTTCAACCTGAAAAGGGAAGTCTCAACCTGTGATGGTTTAAGGATGACCAACAACTCTGGAATGCTTAATGCAATTCCTGAACTCTTCCAAAACTGGCAAGAAGCTGGTGTCTTCTGCTAGAGGAAGTGTTCTCAATCTGTGATGGTTTAAGGATGACCAACAACTCTGTAATTCCTGGAACTCTTCCAAAACTGGCAAGAAGCTGGAGTCTTCTGCTAGAGGAAGTGTCCCAGATTGCCAACTGAAGGCATGTTCAGGCATCTTTGTCTCTGGCTACAACTCTGAAACTGGTGTGGCAGGTTGTGGCTCAGGCTCGCTTGATGTGACTTTGAAGCTTGTAGATGACCATCATTTCCCCCCCTGTCAGGTACAAGGTGAGAAGATGGAGAAAACTCAACTGCAAGACTGTTCAATACTCTGGAACAAGTTCTGATATGTGTTTGGAATATCTTCTTGGCTGTTGATGCCCATTGCCAAGAAGCGATCCATCCAAGATGAATCTTTGTTCTTGCAGGACGTTTATTTCTGAAGCATCTGTGTGAAGAATGGCTGGTTTTATGACAGTGCTTACATGGATGAAGATCAAAACAATGATCTTTCAGATGGCCAACTCGGTCACAGTGTTGGCATTTCACGATCTGTTGTTTTTTTTGTTGTTGTTGCTGTGGAAGAGGGGCAGTATCTGGAACAACTAGAGTTGAAATGTCATGAGGAGTAGGTGCATTGTCACGAGGAGCAGGTGAACTGTCATAAATGAATCCAACACTCTGATTCTCAATGGGCTTGGCATAGTTTGGAATATGAAAGGACAAGTCCTTGTCATATCCAAGACCAGTTCTGTGCTTGTTGTGGACAAGCTGTTCCCAAGGTCTGATGATGGGCTTGGGAAGTGCAGATTGAGTTTCTGCATCTGCATGTACAACTGCTGCTTTATTGGATTCTGGATCTGATTCAGCCTCAATGTTACTAATTTCACCACTTGCTGGTTTAATCTTGAACAACATATTGTTTTGATCAGAAAACAATTTGGAATGACAAATTTTTTGAAGCTCATCTTGTTGGAACTGAGATTCTAGTTGCAAAAAATCAATCTTTTCTTGTGCATATTGCAGACATGTCTGAATTTCTGAGAGAGATCCTTTGCTGATTTTTAATGTGTCATCAACAGTAGATTGTATAAGAGTTTTCATGAACTCTAATACTTCACTGATTCTGGCCATCTGTCTTAATGCAGAAAAATAATATCTACTCACAATACACAACAATATCCTTATAAGTGTGCAGCAAATGATCAGTGTGCAACAAGAAGCAACAGGTAGAATTCGAAGATGCTGAAACCGGAATACGAGAAAGCAAACTAGATAATGCAGATTCGTTCTTATTGAAAACTTTTATATCTCAACACTTGATATAGACATATAATCTCAGTAATAGCTCATCAACATTGTCTCTGGAATATAAGTTTTATAGAGTATCAAAAAACTGCAGCAATGTCTCTCAAGCAGTTCCTTCTAATGCTTAAGTAGGTCTTCCACCTCCAGCTATTGCAAGTACAGTTAAAAAACCACTAATCAAGTTTTATTGCCTCAGGACAATGACAGCTCCAACGTGCATTCGATCTGCAATTAATCTACTCTGGAATCGCTACCAAGGAGGTCAGACTGCTTCAACAATCAATCAGTGCAGCTTCAGAGTTGCTTCATGCTTTCATATCCGGCCGGTTGATTATTTAGTGCAGTGCTAATGGCGGCCAGGGAGTTGATGCGGAATTTCCTTCGTTTCGTTTGGGAAGGAAGTCTCATTAGAACGTTCATTCAAACTTTAGAGGAACGCCTTGCACAACACGGAGGAAACGTGGAATCCAATCAGAGTATCGTCGCTGGTGAAGAACTTCCCAACTATGGAGACGTAGTTTCTGAGGACTGGTTTCCTCGGTTGTACCAACGAATCGAATCTATCATTGAAGTGGAAGGGCCATTAAGGTTCATGGAACTTCATGTAGCCCTTGAAAGCCGTCTGGAAGGTACCACACTCAGAGCAAATGAAGCATTAAATCTCTTGGCAAATTTTACAAATAGATATCCCCACGACTATATGGCACATATGACTGAACTCTTCGCGGTGATTTACAAAGAGCTAACGGGAACTGTTTCTGAAAGATGACCCTGAAAATGATTATAGCAGTTATGGCTCAGCTATTGACGTATGGCTCAGCTATTGACGTATGGTCGAAGCAACCGACCCCACTAAAATCCCCTTCACACGAATTTCTGAGCTAGGGCCGGTAAGCCACCAAATGAGAGAGATTGAAGGGACACTACATCTGAATGAGCTGAGGGAATCAGCTTAAAACATTAGAAAAAACAAAACCTTGCCTTTGGATTCTTATTGATGTATACAGCTTAAACTTTTCTGCGGGAACTTGTAATCGCCGTGAACTGAGCAATAAAAAACGCGCATTTAACACAACATCATTCAAAGCTTCGTTTTCTGCTAGAAACAGAAAGATATTTAGAATCTACAAACTCAGGCTCAATATCATATAGAAACCGAGATATAGTTGTCCAAACCGATATAGGGCACATATAATTCTCTGCTGGAGACCGGACAGCGTCTTCACATGTCTCCAAGTAGCACGTGTCCATTCAGCGCAGCTGGTGCTAGCTACTAATCACAGGTCAGTCGGATAAAATAACCATACACAGCTACAAATAATGATCCGAGTCACTATAGAAACTGATTTGTCTTGAGTTAATGCAAAAGCCTTCAAGCGATATGCATGTATCTTCTACCACATTAAAAGGGTTTCTCAGAAGGGAGAATTCGTGAACGATTTCTGCAAATGGCAAATCCTCCATCTTGACAAAGAATCATACATATCTACTCTGTAGCTCTGGATATGCTCTCAAACATATACGTCTTGTTCTTTATTTATATTTTGCGGGCTCGGATAGAATCTTCCCCGTGTTAGAACGCGAACGCTGATGGCCGGTTGGCGCTTGCCCTAAGAACACAATGACACAATGGAATTTGCAGAGATGGCCATCATGTGCATAATGGTCTCCGTCTCCGATAACTTTAACTTTAACACACTCTAACAAAGTATGAATCTTGTTACTTCTTATGGGAAGATATGAATTGGAAACACAGTAGTGCAAAATCTACAAGCACAAAGTTCTTCATAGCCATCTATTAATGGAATAACAGACATGCGCACACCAGGTGTAATATCGCCCCGCTGCCGCTAGACTAGTTGTTCTTCATAGCCAATACAGTATGGCATAGGTATACTCCATATCACCTGCTCATCGTCCAAACTATTGTCTAAAAAATCATAAATTGTATGCACAACTTCCTAAAATTTCGATATGAAGGCCAGATAAAACATTGAATCACTCAACAAAATAGATTCAATCACGCACAATGCGTATCACTTGATGGTAAAGTTTTTGAGTGCTGCGAGAAGACATGTACACAGGAGAGAGAATGAAAAGGTTTACAAAGACACTCGTCCTCTGATTTCTAGTTCCACAGTTAATTCGAGGCACAAGATTTTCTAGCAGAATAATATCATCCCATGAATAATATCTACATTCATCATAATCTAGTCAACAAGAATAAAAATGAAGGAGCGTTACGTCAATAAAGACTGTCAAAATTCCAGGAGTGCAGGTCACAGAGTAGCACGCAGGATAGTGTGTTACATAGAATAATGCAGAGCATCAAACCACTGTAATTTCAGGAGCAAGGATAAAACTGATTTGAGCGCACAGTCACCACAGTGAGCGTTGAGAAGTCAAATAATCAAGAGAGGCGTTAGAACAGTTAGCGCAGAGCGACCATCGGAACCAATGGGAGAGCGACAGGCTGAGCGTTTAGACTGAGAATGGCAGAATATATAAAACGCATAGCTGACAAGCGTAGAGATACAAAGATGTCAGTCAGGAGTAGCGCGTTAGCAACAGAAACGTACACAGTGACAGAGATAATGAAGACCACATCAGCGCTATTCAAGGCAGCTCAGACACAGGATTATGGGCAGAGGTGCAGGACTGACATGCACATAACAGGCCACATAAAAACAAGCGGCTCTGATACCATGTTAAACACACATGGACAATACAAAAGATATGAAGGATAAATCATGCAATGCAATTTTTATTAACAATTGATTTACATTTATAGTACAATATCTGACTCTTGGGTTTCAGATCCCAAGGTCTCTTGGACTCCTTTTGTCCATTCGACTTCCACACTAACCCACTTAGGATTAGGTGTCCAACAGTTGTATTCCATTTTTTTTATTATTTATAATATATATATATATATTTTAATAACAAGTCTAATTTTTTTTTTTTTTTTTTTTTTTTTCATTAACTCATTTTTTTTTTGCACAAATTATATATATATATATATATATATTCTTTATAACTTACCAAGCCCTGACCAAATCACCCTTTCCGAATTGATACTGGACAGAAGACGCGTCCTTTGAAAAACCCAACACTTGAACAGGCCACGACGTTTATGACTGGACGGATGTGTTAAATGGCAACGTAGATAGTTCCAATTCCTAACTATTCAAACGACACAGCCTTGGGGTGTTAAAGGCCCGAAGTAGACATCGTAGAACACAGTCATGACCCACCGTGACTGAACTCCTTGACAACAAACAGGTAAGGTGGTTATGATCGACGGTAGCAGGTAAAGTAAAAAATACAACGGGGAAAGGGTGTAGTGGGTATGTCGACCACGGGGAGCAGCAAACGACAGGGAAGGAGCTGGGATTTTGCAACGGAGACAGATAGGTGCAGGTGAGGACAAGAAGCGGGAATGTGGATGAACATACGCAGATACCGAGAAGCGACACACATTCGCTTTAAAAACTGTAGTAACAGGGTTCCCTATCGACACAATGGTGGCCAAATGGAAACGTTGAATATCGGGTGTTGTCAGCAGATAATCCATGCGGACGGACGTCGGGGCGGGCAGAGGAGCGATAAACCGCGCAGATTGGAGTCGGGGTGGGCTGAGGATGGTAGATAGACAAACGTGAATAGGACAGTGGACGTCGAGGTCACACATAGGGAGACGCATAATGTGAAATGGTTATGGGAGTTTCGACCTCATTAATTCTCCCAACTTTGTTAAATTTTCATTAAATCTAAAGAACTAAAATAACTCAAAGTCTCCAATGCTCGTATCGGAGTTTCTGGAGCAGGTGGGTCCATAAATTCAAAGTGTACTAAATCGTCAATCCCTAACTTTTTTAGATTAAGAACCACATTTCCTAGATTGGAACGTAAATTCTCAGGGTATGTCTGTGCTTGAAGACCATTACGGAAACTCTTTTTTGTATTATGTTTGAAGCATTTTCTTGGTTGTGTTCTAGCCGCACGCCCTGATATTTGATGAGAACTTGCCTTCAATATTGTTGAAACTTGTAAAGGCTCCACATGTATTCTAGGGTTGTACACTTTTTTCTTCGCAAAACCAAGATCAATAACATAAACTATCCCATCAATTGTCAAGGATGTTTCTGCAATGTTAATTGACACCACAACTTTTCTTCTCGGAGGACCACTTTTCCTCAATGGTGGTGGAGCTGGTTCAAAAATATTTTGCTGCATTGCTGGGGGTAGGGTTGAATAGTATGGAACTGATTTCACAGGCCCAACCTGATCAACCATGTTCTGAATCTCTTTTGTAATTTTCATGCATGCATATTCTATTTCCTCTTGTCCAGTAAGAAAAACCAGTATGTCCTCATGTGTTTCACACGTATGTATCTGTACAACTATCCTATGTGCTCTTATGAACTCTTCAACCATGAGAATAAGATTACCTCTAGTTACACGATGACAAGAGATAGTGAAAGGATGCAATGGAGTGGTTATGGGTATTGCTTCAAAATCAATTGCAACTTCTATTTTAACTTGTTGATGTACATTTATTAATCCACTAGTTTCTTGAGAAACCTGTAGAATATCAACATTTTGATCGAATTCTTCTTCTTTTTCTTCTTCCACATTTTCCTCTTTGTCATCTTCACTGTCTTCTTCATTGTCGCTATTATCTTCCTTATTATTGATTTCCTTTGGACATGCTTTAACTTCTATAAATGATTTTTCTAAATTCTCAAATGCTTCTTGAATGTCACTAAACTGCTCAATGCATTCAAGACATGAACGTAATGGTACATTATGTGGTGAACAACTTTCAAAGACCTGCATGATTATATCGTGTGCCATGGCTCCGGTACCACTATAACCTAAAAAATTACGCTGAAACACGAAGACTGATAGCTTGTAGACTTGTTAAAAATACACGAGAGGTATTCAATAATAATTTATTAATATATATAAAAATGTATAAGGTGATATGAATGTTACAGTGATGCCTTGATTTTATACCTCAGTAGGTGACTTTTCGTGAATGGGCATGTCTTTTTTAGACATTCCTTTTCACCTCACTTAATGACTATTTAACCTAATTAATATTTATATTTATTTAATTTTTATGAATTATATTCATAACATACAACAAGGAAGATTGGTATTGGCTGATTGCCAAAGTGGGAAAAAATTTGAAAAATTAGTGTCTAAAATGGCTATCTATAACTAAAATATGTTTTAATAACAATCCCCATATATTGGATGTCTCTTGCATGGATCCCCAAAGATGTCATGGAAAAAATTAGAAGAATTTTCTCAAACTTCCTTTAGGCAGGGAAGCAGGAAACTTGGGTTAAATGGGATAAAATTATTATGCAAACACTCCTGGGAGGTTGGGGCCTAAAGCACATTCTCTTATTTTAAAAATCCTTAGTTGAAAAATGTGGTTGGAGTTTGACTTGACGCAAAGCTTATTGACATCAATATTCATTCAAAATTACATCACTTAAAGCTCGGTGGAAGATTGGATAAGAAGGGTGGATAAGCCAAGGGCCAATATCTTAGTGATCTGGAGGCTTGTCCTTATCTCTTTTGATACCAATGGCAATGAGATGGCATGGAGGGTTGGCAGAGGTGACAGAGTGATACTTGGTCTCAATCCATGGCATGGAAATGTTCGAGTTCATTTGCTACCCCTTCCTCTAACAAATTCTCTTAGAGATAGAGGATACTCAAAACTTGCTCATATTGCTAGCCCCTCAAATTTATCGATTTGGAGTCAAGGATGGCTATCTAATAAAGATCTGGGATTAACGGAGGAGTGAAAAGATGTATGGAAAGGCTACTTGCAAGCTTTGTCATATGGTCATATAAGACTGACATAAAGAGATGACAAACTAATTTGGAGAATCTCCCCTACAGGAAAACTACACCCCCAAGCTTGGATATATCTCCCTAATGGCTGATCGAGTTTTAGCGGATTAGAAATGGTGGTAGAAATCAATTTGGAAATCTGAGCGTCCTACTAAATCAAAATTTCTCGTGTTTTCTAATGGAGAAGAAGGTCCCACCTGGGATGTCCTACAAAGAATATTTATGATTGGGTCGGGATGGTGTTCCTTATGTAAAAATAATGATGAAAATGCAACACATATGTTCATGACATGCCCATTCTATCAGTAGGTATGGAAAGAGTGAAGAAGTGCCTTGGATCACACAAGCCCATGAGAAGGAGAGGATTTGGAGGAGACCTAGAAGGCATGGCTTTCAAGTCCAATATGTCGTGCCCTCAAAGCTCTCCCCCTAATCATACGTTAGGGAGTGGTTGGATAGGAACAAGGCCATTTTTCAAGACAAACTCTTGGTACCTAAACATATAGTTGTTGAATTCCTAGTTATCTTAAGTCATTACCCATAAGAAAAAAGCCTTCCTCCCCCTCGGAGTAGTAAGGACATAAATTATCGATCAAACCAGGTCATGGCATATTTTGATGGAGCCTCTAGCAATGACAGATAACCTAGTGGAGGAGGTTTTGTCCTCTTTATTTCTAAAGTTCATTATTTTCAGGTAAATTTGGGTTTTGGCCAAGGGAACAACAACCAAACAGAATTCCTAGCTTGTAAAAGCTTGTTGCTTTTTGTTCTTGAAAAAGGATGCACTCAAATTCATGTTTTCGGGGAATCTATACTCACAATCAATTGCCTCAACAAAACACAAGTATGCAGGAACATATTACTCGTGCCTATTCTGGAGGAAACCATGCGGCTAACTGATTCTTTCATTTCTTTTACATGTTATCATATTTACATCGAGAGGAACAGGGTAGCAGGTCACCTCTCAAAAGAGGGTATAAGGGAGAAGTATAATGGGTAGGCCTATGAGTTTTTTCCTGGATAATACAGGGACAATCCTTTTGAGTCAACAAGAGCATAAATCCCATAGGCTCCAAATCATTATTCTCATTTTGTGTTTTATGTTTCAACTATACAATTAGTCTTTTTATTACTGGGTGGATCAGTTTCTCACCCCACCTTAGATGTAATTAATAATACTTATGTTTTGTTTTAAATTTTTGGTCAATGGTTGAATATTATAGATAAAAGAATCTCCTTTTTATGAGCTCACACAATAGTTTTTCAACAAAAATGAATACACATAAAGTGTGTATATACAGATTGCAATTTTCAATCATTTCTCAAATGAATGAAATTACAGTTTTTTTGTTTTGTTTTTTTTTTTTCTTAGAAAAATAACTAGTATTTTACATACTTAATTAAAAATAAATAAATAAGTATATAAAAATATTAATTAATATTTCCTTATACACTCTTTTATAATAAAAATATAATTTCTCACTCTATATAATTTTCATAATAAAAGCATGCTTTCTTGCCTCCATTAAGAAATTTAAAACAAGCGCTTTATCTATATATATATATTCAAAAATGTTTTTTCATTACAGAATACTCAACATAATTTTAAATATTATATCAGTCTAAATGTATTAAGGTAGTAACCCCAATGGAGGTGGATGGTCAGCGAAATGGTGGGGTCAGGGGGCACCACCCACTCCGTCGAATCCCAAGGCTCATAAAGAGGGGGGGTGGCATGGCATGCCCCCCTCCCCCCCACCAATGCACCATACATGTGGCATTGAGATTTAAATCACGGTGGGCCTTGATTGTAGTTTCATGATCCATCCCTGCGGCTACTTGTCGATGAAGGTGATTTGGTGCATCAAAGGGTGGAAAGTTAGGCTTAAGGATGGCCCTATAAGCCATTCCCAAATTATATGAAGGCCATTTCCTATTCCAGTGGTTGTATTCCATGAGACTTTGTGGCTAGAAAAAGCATGAAGGTCGTCGTAGGGGCCCTAGTGTTGTGAAAACTTTGTACTCCTGGAAGGTGTTGGTTGTGGACGAGGCTTGGCAGAAGGTTCATAATTGTGTTGCGAGCCTACACTTGAGCTTACCTCTCTTCACTTGATTTTTTTTATGAGGTAACTTAGAGACCCTAGATGGCTTAGTATACAATTTATGTTGTAGTGATTTGTTGGTTGAATTTTAGGTTCTAGCTCCTCCCTTATTTTATTTTATGTGTTGGATTTTGTGTTGTACTTGGTTGACTACATTTGGATTTGTGTTCTCTATATTGGTTCAAGTCTTGTGTGTTCGGCCTAGAAGACAAGTTGCAGGTTGTTGGGTTTTCCTTTATTGGATATCTCCTCCATGGCTTCACATTAGCCTGGTTGAAGCAGTGTTGTTTGTCTTGTGTTGGATTTATTTGAGGTTAGGGGGATTTCACCTTTATTTATTTCCTCGGGACCATTGAAAGTTGTGGCCCATAGGCTCTGCTAGTGTCAAGTTAATCCTATGACATTACTCTTTCTTGGTGGCATAGAAGGCCCTTCTCTTGGGATTTATTTGTGAATTCTCTAAGCTTTGTTTCACTTGGCACCTGGCTAGCCTTACCATGCCACATCATCGTTCCCGAGCCCAACGAGGTGTTGGAGAGAGGGGACAATCAAGCAGGCCTCGACTAAAGGCGTAGGCCTAGGTGAAGGCAATGACTTTTCAGGTTGCAAATTCACCCAACCTACATAACGACACTCATTGCTTGAGGGGTTTGCTTGAAGAGAATTCCAATCATTATGTGATTCTAAGTTTATCAACGAATTTTCTTGTGGGATCCCAGACATTATAAATATTAGCGGGCATAGATTTCAACACCTCCATTCACTCACTCGACATATGCAACTCAAAACACTTTTGGAGACACTCCTAATGTAAAGGCATTATGACGACAATGCAATTATCTCTTTCAGGAATGAACTTCAGAGGAACCAATGCCATATGTAGGACAACTTGACTCATCTTCAATGAAACCATTGTCGCATGCAGGAAAGCCTGGAACGTTTAGATGACCGATTGGCCCATATGGAAAAGCATGTACATTGTGAATTTCAACCTCTGCCTCCCATTGGCTCTAGACCGAAGAATCTTTCTATGGCAATTTCATCATAATCCTAATGGAAATTTGTTGTGTCTTGATCTTATTGGTATTTTGGTTTTGTGTTCCCCTTCGGTTTTGGACTGCAAACTCTTTTTGGCATGGTGTAATCATTTTTGAAAACTACCTACTAGCCAACAAATCTGGTAAGAGTGAGGTTGGTAGGATTTTGCAAAACAGTGGACAACGATGTAATATTTCCATATAAATAATTTTTTTTGACTTAAAAAAAGAAGATATATATATATATATATATATATATATATATATATATATATATATACTAAAGTTTTAATTAATATTAAATTATAAATTTATTAAAAAAAATTCAATCTAATTTAAAATTATTTATCTATTTCTTATATGTATTATAAAGATAATAAGATAAAAATAAAATAATTAGTTATTTATATATGTGAGAATTTGTATTAAGTAAAATTTGCATTACATCAAATTATATCATAACAACTAACTTGCTTCAATTAAAAGAAACTTCAATCCATATTATATTATATTATTATATATATATATATATATATATTATTTTTCATTTCACTTTCAAAAGTGAACTCCATATAACCTAAGCATCATATAAAATCAAAACATCTTGGGTTGAGCTTATTTCAATATCCTGGTTTGGGTCATTTAAATTTGAAACAAGTAGATGACGAGAGCTTATTATAATACTGATACAAGAGTGTTGAACTTCGTTGTGCTAATGTCATTCGAATATATTCCACTTTCAGGGGAATGGTGTTGATTCATCTTCCAATTTATGAATTAAAGTATGATATTCAATCAATGTTTTCATTGAAGATGTTAAGTTGGAGACCAATGGATTATGATTCATCTAAAAGGCGAGAATTTTTTCTTGTATTTTTTGCAATTGAATCGGTTGAGAATCATCCATTGTTGTATTGTAACCAAAGGAACACTAAGGAATTCTTTTATTATCCAGGTGTAGATCAATATCGATCAAATCCATTGCACAAACCAATAACACTATTGCCCAAACACATTGTATACGATCAAGTAGTTGTGGAATGGAACAAGTGTCTAGATATAGAACCTCCACCTTAAATTTCAAATTAGTTTCCAAGAAAATTATAAAAACATAATCAAACTTCAAATGCCTTGCATACCCCAACTTACATCCAAATATAACTGTGTAAATCAAAAGAAACCTAAGTGATATCCAACGATAAAAAACCCACAAAGAGAAGTCAGACCCACAAAACAACAACATAATTCAATTTCCCATCATACTTGATCATAGACATAAGAATGTGAATGGCATACCTGAGGGGAGATTCATTGAGTACTGAGCACAAAGAGGATAACCCCAGATGAGGAAGAAACTAAACCATCCTACAACCTTTGAATTAATTTTAACTCGTTGAGCTTGAAGCATTGAAATATGTAACTAGGTTCAGTCTTCAAAATGACATATGTAATCATGATTTTATGTAATGAGAAAAATAAATTAATTATTGTTGACCTTGAGGTATGGGTTTCATGCTCAAGAGGAATTTACTTTTATAGGTAAAGCTCCCATTGAGAGCTTCTAGGGCTTATGATTCATTTTCATGTATGAAAGACCCATGTGGGCATGTTACATATTGTAAAATGAAAAATTATTTGAGTCAAAATAGAGTCAAATGACCCTCCAAGACCATGTCAAGATGCAAGATTCAAGTCGGCCTTCAAAAGAGCTAGTCGGCCTACCTAAGAAGACATGTCAACCTATTAAGGGACCCTAGGAGGCCTATATAAAGGAGGACTTAGCCTCACTCAAGGAGGCATTCATTCAAGCACAAGAAAGTTCGATCTAGACAAGAAAATAATCCTAATACCTAGCGAAGGAAGGAGAAAGAAGAGAAAAACATTCTTGGTCTGTTTTGGGCTAAATTCCTCCACATGTGTGAAGATTAGGGCATCATCCTGCAATAGAAGAAACCAAATTGCAGTCACTTAAGGGAGCCAAAGTTTGGGTCAAAGAAAGTCTATCTAGCAAGTTGAATTGTTAAGGAAAGGGAGTCAAGCCAAGTGAAGTAAGTAGGAGGAAAATATGTCCATATTCAAGCCACATGTGTGACCTAGGGTTTTTGTAGTAGAAGTTGAAATTGTAGGTCTGAACCAACAAACCAAAATTATGAGTTGTGGCTGAAATCTAAAGCAGCGTATCAAGTTTGACCAGCATTGACTTGAAGGAAGATAAGTAACGTCATCAAGAAGGAGATTTGACTTGGTCTTGGAGGGTATTTTGGTCAATGGTATAGATCTTGGAATTCATCAATTGAAGATTCTATAAGAAGAAGAATTCTTGTGCGTTTTCCTCTCAAAGTTGGAGAGGTTTTGGCCCTGGTTAATTGCCTACATCTTGTGTCTCATTGATTTTAATGTTTAGTAGTTGCTTGATGATAAAAGAACACTAATGATAATCAAGAAAAAGAATAAGCCTATCAAATAAAGTAAAAATATATCACAAGTAGTTATCAAAGTAAGAGAAATCACCTACACTTGTTTACCCTAGATTTCTCAACATGAAGAACCCGATACAATGAATAAATTATTGAGAAATCCCAAAGGAAAAATCTGGAGGACCCCCCAACCGAAAGAAATAATGCTTGGAAAGCTAGCGATCACCCATATTTATGAGGAGAAACCTTATCCATAGGCATCATTACCAATTTCTTGCATAAATGATACAATTCCCATGCAAAAAAATGTACAAACTCCAAGCTACAAAGAGAACGAGAAACATATTTATTTCTATAACTATTTTGATAATCTTCTCCACACATGTTCTTGATATATTAACACAGAACATCCGCCAAGCCAAGCTCACACAAAAAACTCATGCTCCTAAAACGTTTCTCTTGATAATTCAAATTAGCTTTAATAATTTCCCCAATCAAATCCACATTAGCATTGTTTAGGTCTAGCATAGTCGATCTTGGGGAAAAAAGATTAACAGGTGAAGACATGGATGTTGAATATCCTTCCGTTCCAACTATCTGCTTGGAGAACTTATCATTCTACCTAATGTACATTAATGCTAGCATAATAAGTGATTGATCCATTTCACAATATAACATCCTCATGCATTATTCTATATAATTGCATATCATCGTACTCACAGGGATGACAAAGGTGTGAACTAACCCCTGCCTCCTTGCACTATTAACTTCACCCATGCATGAATTAGGCCATGAACTAGTGCCACATTTCAAATGCTTTGAAAAGACTTACAGTTCTTTAGGGACCTTAGTTTCCCTTCATTCATAAACATTTAATCAAGGCCAAGAGTACAACATAATTTTCCCATTAACATCAATTACTATTATTACACCAAATACAACTATTTTATAAATGCCACAAACAAGTTAGTTACAATATGTCTCTAGAGACTTGAACCCATCTAGCTAGGGGAACGAATTGTTCACCAAACTAATCAAGCTCAAATCCTTTGGCTATATCAACTTCTTTGTTGTTATTTATTAACACGTGATAAAATTTAGTGGAGAGAAAAAGAGGGATGAGGTCTTTAATCTTCTTATCAACATTCTTAACCTTATTTTCCTAAAATAACGTACCAACAACTATATATTAAATTTTTGAATTACTATAAATAATTAAAGAAGAAAGATGAAGAAAGATGGTGATTTGTCTGTTATCTATGGTCTTTGAAGCAATGCATATACCTCCGCAAGATTATTGCTAAAAAAAATTCATACACCATGCATGCTCTATATTTCCATTAAAGTAACCCTTCCCTATCTTACACTACCCTTAAATAAATACAAATTATATTAAAAGGTAATCCTATTCACGTTAAAACCATTATAAAAGAAAATTGTAAGTCGAAATTCTATTCATTCTTCAAAAATATGTACATCGAGAGTAGCAGAAAAAAAAAGGTGGTCTCACCCTGACCAGGTTTGTTGACCACCGCATACAACATATGACAAAAGTACAAAAATGAAACTAAGGACATCGTCCAAAACTGAGAAGGCCAAAGGCACTAGAAGACAAGTAAAACATAGAAAACACCTATAGTCATGCTAGTCATCTGACATGATGGAGGTTGGGTTGTCTGGGGCTGTCCTAGGAGGAGACAAAGGTCGAAAAGAGCATTGGATGTGCTCCTCGAAATGAGCCATCCAAGACTCCAACTTCTCCACCTTCTCCGATAGCAATTTTTGTCCTCGCCAGACCACCACAATACGCTCCTAGATGTGGCATTGAAAGTAATGCAATTTATCCAAGGTAGCTCCCAATTCTGCATGTTCCTCCCATCAGATCCTTTCAGCAGTTTCCAATTGCTCCAGCAAGGATTGAATTAAGTCTCTACAATTTTCCAGGCAATAATGTTGAATGACCCTCACCAGGAACTAAAGACTCTACATCCCCTTGTCGTCCCAAGTCGCTATGCCGCCGAGCCCCACCCCTCGCTAATTTTCGTGATGATCGACCCCCGTGACCCTTTGTCAAGCCTTCATGTCCTCGACCACTCCGCACACCAGCCACCATCCTCCAAGAGCTTCCCGCTGACTTGCCACCCCGATGAGCCACAGACACCTCCACCCTTGCTCCGTGTTCTGAAATTGAGAATCTCGGTCCCCGCGTCTCGCTGACTTGCCACCCCGATGAGCCACAGACACCTCCACCCCTTGCTCCGTGTTCTGCAATTGAGAATCTCGGTCCCCGCATCCCGCTGAGCAGGGCTTTAGAGGGAGGGAGGACCACCCTCTTCTCGGGAATGGACGCATTAACGTTGGACTAGCAACTTCACCTGTAATGTAAAAGACCCTCCAAGCACGCCCAACCCACACCCACCAGGCTCGCCGCACCCAGTGCAGAAACTAGCAGCCTCCCAGACAGGGTTGCAGACTCGCACCAACCGAAACCACACAACACCGCACAGACTCAGGAGATCCGCCACCCCACCAGTCGTGCACCCAAGGCTTGAACATAGATATGCACTGAAATTATAATTATTCAAACGTAGGAGGGTGGGAAGAAGCACAAATTTTCCCACCACACTTTGAGGAGCTCCCCCCCAACCACACCAGCAACAAGAGATCACTTCTACCTTCAAGATTCTTGATCCCTTCCCCCCAAAAGACATAGAAAACCTCACTTGGAGAATCAAACAACCTAATTACGGCCTAGAAGCCAAAAGATGAAATCCATCTACAAAACCGCCACCCCTCCCATGAGCAATGTTGTCTACATAGTCCACTCCAACCACCGAAAGACACGTAAACATAGAACACTGATACACGAATCAACCAGAAGCTCCCGAAGGCCACTTCAACAAGGAAACATAGTCGAAAACTACTCAAAAAAACACCCTTGCAGAAAGAAAGTTAACAATTTATAGAGCCAACAGCCTTGGGGTGAACCGCGTTTTCGGGGCCGCCACCCTGCCCAAAAGAAGCGACATCGCTTCCTTCTCCGGTGATCAAAGAACCAGACAAGAGCATGAAATCAAAACAAAACATAAATGAAGTCCCCATCAACCACCCTCGATCTTAGAATGATGTCTCCCATGCTGGTTGTTGAGCTAATTTGTGGACCTAAATTAACACAATTATTTCTTATCAATCCGGGTTGTTTATGCTTTGAGGCAAGTTCACTATATGTGAAGATCAGATGTAATCAAACCTTGAAATATAAGTTATTCAAAAGCTAAAAGTAATACATTCTATAACTCTAATTCAATCAACTTAAAAAGACAAAAACATTGAAAGGGTTCTTGACCTCAAGAAGTCCACCTTCACCTCAATTATCACTTAATGAGTCAGAGATTGAAACCAAAAGCCTAAGATGGATAAATTGTTAATGAAAGAAGCTCTTAACTTAAGAGACACATAAGGTATTCCATCATAATTCATTCATCTCAATATCCAAATCTCAATGAAAAACTACTTGCATGCAAACAAAAGAAACAATTTTGATTCATCATTTTAGCAGAAGGGATGCCCAACTTGAACACCTGTTTTTCCAACTTAATAAAGTGATGAATAAGCTATTAACTTAATGAAATAAATCACTATGCATAAACCATAAAGAAAACTGAAATAAAGCTTTGAAAAACTAGTGCTATAATCAACGAGATTACAAGGAAATGAAACTAGTTAACAAGGAAGTGTACTTAGCTTGGAATGGGGGCCCTCCACCCTTGCCTTGCACACTTTGAGAGGTGATATGAGAAGCTTAAATTCAGTCACACATCCATAGCATTGAACAACAAAATAATAATAACACAAGTCTTCAAATTAACTCCTCAATCCAAAGATGTCACAGCATAAAAGTATATCACAAAATCAATACATAAGCCATCAAAGTTTTGGCTTTAAATAAGAAGTCTCATGAACAAACTGATCTATATTCACTCAAAAAAAACCATCTACTCTCATCCACCTATCTAAGTCGAATTCATTACTCCCATCCCAAGAAAGATGACCATTCCTATGAAATCTCAAAACTGCCCTATTTCTATGGGATTCCTGAATGACTAGTCATGGTTGACTAGCACCAAATGGGCCTAATAAAGCTTGTTCTGTTCGAACTAAGCATTGCTGGCTTAATCCTAGTTCCCAAGCTGTTCATCCATGCATTCCATTCGTGCCTAAGTGTCCTGCAACCATATCAACCACAGAGCTATTAAAGGAATTTCTGAATCTGCCAATTTTGCACTAAAAACCAAAATTTCATAAAAACTTTAGAAATTGAAAAATTAAAATTAAATACCTGAATGGATATCAAATATACATCAAAATGGGATAAATGAAGGGAAAATGGATGGAAAATAGATGGATAAGTAAGTTTCTTTGAGCAAAAATAAGACCAAAACTAAGGCCCAACATCTCTCCCTTGCTTATCATCAAGCATGTCCCCATTCTTGCTTGCTCCTCTTTGACCTCCGTCTTTCTGTAGTAGATGCTGTACCTGTAGATGCTTCCTGTTGTGTTGCCCTGGCCAAACAATCTAGACCTGTGTCATGTATCTCCCTAAACAAAGCTGCCTTGACTTTTTGTTTTTCATACTTTGCCTGCCACATGTTCTTTTCCTTTAGCCATTTAAATGCTTGCTTAGAAAGTAGATCATTTTTCCTTTTCAGCCTCTCCAATTCTTCATTTAATTTTTCATTTGCCTTAATCAATTTAGCATTATCTTTCTTATTTGCCTTGTTTTCTTCTTTTAATTGTTTCACCAAGATTTTGCTAATTTCCAATTGGTCAGTTAAATCCCTGATTCTTCCCAAATTGATTTCTCTCTCAAAATCTTGTGTTGTTTTCATTAGTGATGCTGCTGCTGCATCATCATATGAAGAATCCTTCTCAAATACCTCTTTTGCAATATCATTTTCTACTTGCTGCCTTGGGGAATATGTTTCTACTTCCTTGTCTAAATCAATGGGACTTTTATTCCTAAATCTTCTAGGAATAGACATAACATATGTTTCATTTTCTTGCATGGCCATGCTATTATGTTGTTTGGCTCTTGTTCTAGGATACAAGGGTGAGTTCATCAATCCTCTGTTTTCCTGCTCTGTTTTATCCTGTACCTCATTAACCAGTTCAATGAATTGATTTTTAGAATGAATTCTCGCCACACTATGCCCTGTGATCTCACCTGATACTCAACTAGGATTTTGATTAATCCTTGGTGGTAAATCTGTCTTGCTTTAGGCCTGTGTTCATGTTTGACTGTTTCAATCATTCTCAAAAGGCTCCTATATAGGAAATAAGGCAAGTTAATCCTATCCTCCCCTTTTATATGCTGCAGAAGTCTGACATGATACAAGTGGGCCACGCTATATCCTCTATCACAGGTCAAAAACTTTTGGATAACCAAAACCAACTCACCCCATGGTTCATTAAACCATTCCCTGGGTATCCCTTTTGTTCTATCAAATGTCCCTTTCCGGTTCTTCTCAAGAAAGAAAGTCCAAGCTTTCTCCTTGAAGTGCAGGCCTTTGTAATACTTCTCACCTATCATGGGTAGATCTAAAGCTTGGGAAAGATATTCCTGGGTTACAGGAATAATGACATCTCCCACCCGTGTCTGGTCTTGACTGAAATTGTTTATAAAATCCCTGGTTATTTGTTCAGAGTGGCCATCAAATTTTTGTAGGAAACTTATCATCCCTGCCTGGTAAAGTTTTTCTATAGTTTCCTTCCCCCAGCTCTCTATCTGAAATTTTGGCTCTACTCTGACTGACATTGCTTCTGTAAACCAATGAATGAATTCCTCTGCTGTTACTAATTTCATTTTGACACAAAAAAGATATAATTATTTGTTTGTTTTCAAAATGAAATTTTGAAAGCGAAGAAGCTTACCTTCCTCCTCTCAATCAACTAAATTCTGATCTCTGCTTGACTCTGTTCTTTATAACAGCACTGTTTTAGTTCCCTGTTTAATACACCTGTATACCCTTGTTAATATGCTGCTCTCTGTTTTTTTTAAAAACAAAAATACATATATAAACAATATCCATACATGCTCCTGGCCTTATTTTGTTGCCAAAATTCAAACCATTGTTTACTGTGTATATTCAACCAGGAAAACTGTGTAGTGCGCATGCATATGGCTCTCGGCCTCATCAAAAAACATTCAAGATGCTCTCGGCCTAACCAAAAATATTTGAAAAAAAACGCTTTTGACTGATCACAAAATTTGGAAATTATGCATACGGCCTCAATTACCAAAAATACGCTCGGTTGCATAAAAAATATGGGCAAAGAAGGCAATTGGCCTTAGCATGGCATATTGAGGGCTATACACATACGCTCGGCCTCACAAACACAAATGATAATAAGAAAAAACGACGCATTTGGCTCAACAATCAAATCTTCTTTTGGCAAATCAAAATTTCACATGCATTATGCATTCAATCCTTAGGCACAGTAATCCCCTGTTTTCGGTGCAAACAAAACAACAGTGCGCAACAAGGGTTATGGACGCATGTCGTTTCATAACAGTTGACCGTTTGTTTTAACGTTTGAACCGGCGCGCAATCAAAACAATGTATGGCAATAGACAAGCGTGCACAATTTATAACATTCACATTTTGATTCCCACTCACCGCCATTCAATATAACATGCCATAACAACTAAGTTTCATGCCTCCTCTGTGTATTGTTTCCTTTGTTAACACGGCATACCATAAAAATTCCTTATAACAATGTCAAATCTTAAACGTGTTAACCATGCATGCATTGTCATTTAAGGGAAGCATGATCCATTAGCAGTGCATTCCAAGATTCACGCAACGAATCAACGTATTTGAGGCTATGGTTTTGGCTTACCTGTTATTAACAAGCGCTTTGAGGGATATCCAGCGCTCCAAATCCTTGTTTCAACTTGTGCAATTGACTGGTGGCAGGGACAGAGCAATCGTAACCATTAATTCAGATAGTTCATGACCTTGAATTACTGTATGTCGAGCTTTAAACAACTAGCGCCTTACCTGATTAAATCCCGAAAATCTGCTATCCTTGAACGTGAAACCCGGGATGATTTCCTTCTTTAAATCCGCCCCAACTCAATTCACTCTTCTTTTTACTATGCTGCGGCCTCAAACACCATTGCTCTGAGCTATTTGGCAATGAAGATTATGGTTTAAACAGCGCAAAGCTCAGTCGGCTCATGACCGTTTCAGGGCTGTACTGCGCTTTGTGTCCATTGGTGTTTACAATGCGTGGTTTACATGGCCGTCCTGTTTGACCAGTCGCCCGACTGTGTCATGAGGATGGCCGAATCATTGTTTTCATACGCATGACCCCTGCGCAGTATACTGTCCAATGACCATGAGTTGCCATGCTCCCGTGTTAAGCTCGTACCTGTGTGCTGGCCGGTAGTTGTTTGGGGTTAACATTTTATTTATTATGTTTGTTTTACCATTATGCCCACCATCATGCGCTTGCAATGATATATAACCATTGCTTGTTTTGCAATGATTCGCATGCAATGATATTTCAACTTCCCCGCCGTAACGTTTCAATTGTTGTTTTATATGCAGCCATCCACCATTTATATCATACCATTATGTTATGAACCGTCACTTATAACTGCATCATATACCATATGTTGTGCACCACTTATCATATGCGCGTTGGGTGATATAAATAATTTGAGCGCATTCACACATTTTGTTTTGAACTATGGTATATGTTGTATGACATAACTTTTGATTTCCATATAGCGCATGGGGTTTATTTGATTTGTATAACATAACTTTATAATTTTAAAATGACCATTTGGGTCATATTTAAAATTATCACCATCACTAATGCTTTGAGTTGTATGTGCAGGTTGAAGGTTGTCCCAGTTTGGTCTTTCTAAGCTCGTAAAGAAAATACTTTAGGAGTAATAGGGAATAAGTATGGAAATGAAAGGGAATAGGGTTATAAGGTATAAAAGTATGGAAATGAAAAGGAATAGGGTTATGATGTATAAGGGTTATAGGATATGAATGATAATGAATATCCTCAGGTACTAATTTCAATTTAACAAAAACTAAAAATTTCTAAGAAAAATTTGAATTTTTAAAGCACAAAATGACTATACATATACTCCCCTCGATGATGGCTGTACAAGTGAGATGAAATCAATTGATCAGATGTTGTAGATGGATCAAAATGTAAACTTTATTGCTGCTCCTTGTTCTTCATGTTCTAGTTCTTGAATTGATAATCAAGTCCCTCTGTAATGATTCGTTGTTTCAGGTCCCTTTCACTGCTTACAAAATATGCACATGTTGTGTTGACATTGGCAGGTCTTTCAGGTCCCTTGGCAATGATTTGTTATGTCAGGTCCCTCTGTTGACAATACAAGTTCTGTCTATACTTCAGTGTTCCAGCTAAAGAGCTGATGTTTGCAACTTCAGCTGTCCACTTAAAGAGCGAATGCAAGTCTCCCCCTTGTTGAAGATATGACTTGTCCTCAAGTCATTGGTTGGTGGAGTGTGCCTGCATTAAATGTATCTGAGAACAATAGAACAAGTAGAAGGAATTCATAGAGTCCAAGTTGCCCTGGTTTTCCCCTATGAATTCGTGCTTGCAAAGTGCCAGTTGCCTGGTTTTCACTTGCAAACAATTTATTTGTTTTTTTTTTATGTTTTTTTATTTTTTATTTTTATTTTTTTATGTTTTTATTTTTTATTTTTATTTTTTTTATTCAACTACTAGACTGGAAGATGGCTGATCCTGTGCCATGAGTTCCAGTTCTGTATCTTCGATCAGTTGTTTCATAAATGCTTCTTTACTGATAGGCCTATTGTAAACTTTGAGCCTATGTCCATTCACTATAAATGAGGTGGAATCCTGGTCGATTGTCTTGATCCTGACTGCTCCATTATCAAAGATTTCGTCAATTTCATATGGGCCTAGCCAGTGTGTTGTGAACTTCACTTTGAAGTCTTTGAATTTGGAGTCGAAAAGCAATGCCCAGTCTCCCTTGTGAAATGTCTTTGTTTTGATATATCTGTCGTGCCACTTCATTCTTTGTTGTTGCACCAATGTAGTATGTTCCATGGCTTGCTGACGATGCTCATCTAACTGATTCAGTTCCATGATCCGCTGCTGTTGTGCTTCTGTCAAGTCGAGTCCTAGTTCAGCTGCTAGTCTGTATGTATGTATCTGAAACTCTATAGGCAGTAGGGCCTCCTTCCCATATACTAACTGGTATGGACTGAAACTAGTTGTAGTTTTCCATGTGATCCTGTAGGCCCAGAGTGCATCTTTTAATTTTTCAGACCAATCTTTTCGGTTCATCTGTATTGTTTTTGTCATGATATTTTCAGGACTTTATTTGTTGATTCGACCTGTCCATTTGCTTGTGGATGATATGGTGTAGATTTTCTGTGTTTGATCTTGTATTTCTCCTTCAGATCTCGTACCAGCTTTGATGTAAACTGTGTGCCCTGATCTGTTACAATTTGTCTAGGTACTCCATATCTGACAAAGATTTCTTCAAAAAGAAAGGTGACCACCGTATCTTTTGTTGCTCTGTTTACTGCTTTTGCTTCTGCCCATTTGGTTACATAGTCTGTACATACTAAGATGTACCTCTTCCCATTTGATGGTGGATTAATAGGTCCAACAAAGTCAAGTGCCCACTGCTCAAATGGTTCTATGAGAACCTGGGGCTTCAGCGGTATTTCATCCGATGTTATTGGTCATCCTATTCTCTGGCAACTGTCACATTGCTTGACATATTTCTTAGAATCTCTGAAGATGGATGGCCAGTAATAGCCCGATTTTAGCACCTTATATGTTGTTCGTTTATCTACAAAATGGCCACCACATGGTTCATCGTGACATGCTCTTAAAATGTCTAATATTTCGTCCTCCCGTACACATTTTCTAATTATCAAGTCTGAACCAGTATAAAATAAATCACCATTGACCCAAGTATATCTAGAGCTTGCTCTAACAATTTTGTAATTTTTCTTTTTAGTGAATTGAGCTGGAAACCTTCCAGAAGATAAATAGTTTGCAATATCTGCAAACCATGGTGTTTTGACTGTGATGGAAAACAAATGTTCATCTGGAAAGTTATCTGCAACTGGATTTGGATCGTGGGGTGAGTGTATGCGGGACATAAAGTTAGCCACTTGATTTTCTTTGCCTGGCCGATCTTGTATTATGATATTAAATTCTTGCAACAACAGTAACCATCTTGTTATTCGTCCATTGGTGATGGGTTTATTCATCAAGTATTTGATTGCTGAATGATCAGTATGAATGAAAACTTGATATCCTGTTATATAGTGCCGGAATTTATTTACTGCATGTATAACGACTAACATTTCTTTTTCTGTGACTGTGTAGTTCATTTTTGCAGGTGTTGGATTTTTGCTTATAAAGTATATTGCATAAGTGAACAAGTTCTCCTTCTGTCCAAGAGAGGCACCTATCGTAGTATCAGATGCATCAGTTGATATATGAAATGGTAAAGACCAGTTGGGCCCACGAAGAATGGGGGCAACTGACAATTTCTCTTTCAGAATTTGAAATGCATTTTGACAATCATTTATCCATTGAAATTCGATATCTTTTGCTAATAGTTTGAACAGAGGTTGGGCTATTTTACTAAAGTTTTCAATGAATCGTCTATAATAGCCTGCATAGCCTAAGAAACTTCTTACCTCTTTCTGTGTTGTAGGAGGCATTAAGTTTACTAGGACTTGGATTTTTGCTAGATCCACCTTTATTCCTGAAGCAGAAATGTGGTGTCCCAGAACTATTCCTTCTGTCAACATCATATAGCATTTCTGATTTCTTAATGACAAATTTGTTTCAATGCATCGTTTCAAAACTTTCTTAAGGTTGTTTAAGCAATCATTGTATGTGTTTTCGTAAACTGTGAAGTCATCCATATAGACCTCTACACATTCATGAATTAGATCAGCAAATATTGCAAGTACTGCTCGTTGGAAAGTTGCAGGTGCATTGCATAGACCAAATGGAAAAACATTATATGCATAGGTTCCCTATGGGCAAGTAAATGTTGTCTTGTCTTGGTCTTCTGTTTCTATTCTTATCTGGTTGTATCCGCTAAACCCATCTAAGAAGGAGAAAAATTTCTTCCTAGCTAATGAGTCTAACACTTGATCAATGAATGGTAGAGGAAAATGATCTTTTAGTGTAGCTTTGTTTAATTCCCGATAGTCCACACATACCCTCCACTTTCCATTTTTCTTTGGTACAATAACCAGTGGAGAAACCCATTGACTGTCTGAAATAGGATAGATGAATCCAACTTTTAACAATTTTTACAGTTCTACTTTCACTATTTCCTTCATCATGGGATTCATTTGTCTTTGAGGTTGTCTTACAGGTTTAAGTTGACCATCTGTATAGATGTGGTGGATACATGTGCTAGGATGGATTCCTTGCATATCAGTATAATCCCAGGAAAAAGCTTTTGAATATTTCTGTAATAATGCAATTACCTCTTGCTCTTGTGCTGATTGCAATTCATTTCCAATGTTTAGATGTTTTCCAGGATGAACCTCAATCGTTTTGATTGTTGGCTTGGAGATTGTGTTTACAGGAAAGATGTCTACAAAATATTTCTGCAAAGTTTGAATTGTACAAGTTTCCTTAAAGCATTGATTCAAAAGGTTACTTGCAGCTTCATATTGAGCTTTCCTAAGCTGCTCTGAAATACTTGGTTTTGAAATGAAAAGATCCATTAAGTCTTCATTCCCTTCTTCTTCTCTGAAATCGAAGAATTGATTTATACTTAAAACTGATTTTGTTTGCTGTTTTTCTTGAGTTTCAAGTACTGATTCTAAAGAAGTTGATTGTGCAGGTGAATAAAGAGTTATGTGTTTCCTTTCATCTCCATGTGAAATAATCATGCTTCCAGATCTGCATCCTATGAAGGCATCAACGATAGCTAACCATGGTCTGCCTAAGATTAGAGGATGTCCTCCCAAGTTTGTCTTTGGTTGCAAGATCAGGAAGTCAACAAGATACTCCCATGAATCCAAAGAGACTATGATATCTTCTAATATTCCTTCAGGAAAAACTTTAGATCTATCGGCTAGTTCCAAGATTGTAGAAGTTGATCTAATGTTGTTTAAATGCAAAGTTTTCATTATCTCCATTGTCATTACGTTTATAGCTGCTCCCAAGTCTATTAATGTATTTGGTACTGAGAAATTATTTATTGATATAGTAACCATTGGGATACCAGGATCAATATATTTCTCTACTGTAGTTTGTGTAGACATGAGGCTTGCTAATTTACCAATGACTTGGATTGTAGTAGGATCCTTTTTCTTTTTCTCTGATTTCCGAATGCACAATTCCTTTATTGTTTTAGCATATATTGGTATTTCTTTAATTGCCTTCAGCAAAGGAATTTTTACATAAGAATTTTGTAACTCATCTAAGATATCAAATTCAGGAAGGATTGTTTTGTTTTGTTGTTCCACTAACCTTTCAGGATAAGGTGGTGTTTGTGTTGTAATATTTGTTCCTTTCTGATTTTGTATCTCAGTTTGTGATGTTTCAGGTGATTCTCCTTGTTCAGTTGGTTCTTCTATGATTGGAGGAGAATCCTTTTTAAGCACTTTTCCAGACCTTAGATGGACATCATTAAGAGGAAGAATCGAATATGTAGGAAAACATGCTGCTTCCGCTACAGTGTATGTAGATTTGTCCACCTTATTATTTGGATTGGCCATTGGTTGGGCTGGTAGTTGAGTTGGTCTAGGTTGATTTGTGGGTAGCTGTAACTGTTGTGGTTAGGTCAACAACGATGGTGGATTCTACTGTGGAAATGGGATGGATTGCGGATATGCAGAATGTTGTTGTTGAAAGGGTATGGATTGTGGATATTGTGAATATGAAAATGGTTGTTGGTATTGTTGCTGGTATTGTTGTTGATACTGTTGAGGTGGCTGGTTTCCATAACCATATCCTCTCCAACCTTGTGCAAGTTGTTGTGGAGGCCAAGCTTGCCATGGCATTGGAGGGGTCCAAGGATTGTGAGGTGGATAGGGATAATTTTGTTGAGGGAATTGCTGCTGATTTGGTTGAGGCATCCTAGGTTGCCATGGTCTTCGTGGTGCTACATAATAGAAACCTTCTATCCCTGACACTTCTTCCATTGAGTTCATTTGTAATTCTTTCAATTTTACACAATTCTCTGTGGAATGATTTTCTGTACAAAGACCACAAACCTGAATACTATCCAAAGGACATTCTCTCAAAGGATGTTTCTTTTTACATTTGGAACAAAAGATTGCTAGAGCTTGTTCTTGTTCTTCTTTCTTCTTGTTTGCCTTTAGCACATCTACTTGTGTCCCTAATGTACTCAAGAGATCTGTTTTGAAATTTTCCAATAAGCTTCCTATTTCAGCTCTTGTTATCCCTCCTGCAGCTGACTTTGCTGCTTTTGAACTTACTTCCCTTCTTCCGGTTTTTGATCTTCCTCTAGAATATTTTTGACATAACTCAACAATTTCATCGAATGGTAGGTTTGAAATGTCTCCTTTACCCATCACATTCAAAATGTCAAGGTATTCATCCCTTACACCTTTGAGAAAGATCGTGCGAACGGTTTCTTGATTTAGAGAGTGTTGTTTAGATTTCTGTAGATTATATGCAAATCTTTCCAAATATTCTTCTAAACTTTCATCTTCTTGTTGTGTCATTCTGAAAACATCTTCCTTTGAATCTCTAGATCTACAATAAGCTTGATATTTCTTAAGGAAGGCAGATCGCATATCATCCCAAGAGGCTATTGTTTGTTCTTCTAAACCCATAAACCATTTCAAAGCTGCTACTTTTAATGTTGCAGGGAAAAGACGAAGTTTATGAACGTCATCAGTATATCCATATGTTCTACATAGAATATCAAATTCAAACATAAATGCATCAGGATCTTCTGTGGACATTCCATAAAAGTTTGGCAATACAGAAGGTGGAATATTTTTCATTTTTACTTCTTCTCCTAATATTGCACTTGTGTCTACTATTGGAAAACCAAAAGTAGTTTCTTGATCATTTCCATCTTCTTGTCTTTTCCGATCGTTTTCTAGCTTCCTATCATTTTCTTGTTTTGCCTCTTCTTCTCTTTTTCTTCTCCATTCTCTTTGTTGTCTTTCATATTCAGCCCTTTGTTGTTCAGGAGTGAGAATAACGGATCCATGTCCCTCTTCTGCCATTGATTGATTTGTTTCAATTTCAAGTGGAATTTCAAGTTGTTGGAAGATAGGAGGATTTATGGATGGAAAGACAGGTTGTTTTCCTTTAACAATTTCTTTTTGTTTTCCGGAAGTGGAGAATTGTTTTTGTTTTGCTTCCCAAGCTAACCAAGTTTGCCTTTCAATCAAGGTTAATCTTTGTCCAGTTCTTTGTTTTTCTGCCAAATCTTCAATTATTGGATTACCAGTAACTGGGGTGTGTGATGATCCTATTTCTACTTGTGGGGGTTTTTTGATAAATCTACCTTGAGGATCTCTATATCTAGGCATAAAGAAACATAACTAAAAAGGAATGTAACTAATGTTTTTTTTGTTTTGAAATTTATCTTTCTATTGACTATGCCGATATTTGCCTCCCCGGCAACGACGCCAAAATGTTGAGCTAATTTGTGGACCTAAATTAACACAATTATTTCTTATCAATCCAGGTTGTTTATGCTTTGAGGCAAGTTCACTATATGTGAAGATCAGATGTAATCAAACCTTGAAAGATAAGTTATTCAAAAGCTAAAAGTAATACATTCTATAACTCTAATTCAATCAGCTTAAAAAGAGAAAAACATTGAAAGGGTTCTTGACCTCAAGAAGTCCACCTTCACCTCAATTATCACTTAATGAATCAGAGATTGAAACCAAAAGCTTAAGATGGATAAATTATTAATGAAAGAAGCTCTTAACTTAAGAGACACATAAGGTATTCCATCATAATTCATTCATCTCAATATCCAAATCTCAATGAAAAACTACTTGCATGCAAACAAAAGAAACTAGTTTTGATTCATCATTTTAGCAGAAGGGATGCCCAACTTGAACACCTGTTTTTCCAACTCAATAAAGTAATGAATAAGCTATTAACTTAATGAAATCAATCACTATGCATAAACCATAAAGCAAACTGAAATAAAGCTTTGAAAACTAGTGCTACAATCAACTAGATTACAAGGAAATGAAACTAGTTAACAAGGAAGTGTACTTAGCTTGGAATGGGACCCTCTACCCTTGCCTTACACACTTTGAGAGGTGATATCAGAAGCTTAAATTTAGTCACACATCCATAACATTGAACAACAAAATAATAATAACAAAAGTCTTCAAATTAACTCCTCAATCCAAAGATGTCACAACATAAAAGTATATCACAAAATCATTACATAAGCCATCAAAGTTTTGGCTTTAAATAAGAAGTCTCATGAACAAACTGATCTATATTCACTCAAACAAACCCATCTACTCTCATCCACCTATCTAAGTCGAATTCATTACTCCCATCCCAAGAAAGATGACCATTCCTATGAAATCTCAAAACTGCCCTATTTCTATGGGATTCCTGAATGACTAGTCATGGTTGACTAGCACCAAATGGGCCTAATAAAGCTTGTTCTGTTCGAACTAAGCATTGCTGGCTTAGTCCTAGTTCCCAAGCTATTCATTTATGAATTCCATTCGTGCCCAAGTGTTTTGCAACCATATCAACCATAGAGCTATTACGGGAATTTCTGAATCTGCCAATTTTGCACTAAAAACCAAATTTTCATAAAAACTTTAGAAATTGAAAAATTAAAATTAAATACCTGAATGGATATCAACTATACATCAAAATGGGATAAATGGATGGAAAATAGATGGATAAGTAAGTTTCTTTGAGCAAAAATAAGACCAAAACTAAGGCCCAACACTGGTCGAGGTGCTACTAAATTTCACACAAATACCATTACTCCTCCTCGTCTGTCAAGTGAAGTGAGAGGGAAGGGTGCGACCCTCGACCCGAGTGCCAACTGTTGATCATCATGGACCATGAAGTTCCTTGTGCACTGTGTCCATCACCCCATCAGGGAACGTTTAACCCATTAGAATTATAATAATAATATATGCTATATATATATTTTATAGAATAAAGGTAGTAATAATATAAAAGGTTGTATACTTATTATTTCAAAGAAATTATTTAGAATATTTAAAAAACATTTTATCAAAATCTTAGTTAAAGTGGAATTTCGATGTGATTGATTATTGAGAAATAATATATATATATATATATATATATATATATATATAGCTACAATTTCTATTAATAATTATAGATTATCATTAAGCAAATTTTATTAATTAATGAATTTCCTATTTAATAATGATCTAACCTAATTTTTATTGAAACCATTTTAAATTTCAAATTGTAATTTATATAATTTAATTAATAATTATAATAATAACTAGAAATAATTATTAAGCAAATCTTATTAATTATTGAATTTCCTATTTAATAATGATGTAATCTATTTTTTATTGAAATCGTTTTGAATTTCAAATTTAGTTTATCCTCGATGGGGGTGATCAAGCAATGGTTAATGAGGTCTTCGGGACACCTCACCCTTCCATGTGTCCAACATGTTCAAGCCTTTAAATGTGATCTATTGGTGGATCGATCAGACAGTGAAGTCTTTAGAGTTTTTGGGTATATTTATTATTCAAGTAATACAGAATGGTAAGGGATTAGTGAATTGGGAGATGAACAAGGGAACTTTGGAGGGAAGACCCTACTTGGTTTGTCAAGAAGGCTCACTCAAAGAGTTGAAGGGGCACCAAGTAGGTATCAAAGACAAGTGTTTAGGTGTTTCAATCCCAGGTCGATCTCAGGCGTTTATTGGGATCCTGGAGTGGTGCAATTCCACTCCTAAAGGTCCTTGCTCAATCTAGGTTTGGTAATTGTTATTGTCGACTTCTTCAAACGTTTCTAGCCTCTGGCTTGGAAGAAGCTCACCGTTATTTAGGGATATCTCTTGTCTAGTAAGTGGATTTGATCTTAGGTTTGTGTGTTTGTGGTTAAAGGGAATCGACACCCCTACCCGGTGCTTTCATATGATGATTATTGGGCTCCCTTGGCACATTATGGGTCATATTTTTACATCTCAGTAGGGGTCCATTCAGGTCCAAATTGGTTGTGCTTTGAGTCTCATAAGCTAGTGCCTCTGAGAGGGGAAGGGATTGGACCCCCGTAGTTGGTAATTGTTTTCTTCTATGCTGTGAGGCGGTGTATTTTTTCAAGCATCTTTCCTATGTCGATTAATAGTGTTCTCTGTAAGCCAAGGTCCGAGAAGATTTCTGTTTTGGAGCACTGTCACAGAGGGGCAAAAATCCTTATGTATTGGCAAGTGACGGGGGATTGTTTTGAGTCTATTTGGTCTTAGATTTGCTTGGAAGTATGGTTTGTCTTAGGGTGGGCTCCACCACATTTCTTATCAAGTGATTTCGTTAAGTGTTGAGCTCTTCCTTTCTTATGCCTTGGTTGGTTATTTTCTGAAAGCATTTGGCTCTCTAGGTTCGGGGGCAAAGGTGTTTGGTGGGGCAAGTTGATAGTATGTTGGTCCAGGTCTGTGTTATTTTGTTGTTTGCAAAGATACCTCACCAATGGGGAAGAAAGGACAATTTCAGTGAGGAAGATTCTGGGAGCATGGAGAGAGAGGGCGAAATTGGCCAAGATTCGGCCTAGTCTCCCGACCATGTTGTTCAACCCTCTTCCTTGGAAACGATAGCTGAGCAATTGAGAGGAATCTAGGCCAACCTGGATAACCTACAGGAACACAGGTACGAGGATTGAAACGAGTTGGTGGCCTACATGAATGTAATTCAATACATCTACACAGAGATCTTGGCACAATTGACCAATGTGCGTAGAAGCCAATGATGGATCAACGCCCGTTGGAATGAACTTGAGGCAAGAATGGAGCACATCGACTTCCATATGCATCGAGGACATGGCTCAATGGTAGCTCCGCCCATGCGACCTCCCCAACCGCCACCTTAATATGCAAATTATATAATGTTTACTAATTTTGTGTCTTTTTGGGTATGTATGGTTGTCTAGCCCTTCCGAAATAAAATTTGAATGGAAAAATGTCATGCACCATATTCCGGCTCTTCTAGCTAACAAATCTAGTCGAAGTGAAGCTGAGAGAGCCATGGACAAACATCATGTATTTTGTGTTTTCTTGATAATATAATAGAAGGTCATTGACCAAGAAAAAAAACATAATTTCAATTAATAGTTATCATAACCAAATTTTAGTAATAATCCAATTTTTTTATTTAAGGTGGTTGGAGTGGGAGGGGTGATCCTTTGCCCCGAGGAACAATTAGAGATTAGTTATGCATGGAGATTGGATACTTCAACAAATAATCAGGTTGAAATCATGGTTCTTTGGAAAGGATTGGAGCTTGCCATCAACAAAGGCATAAGGGAAATGATAACCTTAGAGGACTTGATGATCATCATACGATAAGTCTTCAAATCAAAGTTTTCTAGGGGTTTTTTCAATTCTACAATTGTAAATAGGATTGCATTGCAATTAAAGAAATTCAAAGAGATTGTTATTTTCCACAAATAGAAACAGTTAAATGCGGAGGCATATGTGAAAATATTTGCCACTCATGGGATAACATTAAGGCAAGGAGAAATTAAAAAAAATTGTTATTTTCCACATATAAAAGCATCTAAATGTGGATGCAAATGTGAAAAAAATTGCCAATCATAGAGTAGCATTGAGGCAAGGGATATTGAAAATGAACCAAGCCCAAAGGATTATCACCCCTCTTCACGAAGAACATTTTTGATATCATTTGAATTGGCTGGCCAATTTGGCTGCTCCTTGAATTACAAGCAATATAGTGGGTTTGAATGCTTTGTCTTAGATGGTAGAATTGATCCCAAGACTCTCACATATGGCATGGGTAGTAGTCAGGCTATAGCACATGGAGATGGGATGTACAACACGTCCTACCGCTTATTCTCATGTCTATCTCAAATGAACAGTTAGCAATGGAATTGGTTAGGTTTTAAAAGGGTAGTGAACTGGGAAATCTCGTCGACAATCCGACCACAATTCTCTAATGCTTTGGCCTTAAATGCCAAACTCTGCACCCCAAGCCAAGACATTAATTCAATGGTAGATTTGATCTTTTTGTAGGCTCTAGGATCTGTGTAGATACAAAATTTATGATTTCCCTCAGGCGTCGCCTCCTCAGGTATCATGAGGCGATATTATATTCATAGGGCCTTTCTGGGGATGTCTCGTCTGTTTTGGTTGCTCTGAGGATTTCACTGCGGTTACCCAGGATGGGTAAGAAATGGCAAGATTTGACTATCTCTGTGGAGTTTTCTGATAAATGAGATAATTATATTTATGTTTAATTAATGATCACAAAATAGACCAAAAAATAACTATATCTATGTCTAATTAGTGATCACAAAATAAATCAAACAGACAGTTGAGTAATGGGTGGAAAATTTGTTAAGACATTAATGCTAGAATCATTGAAATTTTAAACAAAAAACTGGAACTAATGGAAAAAGGAAGATTTTAAACAAAAAAAACTGGAACTAATGGAGAAAGGAAGAGGCTAGGTTCTAGTTGCTTGAGAAGCATTGTGAATGGCTGCAGGCAAAAATGGACCATTTTTTTTGGCAAGTTTGGAGGTTGAATTGCTAATCATGAAACTTCATGCCAATAAGGTCGCCCACGAGTCTGATTTCAGAATCAAGTTGGAAAAATAAAAGAATGGAGACAACGAGCAAGTGACCGAGGTTGGTGAAGGAAAAGCACGTGAAGGCATATCCTATAGCTTCGAAGGAAACTTGGTAAACACTGAAAAAGTTGGACCCTTTAGGTAAATTTCTTAGGTTCAATGCACTTTTTTTTTTAAGAATATTTTGCAAAATATATAAAATTCCAATATAAAATTATAATTCAAAAATTTCCCAAAAGCAAGAAAATCATTTTACTGACTATATGGGAATATTGAATCCTCTAAAATCATTGAAACATGTAAATGGTTCAAGTTGGGGAGGGGGAGTTACCATTCATAGCAATTTGTCAATAGTTCCAATTGCTCATTATGACAATTTTAGAGATAAAATCTTGAGCCATCCGATCTATGGAGGGCACTCCCGGGAAGCCGAACTACCAGGATGCTGAGATCTTGTAAACTCCAATCTAGTCCTTGGAATGCCTAGCATCCAATGATCACTCTCCTCTAGAACATAGCTGGTCTGCATGCGGGACACGTTCTGTTATATCCGCTCTCCACTAATATTGCTTCATATTTGTTTTTTTCGCCTGACTCTCCTATCATCAACCACATCTTCCAATACTACTATTCCTCCTTTGCCTTGATAGGGCCATTGTCTAGCCAAATCATTTTCATGGGGAGTGCTCACTTGTTGGACGCATTTCACCGCCTTGCCACTTATCATCTTTCCATCCCTTTGCAACCTTGTTTCGACACCTTTCACTCTACGTGTTGGAACGTGCTTATGCCTTCACTCACTACCTTTCTCTATAAAAAGGATTGTTTTACTGTTTTCCAAGTTTTTTCTCCCTTTTCGCCATGCGCGCTCTGCGCAGGGTCCATAACAATATGATTATCATATGACTGTTGACATCCTCCTCTCATCGTTTTTGCTTTTTTTTTTTATCATGTCTCGCTCAGTTTTCCTGGCATTTCTGGGCTCTGGGATTAGTTCCGGGGTTTGTTTTGGATCGAAGCGTTTTTGGTCCAGTTGGCGTTACTTCTCGGTGGCTTTCTGGTTTTCGTAAAGAACAAAAAATTACAGGCCAGTTTTAACAATTTTTTTTGTTTTTCTACTATAATTAGGTGGCTTGCTATTAAACTTTTGAAATTTGTCATTTCCTATCATCATATTTTCTCCATACTAGTTCCTTCGAGTTTTATTTGTTTCGGCTCTCTATTCATGGAACTCCTCTATGGTTTGAGGAGCCTCTGTCAAATTTTTTTATGGTTCCTTAATTTCTGCGTTATTAGTAAATCGTGTGTTGACTGTAGCTTTAAAATTGGACATTGGTGGTGTAAATGTAGCCATTGTTTCTGTTGCTGCATTATTTTACCTTGTTACTCTTAAGTCTAGCCTTCCTCATCTTTTCGGGCATATAGGTTCCATGGTCTCTGCATTACTATAAATTCTCATTGCATGGAGCCTTCACTGGCGTGGGTTGAATCCTCTGGTTTTTCCGGGAGTTCGGCCGGACAGACTCGACTCAAATTTTTGATCTATTGAAATCCGAGGGGTTTGTGTACCGAAATGCTCATAAGGTTTATTGTTTTCACCAACCTCACACCATCATTGTTCTTTCTGGTTTCATATCTAGCCTTCCTTTTGTCAGTATTTATTGCATGATCTATCCTCGATCTTTCGGAGAGCTTCTCACTCGTGTGGAGGGATGTAGGATAATCCTTCTCTACCCCCAGGTCAAGGCATCTATTTCAGGAATTTGAATTATGTCAGTTTGTCACATCCTTTGCATTGCCTAGATTTTCTCGAGGCCATTATCAGATCTTCCTACTTCGGGTCTTTGATATGGTTTTTCTCCAGTCAATACATTCTTTAATTAGATGATGACTGTTTGGTACGATTTCCATAAATAACGTCAGGAGATACTATCCCGAGGAAGCTATTTTGTCTGATAATTGGAAGATCTTTGTCATATCCGTCTACTGTATTCCTTACCTTTCGTCTTGTCGGCCTTTATTGAGATATCCTCTCCATTCATTCTGCTAATATGCAGAGCCTCCCTGTCGATTCTGACACGTCAGAATTGGTGAGAGCTGCCATGGAGGTAGAAGCACTCCACTATGGCACTATCAAAGCATCTAATTGGCAATCCACTCTGGCAGAAAATTTGATTCCAATGCCTCATAGGCAAGATCCCAGGGATGACATACAATCTCGTTCTCGGCATAAACATAATCATCGCTTGGCCAAGATTACTCCTTCTCCATCTGCTATTTGCCTGGACACTGCATCACTGGTTGATCGCATCGCTAGCTTACAATCTTGGGCCCTGATAGGAAAGTGGCACTTCCATGATATGGAAGACAACCAGATGCGAAAATGGCTTGGATCCAAATGACATCCTTTAATTGGATACATTCCTACTATTGTCCGCTTGATGAAAGACTGGTACACTTTTCATTTCTTGAAAGTAAAGGATCTGACCACCATTTGGGCTCTCCCTTGGGTTCACGGAAGAAGTTTTCTTGCCCTCCACAAATGGTATATCGGATTCAACCCATTGCAGAATACCCCTCAAAATAATCTGATATGGGTCAAGCTGCCTGCCCTCCCTATTGAACTTTGGACAAAGGACTCGCTTTCTTACATAGGAAACACCATTGGAAAATTTGTGTATGTTGATCCCAAGTGCTTAGGTGCAAAGGACAAGCGGGTGGCTTGGATCTTGATTGAGAAAGAGTACAAAGGAGGTTTCCCCAATCACATTGATCTCATGTGGGGTGAATTATCTACTCGCCAAAGACTTGATTATTGAGGTGTCCCTTTCTGGTGTTCCCTCTGTCACAAAACTGGTCATCTAAAAGATCGATGTCCCCGTCATCCGACCAGAAAGATATATAAAAAGGAATATCAGGTGAAACAACACACACGTAGCATGGATAAAACTTTCTGCAATGGGGAGGGGGAAAGAATTTTCTATAAGGGAACATATTCATATGTTGATATTCTATCTCCGGCTCTGTCTCATAGTTTTTCCATATCGCGAGAACATTTTGGGGGTGTTTCCCATCGCAGCTACTATACTCCTAAGCATCAGAAGGCTCCCCCCCCCCTTTAATTTTCCGCGATCTTTGTCCATGGATAACCTGACCCTTGCGGGTGCTCAGGACCTTCTCTCACAACCTCCCCCCCTGAACCATCATCGAGGATTCCCATCATTTCACCATCGCTTGTTCCTCAACCAGATTTAATCCCCAATCAAACTGCTAACATTACCATCATCCCCACTTCTTCTTCATCTCCTGTTCATATTGGACAAGGTTCAAGGAATAAATCCCCCTCCTCTTCGAATCGAATGACACTTGCTCATAACTCCTCTGTCTCAAAAGGAAAAGCTCCTATGATCTTGGTTACTTCCCCTAACTCACCTATTACATCCCCTACTAATTCTATTGGCAGTGGTCTCGACATGTTCTTGCGAAGAGAATCTCTACACCTCCATCCTCTGACTATTCACAAGCCCAGAAAGTCTATCTCACCTGTCATTAGCCCCACTTCGGCGAAGAATATCATGGTTAGACGTAAGCAAAATAGGGATAGTAGACATTTCAGAGGCAAGAGGGGCATATCTAAAATCGACTTGCAGGAATCATCCCTATTTCCAATTTGGCTGAATGTGGGCCTCTTAGAGCAAGTATGCTCGAGGAGGGTGCCACATGATGAACATTCTCTCTATCAACATAAGGGGTCTTGGTGCAGACCCGAAGTTTTTGGCACTAAAAGATTTATTTCTTTCTTCCTCCTCAAAAATCATCTTGATTCAAGAAACCATGCACGATCGTCCGGATACCATTGCTTATTTCAGACGTATGCTCCCATCTTGGTATATTTCGGCCACTGAAGCTTCCGGACTACTTGGGGGGCTTGCAGTTCTTTGGGATCCGGGATGGATTTCGGCAAGAAAATTCCGATGTCTGGATGGTATTTTAATACTTGTTAAATTTCGTGGTAACGGTGCCTCGGTTCACATTCTGAATGTTTATGCACCCTATAAGGAACGCTTTGTATATTGGAATCGGTTCCTTGCCTCCGGGATAATGGAGATAGAGTCCCTCCTTATTGCTGGAGATCTTAACTGCACGTTGGGCCCTGACGAAGTATGGGGGAAAGGTAGGAAAATAGACCCTGTTGGTGGGACCATCAGGGAGGCACTCCTTCAATACAACTTTGTTGATATTTGCCCAAATTCTCTATCTCCAACATGGGACGATGGAAGAATGAGGGAGGCATATATTGCTAAAAGATTAGATAGATTCATTATTCATGAAAAGCTGATGGAGTATCTCGGTCTGCCCATTTCTAATATTCTTCCAGTGTTCATTTTGTTAGGATATTCCGACACATAGGATATAGTTAAGTTCAACTTGGTCTAGTATAGAGTTAGGTTAGAGTTAGGTAAAGTGTGTTTCTTTACCGTTGTACATTTTGTAACTTACAATCCGACGGTCACGATATGTAGTGATCCGACGGTTCACTCTCACCTCGGTATTACCGACACTTGATCCGTGGCTTGACACCCGATTGGTCCATGAGTTCTATTTAAAGCGCATGGAGGGTCATTGTTCGGGTAATCCGTGCATGAGAGAAGCTTATGTAAATTTTCATTCTTTGATTAATAAATTGTCTGTACCCACGTTGGGACAGGCCGTGGACTGTTTCCCTCCTTGCACTCTGAGGGTTTTAACCACGTCAAAAATACTGGTGTATTGATTTGAGATCTGGTTGTGAGCGGTGTCCTCTTGGTATTCTTTCTGAGGAACTTACCCTGTAAATTCCTACATGGTATCAGAGCTATTTGAGGGCCGCGTCCGTTGGTGATCCAAATCTGAAGCCGGTAGAACTGCATGCGGCTGTCGTTTCCTAGATCTGCTGTTTCTGACTGCTTTCGGGCCGAGAGGACTGCTCTGTTGCATTCGGAGCATCTGTTTCAGTGAGGAACCCCTTTCGTTTCACGCGAAAAGGTTTCCGGTAGCCCTAGCTGCGTCATTTTTAGATCGGGAGGTATACAGTGTTTTTTTTGCAGTTTACTGTCATTTTCTCTCTGCTTATTTCGGTTTCGGTTTATTTAGCCTTTTTTTTTCCCGGATCTATACCTTTCATTTCTGCGTATGCTCTTTGCCCTGCGACTCTGTGCGATCTGGGCAAATCAGAAACAGAAAGAAAGGATTTTTCTCATGCGTATGCTCTTTTCCCTGCACCTTAGTGTGATCTCGGAAAATCAGAAACATTGAGAAAAATATTTAGTTTTTCGGCTAAAAGCTAACTTTGAGATTTTTTTTAAAATTTCTAGTTTTTTGGCTAAAGCTAACTTCGAGCCGTAAGGTTCGTTTTTCTTTGGATATTCGTGTTGGGTTTTGTGTTTTGTGTTTTGTAGGGGAAAAGAGTCTTCCCAAGGCAAGCACGCAAATCGAGGCCCCCCCCCTCTCTCTCTCTCTCTCTCTCTCTCTCTCTCTCAAATATTTTGTATAGATCAATTGGTTCAAAGACCTTTTAAGAGAGTAGAGGTCTTGGGTTCAAGTCTCCATTTTGTGGGGGCGGATTTTTTCATTCCCGCACATTCGCGCACTTTGCCGGCAACGTCAACAATTTTTTTTCAAAAAGCCATAACTTCTTCATCCGGAAGCCTTTTTCAGAGCCGTTTTTTTTTAAAACCGCCTATTTTTTCGAGATCTATCCATTGGACCACTTACTTTCAGCATCTTCAGCTTCAGTTGTTTTTCAAAAAATGGAAAGTCCATGCCAAGTCATTCTTGACAGCACTAACTACTTCCAATGGGTAGCCTACATGGGAGATTTACTTAGAAGTAAAGGTCTCTTCAGAATAGCCACAGACCAAGAGAAGAAACCCAAAGATGAAGACAAGGCCGAAAAATGGGAAAATCGACAAGATCAAGCACGTGGTTTGATAGGAATGTCTGTTTCTCCTGATCTTAGATTCCACATTGCAGAAATTGAAACTCCTCATGAAGCATTAGAAAAACTTGCTAAAGTTTTTGGGATTAAAAATGAAATTAGATCCCATCAACTTGAAAATGAGCTGCTTACTTTGGATCCTAATAATTTTTCTTGCATTGAAGATTTCTTGTCAAAATTCAAGACCCTTAGATATCTCTTGGAAGGTGTTAAAGTTAAGAAAGATGATGGTAACCTTATTTATTCCATCCTTACTAAGTTGGGACCAGCCTACTCTGTATTTGTTTCCACTTTCCATTCTACCAGGGAAGCTTTCATTTGTCAAGGCAAAGACTACAAGCCCCCTTCCTTTGACTCCTTTTGTGATTCCTTAATAAGAGAACAAGAAAAACTCTTACACCTTGGTCTTCTTAATCTTGGAAACTCTTCCACAAAAGCGTTAGCCGCCCAGCAGCAACCAAATTCAAAGAATCCTAAGAAGTCATATCCTCAAAAGAATGGTCCTAAACCATTTCAGCCTCAAAATGAAAGATCATTTCAGCAAAATGATAAACCAATAAAAACAAATGGAAGAAGACTGATAGACATTGTAACTTTTGTAATCGAGATGGCCACTTAGAATCTAAATGCTTTAAGAAGATGGAAGCCTTGGAAGCCGCAATGAAGAAACATAACATCCATCTGGAGCCTACTTCAACTTCAACTTCCGGAACGGCATTTTCTGCATGTCATCGTCAATCATCTCAGTCTGGTTATGCATTAAATGTATCTTCTTCTTCTTCTCATTCTCATGAGTGGCTCATTGATTCTGGAGCCTCTTGTCACATGGCCAAAAACCAAGCCATGTTTTCTTCTTTAAATGATTGTAACACCAAAAATATATATGTTGGTGATGATAGATCTCTTAATGTTGTAGGGACTGGAACTGTTCATCTAGACAATGGTCAGTTCAATGATGTATTATGTGTTCCAAACTTATCCTGCAACCTTCTATCTGTCTATCAGATAACTCATTCAGGTGAAGGTAAAATTGTTGAATTTTCACCTCATGATGTTGTAATCAAGGATCTAAAAGATCCTAAACAGATTCTAGCTACTGGTCTTGCTGATGATTCCAAAAGGTTGTATAAGTTTCACAACTTTGGGTCATCCCATCTTCCCTCAGTATTTGTTGCTCATAATGATGAAGTGAGCAAACTTTGGCATGAGCGGTATGGTCACTTAAACTATCGCTCCCTTCAGCATCTATGTAAAGAAAACATGGTGACAGGTCTTCCTATGGTATCTTGCAAAGATGGTGTTTGTTCCGGATGTGTACTCGGAAAACATCATCGGGACAGTTTTGACAAACGTGCCTCTTGGCACGCCTCAGCCCCTTTACAGCTTGTGCACAGTGATTTATGTGGTCCTCTTCCTGTTGCTTCATTCTCTGGCTGCAAGTACTTCTTAACTTTCATTGATGATTTCTCTAGACGCACTTGGGTATACTTCTTAAAACTCAAGAGCGAAGTATTTACCACCTTTTTGGCCTTCAAAGCATTCGTTGAAAAACAATCTGGACATCAAATTCTTAAGCTAAGAACTGATAATGGTGGAGAATATGTTAAAAATGCATTCATCAACTTTTGCACCGAAAATGGAATTCAAATGCAACATACTGTTCCATACACTCCACAACAAAATGGTGTAGCTGAAAGGAAAAATCGCACTTTAAAGGAAATGGCTAATTGTATGCTGCAATCTAAAGGACTCAGTCTTAGTTTTTGGGCCGAAGCAATTAATTGTGCAAATTATATAATCAATCGCACTCCTACTAAGGTTCTAGAGAATATCACTCCAGAAGAAGCTTGGAGTTCCATTAAACCAGATGTAAGTCACTTTCGTGTGTTTGGAAGTGAAGCATGGGCCCATATTCCAGATGAAAAGCATAAAGCCTTAGAACCTAAGAGTGAGAAATGTACTTTTGTTGGATATTCTGAAGATGTAAAAGGTTATAGACTTATTCCATTTAAGTCCAAAAATGTTATCATTAGAAGAGATGTAAAATTTGATGAAAATAAATCGGCCTGCGAGCCTAGTCCGGCGGATGTGCCACCTCTTCCTATCTCTTCTATCTTTGAAAACATTTCTTCTTCTGATGATGAAAGCGAGGATGATAATCCTTCCCCACCTTCTCAGGATCCTCAACTTCCAAGATGGGTCCGTGCTACTCGGGATGCAGCAGGTGATCTTGCCGGTGATCCTACAGATCAGCGACGTACACGTTCTCAGTTTGAAAGAGCCTCTTCTTTACTGGCTCAAGCTCCAGTAAATCATGATCCTGACACTTTTGCAGAAGCTTCAGGCCATCCACATTGGGAAACAGCTATGAATGAAGAATATCATTCATTGATGACAAATGATACATGGGATCTTGTTCCTCTACCAAAGGGACGCAAACTTGTTAGATGCAAATGGGTTTACAGAACCAAGTATGGACCAGATGGGAAAGTTGATAAACATAAAGCTCGTCTAGTTGCTAAGGGCTTTTCACAGGTTGAAGGCATTGACTACACTGAAACCTTCTCTCCAGTTGCCAAAATGAACTCTATCCGCCTTGTTCTTTCCCTTGCTGCCTCTTTAAAATGGGAAGTCCATCAAATGGATGTTAAATCTGCCTTCTTGCATGGGGACTTGCAGGAAGAAATCTATATGGAACAACCCATTGGCTTCATACAAACAGACTCCAGCCTCGTTTGTCGACTTAAGAAATCCCTTTATGGCCTCAAGCAAGCTCCTCGAGCTTGGTATGCCAAAATGGATAGCTTTCTTTTAGAATCTGGCTTTTCTAGGTGTCATTCTGACAATACTGTCTACACCAAGAAAGTGGGCAACTCTCTCATCATCCTTGTTCTTTATGTTGATGATCTTATTCTTACTGGTAGTGATCCCAACCTTATAAACCATGTGAAGTCCAGCCTTAAAAAGAAATTTGAAATGACAGACTTAGGACACTTACACTATTTTCTCGGTCTTCAAGTCTTGCAATCCCAAGAGGGTATTTTCCTTTCCCAGTCCAAGTATGCTTGTGATATTCTTCGTCATTTTCACATGGAAGACTGTAAGCCAGCCCCTTCTCCCTTTCAGTCTGGAGTCAAACTTTCAGTCTCTTGTACTTCTCCTGAAGTTGATGCTACCTTATACCGTCAACTTGTCGGAAAACTCTTGTATTTAACCCATACTCGTCCTGATCTTTCCTTTGTTGTTGGCCTTGTTGCTCGTTTTATGCAAAACCCCCGTGAAAGTCATTGGAAAGCAGCTAAAAGAATACTTCGTTATGTTCGAGGTACAATACAGTTTGGGATTCATTACAGTGCCAAAGCAGCTCCTCTGTTAGTTGGTTTCACTGATTCTGATTGGGCTGGTGACCTTGATGATCGGAAGTCTACTGCCGGTTATGTCTTCACTCTTGGTTCAGGACCTATTACATGGGCTTGTAAGAAACAGGCTGCCATTTCTCTTTCGTCAGCAGAAGCAGAGTATCGTGGTGCCGTGGAAGCTAGTAAGGAAGCCTTGTGGCTTCGTCAGATCCTATCAGAGTTTGGCTTTGAGCAGCAGCATCCAACCACACTTTGGTGTGATAATCAAAGTGCCATTCAGCTATGCAAAGATCCAGTCCAGCATCAGCGCAGCAAACACATTGAACTACACATGCACTTCATCAGAAAGCTCATTCATGACCATGTTCTTGAAGTGCAATATTGTCCAACGGATGATCAGGTTGCAGACATCTTCACAAAGGCTCTCACAGAGGCGAAGTTCACTAAACTTCGATATATGCTTGGAGTTCAGGAAGTTGTCACTAAGGGGGGATAGGCTCTAGTGCCTCCTTCCTTCTCCTATTGTGTCATATTTGTAAATCCTTCAATCCTATCCCAAGTTGTTCTTAAGGGGGGATGTTAGGATATTCCGACACATAGGATATAGTTAAGTTCAACTTGGTCTAGTATAGAGTTAGGTTAGAGTTAGGTAAAGTGTGTTTCTTTACCGTTGTACATTTTGTAACTTACAATCCGACGGTCACGATATGTAGTGATCCGACGGTTCACTCTCACCTCGGTATTACCGACACTTGATCCGTGGCTTGACACCCGATTGGTCCATGAGTTCTATTTAAAGCGCATGGAGGGTCATTGTTCGGGTAATCCGTGCATGAGAGAAGCTTATGTAAATTTTCATTCTTTGATTAATAAATTGTCTGTACCCACGTTGGGACAGGCCGTGGACTGTTTCCCTCCTTGCACTCTGAGGGTTTTAACCACGTCAAAAATACTGGTGTATTGATTTGAGATCTGGTTGTGAGCGGTGTCCTCTTGGTATTCTTTCTGAGGAACTTACCCTGTAAATTCCTACACATTTCCGACCACCGACCGATCTCCTTGCAATGGAAGAATTACTTTCTTAGGAAAAATTATCCTTTCAAGTTTAATAGGATATGGCTAGAGGATGAGAGTTTCAACAAAATTGTTCGGGAAACTTGGCAATCGTATGATCCTCAGTTTGTGTCTTCCCAGACAGAATCTTTGATTGGCAGAATGGCTCAGCTTCGGAAAGAAGTAAAAGAGTGGCAAGCTCATAAGAAACGATCTAACAGACTAGAACTTCAAGAGATAAAGAAGGAACTTGGAAGCATAGCCAGTAGTATGTCTACCCATTCTTTAACATGGGATATACGCTCTCGGATATGGGAGTTGGAAAAAAAGAAACAGAAGCTCCTGTCCATTGAAGAAGCGACATGGAGGCTAAAAAGTCGGGCCATTTGGTTAAAGGAGGGCGATAAGAACATGAAATTATTCCATTGTTTTGCTAATAAAAGACAGGAAACAAATTCTATTTGGCAAATCAGGAATGAAGAAGGCCAGATGCTACACTCACAAGATGAGATCTCTAAAGAAGCTGTAAATTTCTTTCAGAAAGCATACAGTTGGGACAGGCACATTGGGATGAATGATATTATGTGGGGCATTGAACCTTACCCATGCATGTTCGATGCCAAACAAAATGATCGTTTATTTGCTGCTGTAACAAAGGAAGAATTATTGTCAGTTATGAAATCCTTCAAAAAAGACAAATGCCCGGGCCCAGATGGATGGACCATTGACATATTCATCCATTTTTTTGAGTTGATGAAAAATGAAATATTGGGGATGGTTGAAGAATCCAAAATGGGGGGAAACATATGTCATATCATTACCTCTACTTACATTGCCTTGATTCCAAAAAAAAGGGATACTCTTACCTTTTCAGATTTCAGACCTATATCCCTATGTAATACTATATATAAAATCATCTCGAAAATTATTGCAGAAAGGATTCGGGGCACTTTCTCAATTTTTCTTTCTAGAGAACAACATGGTTTCTTAAATGGCAGAAATATTTTGGAAGTTGTGGCTATAACACAAGAGTGTCTCCATTCCATGCATACAAAAAAAATTGAGGCGACCATTCTCAAAATTGACCTCAAAAAAGCCTACGATTGTCTTGACTGGGGTTTTCTGCGGTGTCTCCTCATTAAAATTGGGCTCAATGGTCAATGTACAAACTGGATAATGGCATGTGTGGAGAATGTTAATTATGCCATTCTCATAAATGGTATTCCTACTTCTTACTTCACTGCTGCCAGGGGCCTCCGTCAGGGCTGCTCCCTCTCTCCCCTTCTATTTATCCTCGTCATGGACACTCTCAGCCTTCATATAAAAAGAGTTGTAAGTATGGGTAATTGCCGTCCTCTTTCTATAAACAGGGGTAACAACTTCTCGCATAATATTTTTGTGGACGACATATTATTATTTGCTATGCTCTGTAGACAGACTTGGCATATTTTGCATGAGATTTTAATTTCCTTTCAAAGGGTGACAGGTTTGTGTATAAATGAAGGAAAATCATCTTTTCACTATGGGGAAGTCAATATGGAAGATATGGAATATCTCTCTCAACTCTTCAATATTCAAGCAAAATCAATCAAAGAGGGAATGAAATATTTGGGCTATCATTTGAAGCCATCTGGCTATTCCATAACAGATTGGTCTTGGATCCTCAACAGATATTACAAAAGGATTGCAGGTTGGGAGTTTAAATGCCTATCATTGGCTAGTAGGATGATTCTCACACAAACTGTTCTTGCACAACTCATAGTTTATTGGGCTCACTTATTCTTCATCCCGTCAAGCATCATTAAAAAACTAAATAGTTTAACGACAATCTTCATATGGGGGGGCTGTAAGGAAAAAAGAAAATTCCACCTTACCAAGTTAACAAATCTTACCCTCCCTAAAAAGATGGGGGGTTGGGGCATTATGAACCTTCGCAAATTTGGCTTGGCCCTGTTATGTAAATCACTATGGAAAGCGGTACTAGGAGACAGTTTATGGAGCAGTGCTATCAGAATAAAATATTTGGGGAACAGAGATTTCTCTTATTGGTTCAGGTACAGATCATTAGGGCCCGCTCGTGGTTCGGCTATATGGAGGAGCTTTCAAAAGATCCAACACTTCTTTTTCAAAAATCTAGTTTGGAAATTTCAATCAGGGAACAACATTCTCATCGGTCTTGATTCTATCATGGGTGTAGAGGAAGTTTGGCCTATCCCTCATCAACTTTTACTTTTCTTTCAACAAAAAGGTATTTTTTACTGGGCACAGGTCATTTAGGATTGGCAGGGTGCTATTCCTAGATGGAAATCTGCTATAGATTTGGGCCTTCATGGTCAAATGGCTGCCCAATGGGATAAGGTAATCTGGAATATGAAGAGCAGTGGGATATACAGGACCAAGGAAAAGGACAACATTGTATGGCGGGGTAAGGGAGGCAGGATAAATGTTTTTGTTAAAGATATATATATCTCCTTAATAGAAGAACATCATGATTATGCCGAGAAAATATTTCCACTTACATTCTGGAAATCTGGATGCCCATACAAAATTGTATTATTCTCATGGCTTGTATATCACAACAAAAACCTCACTTGGACCAACCTACAAAAAAGGAATTGGCATGGCCCAACTATTTGCTCTTTTTGTCTATCTGAGACAGAGGACAATATGCACATTCTTCTTAACTGCATCCACACACAGGCCCTTTGGAAGAAGCTGGCCTCTCATTTCGGTTTCAACTTCATATCCCATTCATCCATTATGGACGCATTTGAATGGTGGAGCTCCCAGAAAGTATTATGGAGACCTATTCCCCTTATAGTGTTCTGGTTTGTATGGAAATGGTGGAATAGGGTGATTTTTCATAACTGCAAGGAGGATTTCAAGCTCATATATGATCAAATCATCCCCTATTATCTCTCTATCCTCCCCTATATTCCCCAGCAAGTGAAACAAAAATCAAATGAATCTGCCCCTTCTCAGTTGATATATCCGAGGGCTCATTTTGATGGTGCAGCAAAAGACGGTATGTGTGCATGCGGAGTATACATCAATATCATGGAAGACCAGCACTTTTCAATATATTGGAATGGAGGTTCAGGGACAAGCAACAAAGCTGAGGCCATGGCATTATATGGTCTCCTTACTTTTTGCTCTTTCTTGAATACTGGCCCCCTACGGATCTATGGCGACTCAAAAATCATTATAGATCATGTGATTGGAAAACATTCAATAAAAAATGCCAATCTTTCTGGATGGATGCATAGGATCTCATCAATCTGGAAGACTTCTCTCTTCTCCATTGCACATGTAAAACGCTCACAGAATATGATTGCTGATGCACTATCTAAGAGGGGCCTGCGGTCACAGTGCGGAAGATGGTACCTGAGCATCACTGTGGGGTCTATCACGCATCAAATTCAACACTTCTCTATGCCGGGTATATAGGAATACTTTTCTGTCCTGGTATGTATCATGATCCCGTCCTTTTACCATCGTCTTATGCTCAGGTATCACGTTTTTTGTTTCCTTATTCTCTGTATAAGGGTCTATCTCTCCATCTGTCAAATTATTTAGATCTGTCGGTGAATGCAGTCATGTTGCCAGGTTATCATTTTCTGTATATGCATACATGGTCACTTTTTGTTATATGGCTGGGAAATATTGTCAATATTTCCTTTTACATACTATACTGTACATGAGATATTCATAATATATACAACTTTTTTCTTACTGAAAAAAAATGGTTCAAGTTGGGGATTACCCTGGAATGTGAAGTTTTTAAAATCGTTGAAACTTGTAAATGGTTTTAATCATAAATTCAATTATTATAATATTAAAACTATTTATTTCATTTAAAAAATAATAATTACATTTGTTATTTACCCATGATAAATTTTTTAATAAAATTTATTTTAAACTTTAGATTTGTCTGTTAAATATTTTTCCCACATATAAAAAATAAAAATACCTTTTCTTTTCTTATTAAAATTATATTCTTTAAATATTTTTTTTTTAATAAAAAATACAATATTAATTAATTAAATATAAAAATAATTATAATAATAAATAAATAATTATTAAAAATAATTATTTTATAAAATATTTTTTTACAGGTTTCACATTATTTCAATTACCAATTAAACTGTCGGATTAATTTTCTAAATTTTATTGTTATAACAATGACATAATTTTTTTCTATTCCAAATAGTAATTACTTCGTATTAAAAAATTATAATCAAATTTGAGACAGATTCAGCGGCCGAGGTTTTCAATCCATCCAGTGATAATTACGTAACTAAAAGCATTCCACCTGTTGGTTTTTTCTCTCTAAAAATGAAATTAGCAGAGTACAAGTGGGTCGCAGAGATAGAGGCAAGGCTATAGCAGCGCTATATAGATCTTGGGTTTGTTCTCCTAATCAAGAGCACTTTCGGTCTTACGAATTCTTAGGATGGACATCGATAGGGACCGGGCCTTTGGAATTGATCCTCATTGATCTTGTTCTCTACGGTGGTTTTTGGTAACCTAATATATAATATAATCTTATTGGTATATAATATAATCTTATTCGTAGACACTTCTTATTCCTAACTTTTATGATTTTATTGCTATAACAATGACAAACACATTGTTCCATAAAATGAAAAAAACAACATAATTATTAGACAAAACATTGCTTATGATTTTTATTAGTATAGCAGTAACAAGCACATAGTTTTAAAAATTAAAAAAACAACATAATTATTTTAAAAAATATTATATATAATTTCATTGTTATTATTTAAAAAGTACACTATTTTATAAATTTTAAAATCATTTCACCAAACATTGTATATCGAAAACAAATATATTTGAAAATGTCTAAATAACAGTAGACAAGCTCTAGGTACCTGTTGTTTTTTTTTTTTTACTTCTCTCTCAATGTTCTCAATCGATTTTCCATCCCCTGGTAAAGGGAAGCAAGATATGGAGAGCCTTTTATTTTAATACACTGAGAATGAAGAGACTTCAAATACAAGAGTCACTTACCATCAAAGAAAAGTTTGTAACCCTGATCCCTCTCCCCTTTTTTGAAATAACCTCGAGGTTGAATTCCTGCTCAATTTCACCCTACCAACAATACCTGTGGTTTCTTTCAGCGTCTTTCTAAAACAAAGTCTGGTCTCCTTGATTCATACTAAGGGGTTCAGATTCAAACAAAAAGATTTTCCTGATCACATTGCCCCTCCACCAGTCACATTTCCATATCTTTGGGGTCTAAAACAAATTGGTCTCCTTGATTCATACTAGGGGGTTCAGATTCAAACTCAAGATTTTCTTGAACTCATTGCCCCTCCACCAGTCATTTCCATATCTTTGGGGCTTTCAAGGGCCTCGTCTCTTTTGAAGTTCGCTTTGAACGATCTTTCGTAGATAATATTTGATTGCTGCAACAACTTATATTCACATTAATTGTTTATTAGCCTAAATAGATTTTACTTAATTTACTAAAATAGTTCGTAACATATTATAGAGTCTAAATCTCTTTATTCTTTAAATATATTTTAGCAAAATGCCCATCCTCGTTGTAAAAATTGTACTTAGAAAGATGTTGCACATAGTAACTCTTCTTAGCAAATCTAGCCATCCATATTTATTTGCAATGCCTCTAAAAAAACCTTTCCCCAAATACACTTCCACACATTTTGGCACAACAATACAAATTTCCCTTCCCCAAATCCACTTCCACACATTTTGGCACAACAATACAAATTTCCTTCTCATTCTATCTAATTTTGGCACAACAATACAAATTTCCTTTTCATTCTGCCTAACCAATGTGTCTCCAATAGCTTTGAAGGTGTCTTCATCCCAAAATATTAATTAATGGGAAGTGGGTCAACATTGCCCAAACATACATTATAGCAATCTCCTCTTCTTGGTTGAAATCAAGGGGCATAGCAAGTTCAGAACATTCCTTTAGATCCCCATCAAACAAGGGGAAGTGAGTCAACATTGCCCAAGCATACATTGTAGCAATCTCTTCTCGGTTGAAATCAAGGAAGATAACAAGTTCAGAACATTCCTTCAGATCCCATCTCACACCTGGATGCCAATTATTATGGCAGGAAACTCCATATTTATGGAACTTGCATTGTTTTATTGGATGCTCTATAAAAGAATTGCTTTTGGACCCAACTTTATGGATAAACCTAGTTAAGTTGGATTTAAAAGGTTGCATGACTTTTGATGACCTAGTATGTGGGGATAACTTAGTGTGAAATTTCCCTCATACTCATCATTTTCTTGAATGATATGGAAATTAGAGTTTTCAATAAGCTAATTTTTTATTATTTTATATTTAATATAACTTTTATAGTATATCTTCTACACACTTTGTCGGAAATATATCAATCGGTGACCCTTTCCTAGAAAGTGCCTTAACCTAACATCTATTCAATATCAATCTAAAACCCCAAGAATTTTGCTAATAAAACTTTATTCCTTATTAATAAAATTCAAAAGAAACTTTTATTTGAAAAAATAACTATTACAAAAACAATCTTAATCATTAAATATGTCTTGGGATCTTAGTTGAGGATAATTCCAAAATAGTCAGCATAACACCTACATACCATGAGGTTCGAACCCACAACATGGGATGCATGTTTTGTGTTATAACTTAAACAATAGTCAACAAGACACACCTACCTAAGTAAAGGTCTACCTAGTTGCATTCAGCTGAAGCATACAATTTTTTAGTGGACCCAACTTCTGGATTATGAAAATACGACATTCTGATGCCAATCATGTTACTAAACAAGACACTTGTAGAACACTTTCTCGCAGGAAAACATGAATCCAAAAAAGAAACAAGGGCATGCTTGTAAAAAAAGGATGATAGCCTTATGATCCCTACCTCATGGACGAAGAAGAAGAAGAAATGGTGGAGAACCATCAAAGCCAAGAAAACGAGGATGCTATGGTCTAGAATGGTAATGCAAACCATAAGAAGAATGATACATAATCAAAATTTATTCATGACTCAGAAAAATATAAAAATGTGGCACACAAAGAGAATAGGAAGATGAGGACAAAGAGAGTTTATGTTTCCAAAAGTTCTGATTCGGTCAAAGAACTCCCACAAAAGATAACCGGATGTGATTTGGAAATGGCTGTCATTGACCCCAACTTAAGGGGATGGCGAAAGGTCCCAAAAAAGAAAGGAAATAAAAATAAGTTAAGTGATTGATATCACACTTAACTTCACAAATTTTGTTATTTTTCTCAGTTTTTTCTTGTGCACATAAGTCGATAGGTTTCTCTTACTGAATGTGGTTAGCATATATAAAATGTAATTTTGTTCCTTTTTAAAAGTTGAGTAAAATTACATTTATTTTCATTTTGGAAAATATAATTTAAGAGAATTTATAAAAGTTTTTGATTAAGCAGGTTTTTAAATAAAAAAAGCATAACAAATCTCATAATTAGTGATATTTTTTAAATATTTTTTTTGCTAATTTTTATTAATTACTAATCACGGAGGCTTCACTGGAGGAGAAATGTCATACCACATGGGTTCATATTGGGGGATATATTGAGGAAAAAATGACATAATATATTAGGGGACATATAGGGGGTAAAGGGTTTTTATATTGGCAGGTATAAAAGATGTAGTCCAAAGTTAATGAAAAAATATAATGGGGTATTAAAAATGTTAATGAAAAATGGATACCTACAATATCTAGTGAAAGTGAGGTTTTTTTAAATTGGGAAGGTGTATTGAGTTTGTATTGGTAGGGGGCTAAATAATGAAATTTTTAGAGTTATTTTGCAATATATGGTCAAATTAAGGGTATTGTTTAATATGCCATGAGCGCATGTGATATGTCAAAGGTTTATTGAGTGAAGCCCCCGTGTTACTAATAAGTATAAAATTTTATTAAAAAATAAGTATTCAAGTAGCAATTGAGAACTTAGTATATTTTCTGTATGTTATTGACAAGGTGTACAAAAAAAACACTCCAAGGCTACTATATAAAATTCCATGGGGGGATTCCTTGGCTCGTTTTTATTGAGAGCCTAGCTATGCTCAAGTTTCTGATGTACAAGCACAAGCTCAACAACATAGACAATCATAGACTTCCTAAGCTAGCTTTAAATTCCAGCCAAAATCACCTAAGGCTTAACCGAGGATGGCATAAGGACACAAGGGCCTGGTTAAACTATTGGGAGATCAATGAGAATGATGCTTTGCAAAACATAAATAACATTAAAGATATTGTTACTTCTAAGTTCAAAGAAAAATTGTGGTGTGAGAAAGATTTAGCGTCTAAAAGAAAATTAAGTTATTATAAGAAGGTCATCAACCCCACCCTTGAAGATCAAAGGTATCTCTCTATTCTAACTAGCTCAAAAAAGAAAATTAATATATCAAAGATTAGAACGAATTCTCATGAGCTCCATAGTGAAACTGGCCGCTGGGCAGTTCCTAAAACGCCATGGATAGAAAGGATCTGCCATATTTGTGAGAATAGGAGCATCGAGGATGAAAACCACTTCCTCTTAGAGTGCCCTGCATACAACCACATTAGATCTCAATTTCACAACCTTTGTTACAATACTAACCTTCCTAGCCTTTTACAATGCCAAAATTATAGTGAACTCGGGAGGCTTCTCTCCAAGCTTTTTGAGCATAGGAATAAAATCTTAAATCAAAATAAATAATTTGTCTTTTTAGGTCCAATAGATCATTATTTGGTCTCAGCGGACGTTAACCATCATCATCATCATCATCATCATCAATAAGGTTCAAGAGTAGGCTCCCCTACCCTCATGGAGTCTCGACTCTCACAAAGTCATAAAGTCTTGGTATGTCAGGCTTATGGGTTATTCAATATACTCTTGGTCTTATAGTGGCACCTGTTAGGTTTGATCTCGGGCCTTGCCAAGATTACTCCAATAAGTTATAGATTCACCATGAGAAAATAATATAAAATGCAACCAAAAACACAATTTACTGAAATCTTTGGCTGCCATATGATGCAAGAAAAAAAGAGCAAGAGGGAAACTACACACTAGGATAGGTTCCATATCAAGCGACCATGGATCATGGAAGCCCCTCCCAAGCCAAAAAAAACTCCAATAATAAATCCAACACAACCAGGTTTATCCAAAAAGGCAGGTTCAAAAATAATCCCTCTATATAGCATAACATCAAAATATATACATGAGACAAACCCTTAAATAGGTTGCACCACAAGAAGACACATAACCTAGAACAAACCTCAACAAACCCCTACCATCCACAACTAGCACCACCTTTGATATACATACATGATACAAAGCCTCAAACAGGTAGTTGTGATGAATAGACACATAGGTTAGAACATGCCTCCATGAACCCTTTATGATTCACAAAAAAAATTCATCATGCATGGAAGAAACAAAGCCAAAAGAACTACCCCAAGCATCTACATCGCGAAAACACATAATCGAGGAGCCATCATAAAAACCCTACGTTAGCACACACAAAGGGACCAAGTTATCCACTAGAATTACATTTTCTCTCCACTACCACAACCCATGGACCTCCCTGCCATGATCACCACCTAAATTTATTATGTCAGGAAGGTAAATCCCTAAAGTTTAAGGCCAACACCAAATGAGGAAGAAAGATGTATGAACCACCTCTCATTTATCTCTTTGCTGATATCATCTTTCTTAAAAGCAATTTTAAGATAATATAAATTTTGTAACGAAAATTTTTATGGATACTTCCAAGCTATAAAATTCATGAGAAACAAAAAGGATATGAAAGTTTATGCTTATTAAATTAATTATATTATCATTATGACTTTTGTACAACATATAAAAATTGGCATACATTGTGCTATAAGAGCGAATAAAACAATATCGGTAAATATTTGTGGAAATTTGTTTAAAGGAGCACAATTCCCATATATTAAGTAAAATAGTAAAGAACATGGCATTATGGTAACCTCTAAATTAACCATAATCAATCTAACAACAAGATTTATTGATATTTATAGATCTAAGTAGAGTACAAAGTTTAACATTGTTCGATCCTTGTCGGATCGTAGCTGGAGGCACTATGTGATCTGGTTTCCCATGTGTTGTGAATGACTGGTGTAAATTTCACTTGAGTGCTTTATTCCTCAATTTTTGAGTCTAGCTCGGGGGTTGTAGTTATAAGAAAACATTGTGGTTTAGTTGGCCTACGATTGGGACGTGAGTTGAAGTCTCTCCCTCAGTTTCCAGAGATCTAGTTGCTAAGATAAGTTGTTCACTTGTATCTTGTGTATGTTTGTGCAATAAGAATAATGAATCTTGTATTCCTATGATAGTAGATGTGTATCAACACTATCAATCAGGATGTGTATTCATGTGTGTTGTACAATGATGACTTGTGAATTATTTTTATAAGTTGTAACAGACTTATGGATCCCTGTGATGCTAATATTCTCCTGAATGGAAAATCATTTACATCTGCTCATGTTAATTTTTGGTATAGCTAGCTCATTGTGGTTGTATGTGTTTTCTTTCACATGTATTGTCTGAAGAATGTTTTATGAATATCATTAAACTATGATGCACCTAAATCCACTCATGTGATATAATGGGTAAGTAGTCTCAATGTTTTAGAGCTAATGAACTATGTTTTTAAGGTGCTTCCTATAACAGAGAAGAGATTGTGTGGGTTTCAATATATATGATGGTCATTGTTTTACTCCTAGATGCAGTCAAACACTTTAGTCTTGTGTTATATATGTCGGAAATGGTATGCAAGCCTTGAAGGCCTCAATATTTCATGTCTGGGTTCAATTAGAGGATGTGTGTATCTAGGGGGAGCAATATTTGACAAGTTTCCGAGGATGAATTGTAATAAAAAAAATGTGCCATGTTAATGAAGTGTGGGACAAGATAATCGCCATTAGTCACCGTACATTTTTTATGTCGTGCCATGCTTGGTGAGACGGGAGATGGATTTTGGAAGGAGTGATTGACAAATATCGTGGGATGAGAGGTGTGACAAAGGGTCTTCCATGTTGGGATGTTGGCATTGTAGATGGAGTGCACAACAAAGATCCATATTCATTTACAATGAGGAAAATAGCACTTGCATGGAGGTTTGAGACTTGGTGGGGCCCAAGGACCTAGGTTGAGGTGGCACTATATAGGAATCCCATGTGATTGACTAATGACAACGTAATGTCATTGAAAACCGCAAGATCACAAAAGAGAGTTGGAAGTGTCGGTTCATGGCAGGCTACGAAGATAATGGGTCCTACAAAATAGACAAAAGGTTTTTAATGAAGATATTCTTCGTTACTTAATGCTAATATTAGTGTTGTGTCATGGAGGTTAGAGTTGGGTGCGTTGACGCAGTAAATTTTCAGACTAATAGAAGGCACGAGGTGAGAAATGTTCCATCACATGGTGTGAATATTGATGTTGTGCCATGGAAGTTGGAATATGGTACACCTTGTTGAAGCCCTGAAAATCGGGTCGACAACAAGGGGGATACCCGCCCGGTCCGGACCTTGGTTGGCAGCTCCTTATCCGTTTGGTATAGCGGGTCCGACTCGGGATAATGGGACCAGTTTCCCAATCTTTGAGTGTGTGTGTGTAGAATTCGATGTTGCTGATCTAACAATTCCTATCTAAGATATTCTAATTCAAACTTTAATCTAATTCTATGATATTGTAATCTAATGAACAACACATCTAAATCTATACTAACCTGGGATGTAATTCTTCTATTATGCAATCTAAAGAGATTTCAAATAACAACTGGTAATAAAGATCATTCAGCAATTATAAGAAAGGAAATCAATCAAGATGAACCACTTCGCATAAAAAGTTAAACGAAACAGTTGCGAAAAGCATATCACATAATGAGCTATTCATACATTAGGCATAAATAAATAGCTATCACCGTACAAAAGTGCCAAATGATAACTCAAGCATTCATGCAATAATACATAAACAACTAAAAACTGCATATCACTTTAACATATAAGCAGAAATGGTCAAGAGATAAAAGTACCATTTATGACTAGTCCTACTCATAAGCTTCAAGCAACAATGATTTATCTCTCCTTGCTCTAACATCCACTAAGAGTACAGAAGTGAAACATCAGTAGCAGATATCAAATGCAAACATCAACAAATCTTGATCCATTCATTCACCAAAACCTCCTCTGAGGGTGCAAAAGTGCATGTTCTGAGGACAAGTTTTTGATAAATTTCTGGACCCTTCTTTAAATGCATGAGAAGGGTTCAAATACTACTAACTAAATAACTTAATTACACTGATTCAGGATACGGTTTAAATGACTGCCCTTTTTCTAAGCAAAACTATTTCTAAAAATTAAATCTAATATCTAACTATTTCTGCATTTGCTCCTTAATGTTGCGAGCGTTCAATATTTGCCTCGATAGAGTCGGCTGACTGTCTTTCGCTTTTGGTTGAGCTAAGCAAACAGAAATGGTAAGAGCTGGCACCATTTTTTTAGCAAAATCAATGATATACTCGAGAGTCATCCTCTGGCTATGTGGATTTACTGTGTATGCCCAGTAATAATCCAAGTTCCACTTGGTTAATCCTCGAATTGCTTCTGCCTCTTCTTTCAGCTTTATGTTTCCAGTTTGTTCTTTACCATTTCTTTCTTGTGTTTTCCGGGCTTACAAGTGATTGAGCAGTTAGAGGCTTTGCTTTTTGAGCAATTTTCTCAGTGATGCGTGATTAGCACTAGTTGCGCTAGTCGCGCATCGGAAATTAGCGCTAGTCGCGCTAATCGCGCATCGGAAACTGCCTCTGTTCTTTGATCCGGGCCTCTCTGATGCATTTTTCGCCTTTAGCGCCTTTTCCTTCACCAGGTATAAGCTTCAAAATTTGTAAACATACTGCTTTCGTGAGCTTTTGACCTTGAACGCTAAACCGCCTGTTGATATCAGCATTGTTCAAATACTCATTCAACCATGGTTGTGAATGAAATATTTGTAATGGATAGCTCAGCAGCGCTCTGTGAATCTGCGGCTCTGTTGCATGTGGTATCCATTTATGAGGGCATCTCTTCTCTGTCTCTGAGCATTGGAGTTTTACCCTTTTCCTTCATGGCTTCCTGCACATTGTTTTTGTGTTACTTCTGTTTTTCGTTCCTGCAGTTCACACATGAGGAGAGAGTAATGATAATAATAAAAATCGACAAGAAAGCTTTAAGCTCTACGGATGTACAAAACATGCCACCTGACGTGAACTGACTCTTCAAAAAACACAAAACCGTCTTTCATTAACAACTGGCGTATCATTCATTAATTATCATTAAAGCGCGTATCCAGTTCTTGGTTTATGGAAAGCTTTTCTTGAATGTTGAGCCGGGGAAAATCTGCGATGGAATGTTTCTGCAATTCGCATCACAACATCGCATTACCGCATTACCACAAATTTCATTAAGATGTGTTATCGCAGGGTTGCTCGATCGCGCTATCGCAAGATTGCGGATCGCAGTATCGTGCTATCGCAAGATCGCAGATCGTTACAATTGTTAAATGGTTATGTGTTTTTCATGCGACATTGCGATATGCGATATGCGATATCGCATATCGGATATCGACGATTTTCCAATATGAGCGTTTCTTAATGCATGCGATGCGATGGAATTCGCATCGCACTTTTGTAGCTTCTCATTTTTACTCATAAGGAAATGTCCTATCATTCTTTGCGCGATGCGATGTTTTCTTAAGGAGTAAAATACATGAGCCTTAATTGAATTTTTTGAATTTTTTACTAAGGGTCCTCACTTATCTAGTGTTATTGATAATACTAAATAAGGAGGGGGGTTGTTGGTGGCCACAACAATTGGCGATTCACTTGGAAGAACCAGTTATCTCTATTTTTCTATTGAATTTTTTAAACTTCCAAAACAGAAAATTTTTCAGAAAATTAAACTTTGTTATGGAAAGATAGAGTACATTACGCTCTAAACTGTCAATGATATTTTGTTTCAACCTTTTTCTACTTTGATTATTTGCTTCCTCAGGCTAGTCCTTGTATTTACATCAGCCATTACTTGGTCTTGTAAAGATAAAACAAAGTCTCCTCTGTAAACCGGTTTTAAATATGCTCATTTGTCGTAGGTAGAGCCTCTACTGCCAGCAAGCGTTTATAGCCTCGATTACCCAGCAATGATCCTGTATCCTACTTAAAGTGACCTACAACTTTCAAAGAAAAACCCATATCCACACTTATTGCTTTGATTTTCTTTTTTATTCTTAAAGAACAATGTCTTGGTTTGGTAGCCAAATTATGATACAGTCATTCACCTGATTTATAACTTTGCTGAACAAGCTGGCTTGTGATGAGACCCCTTGTCTTTTGATTGCAACAATCTTGAGTCATTGCCCTGTTGTGGTGTACAATATTGGCAAAGTCAGCAAGTTATAATATCTGTGATAATGATAAGCCGACTCGTGATGAGACCTCTTATTCTCCAAGATAAAGTGTATCCTTGGGTTATTCCTCTGAAAGTTGCGATTTCCTTAGCAGGGAGGAAGTCATTGTTTCCTTAAGATAGCTCTAGACGACAATAATAGAGTTTTTGGAAACAACTGTTCTACAAAGAATCTTTATTTTGTTATTGATACCTTTCATTGTATTGAGATAAAACAATTTCTTCACTAAAGGTTGCTTTCATCAAATTTTTGAAGTTGAAACTAGTATCATATCTAGGCTAAAGTTTTTAACTGTATCTATCAATAATAAAGATCAATTTTCCAAAAGATTTGCTATTTATACAAGCGAAAAGTTCAAAATCTGAAAAAGAATTAGTGTCTTTTCCGTAAATGCCTAATGTAACCACTCACAACTGGTCTTATTATGAAAAAGAAAAACAATTATTCTACAAAAATAGAAGAATAATCTTCTATGGAAAATATTTCTTGAGAATTTGTCCATTAACAGGCAAAGGATCCCTCTTACCTGCTAAATCCTGTAACACAAACATTGATGGACCTATGACTTCTACAATCTGAAAAGGACCAAGCCACATCCTTTGAAATTTTGTATGTTTTCCCTTTTCTTCATGAGCCTTATCCCACTTTAAAACTAAATCTCCCATCTGAAAATCTTTTCTAGTCATTATGTTTGAATCAAAAGAGGATTTTACTAGTGCTTGATGATGAGCATGTGTTTTCCTAGCTTGTTCTCGTTGCTCTTCTAATTTAATTATTTCCATTTGTCTTAGCTGTAAGGAGGAAGTGGGTACTTCATCAATGTATTGTACTAAAGACAAAGAGGGAATTGCTAAGTGAGTCGGAAGAACCACTTCTTTCCCATAAACTAAATTAAAGCGAGAAGTGCCGATAGAAGCTTTTTGCGTTATCCGATCTGCCCATAAAGCATATATCAAAGCCTTGTGCCAATTTTTATGATTTTGATCAATTGTTCTTTTAATAATCCTGATTAGGTTTTTATTTGTTGACTCAGCTAACCCATTACCTTGCGGGTAGTAATTGGCCGAATATTTAAGTTTGAATCCTCTTTTAAGTGCAAATTCAGTCATTGCATTTCCAGAAAAGTATGATGCATTATCAAACATTAAAGCGGATGGAAATCCAAACTTGGTGATTATAAATTGATCTATGAACTCAATGATATTTTCAGAATTAGCTTTCTTGAGTGGAACTGCTTCTATCAACTTAGTAAAATAATTTGTTGCCGTGAGGATGTATCTACGCTACTTAGAAGAGTGAGGAACGATCTCACCTATTATGTCGAAGCCCCACTGACTGAAAGGTTGCTCGATGTTTACCGGCTGTAGTGGCAGGGACGACTTCTTTTGTCTTCCAGCAGTAGTTTGGTAGACTTGACACTTTCTCACGTAACTGTGCGAGTATTTAAATAGCGTGGGCCAGTAATATCCTACGCATAAGATTTTATGTGCAGTAGCATCTCCAGCATAATGTCTGCCTGCCGGCCCATCATGGAGTTCATGCAAAACTTTTTCAACTTCAGCTTTCTCAAGACACCTAAGAAGAACAGAATCATAATTTTTTCTAAAAAGAATATCATTTATGAGCTGATATTGCTTAGCTTTCAACCTTAAAGCTCTTTTCTTAGTATGGTCAAGGTGTGAAGGAGCATACCCGTTCTTAAGATAATAAATGATATCAATATATAATGATTCTGCATCGTTTAGGCTTACCTCACACATTTGTACCTCCTCAGATGGAATTTCAGAAATTTGCGATGCTCCAGCCAGCATTTTGCAGAAGCCTTGACCTCTTAGAATGTTTGCTGGTTTGATATCAATATCATATTCCTGTAAGGCAGTAAACCAATTGGCCCTTTTCTCACCCACATCCTTCTGTACTAGAAGATTCCTTACCGCTGGAAACGATACTATGATCTTAGTATGGGTTTTAAGTAAGAAAGGTCTGAAGTATTTGACCGCTTTGAAAACATCGTAAGCCTGTTTCTTCACGTCTGAATAATTTAGTTCAGCACCCTGTAAATTTGAGATAAAAAATGCAATTGGAGCTTCCGCTTTTTCTTGATTTGCTTGAGTTAGAATCACAACATATGACTTATCTGAGGCAAATGTGTATAAAATAAAAGGCTCTGAAAAATTCGGAGTTGCTAAAGATGGAGCATTAATAATAGCTTGTTTTATCAGGTTGAATGCCTCATGTTCATCTTGACCCCATATAACATTTGAATTCTTTTTAATCATGGTTTGCAAAGGAGACACGATTCGTGAAAAATCTGGAACGAATCTCTTTACAAAGTTGATCTGACCAAGGAAAGATTGCATGGTTTTTTTGTTATGAGGTAGGGATATTTCAGAAATTTCTTTGATTCTGTCGGGATCAATATGAATACCGAATTTTGACACTATGAATCCTAGAAGTTTCCCTTCACTTAGCGCGAAAAAATATTTCTTTGGGTTCAGTGAAATTCCATACCTTAAACACCGTTGAAAGATTTGTTTCAGGTCTTTGAGATGGTCGCTTCGCTTCTTCGAGTACAATGTTATATCATCCAAATAAATTACTACAGATTTATTGACTAAACCTTTGAATGCGATGTCCATGGCTCTCTGAAATGTGGCACCAGCATTAATCAAACCAAATGGCATCTTTCGATATGCGTATGTGCCCCATTTAGTTCTGAATGTGGTTTTCAACTGATCATCAGGATGTACCAACACTTGGATGTATCCTGAAAATCCATCCAAGAAAGAGATTAATTCTGAGCCCGCCACTGCCTGCAATATCTGTTCCATAGGTGGTAGAGGAAAATTATCTTTTTGACAGGCTTTGTTAAGGTTCCGAAAGTCAATGCAAATCCTAATATCCCCGTTTTTCTTTCTAACAGGTACCATATTGGAGACCCATTTGGAATTTCTGACGGGAAAGATTATCCTGGCTTTCAATAACTTATTGAGCTCAGTTTTTATCTGATTTTCTAAATTGGGGTGGATCTTTCTTAGCTTTTGTTGGACAGGTTTTTCATTATCGATCATGGGAATAGTATGCTAGAAGATGGAAGTGTCGTATGTTTTCAGCTCATCATAATTCCAGGCAAAAACATTTTTATATTCTCTCAAAAGATGAATATACGCTATTTTCTCTTTAGGGGCTAGGCTGAGGCCTAGATTAATGTTTTGTGGTTTAGCATCGGTCCCTAGGTTTACTAATTCGTAGTTCAAGGTTGAACTTTGGAGTTTTGAATTGGTAGACCTCTTAAACCGATCTTTCAAATCGTACAAGTCTTATAACTTGACCACCGACTTAGGTATAGCATTATTAGTGCTATTTTGTTGCAATTGTCGATCGTGCTGGTCTTCGTCAATTATTTGATTGGAGTAGGATCCTTCAGACGTGAGGAAATTTACAATATCAGGATCGTCATTGAATACTCTCCAATTTATGATGTTGTCAGGAATGGACGGTCTAAAGATTAATTCTATTGAGAATCTTTTTGGACTAAAATCTTCGGATGGAATAAGCTTAGAAGCTACGTTAGCCAAAAGGTCTACACTTGCGTTTTGGAGCCTGGGGATTGAAGAAATATTAAGCGCTATGAAATGCTTAGTCAGATCTTGTACTAAGGATTGATAGTGTTTTAAATGACCTGATAATCAATGTATAGTGTTATGTACCTGTTTAACCACAATCTCAGAGTCTCCAAAAACTTGAAGATACTTGACGTCTAACCCGATTGCTTTGTGTAGGCCTTGAACCAAAGCCTCGTATTCTGCTGCATTGTTTGTGCAATCGAAGTCGAGTCTGCATGTGAACATGATTTTATCTCCTTCTGGACTAATCAGAACGCATCCTGCTCCTGCTCCTTCGTTAGATCTAAACCATCAAAAAATAATTTCCAAAACAAAAATTTATTTACAGGTTTATCTAAAAAATTGATACATTTCGAACTATCACTTTGAGAAAAATTTTCGAATTGGGACAAAACAGAGTGTTCTAAATAGGGTGACGCATGAGCATTGAAATTTCCGAGGAAAGAATCTACCGAGTAATTGCCAATAATGCTGCTGTTATACGCTACTGGTTCATTTTCTCCCTCTAACTCCATTACTATGTACTTCTGGTGTAGCTCTCGTTCAACTTTTATTTGATTTGGTTTACCGTTGTAGGGTAGCCACATGTGCGACCAGTCGGTTGCGAAGTATCCATGGAGTTTTTCTGACCAATCCCTGCTAAGAATTAAGCCATAGAATTCTGGGATATCGGCAACTAGAATGTCAATAACCTGGCATACCTTCGGGGTGGATGACAATCTTATGGTTACTTGATTTAGTTCGCTGATCACTTCGACTTGAGATCGATCTAGCTAAACTATGCGCACTGCGGATTTCTGTGGTTGAACATTTAACTTGGCACATATAGATTTGGGTAAAATATTCGATGAAGCACCAGAATCTACCAAACAATTGTGCACATTTTTATTGAAGATTTCATAAGTAAGGAGAAACGGGGGAGTGTGAGATTTTGATCTTCCTCCAATTAGGGCGATGTCATTTGGATCAATCTTATTGATCGCATTAGTTGGAGGTCTTCCCACGTTATGGGAAGCTTGAGAAAGTACAACGGCAGGCAAAGGTGCAACTGGCACGACATGTAATTCTTTCATCATTATCTTCTGTTGATGTTTCAACTTGCTCAGTTCCTAAAGGGTGATGTTAGCCCTAGTCTTCTTCATGTCTTCAATAATATTGTACTCCATTTCATCTGACACTATTAGTGTTTTAGATGGAGTCGCTTCATCTGTTTGGACTGAGCTGGTTTCAGTCGCTTTAGATATCATTTTCTTTGTCACGACTTTATCCTTTATTGCAGAGCTTGCTCTCTTAGGCTTAGGGATAGTTTGGGGAGGATCAAACTGATTTTTGCTTCGTGTGCTAACTGGAAATACTTCTTGATCTTCTTCTTGTGGGAGGATGAAATCCCACATTCCTTGTAATTCCACAACTTCTTCGTCATCAGTCTGCCCTTCAGTGGCAATTTCCTCTTCCTCTTCCTCGGATTCAACATTTGAAATGGCATTGGGTGGCTTTGCATCCGTTGAAGGACCTCTTTTAAAAGCTCTGTAGGGCTTTTTTGAAGAAGTTTCTGCTACTTGCTTTTTTATGTTGACCATTTCATTGGACATGGTCTTTAGAACTTTCTGCAATCCTTCCAAATCAAATGGATCTTTTGCTTGTTTCTTCTTGGAGTCTTCCTTGAAGGTGACTTTTTTGGATTTACGTTCCTCTATCGCGGATCTCTTTTCCAGGGCTATTATTCGTTTCTCTACCACTATTGCCTCTTTCATGTTATCAGCTAAGGTTATTTTATTTGCCCTGTCCACGAAGATTGCTATGTTCGATGGTAGAGCGGTGATATATCATTCACATCGTACTTCTTCGCTGGGCTGGGAAGCATTAGGAATTTTGTGGAAACGTAAATTGAAGTCCTTGATAGGCTCTCTAGTTTCAGCTTTAAGATTGGATAGGTCATTGATTAACGTTGCCATAGACCTGTCATCACCAAACTTGGTTAGGAATTGGTCCTGGAAGATGTCCCAACTTGTGATGGATCCGGAGGGTAATGAAAAGTACCATGACCCGGCTGTTTCTTGCAATGTATAGGGAAAAAGCCGAACAATAACATCTTCATTAGTAACCCCATTGAGATTAACAGAAAGCATGAAGTTGTTTATGTGCTCTTCTGCTAGCATGCCTGACTCGGGATTGAATTTAGGCAGCCATTTCTCAGGATGGGCCAGTATTTGACTCAAGGGTGCAGGCATTAATACTGCCCCAGGGTTATTCCATGGAGACTGAGCCATTGTTGAACTGCTAACAGAGGAAAGTGTAGAAGATGATCCCTGCGACTGGGAGGATGAGGATACTATGATTGTAGATGATTGAAGAGGGGTTGTGGGGGTTCCAGTGGATGGATGGATGATGATCTGGAGTGGAGGTGTGGATGGTTGACTTCGCGGTGAAGTAGTTGAGGATTTCCTCGCTCTTTTCCTGGTGGGCAGAGGTAATTCGGTTGGCTGGACGCCAAAATTTTCACTCTTTAGCCTGGTCAGGGGATGAGCAGGGTTGTACTGCGAAGTCACGCTGCCTTGAGATTTATCAGACCTCTGAGGAGAAATGGAAAATCGCTAAAGTTTGTGAATCAGGGATTCAACTTCAGGAAGTTCTACGGTAGATTGTTCTGAAATATCAGGGTGTGTAGCAGCGGTTGATACTCGAGCGACTTCTGACTCTGGATTTAAATGTAATGGAGAAGTTGGGGGAGATGATGAGGGCGAGTTACTCTCAGAATGGTATTCAGATTTGGATCTACTTGCCATTCGGAGGTTCAAGCCCTCCTTCTAGCGCCAAATATGTTGAAGCCCCGAAAATCGGGTCGAAAACAAGGGGGATACCCGCCCGGTCCAGACCTTGGTTGGCAGCTCCTTATCTGTTTGGTATAGCGGGTCCGATTGGGGATAATGGGACCAGTTTCCCAATATATGAGTGTGTGTGTAGAATTCGATGTTGCTGATCTAATAGTTCCTATCTAAGATATTCTAATTCAAACTTTAATCTAATTCTATGCTATTGTAATCTAATAAACAACACATCTAAATCTATACTAACCCGGGATGTAATTCTTCTATTATGCGATCTAAAGATATTTCAAATAACAACTGGTAATAAAGATCATTCAGCGATTATAAGAAAGGAAATCAATCAAGATGAACCACTTCACATAAAAAGTTAAACGAAATAGTTGTGAAAATCATATCGGATAATGAGCTATTCATACATTAGGCATAAATAAATAGCTATCACCGTACAAAAGTGCCAAATGATAACTCAAGCATTCATGCAATAATACATAAACAACTAAAAACTGTATATCACTTTAACATATAAGCAGAAATGGTCAAGAGATAAAAGTACCATTTATGACTAGTCCTACTCATAAGCTTCAAGCAACAATGATTTATCTCTCCTTGCTCTAACATCCACTAAGAGTACAGAAGTGCAACATCAGTAGCAGATATCAAATGCAAACATCAACAAATCTTGATCCATTCATTCACCAAAACCTCCTCTGAGGGTGCAAAAGTGCATGTTTTGAGGACAAGTTTTTGATAAATTTCTGGACCCTTCTCTAAATGCATGAGAAGGGTTTAAATACTACTAACTAAATAACTTAATTACACAGATTCAGGATACGGTTTAAATGACCGCCCTTTTTCTAAGAAAAACTATTTCTAAAAATTAAATCTAATATCTAACTATTTCTGCATTTGCTCCTTAATGTTGCGAGCATTCAATATTTGCCTGGGTAGAGTCGGCTGACTGTCTTCCGCTTTTGGTTGAGCTAAGCAAACAGAAATGGTAAGAGCTGGCACCATTTTTTCAGCAAAATCAATGATATACTCGAGAGTCATCCTCTGGCTATGTGGATTTACTGTGTATGCCCAGTAATAATCCAAGTTCCACTTGGTTAATCCTCGAATTGCTTCTGCCTCTTCTTTCAGCTTTACGTTTCCAGTTTGTTCTTTACCATTGCTTTCTTGCGTTTTCCGGGCTTACAAGTGACTGAGCAGTTAGAGGCTTTGCTTTTTGAGCAATTTTCTCAGCGATGCGCGATTAGCGCTAGGCGCTAATCGCGCATCGGAAACTTCCTCCGTTCTTTGATCCAGGCCTCTCTGATGCGTTTTTCGCCTTTAGCGCCTTTTCCTTCACCGGGTATAAGCTTCAAAATTTGTAAACATACTGCTTTCGTGAGCTTCTGACCTTGAGCATTAAACTGCCTGTTGATATCAGCATTGTTCAACTACTCATTCAACCATGGTTGTGAATGAAAGATCTGTAATGGATAGCTCAGCAGCGCTCTGTGAATCTGCGACTTTGTTGCATGTGGTATCCGTTTATGAGGGAATCTCTTCTCTGTCTCTGAGCATTGGAGTTTTACCCTTTTCCTTCTTGGCTTCCTGCACATTGTTTTTGTGTTACTTCTGTTTTTCGTTTTTGCAGTTCACACATGAGGAGAGAGTAATGATAATAATAAAAATCGACAAGAAAGCTTTAAGCTCTACGGATGTACAAAACATGCCACCTGACGTGAACTGACTCTTCGAAAAACACAAAACCGTCTTTCATTAACAACTGGCATATCATTCATTAATTATCATTAAAGCGCGTATCCAGTTCTTGGTTTATGGAAATCTTTTCATGAATGTTGAGCCGGGGAAAATCTGTGATGGAATGTTTCTGCGATTTGCATTGCAGCATCGCATTACCGCATTACCGCAAATTTCATTAAGATGTGTTATCACAGGGTTGCTCGATCGCGCTATCGCAAGATCGCGGATCGCAGTATCGTGCTATCGCAAGATCGCAGATCGTTACAATCGTTAAGTGGTTATGTGTTTTTCATGCGACATTGCGATATGCGATATCGCATATCGGATATTGGCGGTTTTCCAATATGAGCGTTTCTTAATGCATGTGATGCGATGGAATTCGCGTCGCACTTTCGCAGTTTATCATTTTTACTCATAAGGAAATGTCCTATCATTATTTGCGTGATGCAATGCTTTCTTAAGGAGTAAAATACATGAGCCTTAATTGAATTTTTTACTAAGGGTCCCCACTTATCTAGTGTTATTGCTAATACTAAATAAGGAGGGGGGTTGTTGGTGGCCACAACACACCTAAGAATTAAATCATGCAACACAAAGGCACTATGATGTGATGAAATGATGGAAACCATGTTAGCCATGGGAGATGTGGCAGGTCCATGTAGGAACCTAGTTTCCATGATACTGTCTCTTATTGACGCGGCAGGGTTGTGGGGCCCAAACTTCAAATGAGAATAACTCTAAATCAAGATGTTGAATTTAGGAAACATTTATATCGCCAGAAAGCTCTTGACGAGTTGAATGTGATGGTGTAAGTCAAAGTTCATTCCACTAAATTTGGTGATGTAGTAATTTTGTAACCCCATTTTCATGAGAAGACAATGAAGGTTGGTTTAAGTGTAGGTAACACATCCCATTCAACCAGGATTAGTCCTAAAGGGTGGGAGGGAGCATTACAAATTGGTATTAGAGGAGAAGGTTCAACACTAGACCTCTGGATATAATCTTGGCATTCTAATATAGTATGATAATGTGTTAGAGTTATGTTATAGGTTAATACCATAGCCTTCAAATTTAACACTTGGACTGGATGGGATCAAGACCGAAAAAATGAGAAGTGAAGGTTCTACACAAAACCTTTGGAGATGAGACATAAAGCTCTATTACAGAGTGTTGTAACTATATTTCTTGTTTGTTGTGTGTTTCTTGTAGCATTTGAATATGGACTACATGTTATATGCAAGGAATATATTTTGATATGATTATTGTTTCTTAATAGCCATACTAATTTGGAAAGTGGTGTTGCAGATAGCCTTACAACCATAAGCTTGTGGTAGATTTACCAAGGTGGTAATGAACATATTTTATTTGAGTTATGGATTGGATAACAACTATGTGTATGACAACACATAAGAAGACACTAGGAATAAGCATCAAAATGGTGTGATGCAACCATGATAAATGCCAACAGTGCCAGGAAGAAGTGTCAATTGAAAAAAGGATAAAGAAAGACTCCCCTAACTTGATGGACACCATTAAAAGCATAAGAGATAATATGAGAAATTAAAAGACTAGCAATGAAAGGCTTGTAGTGACTCAGGAGAAGAAAATAAAAGTAAATGCCATCATATTGCAAAGTTTGTCCAGTTTGTAAAGGCATTGGCAACATCATATAGGTGCTAGCCACCTAGGAAAGGATAAAGGAAAACCAAAGCCCATCAAAACTTGTAAGAAACGAATAGAAAATCGATGGTGCAGAAGGAAACATATCCAAGAAAAGACGTAACTGCCACCCTAATATTAGGTAGTGCTAGATAAGTAACTTCACACATAAGAAAAGGACCTCACCACTGTTAATTTAAAGTGAAAGATTCACACAAAGCTTGTTTTTTTGTTTTGTCATAAAATGAAGGATTTTAGATGAGGATAAGAAATCAAAATAGCCAATAAAACTCGCACACCATGGGGTTCAAATACATGACCTGCATGCTTGTATTTTGCTAATAAATACAAGAATCTTGACATGAAGAAATCCACAGGATCAAGTCCATGAACAACGATGCTTGTTTGTATTTTTTGAAATTATATGAGGATCTTGAGTTTAAGGTATCCAATCTAGATGGATCAAGTCCATGAACTATGATTCTTGTTTGTATTTTGCGAAATTAGACGGGGATCTTGAGTTTAAGATATCCAGACGGCTCGAAACCACCATCGGCTCCTTCAGTGGATTTGTATTCTGTGAAGAAAAAGAATTTTATACATCCCTTAATATATGGGAAATGTGAAAATCATTCATTGTGGAGATCGAACCCATGACCAAAAGGTTAAGAGCCTTGTGTTGCCTACAGTGTTTGGTTTACACTTCCTTTCCACCAATACTTCATGTTCCAATGCACACACCAGTGTTTTCTCTCTCTCACACACCAACATTTTCTCTCTCCATGAGAGAATGTTTCGCCTCATGCTCACGATAATGCTTCCAATCTCGGGTTTCTTCCTTGATGAGTTTTTCTTTGTTTGATCTACCCTTGTTAGTCAAATCAGAGAACTCTAGTGAGGTCTTCGGGAGCTATGTTACGATTTCCCATACTCTCGAGCAATCACAGTACTATTGCCCACTGCTCAAGCAATTATTATCACACCTTCCCATTAGGTATTCTTCTAGGAAAGGTTGACAATCTTGAGCCTTACGAAAGTCTGGCTCAACTAGTAAACCATTGGAAAGTGTAAATCCTCTAATTCCCTTTTGTTGGTTTCTCTTTCCTCACGATTTCGCCAATTCCCTCTCGTTGGTTTCTTTTTCCTCATGATTTTGCATGGTCTCATCGTCTCAGGTTTCACTCTTCCATCCATTTTTCCATTTGCATTTACATGCTTATTGTAGAGCCTCTAACTTGCAGCTAATTATCTATCATTACCTACAACTTTTCCTCACTTATCCCTCTCTTTTGCCCTATTTTCCTCATAAACCTACCCAGATCATTACATTTGATGTCTTTAAGCATGATTGGTTAACTTTGCTAATGTTTGACTGTTTGACTAGATTTTTGACATATGCACAGAGATTCCGCAGTGTCTGGCAATTCCGCAGCCATTCAGCAATTCCGCAACTATCTAGTCATTCCGCAACCTTTTCATTGATCTCTATGTTCCACGTGTCATTTTGAAAAACGAATCACATGGGCACATGGGAATGAAGGTGTTAAAGGTTCCTATACTATTGGTTCGGCCAGCAATGCCACGCACACCTTCGGTCAACGTGGATCAAACTTCGGTCAACAGAGCCAGCTCAAACGGTGCTGCGTAAGCTGAAAGGTCACGTCACTCCAGATGGCGATTCCTCCACGCTACGCAGGTTATGGGAGACAGGATCCAACCTTGGATTCAACCTCCATGACGACCGTACCCTCCAGAAAAGCACACGGACCTGTTTACGTGTTGCTGAACGATTTAATTAGCATGACTGTTAGTTAATTTCTCATTTCATGTTTTACGCAGTAGGCAGTTGTTCATACGCCTATAAATCCAGCGTCTCCGTACGCCTAAGGATTAGTTTTTAGTTGCTGTGTTTATGTAATTGTTGCAATTTTAGCGTATCCAGAAATTCTGCTTTGAAGCTGCTGTTTCAGCACTTTTTACTGTAATTTCTGCATATGAGTTAATAGAAGACTGTGCTGTTTTGACTTCAAGTAGCTGATCTTTCCTTGGGTTTTGTGGATGGAGGGCCCCCATTCATAACAGCCTTTGTACAGTAAAATTTACCTTTATGTTCTTGCCATTTCCTTCTTTCGAATTCAACAATTTTCCTTTTCTTTAACACATGTACAGTTTTGATTTACTTTCATTTCCAGCATTTACTTTAAACTGATCAGGATTGTTTTCTGCAGGTGTTAGCCCGGGATTGTGTGTCTTTGTTGTATTTGCTTTATCTCTAATGGTATTTTCAGTTGTCATATTCATAGTTGCTGCCTTTACTCTGTTTTTCTAGCTTGATTTCTAGTTTAGTTTCTCAAGTTGTATGCTAACATATTGATGGTCTCCTTATCATAAGTTGTTCATCTTTAAGAGATCAGAATACTAATAAATTACAGCTTGCTTTGAGTAGTTTTTGACTTATATCACTAACTCTTTCTTCACTTGTTACACATTACAATGTATGTTGGAAGCAGAATGTTGAAGAGAGGCACAGTGGTGTTATAATTTGTCATCTTAGAGCTTGATTACTTTTTAGACTTATCTCTAACTACTTCTTAATCGTGTTTCACATAGTACTATATGTTGGAAGCAGAGTGTTAGGAAGAGATGAACATTATAATTGGTCTTTAAAGTGGTTTTTCTTACCTTTTTATTGCAGCAGCATGAGTAGTGACTAGTGCCATTAGAAAGTGGTTCTTTGCTTTCAGTTTTATTTCAAGTTATTTCTTTCAATCTCTTTTCTTTTTGCAAGTTTAGAAGGTAGTTAGAAACCACCAGTAACACACACTCACTCATTTAGAAATCACCTTACACACACTATCACTCATCTGTTTATAAAACCTCCATTCCATCTTAGGAAGATAAATTGACCACAAACAACACCCCCAAACGACAAAAAGATCTAAGAGGTTGCTTAAGTACATATAGTACACCTTCACTTCATCAGCTTACGAGCCCCGGGTTGACATTTTATGATAGCAATTTAGACAACACTAAATTGACTAAACATTTTGGCGCCGTTGCCGGGGAAGTGAAATTAAGTAGCCATATTCTTAGAGAAAAAAAAACATAAAATTTCAAGGAAAGAAGTTGATAACCTATCAAAGTATGCTCTCCTCTTGCACTTCAAAGTGATCTGGAGGATCAGAAAAGAGAAAGTTATTGATTTAGTAGTCTCTTGAGTATGCTCTCTTCTTGCACCTAGAGTGACCTGGAAGATCAGAAAAAGAACTATTAACTTGACTTGAAGAAAAATAATAAAAAAAAAATGACATGCATAGAGCTAGAGATTCTAGGGGAAGGTTTTTAGCTAGAGCTCGAAGTTCAATTTTTACAAGTCCATCTGCTTCAAGGGATAGACAAGAGACACCTCCCTCATCTCCAACCGATACTCCTAGCCCTAGAATTCCTGGAATTCAAGAGCCAAGAATTGACTCTCCCACACCTTCTATTGAATTTGAACCAGGAAGAGACTCTTCTCTTTCTCCTACAGAAAGACCAATTGTAATTGAGGAAGTAGAATCATCTGAAGAAGAAGGAGAAATCTCTTCTCATTCACCCTTTGTAGAGGAACCAGAAGATTTTGAAATCCCTAGGGGAACCATCATGGCAGAGGAAGAAGGAGGTGGTAGAGGTAGAGGTAGAGGAGGAGGAGGAAATAACAACAACAATGGAGGAGGTAGAGGCCCCCTTGGAGGAGGAAATAGAGATGGGGATAACTCATTTGGGTTTCCCATTGTTAATGAGGATTCCCGAGCTACTATGAAAAACATATCGCCATCTGTCCTCCCAAATTTCCATGGGTTAAGAACTGAGGACCCTGAAACATTTTTATTTGAGTTTGAAGTTGTGTGTTGAACTTATGACTATCTGGATGACTCTCAGAAACTCAAATTGTTCCCTTCAACACTGAAAGATCAAGCTTTGAAATGGTTCATGGGGTTACTCACTCAATCCATTAGGTCTTGGGATGAAATGAAACAAACATTTTTGGATAGGTATCTGGACTATTGTATGCCTACTAATCACAAGGACGAGGTATTTAAAATGATACAAAGAGAAGATGAGAGCTTAGAAGATTTACTTGAAAGATTTTAATATAACCTAAAACGAGCAAAAATGAGTAACTTGGATGAAGAGACCTTAAAATCCCTCCTATTAAAAGCCATTAGAGATGAATGGATAGATATCTTGAATATGATGGGGAAAGGGGATATATCTCAACTTTGACTCAATGATATAGCAGAACTATGTATCCATCTCTCAAGGGGCAAATCAAAAACTCAAAAAGGGCCTAGAGATCCTTCTCTCCTTAGAGCAAATAAATCTGCAACAGGATCAGTAAGTAGGGCTGAAATCGGCAATATACTTGATGAATTCAAAACTGACATCTTAGGGAGTCTTAGTGAACAATTAGATACCCTTAAGATTCACAATAAACAAAAAGTAGAAGCTGAGGCTTTGGCCATTTTTTGCCCGAAATGTAGAAAGAAACATGCTTTAAGGGAATGTCCCTTGGATGCACACGTTGTAGAAACATGCGTAATTTGCTCAGAAACTCATGAGACCAAGGATTGTCCTTCAATTCCTGGCCTCAAAGCAGTCTTTCAAGAGGATCCAAATACACTTGAATCTCTCTGTTTTGTTGCAAGGAGACCTTGGCAAGGGCAACAGAATCAAGGGTTTAACAACTCTATGAATTTTCAATCCCAACCAAATTGGAATCCTTGGCAACAACCTTGGCCTCAACCTCAAAATCCTTTTCAAGCATGGATGCAAAGCATGCAAAATCCTTATGGGAGATTTGCTCAGCAAGCTCCACAACTTCCAAATCAAGGTCAACAACTATCATTGCCATACCCTCAACAACAACAACCTCCTCCACAAAATCAAAATTCTCAACTCTTGCTTCAATCCCAACAGAAGTCAAATCAACTTCCCTCTCAGCCATTACCAAATCCAAATAATAGAAACCCTCAAAATGCTTACATGATGGAAGGTCAACCATTCCCTACCTATATGGTTGTTCCTCTCAATGAAGTACAACTCAGATAAGGTAGAATCCTAGATCAACCTTCTACAAGTGTTCAACAACCAAGCATTTCTGAGGAAGAATCTCTCAAAGTCAATAAGGGTTCTGAAGTATCACTTCAAAACCAAAATATCCAAAAAGAAAAAGAAAAATAATCAATCCCCACAACTCCCATAGTTGAGCAACCGACATCTTCAGCTACACCTCCTTTTCTTGAAAGATTACAAATTGACAAAGGAGTGGAAAAGCAAATTTGGGTTCCTGACTATAGTTTTCTAGATGAATTGAAGAATTTCTGTATCAAGATCCCCTTGTTACAAGCCATTAAGGAAATTCCCATTCTAGCAAAGACAATAAAGGAGTTGAGTTTGAAGAAAACAGGAAAGAGAACCAGAGATACCAAAAGGATACATCTAGTTGGAAAAATTGCAGACATTATGATGGGTAAGATTACCATGCAAAAGTATGTGGATCCCGATAGCCCTATTGTCAAAACTCATATTAATGGGGTTGAAATCCCAAATACTTTGATTGACTTAGGAGCCGCTATTAATATCATGAGTAGACAGACCATGGATCAGTTAAAGCTTCCTAACCTTCTCTTTACACCTACTTTACTGCAACTTGCAGATCGATCAATCATTAAACCTGATGGTGTATTGGAAGACATTCCAGTCTCCCTAGACTCTTGGGAATATCCAGTTGATTTTATGATTTTAACTCCCAAGAACAATCTAGGAGGACATCCTCTTATCTTAGGAAGACCTTGGCTAGAAACAACTGATGCTTTTATCAGTTGTAGGTCTGGAGACATGTATATATCAGATGGTAATTCCACCAAGAAATTCAACTTGTATCCTCCAGCAAAGGAAATAACAGAAATAAGTGAAGATGAGTGGGTCGATGATGAGGATACTATACAACCTGTTCTAACCATCTCTAAGATCAGTGAAGACAGCCAAATTCTAAATACATTAGAAAATTTTGAAATACCTTTAGAATATGACTCTACACAGTTTCAGTTAGATGCGGACATTGAATATCTTTCCTCTAGACAGATGTCTCTCATCTCAATGGAAGAGTTTGGTAGTTCTACAGTTGAAATATTTCCAGGAAAAACATTGAACATTAACAGAAACTTGGAAAGGACACGACAAGAAGAATTAACCAAGCTTTTGCAAAAACATTCCACTGCATTTGCATGGGAATACACTAACATGAAAGGAATCGATCCTAAGAATTGTATTCATCACATCTATATTGAAGAAAACAACAGACCTATTAGGCAACCACAAAGAAGGATGAATCCAAACCTTAGGGAAATTGTGAAAGAAGAACTCCAGAAATTACTCAAGGTAAACTTCATTTACCCCATTTCAGATAGCCAATGGGTTTCTCCCTTGGTTATAGTACCCAAAAAGAATGGTAAATGGAGAGTTTGCATTGATTATCGAGAATTGAACAAGGCAACCTTAAAGGATCATTTCCCTCTACCTTTTATTGATCAGGTACTAGACACTTTAGCAGGTAAAAAGTATTTCTCATTCTTGGATGGTTTTAGTGGGTATAATCAAATTCAGGTAGCACCTGAAGATCAAGACAAAACCATATTTACTTGTCCATGGGGAACTTTTGCCTACCGAGTACTCCCTTTTGGATTATGCAATGCACCTGCTACTTTTCAAAGGGCTGTATTAGGTATCTTTTCAGATCTAATCCATGATTGTGTAGAGGTCTATATGGATGATTTTACAGTTTACGGTAATACATTTGAAGAAGCTTTGGAAAATTTGGAAAAAGTACTGATAAGATGTAAGGAAACAAATCTTTCTTTAAGTCATGAAAAGTGTTTTATGATGTTTACTGAAGGGATTGTTTTAGGACATCATATTTCAGGAGATGGGATTAAGGTTGATAAATCCAAAGTGGAAGTCATCTCCAAGTTACCTGTTCCAAATTTCCAGAAAGATGTTATAAGTTTTCTTGGGTTTACTGGATATTACAGAAGGTTTATTGAAAACTTCACTAAGATAGCATCTCCTCTTTTCAAATTGATTACCAAAGACTGTGAGTTCAAATGGGATCCTGAGTGTCAGTCCGCCTTTGAAGCTTTAAAGACTAGAATATCTGAAGCACCCATCTTAAGGGGGCCAAATTGGAAACTCCCTTTCCACATTTCTACTGATGCTTCAGATACAACTCTAGGAGCTGTTTTGGGACAAAAGGATTTGATCCCTTATGCCATTTATTACACCAGTAAAAATTTGACTCCCACTGAGTTAAATTATACTGTTACAGAAAAAGAGTTCTTAGCTGTGGTACATGCGATCAATAAGTTTAGACACTACATAACCGGCTATGAAACCTTTGTCCATACTGATCACTCTGCCATAAGATATTTAATGAACAAACCTGTTACTAATGGCAGAGTTACAAGATGGCTTTTACTTTTACAAGAATTCAACATTACTATGTTAGATAGACCTGGAAAACAAAACACAGTAGCTGATTTCTTGTCAAGAATCCAAAACACTAATGAAGATTCTCCAGTAGAAGATAAGTTTCCAGATGAATACTTGTTTGCAGTAACTACCAAGACTTCTTGGTATGTAGATATTGCTAATTATTTAGTTACAGGGAAGCTACCTCTACACTTATTTCCTAATGAGAAAAGGAAAATCATTCAGGAGAGTTCACATTATTCTTGGATTTCTAATGAATTGTTCAAAACAGGGCCAGATTGTATAATCAGAAGATGTGTTCGGGAAGATGAAATGCCTGACATCCTTAAGGCATGTCATGATGAACCATGCGGCGGACACTTTGCTGACAAGAGGACAGCCTATAAAATCCTTTCTCTAGGATATTATTGGCCTTCTCTCTTTAAAGATGCAAAGCAGTATGTTAGAAGGTGTGACAACTGCCAAAGAGTTGGGAGACCAACTCCTTCAAATGAAATGCCACTACAGCCATAGGTATGCATCGAACCCTTTGAGAAATGGGCTCTAGATTTCGTTGGACCTATTAATCCACCATCAAAGAAAAAGAAGTATATATTGGTTTGTACTGACTATGTTACTAAGTGGGTAGAAGCAAAAGCTTTGCCTTCTGCCACTGAAAATTCAGTTGTTCAATTTCTTTTTGAGGATATTTTCACTCGTTTTGGTGTCCCAAGGGAAATTGTGACAGATCAGGGAAGCCAATTTACATCTAAATTGATGGAGAAGCTGATGGAGGAATATAAGATCAAGCACAGAACATCTACTCCATACCATCCGCAATCAAATGGCCAAGTGTAATCTACCAATAAAGTTCTTGAAGGCATTATCACCAAGACTGTTCATCTTCATAGAAGAGATTGGGCGGAAAGGCTTCCTGAAGCCTTATGGGTCTATAGAACTACATGGAGGAACACCACAGGACATTCTCCCTATGAACTTGTTTATGGGAAGGAAGTCCTGCTCCCCATTGAGTTCCAAATCAAGACCTTCAAGATGGCAGTCCAATTGGGGATGAGCCTTTCGGAATCCCAAAAACACAGAATGGACCAGCTAAATGAGCTAGATGAAATAAGACAAGATGAAATTCTAAGGACCGATCTAGTTCAGCACCAAAGAACTAAATGGCATGATCGACATATCAAAGAAAGAAAGTTTCAGAAAGGAGATTGGGCTCTATTGTTTGATTCAAAGTTTAAAGACTTCAAAGGAAAATTTCAAACTCATTGGATTGGGCCATATGAGATTGATGAAGTCTTTAGTAATGGAGCAGTTCGAGTGAAAACTATTCATGAATTTCATACTCCTCTTATTGTGAATGGCCATCGCTTGAAGATCTACCAGAAGCCACTTTCAAGAGAGGAATTTGTCAAGTTGTTTAAAGAAGATTCTGCAATCAGGTTGGTGGAGAAGGATTCTTCTCCTCCATCAGCTTAATCTCTGGTTTTTGAAAAAAAAAGAAAAAAAAAAGAAAAAAAAAGAAAAAAAAAGAAAAAGAAAAAAAGAAAGAATAAATGTATAGGCCTGAAAACTAGTCTCTGATTGGCAGTCCTATGCAGAAAATCTGAGGTGAAAATCAGGGTCACCTGACACCTCACATTTTCCGAAAAAAAATAAAAATCTCTCTCTCCCCCTTGTTCCATCTCATTTCGCCATTTCATCCACTTCATTCACCATCTCATTCATCCAATCATTCTCACTCCACCTCATTTCTTTCCATCCATCCATCCATTACATTCCATCTCACCAATAAAGTCATTATCAGATTTATTTCACATAGCTAAAGTTGTTTTGTGCAAACAGAAGGGTATCACTACAATTTCCGCAGCTGAGGAGCAATTCCGCAACCAACATCCCAATTCCGCAGCCGATACACTTTCTGCACCTGCATAAAAAAACACAGTCTGTTTAAGAAGGAATCTGCAGTCCAAAAGTCATCAGCAAAAATTGAAAAAAGGTCATGTAGCAGCAATAAACAATGAAAGGTTAGCACAGATGAGCAAAAGGAATCAAAGCGCGAATACATGAGGTATGATCTAATTTCTAAACCTACGGTTATAACATTTTGCATGGTTTACGGATTGTGTTTTTAGCCATTTAATGTAATGATTACCAGTCCTTTCCATTACTCGACCGGAAATCCACGTATCCCTCAACCTTGACAGTCCCTATTCATCACGATTTTTAAAACTCAAGCACGGCTGCTCTTCCATTTAAATTCCTGTACCTGAGTGACGTAGACAATTGTACTACGGCTCTCTGTGTTATGATTCCGCAGCCAAATGTACACTCATGACCGATGTCTAAGGGACTTAACCATTTCTTCCCATTATTCATAACCCTCCTACGCATAATCTCATTCACGCTGTTGATTCACTTCCGCATTTCCCTTGTTTTCCACTGCTCTGCCTTATTCACTACTCTGCCACCGTAACCATACTCTGTTTTCTCCTCTGCTAAACTTCGACCACTGTTGTGAGTGCATTACGGCTGTTGTGTTGAAGCCGTAAATCTATTGTGTTGAAGCCACTATTGAAGCTGTATAACCCTTTCTCCAAAGTATTAAAACAGAGCTGTAAGGCAAGCCAAAGAGGTCATGGGTAAACTTTTGAGGGCAGAGCCAGAGGGCTCTAAATTTCTGGAAGGATATCCCCAAGTCAAAGACGCTTTGCAGAAGGAAAATTGGCTCCAGTGCATCCAAAAATTCAAGGGTTACCATAGAGAAGTCACGAAGGCTTTTGCACGTTCTTTCAGAGACAAAGACAACCAAGTGGAGATAGGAGATCTGAAATTTACAGTCACCGAAAGCAGTTTGGCACAGGCCACTTCACTACCACAAACTGGGGAGAGATGGTTCAAAAACCGATCAGTACAAGACCAGCAATGGAAGAAAATTCTGAAAAATCCAGGTATGGACACTAGCATTTTTACAAAGGGAATCCCTGTTAGTCTTGTCAAAGAAGAATGGACAACTTTGCTTCTGTTAGTACAGAAATTCTTTACATGTGAAGGAAGATTTGGAGTTTTGTATGTCTACCATGCCAAAATTATGATGCATTTCTTAGGAGAGCATGACATTAACCTTCCATACTTTTTACTCTCAAGCCTTAGAAAAATGTGCTCAATAGTCCAAAGAAACCCAAGAAACATTGAGCCACATTTGTATCATCATGGGCTTGTCAAGATACTAGTTGAAGAACAGTTGAAAGCAAAAAGAGATACATGGGAAAGATTTCTTGTAAGGAATCATTTCCAAGAGATAGGGGAAGCCTCTGGTGGTTCACCTCAAGTGCCTAAAAAGAGTAGAAGGAAAAGAAGAGAGGAAATTACCCCAGAAATTGTTGTCCAAGAAGAAACTGTCCAAGACCTTGTTGAAGAAGAAATTGCTGCACATCATTCTGAAGAAGAAAATGACCCTGAGCCTACTGTAGACATTGACCAAACAGCCCAAGAAATCATTACAGAAACCCTGCAAGAAATTGTCCAAGAGGCTGCTCAAAAGAAAAAGGAGAGTAGGAAGAGACAAAAGAAAGATAAAGGAAAAGCTATAGCCCAAGAAGCCTACCTTACTCCTGAAAATTCCAGTGAAGAGGACACTCAGCCATTAGCACATAGATTGGCCCAACTTCATGAGGCTGCCCTTTCCAAGAAGATGCAAAAACAAAAGCAAAAGCAACAAAAGGAAAAACAGAGCATCACCACCGTGAGAAGGAGCAGCAGGCTACAAGGCAAAATGGGGGCCACAAAGGATAAAAAGTCACTCATTATTGACTTGAGCACACCTGAAAAGGTTGCTACAAGACTTGACTTTGAGAAAAGCCCTCCACATATTGAGCATGTTGAGACTAGTCCTCCACGTGAGGAAAGTCCTTTTGAGCATGAACCCGAATTTGAGCATGAGCCTAGTCCAAAGAGGTCACCAGAGATTGACCCAGATCAGCAGAAGGTTTATAATTACTTGGAGACATTAGAACAAGCTGCTGCTGGTCCAAGCACTGTTCTACCTCTTGAGCAGCAAATCCACTCACTCAAACAGGAAAATTTTGAGCTTGAAGTTTTAAATCGCCACATCATACAAGAGAATGAAAAATTGAAGGAGCAAGCTAAGGTGGACAAGATGATCCACGATAATACCATGCTTCATCTAGGCCTTTGACAAAGGAAAAACAGAAAGCTAAAGAAGAAATGCAGGAAGCTAAGCGGAGCTTTGGTCAATCTAAAATTCAGATGCTTGGTGAGGAAACCAAGATTCAATGTGGCTACACAGAGGAAGAGGAGAAGACTAGATGTCCTAGCAGAGGCATCTCAGCAGGTAGATTAAAACAATGTTTTCGTTGCATAAGGACATGCAACACCCTCGTAGTGGGGGTATGTAGAGCCTCTAACTTGCAGCTAATTATCTATCATTACCTACAACTTTTCCTCACTTATCCCTCTCTTTTGCCCTATTTTCCTCATAAACCTACCCAGATCATTACATTTGATGTCTTTAAGCATGATTGGTTAACTTTGCTAATGTTTGACTGTTTGTCTAGATTTTTGACATATGCACAGAGATTCCGCAGCTGTCTGGCAATTCCGCAGCCATTCAGCAATTCCGTAGCTATCTAGTCATTCCGCAGCCTTTTCATTGATCTCTATGTTCCACGTGTCATTTTGAAAAACGAATCACATGGGCACGTGGGAATGAAGGTGTTAAAAGTTCCTATGCTATTGGTTCGGCTATCAATGCCACACACACCTCCGGTCAACGTGGATCAAACTTCGGTCAACAGAGCCAGCTCAAACGGTGCTGCGTAAGCTGAAAGGTCACGTCACTCCAGATGGCGATTCCTCCACACTACGCAGGTTATGGGAGACAGGATCCAACCTTGGATTCAACCTCCATGACGACCGTACCCTCCAGAAAAGCACACGGACCTGTTTATGTGTTGCTGAACCATTTAATTAGCATGACTGTTAGTTAATTTCTCATTTCATGTTTTACGTAGTAGGCAGTTGTTCATACGCCTATAAATCCAGCGTCTGCGTACGCTTAAGGATTAGTTTTTAGTTGCTGTGTTTATGTAATTGTTGCAATTTTAGCGTATCCAGAAATTCTGCTATGAAGCTACTATTTCAACACTTTTTACTGTAATTTCTGCATATGAGTTAATAGAAGACTGTGCTGTTTTGACTTCAAGTAGCTGATCTTTCCTTGGGTTTTGTGGATGGAGGGCCCCCATTCATAACAGCCTTTGTACAATAAAATTTACCTTTATGTTCTTGCCATTTCCTTCTTTCGAATTCAACAATTTTCCTTTTCTTTAACACATGTACAATTTTGATTTACTTTCATTTCCAGCATTTACTTTAAACTGATCAGGATTGTTTTCTGCAGGTGTTAGCCCGGGATTGTGTGTCTTTGTTGTATTTGCTTTATCTCTAATGGTATTTTCAGTTGTCATATTCATAGTTGCTGCCTTTACTATGTTTTTCTAGCTTGATTTCTAGTTTAGTTTCTCAAGTTGTATGCTAACATATTGATGGTCTCCTTATCATAAGTTGTTCATCTTTAAGAGATCAGAATACTAATAAATTACAGCTTGCTTTGAGTAGTTTTTGAATTATATCACTAACTCTTTCTTCACTTGTTACACATTACAATGTATGTTGGAAGCAGAATGTTGAAGAGAGGCACAGTGGTGTTATAATTTGTCATCTTAGAGCTTGATTACTTTTTAGAATTATCTCTAACTACTTCTTAATCATGTTTCACATAGTACTATATGTTGGAAGCAGAGTGTTAGGAAGAGATGAACATTATAATTGGTCTTTAAAGTGGTTTTTCTTACCTTTTTATTGCAGCAACATGAGTAGTGACTAGTGCCATTAGAAAGTGGTTCTTTGCTTTCAGTTTTATTTCAAGTTATTTCTTTCAATCTCTTTTCTTTTTGCAAGTTTAGAAGGTAGTTAGAAACCACCAGTAACACACACACTCACTCATTTAGAAATCAACTTACACACACTATCACTCATCTGTTTATAAAACCTCCATTCCATCTTAGGAAGATAAATTGACCACAAACAACACCCCCAAACGACAAAAAGATCTAAGAGGTTGCTTACGTACATATAGTACACCTTCACTTCATCAGCTTACGAGCCCCGGGTTGACATTTTATGATAGCAATTTAGAAAACACTAAATTGACTAAACACTTATAACAAAGTTAATTACATTATCAATGGATATTAGAAAAATGGACGTTACAATGATGGTGCTTGCTGTAAATGACAAGGGCTTGTGAAGACATGTTCTAACTTAGGTGTTTACTCATGCTTACTACTTATCCAAGAGTTTGTCTTGTGTATTTATATCAAAGTTGTTTTGTTCCTTGTAGAAGGTATGGGTTTGATGAGGCATGTTCTAGGCTAGGCGTCTTCTCATGGCGCAACCTATTTGAGGGTTTTCCTTACATATTGACGCAAATTGTTTTGACATTCCACTCAAAACTTGTGGAGTTTGAATTGTTTTGTTGCATATTCTATAGAGAGATAGTTTTTGGACCCAACTTTCTAATTAAGTTAAATTTAAAGAGTTGAATGGTTTATAGTGACTTGGTATGAAACTTAGCTTCATGTGCAGTCTCTCTCTTACATTTAATTTTCTTAAATAATAAGAGCATGTGTTTGCTTCTAAGAGGTCACAGATTCAAAATCATAAGCGGTAGAGTATGTATGTACCTTAGTAGACTTAGAAATCAAATCGCTACGCGGATGTGGGTCCCTTGTCCCACAAACAAGGGAGTCTCATACACCAATTTAGTGTTTGGCTTGACCATGACCTTCAAATTAGATAATAGTAATAACAATTTTCAATAAATTAAATTTTAAATATTTTATATTTAATATAATTTTAAGAAAATATCTTATTCCACACATATCTTCCTCTTAATAATAGATAGAAAATATATAATATTTTGCAAGGGATTTCCAAAAATACACCATATATAAAATTTTAATCTTCTATAAATCAAATAAATATAAATATGAAAATCTTCAGTCTCTTAATATGCCATTCTTTACTTAAAATTTAAACTTCAAACATCTACACTAATATATATTAAGGTTCTTTCTAATAAAACTTTGTCTTAATAAAAATTAAACTTTAAACTTCAAACATCTACATTAATATATATTAGGGTTCTTTCTAATAAAACTGTCTTAATAAAAATGAAAGGGAACCTTTATTTGGAAAAATAATTGTTATACCATAATGTAATTTTTTAAAAGAGTAAACACAGTATTCATTGTGATTCTTAATCATTAAACATATTTCCCTTAATCGAGGTTCTGTTTTGAGGATAAGAAATATAAATAGTCAACAATGCCTACACCTACCGTGGGTTTGCACCCACCACCTGCGATGTTTGTTTTGTGCTAAACAGGAGAGGCTTGTTTTGTAGGTTGAAGATAAGAAATCCATATATTTGATACCAAAATATGAAGAAGAAGACGCCCTCTAGGGTCAAACCCACGACCAAAAACAAAAAATACTTTATCTCTACCTACTGAACTAGATGCAATTTACATTTCTCTGGTTTATACACAACTTGTTAGAAAAGTAGAGAAGACAAAAAGCACAATTGACACATAAAACATGAGCTGTTGCTCTTATATTGATCACACAAAACATAATGATTATAATGAACCTGGTGAATGGTATTTAAACCTTTTCCAACTAGCTAACTGCCTAAAATATCTTGACGTGCAACTACATGCAATCTCATACTCAAAGTAGTCTATCACTTAACTCACTTGACTCAACACTCAAACAGACAATTATGCAATCACTCAGTTAAATGACTCTCTATTTTATCTAACTCCTCATGCATGAGTAATTATCTTATTTTAACACTCCCCTTAATTACGACTGCTAAACTAAAACATAACTCATGACAACTCAAACATGCATGTTGGTCTATGTCTCAGCTAGGCTTACAACACCCAAGTTTCTTCTATGAAACTCAAACACATCTTGTGCTAATGACTTAGTAAATATATCAGTCAATTGGTCACTAGATTTACAAGGATTCAAGTGAACTTCTCTATTTCTCACAAGTTCTTTAATAAAGTGATATCTAGTATCAAAATGCTTGCTCTTCTGATGAAACACACTATTCTTGGATAGTGCAATCGCTAAGGTGTTGTCACAATATATTGTTGTTGATCCTTATTGTTTATGCTTGAGTCCATCAAGTACTCTTCTTAACCACACTGCTTGGCATGCTACTGATGTTGTTGCTACATATTCTGCTTCTGCTAATGAAAGTGTCACAATGGGCTGCTTCTTAGATGCCCATGAAATCACTCCTGAACCAAGGTGGAACACTAAACCATAAGTGCTCTTCCTATCATCCAAACTGCCTGCAAAATCACTATCTATGTATCCAATCAATTATTTCTTTTCTATGCTTGCATACATTATGCCACAATCTCTAGTTCCTGCTATGTATCTCAAAATTCGTTTTCCTGCACTCCAATGTGTGTCTTTTGGAGTCTCCGTAAATCTAGAAATCAAACTCACTCCTTGCATGATATCTGGTCTTGTAGCTGTGAGATACATGAGGCTACCAACCAATCTTTTGAAAAAAGTTTGATTGACATCTGATTCTTCATCATCCTTGCTTGACTTTGTACTTGTTACAACTGGTGTAGGGACAAGTTTGCAATTTTCCATCCTAAATATTTTCAACAAATCTTTGGAATATTTATTTTGACAAATAAAAAATCCTTTTTCAGATTTCTCAAATTCTATGCCAAGAAAATATTTCATGAGACCAAGATATGTCATCTCAAATTCTTTCATCATGGCTGCTTTAAACTCATCTATGTCAAAATCACCTGTAAAATCATGTCATCAACATATAAGCAAACAATCAAAATATGTCCATGCTCATTTACCTTTGTGTACAAGGTAGGCTCAATGTTGCTTCTGCAAAATCCATTCTTGATCATGTAACTATCAATTCTGCTATACCAAGCTCTAGGCACTTGCTTCAGTCCATAGAGCGCTTTTTTCAACTTGTAAACTTTGTCTTCATTACTTTCAACTTCATATCCTGGAGGTTTCTACACATAAATTTCTTCTTCTAGAATTCCATTCAAGAAGGCTGATTTCACATCCATTTGATATACTTTCCACTTGTTTTGAACTGCTATGGCTAGAACTGCTCTTACAGTATCCAATCTGGCTACCGGAGCAAATGTTTCTCCAAAGATTATTCTTGGTTGCTGCGAGAATCCTTTTGCTACAAGTTTTTCTTTAAATCTGTCAATTTCACCTTTCTCTTTCAACTTTGTCTTGTACACCCACTTCACACCAATGAGATTTTTGTCCTTTGGTAAATCAACCAAATCCCATGTGTCATTCTTTTCAATAGTTTCAATTTCTTCATCCATGGCTTGCACCCAATTTTCATCTTTGATTGATTCTTCAAACAAAGAAGGTTAGAATGAAAACAATGAAAAATTTGAACTAACATCCAAATCATCATAAATATCTTTCAAATTTCTCTATTTTTCTTACCAATGCTTGATTCATCACCTGATTGATTGCTGGGAGAATCTTGATCTGTTGATCGGCTTGAGGATCCATGTTGCTCTAAAAATCTTGGAGTCCTTGTTGGTGTGTCTCTGTTTGTTGTCTTCACCTGTGATTCTTGCTGCTCCTTTTCTGCTACATCATCTTCTTCCATCAGTGGCACTTGTGCATCAACTGTTTTATCTATAGTTCCATTCCATGACTCTTGTTCCTTGAACACAACATCTCTACTAATTATGGTCTTCTTTGTGACAGGGTTATACAATTTGTAAGCTTTTGATTGCTCACTATAACTAATGAATATGCATTTTTCACTTTTATCATCCAATTTGCCTCTTCGCTCCTTAGGCACATGTGCATAAGCTACACATCCAAATACTCTGAGATGAGATACGCTGCAATACATACCTGACCATGCTTGTTCTAGTACTCTGTTCATCACACTCTTTGTAGGAGATCTGTTGATCACATAAATAGCACATGCAACTACTTCTGCCCAATACTCATTAGACAAGTTTTTTCCTTTCAACATGCTTCTTACCATGTTCATAATTGTCTTGTTCTTTCTCTCTGCTACACCATTCTGCTGCAGTGTGTACCTAGTTGTAAACTGTCTTCTGATCCCATGTTGTTTGCAGTAATCATGGAATGCCTTTGAGTCATATTCTCCACCACGATTTGACCTCAATACCTTGATCTGTCGATCACTTTGGTTCTATGCTAAGGCTTTGAATTCTTTGAACTTTGCAAAAGTTTCAGACTTCTGCTTCAAAAATTAAACCCAAGTCTTTCTGTTGTAGTCATCAATGAAAGTGAGGAAGTAGAAACTTCCACCAATTGATTATGTCCTCATAGGTCCACACAAGTCTGTATGCACTAGCTCAAGAGGTTGCTTTGCTCTGTATGCAACTCCCTTTGGAAAACTTTCACGGTGTTGTTTTCCCAAGATGCAACACTCACAAGTACTAGCAGACTCTTTGATGGGAGGTAATCCTCTGACCATCTATTTCTGCTACAACAATCTTAAACCAGAAAAGTGCAAGTGTCCAAATCGAAAGTGCCATAACCAATAATCAATAGAATATGCAACTGTAAAAGAACTCACCTGACAACTGTAATTCAAAATGAGATGAAAGAGTCTATTCCTTGTCATATGCACCTTTACTATCAGTTGCTTGCTTGGGGGCATGTCATATATAACAATTTCTTGACCTTGAAAGATAACTTTGTATCCTTTTTGTGTCAATTGACCAACACTTAACAAATTATGTTTGAGACTAGGAACATAATATACCTCTGAGATTGTCTTCGGCTCCCCCTGCTTGGTCAAAATGTTGACCACTCCTTGCCATATACTTCCACATCAAGGAAAATTTTAAGGATGGAAAATTTTCTTGAAGTTTAAAACATTGGCGAATCTCACTAATCCCTAATATGCAAATTATAAATGTTTATTGATATATTTGTAAAATTATTCAAATTTATAATTATTTTATATATAGTCTCTATATAATGTTGGCGATTTTTAAGGTAAAATAATTTTATATTCTAAAATTTGGGCGAATCGTCTTTTATAAAATTGGAAGTTGGCGAATCTTTTTTGTGGAAAAATCATGGAAAATTAGCCCACTGGGCGAACATTAGCCCCTAAAATTTTCCATGTTCCACATTCTTGGCAGTCCCCAACTTTACCTCTGTTTTCACAGATTGATCGAAATTTTCAACCAAATCCTTGTTGCCTGTCATGTGGTTACTGCAACCACTGTCTAACAACCACACACTAGCAGAAGGTTCATGCATGGTATGGCAAGCTAGGAACATAGAGTTAGTACTCTCTGTAGTGACATTAGCTCTCTAGTTCCCTTGATCAACTATTTTCTTCCTGCAATCATGAGAAAAATGACCAAATTTATTGCAGTAATAACATCTCACCTTTTATTTGTCAACTCTTTGATTATTGTTGAATGTTTTGTAGTTGCTTCCATTTGCATGTTCATGATCTTCTCGGTCATCTCTCTGACCACCATATCTTTTGCTTCGTCCTCTGCCTCTCGTTCTACTTTTGCCTCGACCTTTGTCTCTTGAAATAGAAACCTGACTTTTGAAAGTGGTCTCTAAAGTGGAATCCTTATTTATTTCTATCCTTGCCTCATGCAATAGAAGTGATCCCATAAGCTCATCAACTGTCAATGATTCCAAATCCTTGGATTATTCTATGGCTGCTATCGCAACATCAACTACTCTTTGATCTTTTATATCTTCACCATAAATCTTTAACTGATTTACAATAGTTATGACCCGATTCATGAAATAATCGATGTCCTCTATCTCCTTCATCTGCAGACTTTCAAAATATCTCCTAGTATTTTGCAACTTAACAATATTGACTTTGGTCATACCTTTATAGTTTGTCGCTAAAGTATCCCATGCTACTTTTGCTAAAGACATGGTCATAATTTTCTGGAACACTGTTAGGTCCACTCCTTGTTGAATAAGATACAATGCATGTGCATTCTTCTTCTTTTCTTTCTTCCATTGTTCCCTCTCTGCATTAGTGAGAGCTTGTTCTTCTTCTTCATTCATAGGTTCTGAAAACCCAAACTTCACATAATCCCAGACATCATGTGCCTACAATGTGGTCGCCATCTTAATGGACCACACATCATAATCTTTCCCTGTAAACGGTGGGAACTGGGACTGCAAATTTGAGAAAGCCATCTTTCTCCATTTTTTTTTTTGAATACCCTAAATTTCTCCTATGTAAAACTCTTTTTCAAAAAAATAATACCTCTTTTAATAAAACCCTAAGTTTTTTATTTAAAATAAATAAATAAATAAATCGTTCTAAAAAGAACTTTTTCAAAAACTCTTGATATTAATATTTATATATAAAAGAATTTAAAGAAAAAATTTATATATAAAACACTCAATACGTGAAAAGTTTAATCAATCATGGTAACTTGTAATAAAGATTTTGAAAGTTTTAAAAGTTGACCTTTTCCTTGGTTTATTAACCCACCTCACCTAACCTTCTTAGCTGGGTCAAAAAAAACTTGCGTCTACAGGAGTCCAGCTATCATAGAAAATCGATGGCTAAATTATAGCGGCGGCTCTACAAACTGCTATTGACTTTTTCAAAACATATAAGAGTTTTTTTTACGCCGTCTGCAGACCAAACGAGCTCAATCTCGGCCAGTTCGAAAATTTCTATTTTCTTATAACACACTCAATGCCACTCTTAAAGCTGCAATTGTAGATTTTTTCCGTCTCAAACCTTGCTCTGATACCAATTTTTTAGAAAAGTAGAGAAGACAAAAAATACAATTCACACATAAAACATGAGTTGTTGCTCTTCTATTGATCACACAAAGCATAATGATTACAATGAACTTGGTGAAGGGTATTTAAACCTTTTCCAACTAGTTAACTGCCTAAAATATCTTGAAATGCAACTACATACAATCTCATACTCAAAGTAGTCTATCACTTAACTCACTTGACTCAACACTCAAACACTCAATCATGCAATCACTCAATTAATTGACTCTCTATTTTTATCTAACTCCTCATACAGAAGTAATGATCTTATTTTAACACAAATTTAACTTTCAAAATCATATATTTTCAATGAATTGTGTTTAAATTCAAATCAGTTATTCGAACACATGTATTTTAATGGTGAGAATTCCACGTTGTGGAACCGTCCATGAAATGCGACGGCAACCACTTTCAATTTGTTCTCAGTTTTGAGCGGCCACATTGCTTGTCTTTATTTTCAGAAGATGAGGGAATTTTTGCGAATGCAAATGTATATTGTCAAAAAATATGATGGAAAGATTAACTATATAGATAATGAAACAACAATTTATATTAAGCAAAGTCTTTCGTTAGAAATCACATGAGAGAATTTTTTGGCCAGTCTCTACATCATTTTAGAAAAGCCAGATCTATCTTCAACTTGGAAACCCTTACACGAGATCGATCAAGTGATGAACTTTAATAGTAGTGGCCCTTCCGAAAGACTTTGTTTAATTCATTATGGATCACAGAAACTTGAATACAAAAAAAAAAAAAAAAACAAAACAAAAAAACAAAAAACAAAACTATTTATATTGTTTTCGTTACATTTCTGAAACAAAAAAATATTGTAATTTAATCAATTTATGGTTTAAAATTATTTTAAATTGCAATTATGAAATTGTGATAATCTATTTCGATTCACAAACCATCATGCAATTTTCAAATACCCATATTGCAAAGTTGGGAAATAGACAGATTAAGTGGAGATAAAGCTACGATGTAGACGAACTTTGTTAATGAATTATGATTGAATCTATTCGTTATAGATATGATACTATTTTTGGCAAATAAATCCAATTGAGTGTATGTCATCCGAAAATAAGTAGATCAAACCACGTAATACAGATGATCCCTAATTTTGTAACGGGGAATATTGTCGATGATGCTTTAAATTGGGCTGATGATAATGTCTGTACCTAATTCATAAATAAATTGAATCTCTCAACATGCTGCTGAAGTGGAAGATAGGTATCAATGCAAATTTATATATAGCCATTTAAAGAAATAATAATAATAATTGTTTTGAATTAATTATTGGGGTTTTCGCAATGCATTATATTAGATATCATTTTGGGATTCAATTGCGTTGAATCTCAAAATGATATCTAATTATTGTTTTTTTAAATAATAACTTCTGAATAAAATTTAGTAATCTTATTCAAGGTTCCGGCCTTTGCGGTGCGAAACAACGTTATGTCATAATTGTCAAAAAAAATAAACTCGACTGCCCTTCGAGGGGAACCAGTCCGAGTGAGATTACAACAAAAAGCCTACGCATGGGTCTCGAAACTTAACCTTGAAAGGCCCACACAGAGGTCTTAGTTCAAAATCAATCAAAACATACCAACAGGTTTGAAAAAACAGGAGTAAAAAACCTCAAACAACCAGCTTGTAAAACCTCTGTTGATCAGCAAGGCGACACCTGGAGACTAGACATATGGGTTGGGTGCTCTGACCATGCAAGGGACCCCATTTTTCACGCCCCTACACCTGCGGTAGTCTTTCAACCGCTTATAGCGAGGTGCGGCACTACCAATCATTTTCTTTTCACCAATACTTACGATTGTAGACTATGCCTAACATTCCATACTTAGTTTATTTTTCGTTACCAAGTATTATTCTTTTATCCTTTATACAAGTGAAAACCCATAACATTCACATAAACAACATTATACAAGAGAAATGCACAACAGTATAAAGGGAGGGGCAACTCCCTACAATATGAGTCTGCCTGAATCAATATATATAATCTTCTTTTACAAGTACAAGTTAAATCTTGGGAAACCCCAAATTTACACTTAGCCAATTTTCCAACTTTGGCAAACTTGGTTGCCCAGCTCGTCGGTGCCTCTGCACGGTCGTCGCACGACTCACCAACCCTTCGTTCACCTCGTCGCACGATCGTGTTGTTTGCCCAACTTGGGCGCGTCTCGTCGTAACCAAGTCGCCACACACGGGCACCTCCGCACGAGTCACACCTTCATTCACAATCTCAACACTTCACCATTTCCACCGTTTCGTCGTGCACGATGCGCCCTACCCAAGTTGCTCGTCTGCACGATTCTTCATTTCGGCGTGCACGGCGTGCCCTTGCCCGGCCACCCATCCGCACGTCCACCCGTTCATCCAACTCTTTCACCCAAACTCGTTCACCTGAGTCGCCACACGACTTCACCCAGTTCGCCCAAACGACCTCACCCGGGTCGCCACATGACTTCACCCGGGTCGCCCGAACGACCTCACCCGGGTCGCCACACGACCTCGCCCGGGTCGCCCGAAGGACCTCGCCCAAGTTTTGCCTGAACGACTTTTCTGAACGAATTTCCTGAACGACTTTCTCGAATGACCTCCTCGAACGAATTCTCGAATGACCTCCTCGAACGACTTCCTCGAACGAATTCTCGAATGACCTCCTCAAACGAATTCTCGAACGACCTCCTCGAACGACTTCTCGAACGACCTCCTCGAACGAATTCTCCAACGACCTCCTCGAACGAATTCTCGAACGACCTCCTCTAACGACTTTTCCGAACGAGTTTTCCACCCGAGTTCTGTCCATCGTGCGGGCTCATCCACGCACTGCAGAACTCCTTGTTCGAACTCATGTTGATCAAATGATGGTCGTTTGCCTCCAAATGCCCTCCAATATATATGGGCAGGTAGCGGGTTATGTCACCTGGCTGACCCACACCAAACGCCCAAGCCGACTCGTTCACAATGTGTTGTCTCGCCCATGAGGTAGGTCGGCTGCCCAACACATGGGGCCGCCCCCTCAACTCGCCCAACACCTTATAAACTCATTTCTTGGTCGTTTCCTTTCATATTTCGCATGCACTTCGCACGGTGGAGTCGCCCTGCCCGTCGCACGGACTGCAGGTCCTAACATCCTCCCCCACTGGAAGTCATTGTCGTCCTTGACAATATCTCATCCTGGCAACCATCTGTCACCAAGATCACCATACCAAGGTATACGCCCCATTGGTATGTCATACATCAGAAATCATCTCAATCCATGACCATCAACCATATCGTCGCAATCTCCACATGCTGCTCTCCATCGTGGAAGGCTGGCCCCTCCATCTCAAGCTACGTGCCTCCTGCAACATATCGTGTTGACCTCATCATGTATCGTCATCATGTGAACTGCTGCCATGATACTACAAAAAATGTTAACACATCTCTGTACACTGACATCCCCCATGTCTGAACTAGTCTGGTGATCAGTGCAACTGTCACGCTCAAACCATGAGAATGCACATCCTCATGCCATCATCAGTCGTTTCTCAGAACATCCCGTCACATCCTCAACTCGATCAAGAATCCATCTCCATACAAGTGTAAGCCATGCTCAGGTCCATGAAGTAGTCCTCATCTCATCTGCAACATGCTGTCCATGATGTCTGGTACTAATGTGTTGCATGAAATCAGCCACATCTAGCCCAACATCATCATCTATATGTGTATCTCCTCAATATGAAGAGACCATCTCATCGAACCCGACTCTTGATGTGCCACATCCAAGTCCATGAAGCAACCTCCATCATATCTGTATGTGCCATCCCTCAAGTCTGCCATACAAACAAGTATGTACTTGTCTCATCTATCCATGTGCTGCCCATGATCATAGATCAATCAGATCCCATGTGTCAAAAGTGGTTAAGTCTCGGCTCAACCCATGCCCAAGTGTCCCACCAAGGCATCATCATCGTCGTAACTCCATCACTCCAAATTGTCTCATATCGATCCTCCACATCAAGTCACTCTTTCAAGCCATTCCCATACATGTACTTGAAAGTATGCACCCCATCCTACATCAAAGTATTTGACCTCAGCTTCTCAATGCATCAGATCCTCTAAGTCCACCATATATGAAGTCCCTAAAAGTCACAACCTCATGTCATCATGAGCTCCACGAGTCATCTCCAACCAACATCTCAGCAAGCATACAAGTCTTGGCCCAAAGGTCTTTGCAAGATGCCTCAACTCTCCATATAGTAGGAATGTTCCATAGTCTGCTCACAACTCCATCCAAGTCCATGGCCTTGTTGTACTCAAGTGCACAACCTCTCCATCGGCTCATAAGCAAAACATCCCCATGTCACATAAGCAAATCTACCTGCAAAACATCTCTGCATTGGCACTCGTCATTGGATGCCCATAAGTGACACCTCTACAAGTGCTCCTGCACAATGTCCCTGCATAAGACTGCCATGCTCCATGTCTCCAACCTAATGTCCATGACGAAGTTGCCCATGTAGTCCAACCAAGTAGACCCATCACAACAATCAGTCATCCTCATCCATGTCTTCAATCTTCGGCCTAGTGAACTCGGTCACCCAACCATATCATCACCATCACGAGTCCCTTCCATCATAGCTCCCCCACTAAAGGTTCCACCAAGACTATCTCTTGGTCTCAACCATGATAAGTCCACCCAAGTATCATCATACCTCGAGTGTGTGCCCTCCAATCTATTCATGAGTCATGTCGGGCACATAGCAAATTCTCCATGTGGCTAAAGCATGACCCATTCCTCCACAATGATCATCATGTTCCTCCCTTGTCACGAGCCTTTGTACCTTCTACCATAAGGTCACAAACAACCCCAACAAGTCCTACAACAGTCAACAATCCTTGCTTCTCCATACAAGGTCTCATTATAGTCATCCCTGGTAAGATCCTCCCTAGCATCGGCAAACTGATTTTTCCCTTCCCTGCATACGTTCCATCTACCAAATGCTCAAGTGAAACACAAGTATCAATGCTTACTTCATCATCATGAGGCTCCTCCATGTGAGTATCCTCATCCATCTGTGTCTGCAAACTGCACGATCCTGGTCCAACTTGATCAATCTCAAGTTCATCCTCAATCGTTGTCACATCTGCAACATCTTCAACTATCACGACTTCCTCTTCCTTGTTGGCACAATCTGCAATTTCATCCTGCTCCATTGTCCAACCAAGTTGAAGAAGTTCGTCTTCAACATTCTTTTCCAAGACTTCAAGCTTCTCTCGAATCCGGCGATTCTCTTCTTTCATCCTCTTCAACCTGTATAAGGTAAGCAAGAGCTTCCCTTCACATTCTTCCAACGCTGCCATGTCTTGTCATTTAGCTTGGTCCAAGCACAAAGCTTCACCTCTGCTAAACCTATTTACCATTCACCAGGTTCCTCCTACAAGACTGAACCAGCTCTTGATTCCACCTGTTACTTGCAAAACTTGAACTCCCTTTCAAGTCTTCGGTATTTGTAGAATCAACTTCCTTCACTTGCACTCCACCTGAATCAGCTCTGATACCAACTGTCACACCCCTACACCTACAGTAGTCTTTCAACCGCTTATAGCGAGGTGCGGCACTACCAATCGTTTTCTTTTCACCAATACTTACGATTGTAGACTACGCCTAACATTCCATACTTAGTTTATTTTTCGTTACCAAGTATTATTCTTTTATCCTTTATACAAGTGAAAGCCCATAACATTCACATAAACAACATTATACAAGAGAAATGCACAATAGTATAAAGGGAGGAGCAACTCCCTGCAATATGAGTCTGCCCGAATCAATATATATATAATCTTCTTTTACAAGTACAAGTTAAATCTTGGGAAACCCCAAATTTACACTTAGCCAATTTTCCAACTTTGGCAAACTCGGTTTCCCAGCTCATCGGCGCCTTCGCACGGTCGTCGCATGACTCACCAACCCTTCGTTCACCTCGTTGCACGATCGTGTTGTTTGCCCAACTTGGGCGCGTCTCGTCGTAACTAAGTCGCCACACAAGGGCACCTCCGCACGAGTCACAACTTCGTTCACAATCTCAACACTTCACCGTTTCCACCGTTTCGTCGTACACGGCGCGCCCTACCCAAGTCACTCGTCCGCATGATTCTTCATTTCAGCGTGCACGACGCGCCCTCGCTCGGCCACCCATCTGCACGTCCACCCGTTCACCCAATTCGTTCACCCGAGTCGCCACATGACTTCACCTAGTTCGCCTGAACGACCTCACCCGGGTCGCCACACGACTTCACCTGGGTCGCCCGAACGACCTCACGCGGGTCGCCACACGACCTCGCTCGGGTCGCCTGAATGACCTCGCCCGAGTTCTACCTGAACGAATTTTCTGAATGACTTTCTTGAACGACTTTCCTGAACGACTTTCTCGAACGACCTCCTTGAACGAATTCTCGAACGACTTCTCGAGTGACTTCCTCGAACGAATTCTCGAACGAATTCTCGAACGACCTCCTCGAACGACTTCTCGAACAACTTTCTTGAACGAATTCTCGAACGACCTCCTTGAACGACTTTCTCGAACGAATTCTCGAATGACCTCCTCGAACGAATTCTTGAACGACCTCCTCGAACGACTTTTCCGAACGAGTTTTCCACCCGAGTTCCGCCCGTTGTGCAGGCTCATCCACGCACTGCAGAATTCCTTGTTCTAACTAGTGTTGATCAAATGATGGTCGTTTGCCTCCAAACACCCTCCAACATATACGGGCGGGTGGCGGGTTATGTCACCCGGCTGACCCACACCAAACGCCCAAGCTGATTCGTTCACAATGTGTTGTCTCGCCCATGAGGTAGGTCGGCCCGCCCAACACATGGGACCACCCCCTCAACTCGCCCAACACCTTATAAACTTGTTTCTTGGTTGTTTCGTTTCATATTTCGCACGCACTTCGCACGGTGGAGTCGCCCTGCCCGTCGCACAGACCGCAGGTCCTAACACCCTTGGTGTCATATGGGTTGGGCTCTTCAACAATGCGACACACGTACTCATCCTCTGCTAACGTGTCGCGCGAGATGCCATTCTTTGTTTGAATGCCTACTGAGATGCCCTCCATTGCATGCATGCTTGATGTGTCATCCAGGGTTCCTCCAGTACCCTTCGTGCCATTCACTCTGCCCTCAGTTGCATGCTCGTTTCCAGCCAGCTCCTTGCCATGCATGATTTCAATTTTCCCTACCTTTTGCTGCTTTCCTGGTTCACTGTCATCCATGTTCTCTTAGCTACCTTCTGCTTTGCGTCGTTGTTCCTTTTCCCTGGTCTAAAGTCGTGGGTCTGAGCATCCTACTTAGCCTGTAAACTAGTTTCCTCACTGAAGGTTATGGTAACCATGGTTAATATTTCTGGCTGAATCAATGAACTATGGAAGCGAAATTTGGTGGTATGGTGAGAGGGGTGACGAGGGGTGGGGGAATTCTCTCTTTGGGTAGTTGTTTTTTCTCTTTGGATGCCATGGGCCTATGACTGCCCTCTACCACTGCGTGTATCAGGGTATCTTCCAGAGAAGGGACCATGGGAATGAGTGATGGATGGGGAGGAGAATGGAGTATCAAGATCAGGGCTAGGCGTTGCGGTGGGGCATATGCTTCCGCTTTGACTACCCCCACGTCTGAAGTGCATGCGATGGCGAGTGCGCCCATGACTACGATGATTTCAGGATTTGTAGGTGGGGAGGCGAAGTTTTCTCAGGGATTGAATTGGCTATGCCGAGGAAAAACAGAGGAATTCTGAGCGTGATTCAGAATACAGTGTGTCATTTGGAAGAAATGGAAGCCATTTCCCAAATCAACATAGATGAATATCCAACACCTCCTTCCAGTGATGGTGCATGAGCTTGGCTCCGCTGCTTGAGGGGGACAAGAACAGTTTAGCAAGGGAGGGATGAATGAAATGTGGCTTGCTTCTGCCATTGCCTTATGCTTGTTGTGTATTTCTCGACTGGAGCACCAGAGTAAATGTGCCTGCAGGTCGACTGGAATTTGCCATAAATTGGCATGGGGAGGGACGCGGGTGGCCATGTGGCCCAGCCGCCCGCCGTCCTGCCATCTATTCTCCATTAATGGCCTCATTATCACCCGCATCTGGGTATGCCTCTTCACTCTGTACCAATTCATGAAATTCCTTTATTTGGGAAGCAGTGGCCAAAGTATTGAGCAAACCTGTATGTAGAGTCCGATCACTGTCCACCCCTAAATTAGCCAAGAAATTAGCCAATTTGTTGCCTTCTCTTCTGATATGTTTGAAGGTGACTGCTCTGTTGGTGGTGAGCCATTGTTCGATGAGCTCTAATCTTGCTGCCAATCTCCAACTGCTGACTACTTTGTATGCCTGGGTCCCCTGCAGAATCTGATTAACCATGTTAATGAGAATTTGAGAGTCACCTTCAATTACTAGTGGGAAGAAGCTGTGTTGTTGAGCTAAAATAAGCCCTTGCCATAGCCCTTCTAGCTCTGCAGAGTTGTTCGTGTCCCATCCTATTGAGCCTAGGAAGATTAGAAGAGGTTTGCCTTTGTGATCCCTGAATGCTCCTCCATAGCCTGCTTTGCCTGGGTTACCTTTGGAGGCGCCATCAAAGTTTAATTGGATCATATTATGTGGCAGAGGAATCCATTTGTTTGGTATAGTGTGATGTAAAGAGGATTTACTTTGTTTTTCCTATACCTGGTTCATCTGAATATTCCAATTTGTCCATATATTCTGCTCCTGAGGAAGGGAAGGAAAATCCTCTTCAGTCCATGTTTGAAGCATTAATGTTTCCTGAAGGTTTTTGCAAAGGCTGTTCCATAGGACTTCTAATGGTGTAGATTGATCTTTAAAGATGTGTCGATTTCTTTCTTTCCATATAGTCCACATAAGAAGACCTGGGATGATTTTCCATAAAGAGTTTAACAGTTTGCTCTTGTACGGATTGATTGCCCAACTACGAATGGTGTTGGTAATATCCTCTTTAATTCTTCCTTCTTTTTGGCATCTGAAGCTTGTTTTTTCCCAAAGTTTGTTTGCTAAATGGCATGAGTTCATGAGATGCAGAATTGTTTCTTCCTGTTGTTTACAATTGGGGCATATGGAGGGCCCATGGAAGCTCCTTTTCCTTAGATTGTCCCAAGTAAGTATTTTGTTTTGACATAACAACCAGAGGAAAGTTGAAACTTTTGGCCATATGTTTGGGGACCATATTTTGTCCCATAGAGGATCTTTGACTGTTTGTTGGCCGAGTATTAGATTGTAAGCCTCTTGAGTGGTGAAAGTTCCTCGTGCCTTGTAACCCCATCGTATTATATCCTTCTTGTCAGAAAAATGTATTTTCCTATTGATGAGCTCTGTCTCCAGCTTCTTGTGAATAGATTCTGTTCCTTGTCGGATGATGTTGTCTGTGCTTATCCACTGTCTGTATCCCTGCATGATATTAGGCATCCAATGCTAGCTAACTTTATCCATCTGATGCTCTTCCAATTCCTGTATTTGGTGAGGTCTAATCAGTTCACTTAGCTTGGGTCTCTGCTGCCATGAGTCATCCCAAAAATGTGCATTGTTGCCATCCCTTATTTCCCAGAAACTATGCTGTTGGATTAGAGCTTTGTGCTGACTAGCTGCATTCCAAATTAAGGAACCTTTTCCCACTTCTGTGAGGTGAATTAACTCATTTGTCAGTCGGTTGTTTGCATATTTGGCATTCCAGAGGATGGCCCATGGTGTGTGTGGAGTAGAAATCCATTTCCACCATAAACGTGCTCCCATAACTGCATTGCTATGCTAAGGATCACAAAGACCAGTGCCCCCTGAAATTTTTGGACGGCAAACCGTAGCCCATTTAACCAGTGCCCATTTTTTGTTTTGTCCCAATGATCCCCATAAAAAATTCCTCTGAATATTTTTTATTTTCTTAAGCACCCATTTTGGGGCTGCTAAGACAGAGAATAGATAAAGAGGCATGGATTGCAAGATGACTTTGACTAATACTAGACGACTGGCCATATTGAGGGCTCTATAAGTCCAGGAGGAAAGGCGATCTTCCATTTTCTCGAGGAGCAATTGCTAGGTGGAGTGCTTTAGAGCAGAGTCGGTCATGGGTGCACCCAGATATTTAGAGGGGAGAGAGGCAACTAAGAATCCAAAAATGTGTGCTATAGAAGATTGAGTGATGGAAGGGGTATGAAAGAAGAAAATTTGGGATTTTGCATTGTTAATGCTGGCACCAGAGGCTTCAGAGAACTCAGTCAAAAGGGATTTTAATTTACGGGCTTCTTGAACCGAGGGATGGCCAAACAGCATATTATCGTCCACAAATTGTTGGTATGTAAAAGGAGGGGTGTTGGGGAAAGAGAGACCTCTGAGCTGCTGGGATTGAAGAGCTTTTTTGATACTTCGTCCAAGCCCTTCCACCATTAAAACAAACAAAAAGGGGGAAAGAGGATCTCCTTGTCGTATACCTCTAGAGGGGTGAAAGGGGGTGGAAGGTAAGCCATTAATCAGAATGGAGAAAAAAGTGGAGGATATAAGACTCATAACCCACCTAACCCAAGGTGGGGAGAATCCAAAGGCTATCAGCATCTTTTGAATGTAAGTCCAACTTAATTTATCGAAAGCTTTTGAAAGGTCAATTTTAAGGAGCATACCTGCTTTTTTGAGCTGCTTCAGGGAGTGTATGATCTCATGGGTGAGAATGATGCCATCTATGATTTTCCGTCCTTCCACATATCCCAATTGCTCTGGCGAGATGAGCAAAGGTAGCAACGACTTCAGGCGGGAGGCAATAACTTTAGATATGATTTTGTAAATAACATTACAGAGAGCGATAGGCCTGAATTTGTTTGGAGTTAAAGATTGCGCTTCTTTGGGGATGAGGGCAATAAAAGTCGCGTTCAGTGAGGGAAGCATCCATCGTGAAGTCCGGGATTCTTCAACAACCTGCCAGACCTCCTCTTTTATGAGATCCCAGAAATTATGAAAGAAATTTGAGGTAAAACCATCTGGACCAGGTGCCTTTCCTTCCTTGAGTTGTCGCATAGCGGACTCGACTTCCTGTAGAGTTATCGGATGAAGAAGGAGCTGATTGTGTTCTTCAGTTATAATTTTTGGAATGTTCTGTATAATCTTCTCTATAGCTGGCTGTCGATTGACTTGTGGTTCTTGATGCATTTGTTTGAAATAAGTAAGAAGTTCTTGCTCTATGTCCTCATGTTTTTCCAAGCATGCTCCTTGCTGATTCTGAATATGATTGATATTGTTATGCATTCTTCTCTGTATGGTGGTTCGATGGAAAAATTTTGTATTTCTCTCTCCCTCCTTAAGCCATCTGACTCTAGATTTTTGCTTCCAGAGTGTCTCCTCTTGTTTTTCTCTTTCTGTTATTTGTATCTGAAGGAGCTTTTCCTGCTCTGAGAGGGTTTCAGTTCTTCCCTCCGTGATGATAGTCTGCTGGATTTTGTTCATTTCCTGAGCTAGAGCATTTTGAGCTTGGAAGATATTGCCAAAGGTCAGTTGATTCCATTGCTTGATGTTCTTTTTGAGATGTTTGAGTTTTTGTTGAAATTGATACATTTTTGAACCTTCCGGTGGACTGAAGCTTTTCCAAGCTGTGTGTATCAGGTTGTTGAAGTCTGGATGCATTAACCAGAAAGCTTCAAAGCGAAAAGGTCTCCGAGTGGTGTTCCCGGGCCTTTGCCATTGGAGTGAAATCGGCCAATGATCTGAGCCAGTAAGAGGTAAGATCGAGGCAGAAAGATCTCCTCCAAGATGAATGGCATTGTCTGAAAGCAGAAATCTATCCAGTCGGGAGGCGATTTGATGAGTTCCAGTTCTTCTATTATTCCATGTGTAGATACCATTATTGAATGGCATATCTATGAGCCAGTTATTTTGGATGAAGTTCTTTAGATGGATACTTTAACTATCCAGTTTGTTCCAGCCTCCTTTTTTTCTTCTAGTTTAGTAATCATATTGAAGTCTCCTCCTGTAATCCAGAGTGGATAAATTCTGGTGGAGTTGATAAGAGTTAATGTATTCAGAATGTCTATTTTATTCACAACCTCCTGGGGGAAGTAGACATTGGTGAGGTGACCATGCACATTTGTTCCTATTATATGAAACATGGCCTGAATGAAATGATGATTTGCATGGATATTAGTTAGCGTGATAGCTCGTTCATCCCAGGCTATCGCAAGTCCTCCTGAAGCTCCTAAGGCATCCACTGCTACTGCTTTACTGCCTGGCCAAGCTTTGGTGAGAGTTTGGCCCAGTGTGGTAGAGTTACATTTTGTTTCTTGCATGAAGAAGATTTGGGGTTTCTCCTGCTGAATCATGTTTTTTATCATTCTATATTTCCCTGGGCTATTTAGCCCTCTTATATTCCAAGATGTGAGCTTCATATTTCATTAATGGGAAGGGGACTGTAATACTTTGTAAGCTTAGAATATCTTCCTGATTCCACCAGCATTTCCCCAATACGGATGGTTCTTTGGAGGTCTGTCTTTCTCCCGCGCTTTTTATTATCTTTTAGAATGTTTTTTCCATCCCATTGACTTCCAGGTTGGATACCTAGAGATCGTTGCTGGTGCGCTCTGGATAGGATGACTTCCAAACTTTCCAACTGTCTTTCTGGGATCTTGTCAAATTCTTTTTTCCTACAAGCTTGTTCTAGTCCCATTATGTCCAGATCTCCTATGTCTATACTTTCGGGCTCTTCTTCCATATGCTTGGCCTCACTGCTTTCCACTGCGAAGTCTGTTGCTACGGTAGTCTCTTGCTGCAAAATGTCTATGTCCATGCCATGAGGTTTCCAAATCGGTTTCAGACTGGGCATGGAGGTGGTTAAATCAATGGGTTGCGAGGGCTTCTGAGATTGCCCTGGGCCCAAGGGGTTTAGCTTAGAGGTTGCCTTGGGAGGCTCCTCAGAGAGTAAGGGGGACTCAGATGCTTTCGGCTCAGGTTGAGCTAAGATATCAAAGTTGTTACTGGTGGACGGTATTGAGGCGTTGGTAGAAGGCTTTTTAGGGTTTGATGCAGGTTTTTTGTGGTTCTTTTTGTGATTATTTACCCTGGTGAAACCGTCCGAATCAGGTTTTTCTGAGGAGGAATGAGTTGGGGGTTTCATATTTAACGGGAAATCACGAAAGAGATGGCCAAGGGCATGACATTTTCTGCATCTGAATGGCACATGTTCATAATCTATTGACTGAATCCACTCAAAATCATCATGATATAAACTTACCGCATCTGGAAGAGCTTTGCTTAGATGCATATAGACACAAATGCGGGCGTAGGAAGTGTATCTTCTGAGTTTTGTCTCCTCCGCGATCTTAATGAACTCCCCCAATCCATTTCCAATATCTGTTAGTGATTCTTCATCCCAATATTCTAGAGGAAGGGAATAAAGACGGATCCAGACTGGTGCCCAGCTTAGATCCTCTTTGTCCGGGTTGAATCGCTCAATCCAGTCTCTCAGGTAAAGACCAACTGCATTGAAGAAGTATGGACCTCCATCGATGATCCTATTTTGGTCTTCTATGTAGTTGAAGACTGCCATGAAAAAACCTTTTGGTCCCAGCTGCAAGGTGATGTGCCCTTTTGGTTTCCATTTGGCTGCGATCCAACTGTGCAGGGCTTTCTTAGTGGGCCAGAAGCCGATAAATTTTCCTATTAAAGCGTGATCCTTCATGTACTGGATTTGGGTATTGATTCTTTGACTTGGTAGTTCAATCTTAGGTCTTTCTGCTGCAACAGGTTTGCAGGTTGTCGAGGTTGCTTTGGGGGCTTCATCCCTTCCTGTGTTATCTGTTTGTGCTTTATGAGTCGTTTCTGCTTCTTCCCATCATTTCTCGTGTGCATTTGAGTTTTGTCATGATCATTGGGGGGAGGCCCGGTGTCCTCCCCTTGAAGGTCTTCCATGACGGGTACTCTAGTCGGTGTTGTATATTATTGCCAGTATTACTGATGAATAGTTGCAGGGTTTTCGTTGTCCGAGCAGGTCTGTCGTCGCAAAGTTTGTCAGAAACCCTAATCATAGAAAATTTTAGGGGCGAATGTTCGCCCTTTGGCGAAATTAAGGGGTTTTAAATTTTTAGTGGGCGAATATTTTGTATCATAGTACATTTTTACAAATCACCTCAAATAGCCCACCTTATTTAAGGGAGAGGGTAAAAAGGTAAATTTAGCCCTTGAAATTAGGAGTTACAACCTTCCATTCGTCCATTTTCAAGAATATGTTTTATTTAAGTGAATCCATTCGCCCATTTTCAAGAATAGGTTTTATTTAAGTGAATCCATTTGCCCATTTTCAAGAATAGGTTTTATTTAAGTGAATCCTATGGGCCAAAGGCCCAAATACCATATTTATAAAAGAGGTATGGTAAATTAATAAAAATATAAATAAATGAGAGGTATGGTAAATAAATAAAACATTTTTTATATTTACTCCATAAGTCACCTTATATACATGCAAGGGTGTAAACAAATAAAAATATAAGTAAAGTGGAGGTATGGTAAATAAATAAAATGTATTTTTATACTTACTTAAAAGGTATGGTAAATAAATAAAAATATAAATAAACTAGATGCATGGTAAATAAATAAAACCTCTTTTTATATTTAGTCCATAACCCTCGTTCTATTTATGAAGGCTCAAGAAAGAGGTTTTATTTAAGTGAATCCTATGGGCCAAATACCATATTTGTAAAAGAGGTATGGTAAATCAATAAAAATATAAATAACCGAGAGGTATGGTAAACAAATAAAACATTTTTTTATATTTACTCCATAAGTCACCTTATATTTACGAACACTCAAAAAATGCGTTATATTTAGGTGAAACCTATGGGCAAAATAATATGGGACAAATACCATGGACTAGATTGTTATTAATACCATGCAAAAAAACATTATTAACCCTAATATTAGTATTAATAAAAATAAAAATGGCACATGGTATTGACTCCAATGGTATTCACCAAAATGGCACATGGTATTGACCCATGGTATTCACCTGGAATGTAGCTTATTTAAATGGGGGAATTAAACCATCATAGATCCATCTTTACTATGGATCTACTAACCCCCGAGAGGTATCAAATATCGTGATATGCAAACTAGCATAGAGTGAAAAAATATCTAGATTGTTATTAATACCATGCAAAAAAACATTATTAACCCTAATATTAGTATTAATAAAAATAAAAATGGCACATGGTATTGACTCCAATGGTATTCACCAAAATGGCACATGGTATTGACCCATGGTATTCACCTGGAATGTAGCTTATTTAAATGGGGGAATTAAACCATCATAGATCCATCTTTACTATGGATCTACTAACCCCCGAGAGGTATCAAATATCGTGATATGCAAACTAGCATAGAGTGAAAAAATATTTGATCCGATCAAGAGTAAAAATGGATGTTGACCCATGGTAAATCAATAAAAATATAAATAACCGAGAGGTATGGTAAACAAATAAAACATTTTTTTATATTTACTCCATAAGTCACCTTATATTTACGAACACTCAAAAAATGCGTTATATTTAGGTGAAACCTATGGGCAAAATAATATGGGACAAATACCATGGACTAGATTGACATGAATACCATGCAAAAAAACATTATTAACCCTAATATTAGTATTAATAAAAATAAAAATGGCACATGGTATTGACTCCAATGGTATTCACCAAAATGGCACATGGTATTGACCCATGGTATTCACCTGGAATGTAGCTTATTTAAATGGGGGAATTAAACCATCATAGATCCATCTTTACTATGGATCTACTAACCCCCGAGAGGTATCAAATATCGTGATATGCAAACTAGCATAGAGTGAAAAAATATTTGATACCCTTTGATCGGATCAAATATTTTGGATTAAATAGTTTATGATAATCCATGGTATTGACCCATGGTAATACCATGGTATTCATGTGAGCATAAACTATTTAAAAGGGAAATTCTATCATCTTAGATCCATCTTAATTCTGGGTCTACCAAGTGCTCAGAGGGATAAATAGATTTCATCCCCCTAAGAGTGGTAGATGTGGAGTTAAGATGGACATAGGTTGGTTTTTATGATAATGAAGATATTAAATAGACTTAGGAAATTATATTGTAAAAACATCTTAAGGTGAATGGTTAAAGCATAGACATTGGACAAGTATATTTTTATACTTCTGTTTTAAACTGAAACAAATCCAGGGCTAAAAGGAATGGATTGATTGCACTAGTCATCCTTCTATAACTTTCCAACATATGCTGGAGTAAACAAATTGTAATTTGGGTAATTTTTCTAATTGCAAACAGGAACATACTTGTGTATTGGCAGGGTGAGGTCCCTAGAAGTGATGAATTTGAATTTTTCTTGGTTTTATATATAGTATTAGGTTTTTTCTCATGCGTGAATGGCATGGGTGAATTTTATCCTACACCCACTAGGTTATCGATATGTAATTTTGGTAATTTTGATTTTAAAAGATATTTTAAAGAAATGCAATGATTTCATTTGTGTATTCAATAAGCACAAGATTTTATAATTGAGTAAAATATTTGCATGCCTGGTGAGAGATTCGCCAAAAAATTATATATACATATCATATTATTGATAAAATCGCCTTCCATTTTTCCTATATACCATGGAGATTCGCCCATTTATTATACATGAAAATTTAGGGGGTTCTTAAAATTTTCCCTGCCCTAAATCACCATTGTCGCAAAGTTCGCAGCATGTGATATCTTCACTATCATATCTTATCAACCTTCTTAATTAATAAAAAATTTAAAATTTTATAATTTCAAAATTTTAAATATATACTTCTAAATAAATTATTAATAATTAAAGTTCTAAAACGTTAACTAACCTGACAAAAATTTGCCAAAACACTAATAATGTTAATACAATTGTACTGCTAAGCAACTACTATAATCTTTGGGACTAGTGATTAAGTCCTTTGCATATAAAATTGAAGGGGGATTTGTGAAAATGTAAAATGTTAGCAAAACATTTTGCAACCTAAATTAGAAATAGATGGATTTATTAAAAAAGGACACATAATATTTTTTTTTTTTAAAGGTAATATAAACATCAGCGTTTCATTACATTTTTTTGGGTACTATGAGGACTGCCCAAAAATAAAACTCTATCAGGAACAGATTTGTCTATCCCATGGAGATCAGGGACAAAAAAACCTACCCATATCTTCTTAACAGATTCGTGACTGCACATTCAGAAACAGAAATAAAAAAACACAAAGGGACATAATAAGTCACATTCACATGGAACTGAAGATCAGTAAACTAGCTTCCCAAGCTGTCGAAAGGAGTCACATTCCCTTGATTATATACTACACACTTGAAAACAAAAATGACAACATGCATAGCCTCAGTCATAATTCATTAATAAAAATCATCTCCAGCGTAGTGTAATCTGCAACTAGGTCGCCCCATTTGTGGTGTTGTTTTCATGGAGGTTTTAACTCAAATGTACTCACTGAAATTGTAATATTTTTGATGTTTTCATTGAGAATTTATCTCAAATCAGGACGTCAAGATTGCAATATTCCCAACTTTTCAATTTGGGTATTTAAAAGCTGCACGACGGTTTGTGAATCGAAATAGATTATCACAATTTTAGAGTTGCAATCATAAATTGATCAAATTGCAGATTTTTTTGTTTGCTAAAATATAACCAAAACAATTGTTATTTCATGGTGTCTTGTTAATCTTTCCATCATATTTTATGAAAATGTATGTTTGCATTAGTAAAATTTCCCCCATCCTCTGAAAAGAAATACGGGCAATGTGGCTGCTCAAAACCAAGGACAAATTGAAAGTGGTTGCAGTCGGAATTCAAGCACAGGTCCACAACGTGGAATTATCACCCTTAAACTACCTGTGCTTGAATATTGAATAAATGATTTGAATTTAAACTTAAATAATTGAAAATGGATTATTTTGGAAGTCTGGCTTACTTAAGAAGAAGAAAATGCAAAGCCCATCTAGATTAATAGGTAGAGCACAAAACAAACATCCCTGTTCGTGGATTCAAACCCCACGATAGGTGTTGTTGACTATATATTTGCAAAATACTCGATTTATTAACCTTGCCAGGTTTAGCACAACAAACATCCCAGGTCGTGGGTTCAAACCCCATTATAAGTGTTGTTGATCCTTTGTTCGCAAAATATTAGATTTATTATTACAAAACAAGTGTCCCAAGTAGTGGGTTCGAACTCCACACAAGAGTGGATTTCTATCGCACAAAAAGAAACATCCCAGGTCGTGGATTCGAACCCCACGGTAATACAAATAAAACAACACCATATTTAGCACAAAACAAATATCCCGGGTTGTGGGTTTCAACCTCGCTTACCGTCAGTGTTGTTGACTATTGGTTTAGCACAAAATAGCCATCTTAGGTTGTCGGTTCAAAACAAACATCCCAAGTCATGGGCTCAAACTGCGCATAGTACATAGGTGTTGTTGACTATTAGTTTAGCACAAAACCACCACCCTAGGTTGTGGGTTCGAGCCTCATTGTAGAGGCAGGGGTAGGTGTTGTTGACTATTTAGATTCATCATGACTCATCCTCTTCTCAAATCTCCCAAATCCCTCGTTTTTTTTTCTAAATAAGACTGAGCTATTATATTACAGCAAGAACAAAAATTACATCAGCAGTATTACAACAGAGCTGAGGCTCTGTAAAACCTGTCGTAGGATAGACAGTAGACTCAGGAGTATGCATTTCCAGGTTTACAAAAATTGAAACCAGAGCGACATTCATGAAACCGACACATGGACTGAAGTACATGAGGACTGAAACAACAGAAACACATGGAGTCTAAAACAACTGTAGATAACCGAAACTGTGACAGAGAAGGACAGAGATACATAGTGACGAAGTGTAGACACATATAAGATAGCGTAAGGAGCAGACAGAGAGAAAAATCCTTGCTGAAGAACCTGGAGCACGAGCTAGGCGTACTATTCATCATCAGTTGTTTGCGGGTCGTCCTCCATCTTGCAACGGGGAGGCTGGTGGATGGCCTTGCCGACATTGCGCTGCACAGGTTCGCTCGGGCCTGCTCCAGGATCAGGGGAGAGGCTGTCTTGAACAGGGCGCAGAATGTCAATGGCGGGAAGCTGCATGTCAACTGTGGGTGCTATCCCAGGAATCCGCGGAGGGCTGGCGCGAGGAGCTTCATCTTCACCCCAAGGATTGCTGCAGTGCTCCACCGAAACTGTGACAAAGAAGGTGGAATTGGACAAAGTGCATGGAATGCGGTATCTGACCATTGGGTGCTCAGAATGCCCGCATTCCATTCTCTCTTGAAAATCCGCCACTCTTCCTCTGCCCGGAGGCCTTCCCCTGGTTCTTCTCCGCTCAGAAGAAACTTCAATTGAGGAGGAGGGAGAAGGGGCATGCCTCTGAGACGGGGCTCTGCCACTGTAACTACCACGCCGACTGACTCCTCTTTGACGTTCTCGTTGCATGATGGTAATGCGCGGGTGACAGGTATGCTCACGCGAATTGTCGCTCTGAACCAGACCTTCAATCCTCAAACTAGACGGCGAGTAGCAGATATGCAACACCGCCAAGCTCCCAAACTCTTGACCAGACTGCTGGTATGCCTCCGAATTGCCCAAATCTATGGCTTCTAAACCATCACAGTCGCTCTCAGAGCCTGAATGGGAGCCGAAACAGTGAGCCTCCGCCACCTCCCTCAAGACCAGAGCAGGAACAAACGAGAAATGCGGGAGAATGTCCGAGAACCTCTGGCTTTGAAGCGCCATGTTCCGCTTCTCAAGGCGAGCAGTAAATGTCGAGGGGACGCTTCTGCTGTAGGCCATGTCCCTCCTCCTTAAATGCTGCATGCTATGACGATGTGGGCGAGTCCTTCCTGTGTACGTGGCTTGTCCGGGCGGACACATGCCCTGCAGACAAGCCGTGAGCCATTTATAACTAATAACCACCCGCATCCGGGGGGGAGAGGTCCTTTTGCACCAAGGTGCTGCAGTCTTTTTTGAGTTGTTCATCTTCAACTATGTCCAGGGAGCCTGAAAAATAAGGTGAAGTCTGAGAAACTCCTTGGTTGGCCATTCTGTCGGCTACCTGATTTGCTGTTCTTCGCACATGCTGAAAGGTAATGCTATGTGGATGTTTGAGCTTCGCTTCCAAGGATTCCAGCCTGCTTAGAAGTCTCCAGCTGGTTGCTACTTTGTCCGCTGTCGCCCCTGCTTGAATTTTCTTGGCTGCAGTGATTAGGATGAGAGAGTCGCCTTCCACCTCAAGAGGGAAGAAGTGTTGTTGCTCTGCTAAACAGATCCCTTGCCAAAGTCCTTCCAACTCTGCAACATTGTTAGTGTCTTTGCCTAAAGAGCCATAATAGATGTGCAGAGGTGCTCCTGTATGACTTCTGATGATTCCTCCGTAACCTGCCGGACCGGGGTTACCTTTTGCTGCCCCATCAAAGTTGAGCTTGAAAGAGTTGAAAGCTGGTGGGGACCAGGAGGATGGGGAGGTGGAGCTGCGAGGGGGACGGGTGATGACCTTTGCAAAGGCTGAAAGGTCAAGATTCCATTCTTTAAAAATATCCCTTTCTTGTTGCGTTTCTGGCATGTCAGTGTCATACCAGGTTCTTATGGCTAAGGTTTCCTGAATATTTCTTTTGTAGATAAGCCACAGAGCGTCTGTTGTCCGGGAGGTGTTGTTGAAGATACGAGAGTTGCGCTCTTTCCAGAGAAGCCAGTATAGAAAACCTGGAATTAGACCCCATAAGGTATTGAGAAGTTGGCTTTTGAATGGGTTCTTGTCCCAGTTCCTAATATTGTCCGTTACATCCTCGCCCCTTGGTGCTGTTCTTTTATTGCATTTCTCCACTTTCTCCCAAAGCTGCTTTGCTAACGGACAGGTCTCCATTAGATGGCTGATTGTCTCAGTGTGAAGATTGCAATTTGGGCATCTGGAGGGCCCAATGAATCCCCGTTTTATCAAATTGTCCCAGGTAAGAATGCGCCTTTTACTGAGCAGCCATAAAAAGGTTGAAATTTTAGGCCAAAGCCCTGGAAGCCAGACTCGTGCCCAAATTTGGTCTTGATCCCCTTGGGTGTCTGAATAGCGCAACTGATGTGCTTCTTTGGTGGTGAATGTGCCTTTGTGCGTATGACCCCATCTGAGCTTATCCTGCTGGTTGGAGTAGCGAATTCTGCGTTGTGTGAGTTCCTGGTCCAAGTCTGAGTAAGTTTCACCTTCCCAGTCTCTTTGCCAGCTGTTTGCGGGTCTCCATATTTGGTATTCTTGATGCTGCGTTTGTTGCCAGAATTGATGAACCTGAATGAGGTTTTCTTGCTGCATATACGAATGCCAGAGTGGCATCTGGAATAGATTTGCCAATTTGGGGAGCTGCTGCCACGAATCCTCCCAGAACTTGGCTGATGTGCCGGAGTGGATTTCCCAAAAACTATGTTCCTGTATGAAGCGGCTGTGTATCTTAGCAGCATTCCAGATTGGAGAGCCTTGGGCGATGGAGTTAATTCTGATGAGATCGTGCCATTGACTTCCCATAGCATACTTCGCTTGCCATAAGCGTGCCCAAGGTGAATGAGGCTTGGAGAGCCAGTTCCACCACATCCGGGCTCCCATAGTGTTGTTACTTTGAAGTGGATCTCTAAGCCCTAGTCCACCCTCTTTTTTGAGTTTGCACACTTCTTTCCAATTAACGAGGGCCCATTTTCGATTTCTGCCCGTGGAGCCCCATAGGAAGTTGCGCTGAAGGTTGCGAATGTCTTTAAGGACCCATTTTGGAGCTGCCAGTGTGGAGAATAGGTACAGCGGCATAGCTTGAAGGACAGACTTTATCAAGACCAATCTGCCTGCCATGTTGAGAGCACGAAAGGTCCACGAGGAGAGTTTTGATTCCAGCCTATCAAGGAGGGACCGCCATGAAGCGTGTTTGATAGCTGAATCTGAGAGGGGAGCTCCAAGGTATTTAGATGGCAGATGGGAAATGGTGAATCCCAAGATTCTGGCAATATTCCTTTGTGTGGAAGGGGGGGTGTTGAAAAAGAATAGTTGCGACTTTGAGGCATTGATGGAGGTGCCAGAGGCATCAGAGTAAAGGGAGAGGAGAGATTTAAACACTGTGGCTTCTTTTGAGGATGGATGGCCAAATAACATGGTGTCGTCCACGAATTGCTGATGGGACAGCGGATTGAGACCATGGATAGAGATGCCTTTAAGCTTTTGAGAGGCAATAGCTGATTTGAGAAGTCTGCTAAGACCCTCTGCCATTAGAACAAATAGAAAAGGAGAGAGAGGATCCCCTTGTCTTATGCCACGGGAGGGTCGAAAGGGAGAAGATGGTGAGCCATTCAAAAGAACTGAGAAGCTGGGGGAGGTAATGAGATTCATGATCCACCTGGTCCATGTTGCACTGAATCCAAAGGCTAAAAGCATTTTTTGAATAAAATTCCAACTAAGCTTATCAAAAGCTTTGGAGAGGTCGAGTTTTAGAATCATACCTGGTTTCTTGAGGATCTTTAAAGAGTGTATAACCTCATTTGATAGTATGATTCCGTCCATAATCTGCCTTCCTTCCACATATCCTGTTTGTTCCGGAGATATGAGCAGGGGTAGGAGAGGTTTGAGCCTGTTTGCAATCACCTTTGAGATTAGCTTGTATATGACATTGCATAGTGCTATAGGTCTGAAGTTTTCCGGCCTGTTGGGTTCTTCACCTTTGGGAACCAGAGCTAGGAAGGTGGTATTGAGGGACGGGAGGATCCAGTGCATACTTCTGGATTCTTCAACAAGGTTCCAAACTTCATTTTTGATGAGGTCCCAGAATTCGTGGAAAAAATTGGCTGTAAAGCCATCAGGACCAGGCGCTTTTCCGTCCTTGAGTTGAGCCATGGCTTCTTCAACTTCTTGCAGGGTCGTGGGCTGGAGTAATCTGTTGTTGTGATCCTCAGTTATGATGCTTGGAATATGCTGCGTGATGGCCCGTATTGCTGCGTCCCTATTCTCAATGGGTTCCGTTAAGATTTCCTTGAAATACCCTGTGAATTCCTTTTCCATGTCCTGATGTTCCTCAATTCTTTCGCCTTGTTGGTTGTTGATGAACGCGATATTATTGTGCATTCGCCTTTGAATGGTGGCCTTATGGAAGAATTTTGTGTTCTTCTCTCCTTCTTTGAGCCAGTTGATTCTCGATTTTTGCCGCCAGAGTATTTCTTCTTGCTTCCTGCGTTCCTCGATTTGGTTCCAAAGTACCTGTTCCTGTTGTGCTTGTTCTTCTGTTCTGCCTTGGAGAATGAGATTTTGCTGGAGCGTGCGCATTTGCTGTTCTAATTGTGAGCGCTTCTCCTGAATGTTACCAAAACTTGTGCGATTCCAGACTTTGAGGACATATTTCAGATTTTTCAGCTTTTGTTGGAATTGATACATTTTGGCTCCCTCTGGCGGAGTGTAGGTTGCCCAAGCATCACTGACTACCTTCCTGAAAGTGGTGTTTGTTAGCCAGAATGCTTCGAATCTGAAGGGTCTGTTGCATTGGTTGCCTGGTCTGGACCATTGTAGCAAAATTGGCCAGTGATCAGAACCGCTTTGGGGGAGGATGGAAGCATTGAAATCCCCTCCCAAATGGATTGCATTATCAGAGAGGAGAAATCTGTCAAGTCGGGAGGCTATGTGATGAATGCCTCGTCTTTTGTTTGTCCAGGTGAAAATTCCATTGGAGGTAGGGATGTCCATAAGGTGATTGTTTTGAATGAATTCTTTGAGGCCTTCACTGTCACTGTCAAGCCTGATTCTGCCTCCCTGTTTCTCTGCCATGGAAGTTATTATGTTGAAGTCGCCGCCCCCGATCCATAGCGGGAATTGTCTATTTTCATTGAGGATGGAGATTGTTTCCAGTAGTTCTAATTTTTGCTGAATTAGTTGAGGAAAGTATACATTTGTTAGATGACCATGTATGCCGGTGCCTACGAGGTGGAATGAGGCTTGAATGAGATGGAGGGTGGCGTGGAAGTCATATAGAGTGATGATCTGTGGGTTCCATAAAATAGCTAGACCGCCTGAGGCTCCGGAGGCATCTACAGAGATGGCCCTGCTTCCTGCCCAAACTTTGCTGCGGATCCGTTCAATAGCATCAGTGTTGCTTTTGGTTTCTTGCAGAAAAACTATGGTTGGTTTTTCTTGTTGAATCAAATGTTTGATCATTCTGTGTTTTGAGGGACTATTGAGTCCTCTCACATTCCAGGATATTAACTTCATGTAAACTGTGATTTGGGTTTGTAGAACTTTGTCAACTTAGGGAATCGCCCAGATTCCATAAGTATTTCACCTATTGCTATGGTGCGCTGTAGGTCTGTCTTTCTTCCCCTTTTCTTGAGATCCTTGAGTATCTTTTTTCCATCCCATAGACTGCCTCCCTGTATGCCCAGGCTTTTATTATGCTGCGCCTTGGCTAGAACTCCTTCCAGCTTGTCTATTTGCCAGGGTTGAATAGAGTTGTATTCTTTTTGTTTGCATGCCGCTTCAAGTGTGAAGATGTCTAATCCATCTATATTGACATCCGCCTGATCTTCTTCCATAACAGTAGTTTCACCTAGAACTTCCTCATCCGCTTCTTGCTGAAGACTGAGAGCCAGAGTAGCATCGGTTTCCATATCAGAGTCCTGCTGCATATTATCTACTGTGGGTTTCTCTTTAGAGAAAGAGAGGGGACTGGAACTTGATACGGATTTACCTTTCTCCAAAGAAGGGCCTGGAGTGGGATTCATTGAGGCAGGGTCAGAGGGCTGCAAGGGATCTGAGTGAAGGAGGGATGAAGAGGGCGAAAAGGGGTTGTGTGGGGGTTCAGAACTGGGATGATCTTGTTTGTCATGCGTAGCAAGAACAGAGAATTTGTTCTGGTGGTCCGCTTTGAAAGTGTTTTCCATAACTGGCTGACTCTTTTTGGCATGCCTACGGCGGTTGGGGATTTTGATAAAACCTTCAGGGTCTTTGTCAGAGACAGCTGCAGCTGCTTTGGACTGGGAATTTAATGGACAGTCACGGAATAGGTGGCCGTGCTCATGACACTTACGACAGCGAAAGGGAATGTGTTCATAATCTAAAGGTTGAGTCCATTCATAATCATCGTGATAGAGTTTTACCGTATCAGCGAGAGCTTTGGTCAGATGCATCTGGACGCAGATCCGGGCGTATGAGGTGTATTTGCGAGTTTTTGTCTCCGCTGCAACTCGTATGAAGGTGCCCAGTTTGTTGCCTATATCCGCCAGCGTTTCTTCTTTCCAGTACTCCGCTGGGAGGGAGTACATCCTGATCCAGACCGGTGCCCAGCTGAAATCTTCCTTATCGGGATTGAATCTGGGCTTCCATTCTGTGAGATAGAGTCCTGAAGAGTTGAAGAAGTATGGCCCTCCTTCGAATATCCGCACTCTGTCCTCCACACAGTGAAAGATTGCTGTAAAGAAGCCCTTTGGTCCTAGTTGCAGAGTTATTTGTCCTTTGGGCTTCCATTTTGAAGCTATCCAGCCTTGTAGGGCTTTTTCCGTAGGCCAGAAGCCTAGAAACTTTCCGATGAGTGCATGATCTTGCATGTACTGGATTTCACCATTGATGCGATGGCTGGGCAGGTCAACTTTGATGGGTTCAGCAGCTTTTGGGATACAAGTGGCTGAGGTTGCCTTTGGCTGAGTCGCCTTAGCTTTATCGTGGTTCTCTTTGTCAGCATCGTCTTCTCCTGTCGGGGCCGTATGAATCCTTGCCTCAGCCTTCCGATGTCCGTCTTGACCTGCATCTGGGCCTGCGTCAGAAGGGTGCAGAGGCTTTGAGAACTGGGTATTGTCAGAGCTCGTGGAGTTTTTTGGAGGGGAGGCAGAGCTCTCCCCTCCGACCGCCATGTCCATTGCTATCGATCAGCAGGGGAGCGACGGCTGTAGCAGGGTAAACAGTCAGGGGCGGCGGCTGGTTAGGGTTTGTCTGCGTTGATCAGGAATTCGCATCAGAGCTCGTTACCTTAGGTCCTCCCAAATCCCTCGTTAAGGGAAATATGTTTAAGCATTAAGAATCACAATCCGTATTTTGTTTTACTGTTAAAAAAAAATTAGAATATGACATATAATAATTATTTTTCCAAACAAATGTTCTTTTTGAACTTTATTAGTAAGTATTAATCAATGTAAAGTTGTATCACAAAGAATTCTAATGTATATTTAAGTGTTCAAAGTTTAAGTAAAGAATATCATATATTAAGAGAGTGAAGATTTCCAGTCTTGTTTATTTTGTAAAGGATTAAAACAACATACATAATTCTAATGTATATTTAAGTGTTCGAAGTTTAAGTAAAGAATATCATATATTAAGATAGTGAATATTTCCACCCTTCTTTATTTTGTAAAGGATTAAAACAATATACATAATTTTATTTTAATTCTCTGCAAAATATTATATATTTTTTATATTATTATAAAAATATGTTTTTAAAGTTATATTAAATATAAAATAATTTTTTTTAGTTTATTGAAAATTTTAATTACTATATTGTCCAAGCAAATTAAATGTAAAAAGAAACATTAAACTAGATTTCATACCAAGCCACTATAAAGCATGCAATTCTTTAATCATGCAACAAAACAATTCAAACTCCATATATTTTGAGTGAAATGTCTTAATAATTAGCATCAATATGTGAGAAACATTCAAATCAGTTGTGTCAGGAGAAGACACCTAACCTAGAACATGTCTTATTAAACCTATACATTCTACAATTAACACCAAGACTTCGACATCAATACATGAGACAAACTCTTGGATAAGTAATACTCATGAATAGACACGTCTCCACAAATCCTTGTCATTCACAACAGTGTCATGTCAACATCTTTTTTTTTTATAATCTTCATTGATATTGTAATTGTAGTTAATTGTGTTATTGATCCACTTATAGGTATGTAAATGGACAAAAGACCCTGAGATTAGTTGTTTGCTCACTAGCTTTGTAAAGTTCAAGAAACACTAGTTTTCTCGTAAACTAGTTGAAGAAAGAGTGTAGCTTGATATGATGCAAACCATGTAAAGCTATGAGAAGAGGGAAGCCAACAAGGAGAAATTTGAAAATTTATACTTTCCAATGACTCATTGGTTGAGACAAACATCCATAAGCTTAAATAAACGTTGGCTAAAGTTTCGACCACACTGATATGATAACGAGTGATTTTTTTTTGGAAATGAATTCAATACCATAAAAATACCCATAAAACACCCAAAATTATGAAGCTTAATAACTATAATTAGAATTTTCAAAACTTTCTACATAATATTTTCAAAATCATTGCCAAAATTTCTATTTTCTTCCTGACAAAATTGTTACCTATTTAGACTACACAGGCTAGTGTGATAATAATTACCAGTAATTATGAGTGGGCAATAGTACTACAATGGTTAAAGAGTTACCAGTAATTATGAGTGGGCAATAGTACTACAATGGCTAAAGAGTATTGAAAGAATAGGTCCTGAAAACTTTACCAGAGGTCAGATCTGATAATAAAAAAAGGGCGGGGGTTGAAATCATTCTCGTGGGCATGAGGGGAAACATTCCCTCGTGGAGAGAGACAACACTAGTGTGCGTCCGCTGGAACAAAGAAGTATTGGTGGAAAGGCAGTGCAAACCAGACATCTAGGTAGCGCAAGGCTCTTAATCTGGTGGTCGTGGGTTCGAGCTCCATGGTGGGCGCTTTTCAGGTCCCCTTTCATTAAGGAATGTAAAAAATTATTTGTTTGCACTGAATACAAATCCAAGGAAGAAGCTTGTGTTTGGATCTCTTAAATTCAAGATCCTCGTGTATTTTTGCAAAAGACAAACAAGCATCCATATGGATTTCTTCATGTCAAGATTCCTGTAATTTTTAGCAAAATACAAGCGCGCAGGTCGTGGGTTCGAATCCCAAGGTGGGCGGGTTTTGTTGGCTATTTAGATTTCTTATCCTCACCTAATATCCTGATTTTATGACAAAATACAAAACAAGTTTCGAAGTCACTTGTCCTGCACTCCCTAATATTAGGGTGACAGTTACGGCTTTTGGGCTTTAACAATTATGTTAAGCATGATTTGTAGATAATTTGGATTATAGAGCTTTGTAATTTTCTTCCTATGTTTTTCTAAAGCCAACCATTCTTATTTGGGGATTGTTGCCTGTTTAGAGTAGGCCTTTATGAAGTTCCATCACGCCAAAAATATTTGGCCATACTTTTATGAAGTTCCATTGCACCAAAAATTCAGGACATGCCTTTTGTAGACTCACTTCTGATTTAAATTTATTATTAAAAAGAGGTGATATTATCATAAATTTTAATAAGATATTTTATTTAAATAAATATTATAAATTGAATAATTAAAATTAAAATTAAAAATTGAAAATCACTTATATATTTATTAATTTATAATTAATTATTTAGTCAATAATAGTGTTTATCTATTGTAAATGTAATGATATTGCAAATCATAATTAAGGTTAAAATTAACAAATTGATTATGAGAGACTGGAACGTTTACATGGGGTGATATTTTATTGTTTATTATTCTTTATAAATATAACCAATAATTTCATAAATGTATTATTATATAAAAAGATTTCATGAATATATTATTATATATAACAACATTAATTTAGAGTATATGTAAGTTTTCAAATAATAATTAAAGTTAGAATTAACAAATCGATACCGAAACTTCTCCATTAAAAGCGATATTTTATTGCTTATTATATTTTATTAATGTAAAAAATGATTTTATGAATGTATTATTATATATAAAAATATTGATTTAAAGTATATGAAAGTTTTCATTTTTATGTATGATATGATTGTTCTAGAATGATGAAACTTATCAAAAACACTAATATATTTTTTTTCCAATTTTTTTTATGTGAAAATTTAATGTCAAATGTCAAGATTTGACATTTTGTTCTATTTATGTCATTGTTTTGTTCCATATTTCATTATAACTAAAGTGTGAAAGTTTACAAAGTTAAGGTTCAAGAAATTTTTGGTGAAAGGGATGAAAAATCTATTTCACTTTTAACTATTAAAGTGTAAAAATTTACACAAAGTTCATTAATGCACATAACGATTGATATATTTTATCTTTTCCTATATAAAGATTTAATGTCAAGAATTAAAATTTTGTTTTATTTATGTTGTTGTTTTGTTCCACGTTTCATAATAACTAAAATTTGAAAGTTCACAAAGTTAAGATTCAAGAAATCTTTGGTGAAAGAGATGAAATTTCTATTTCACTTTTAATTATTAAAATGCAAAAAATTATGCAAAATTCATTAATGTACATAATGATACCTAACATAGTAGGAATGCTAAACATTTTACCAAGGAAAAATTAACATGAAACCAACATGCACTCCTGAGGGGGTAGAGTATGTATGCCTTAGTAGAGTTAAAATTGTGAGGCAAAGGTGGGTCCCTTGTCCCACAAACAAAGGGTCTCATACACCAATTTGGTCTTTGGCTTGGCCGTGACCTTAAAAAATTGGATAATAATAATACTACTTTCAGTCCATTAGTACTTATTAGATGTGTTACCGAACAAAAACATTTGAATAAAGGTTACAATAGAGATATCTAACCTAAGGGATTGGCCTAGAGACCTCCTACATAAAGCTCAAAGCACTCAAGCAATTGAACTAGCCCACTAGGTTATATTATAATTCATAACACTTAAACAAATCCACTATTTACTCATAATTTTAACTTATAAGATAAATGCGATTTATATTGAGTTAACCACTTTGATTCACAACTCTTTACAAATGTGAATCAAGCCCTGTATTTTCCTATAAATGAAAAAAATACAACACAAACTTATATTCTTATTTTTTAGTATAATTATATAACAAATAATCAATATGTGAATTATTTATAATCTATAAAAAATTATAATTTATAATATAGAATTTATATTTTAAATAAATTATTATTTAAATATTAAATTATATAAAATATTATAAACTCTCTCATATATATATATATATATATAAATATACTTTCATTTTTTCACATTAACTTCCCATCACAATTATAGCTATAATATTTTCAATCCTAAACCAATAAATTGTGATATACCATTAAAATACCCAATGATATAATTTTGCATGGTAAATCTCCAACATTGGTGAGAAACTAAATGGTGAAACCCTGACAAACATTTTTTTGTTTTTTTGTTTTTTTTTTTTTCTATAGTATTATTTTTTACATAGTAAGAAAATTTATCAGAATTTAGTTTTTAAATTAGTAGTAGTAGTTTGCTTGGGGTAGCTCAATTGGCAATAGCCGTGGAAATGAAGTTTCACTGGACACGAAGTCTTGGGTTCAAATCTTGTGCTATCGCCCCGATCCGGGTGAGAAGAAAGACATGATAAAAATGTAGCATTTAGCTTTTAACCTATTTCCTTACTTACAAGAAAGACAAACTCTTAATCTGTAGAAATTCTTACTGTAGATTAAACTTATTATGCAATGTACTAAAGCAAAATATTTAATCTACTTCTACAGTCAAACTTGCAGAAGCTTAACCAATTTGAGCAAGATCAAACAGAACACATATAACAGAGAAGAAGAATCAATCACACATGAAACATAGAAGAATACTATCGGGAAAGCCTCAGCTAAAAACCCCACTATCTGTATTATCATACAAGTGGAAATATTTCAGGATTACACAAAACTTTATCTCTCACAGCTATCCAGCTCTCAGTACAATCCCTCTCATTGCTCATAGACAGACTAGACAACTCATATGCCTTTCCCTCTGTCCTCCAAGCCTCCTATTTCCTTGCGTTGTTTTCCCTGGGTGCTCCTGTTGTAACCTTGTGTGACACTGATCTCACACACTGCTCCAACACACTGTAAAACTGCACAAATATCAAGGAATGAATTCCTTCTGCATGCAAGAGATTTTCTTATAGGAAAATTATAGCAACTGATAGTACATTGTCCCTGCCTTTAATCTCAACTGGGCCTTTGTCTAAACTGACATGCATGAGTTATTCATGAGAGAATATTCAGTTATCTGGAGTACACTAGTTTCATGCATGCATGCATTAACTGACTAAACTCACAATCAGTTCCACAAACTGTTTGGAACTAATCTAACTGGACTTAACTCAGTTAACTGAGCTAACTAATTACAACTCAAATACAACTCATCCTTATCTCCTTAATTAAGGGATAACTTCCTCAATCAAAGGGATAACTGTTGCATGAATTCACAAAGACTTCATGTTTGAATTTCTCCAACTAATTAACTCAGGATGAATTAATTAATTATTTTTCAAACAGATGGTGAGACTAAATTCGAATTTTAATTCTCAATTTTAATTCAAGGACAAATTAAAAAGACTTCATGTTTGAATTTCTCCAACTAATTAACTCAGGATGAATTAATTAATTAATTTTCAAACAGCTGGTGAGACTAAATTCGAATTTTAATTCAAGGACAAATTAGTAGTAGTAGTTTGCTTGGGGTAGCTCAATTGGCAATAGCCGTGGAAATGAAGTTTCACTGAGCCAGAAGTCTTGGGTTCAAATCTTGTGCTACCGCCCCGATCCGGGTGAGAAGAAAGACATGATAAAAATGTAGTATTTAGCTTTTAACCTATTTCCTTACTTACAAGAAATACAAACTCTTAATCTGTAGAAATTCTTACTGTAGATTAAACTGATTATTCAATGTACGAAAGCAAAATACTTAATCTACTTCTATAGTCAAACTTGCAGAAGCTTAATCGATTTGAGCAAGATCAAACAGAACACATATAACAGAGAAGAAGAATCAATCACACATGAAACATAGAAGAATACTATCAGGAAAGCCTCAACTAAAAACCCCACTATCTGTATTATCATACAAGTGGAAATATATAAGAATTACACAAAGCTTTATCTCTCACAGTTATCCAGCTCTCAGTACAATCCCTCTCATTGCTCATAGACAAACTAGACAACTCATATGCCTTTCCCTCTGTCCTCCAAGCCTCCTATTTCCTTGTGTTGTTTTCTCTGGGTGCTCCTATTGTCACCTTGTGTGACACTGATCTCACACACTGCTCCAGCACACTGTAAAACTGCACAAATCTCAAGGAATGAATTCCTTCTGCATGCAAGATATTTTCTTATAGGAAAACTATAGCAAGTGATAGTACATTGTCCCTGCTTTTAATCTCAACTGGGCCTTTGTCTAAACTGACATGCATGAGTTATTCATGAGAGAATATTCAGTTATCTGGAGTACACTAGTTTCATGCATGCATGCATTAACTGACTGAACTCACAATCAGTTCCATAAATTGTTTGGAACTAATCTAACTGGACTTAACTCAATTAACTGAGCTAACTAATTACAACTCATCCTTATCTCCTTAATTAATGGATAAATTCCTCAATCAGAGGGATAACTGTTGCATGACTTCACAAAGACTTCATGTTTGGATTTCTCCAACTAATTAACTCAGGATGAATTAATTAATTATTTTTCAAACAACTGGTGAGACTAAATTCAAATTTTAATTCTCGATTTTAATTCAAGGACAAATTAAAATTGGAATCTCCTGAAATGTTATCTTTAGCAATGCTACTTTTAGAATTTCTATTTTTAGCATTTCTTGTTGCTATTTTCAACACTTCCTCTCAACAAGAAAGGGATTATCTGCCACCCCAATCCCGTCTCTATGGAACTCGAATTTACACTTTGACAATGCCTTAGTCAAAATGTCATCATCTTGCTCCTCGGTCAAAATATACTGCAACAACATGATCCTCCTCGCCACACAGTCTCTGAGATGATGATACCGAATGTCGATATGCTTGGACTTGTCATGAAATACTGGATTCTCAGAGAGTTTGATACAACTCTGATTATCACAATAGATCACAGTTGGATCCATCCTATGATCAAACAAACCAACTAGAATTTTCCACATCCAAATGGCTTCACATGCTGCCTGACTTGTAGCCATGTATTCAGCCTCTATTGAGCTGAGTGCAACTAACCTTTGTTTCCTGTTGTACCAAGAAACTACAGTTGAACCAAGGTTGAAAATTACTCCTGATGTGGTCTTTCGTCTGATGGAATCCTTGCCCAATCTGCATCTGTGAACCCCCTGTAGCTTCACTCTCTCTGTTCGTCTGTACCATAATCCATACTGAGATGTGCCTCCGAGGTATCTAAAAACATGCTTAGCTACCTTCCAAAACATCTTGGTAGGTTGAACCATAGCTTGACTCAACTGGTTCACCACATAGCACAAATCTGGTCGTGTGTTCACTAAGTACATCAGTGAACCCACAAGCTGCCAATACACAGTAGCTTCTACTACTTCTCCTGAAGTAGCATCCTCCTTCCTCTAGTTACCTGCTAGAGGAGTCTGCATGGGCTTGCACTTCTCCATGTGGAATCTCCTGAGTATCTCATTGGCATACTTGCCTTGAGACACAAACACTTCCCCATCCTTCTGCCACACTTCCATGCCTAGAAAGTAGTGCATGAAACCCATGTCTTTCATCTCAAATTCTCTTGCAAGGTCCTCCTTGCAAGACATGATCAACTGATCATCACCTGTCAACATGAGATCATCAACATCAATAACAATGATCAACTGCTTACCTTCTACCATGATGTGGTACAGGTTCACATCTGCTTCACTCTTTGTGAAGCCCAACCCGGTGAAGTAGTTGTCGATCCTAGTGTACCAAGCACGAGGTGCTTGCTTTAGCTCGTACAAAGCTCTCTTGAGTTGGCACACATGTAACTCATGATCAAAGGTATCAAAACCTTTCAGCTGCTCTATGTACACCTCTTCCTCAATCTTGCCATTGAGGAATGCAGTCTTCACATCCATTTGATGGATCTTCCAACCCATCTGTGCTGATAGTGCCAAAATCGATCTGATAGATGAGTACCTTGCTACAGGAGAAAAAGTCTCATCATAGTCGATCCCCTCGACCTGTGAGAAACCATGGGTAACAAATATTTCCTTATGTTTCTCCACACTACCATCAACAACTTTCTTTACCTTGTAAAGCCAACGAGAACTCATAACTGACTTGTTCTCCGGTCTTGGAACTACATCCCAAACACTGTTATGAACTATGGAGTCATACTCCTCTACCATAGCATCAACCCAAATTGGTTGTTGCACTGCTTCCTCAAAGGAAGATGGTTCAGTCTCAACACATTCCCCAACAAGGGCCATGTATCTAGTGTACCTATCAGGTGACCTCCTCTGTCTGTGTTGAGAAGATGGTTCTCCCACATTCTCTCTCGCATCCGACAACAATCTATCAGATTCTCTCATGCACTTCCACTCATCTCTAGAAGACTCTGCTTGAGTGGATGTCTCCACTCTTGGAACCTCTACATGTGGCTGCTCCGCATCAGTCTGAGTCTCCTCCTCCTTAGGAACCAAAAGTTCCTCCACAACCTATAGTTGGAGCTCCCTCTCAAGGGAAACTCGTATGGCCTTCTGCTCATCAAACTTAAGATCTATGCGAACCACTGTCCTCCGACTGGTAGGCAAGTACACCCGATAGTTATGGGGTGTATCAATGTACCCCACAAGTATTCCCAACTCAGTTGTTGGCTCAAGTTTCTTTCGGGCATCCTTGGTCACATGGCAATAAACTGATGAGCCAAAGATCCTGAAGTGACCCATATCTGGTCTCTTCCCAGAGAAATCTTCCTCTGGTGTCTTCATCCCAAGAATGTGATGCAGGCTTCTATTGTGCAAATAGACATTATGTTGCATGCCTTAGCCCACAAATGAAGTGGTAGGCCTTGGTCATGCAACATCGCCCGAGTTGCCCCCACAATTGTTATGTTCTTCCTCTCGGCCACCCCATTCTGCTATGGGTTATGAGGTGCCGTCAACTCCCGTTTAATTCCTTCTGCTGCACAGAAGTCCTTAAACTCTTGAGAGACATACTCTCCACCATTGTCGTTTCTTAAGGCCCTGATCTTCTTCCCTGATTCTTTCTCAACCAAAGCTTTGAACTCACAATACTTTGAGAAGGTTTGATCCTTCTTCTGCATGAAATAGATCCAACATTTACGAGAAAAATCATCAATGAAAATCACATAATGCCTTTGCTTTGCGGTGGAGGCTATTGAGAATGGTCCACACACATCTGTATGAACTCACTCCAAGATTGCTTCAACGCGACTATCTCGATCATGAAAGGAATATTTTGCATACTTACCCAAGGTACAACCTTTGCATGTGTCTACTTGCTCAAGTTTACCTTTGGGAAGTCCAGTAGAAATCTGCTGCATTATCTTCAAGGCCCCATGATGCAAGTGGCCCGACCTCTTATGCCATAACTCGCCAATGTCTTGTCTTTGCACCAATTCTACTTTTGAACTCAATGCAACACTGTCATCTACCTCTAACTTGTAGAGATTCTTCACTCGAATCCCAATCCTCTTGGTCCGACCCGTGGCTATGTGTCTCAGGAACGCCTTTCCTTTACTGAAGACTACATCATAGCCTTTGTCTTCCAACATCACGACCGATTACAAGTTCTTCTTCAGTCCAGGCACATACTTTACATCATTCAGGGTGAGAGGAGCTCCATGCTCCCTTTGAAACACAACTGTACCTTCACCTAAAACACGGTACTTTCCATCATCGCCCATCTCTATGCGCATCTTGAGGTCTTTCTCCTCCAAGGTACTGAATAAAATCTTATCACCGGTCATGTGGAATGAGGCTCCACTGTCTAGGTACCAAACACAACCCACCATCGATGAAACCATACATGGAATGAGGCTAAAATCCAATTCGAACTGAGAGGCCAGTGCCTCACCTTCTGATCCTTTGGAGGATCCCTTCTTGGATTTCTTCAATGGACAATTAGTTGCATAATGGCCCACCTCATGATAATTAAAGCATCTCACTTTAGATTTGTCAATCTTCTTCCCACCATGAGAAGAACTTGATTTGGAATGGGAAGCCTACCCTTTTCATTTCCTTGGCTTACTGGCTAAGGCTAGATTTTCTTCATCATCATGCTTAGGTGAAGAACCATCTCTAGTGGTCCTCCTGATCTCCTCCTGCAATAGATTTGACCACAGTCGTTCCCAATCCAATAGTTTCTCTCTTCCATTCATTGAGTCCTGGTAGCTATGCCAGCTCTTAGGAAGACCGAGGAGAGCAAGACTCACCATATCATCATCGGTTTTCATTATTCCCACACTTCCAAACTCATCTATGTAGGTGGTGAGCTTGTTCAGATATGTAGAAATAGTGTCGCCCTTTTCACACTTGATTTTCCGAAGCTTGTCCTTGAGCGCCAATTTCCTCTGGTCGCTACTGTTCTCATATAGGTCATTCAATGTATTCCACATTGAAAACAGAGTCTTCTTCCCATGGAGACTCGAGAAAATATGGTCTCAAACTCCCTCCAGAAGAATCCTCCTCGCCTTCGCCACACACTTCTTCCATTCCGCCAATTCTTAGGCATTAGCTGTTGCTATCTTAGGGATTTCTTGATCAATGAAATCCTTCAAAACATTGTCTTCTAATACTGCTTCCATGCGATCCTTCCATGCTATATAATTCGAGCTGCCATCCAATGCATACTCGAGTCTCAAGCCATTGAACGCCATTGGTGAACCTTGAGGTGTGGTAAGAATTCGATTTTGTACCTGCAATCAAGAACTTCAAACTTCAAATTGTTCCCTTCTCAATATGCTATTCACAGATTTGATCACCTTTGCTCTGATACCATGTAGAAATTCATTGTAGATTAAATTGATTATGCAACGTACTAAAGCAAAATATTTAATCTACTTCTATAATCAAACTTGCGGAAGCTTAATTGATTTGAGCAAGATCAAACAGAACACATATAACAGAGAAGAAGAATCAATCACACATGAAACACAAAAGAATACTCTAGGGAAAGCCTCTGCTAAAAACCCCGCTATCTTTATTATAATACAAGTGGAAATATCTCAGGATTACACAAACCTTTATCTCTCACAGTTATCCAGCTCTTAGTACAATCCCTCTCACTGCTCATAGACAGACTATACAACTCATATGCCTTTCCCTCTGTCCTCCAAGCCTCCTATTTCCTTGCACTATTTTCCCTGGGCGCTCCTGTTATAACCTTGTGTGACACTGATCTCACACACTGCTCCAACACACTGTAAAACTACACAAATCTCAAGGAATAAATTCCTTCTGCATGCAAGAGATTTTCTTACAGGAAAATTCTAGCAACTGATAGTACATTGTCCTTGCCTTTAATCTCAACTGGGCCTTTGTCTGAACTGACATGCATGAGTTATTCATGAGAGAATATTCAGTTATCTAGAGTACACTAGTTTCATGCATGCATGCATTAACTAATTGAACTCACAATCAATTCCACAAACTGTTTGGAACTAATCTAACTGGACTTAACTCAGTTAACTGAGCTAACTAATTACAACTCAAATACAACTCATCCTTATCTCCTTAATTAAGGGATAACTTCCTCAATCAAAGGGATAACTGTTGCATGACTTCACAAAGACTTCATGTTTGAATTTCTCCAACTAATTAACTCAGGATGAATTAATTAATTATTTTTCAAACAACTGGTGAGACTAAATTCGAATTTTAATTCTCAATTTTAATTCAAAGACAAAATAAAATTAGAATATTCTGAAATGCTATCTTTAGCAATGCTATTTTTAGCATTTCTTGACATACTCCAAAACCAATATGTGAAAAGAAAAATTTCTTCCATAAAATATTTTAACATTTAATTAAATTTCATATAAAAAATTATTATATAAGAAATTATTTTATAAATAAGAAAATATGATAGATATATGATTTGAATTTTATGGATATCGACTTCTCATGGATTAGTGAACCAATGTCTAGATCAAACTTATTTTCAAATGAGAAAATATATAAAGCAACTAGGTATAATATTATGTAATAGTGAGAAGAAATCATATTAAATTAAATTTTAACATATAAATAGTTATTATTAATACTGTGTTATTTTGTGTTTTTAGTATTTTATTTAGAATGTAGTGATATGATTATTTTTAAAATTATAATTTTTTTTTTTTTTTTTTAATTTAAATTATATTTTTGAATGTATAAAAGAATTTAGTGTGCTTAAAAAAAGTTAACTTATTTTGATTGTGTAGATTTAATTTTTCAAATCTATAATTCTAACAATTTTTTATTAAATTTTAGATAAAATTAAACCAAAAATATATTTGAAAAATAAACAAATATAAAACAATTACACTATTTAATTAATTTTGTTTTAAAAATTAAAAATTCATACTCTCTATTTTTAATATTACATATAGATTTTATACTTATTATATTAATTACCATGAATAATTGTATATATAAATATGTTCTAGGAGTATAGTCATGTGTCAATTTGTATATATTGTATAAATTAATTATTAAGTGATCTAAAAATGGGGCACTTAGGTGTCTTGTCTAACTTACAAGAACCTCTCCCACTTCCAAAGCTTAAATATTCCCAAGTCTTTATGATTAACCAATGGAATTAAATATGTGCTTGAAAATAAGCTGTATGATGGTGTTTATTTTTGACTATTTATGTGTTTTAAAACTCTGTTGTTTATACTAATATAACATGCATATAACAGTAAAACAGTGCAGCAAATAACAAACACATAAGGCATCAATTTAATTAGAAGTTCACCCAAAACACTTGGGCTACGTCTCCGTGAGCTCTAGTCAACTCGACTAGGCTCTCTGGGATTATGGTCTAAGTTATTTTACAAGCTCCACGCTCATCTCCACTGGTTTACACATAACACAATGGGTTCAGAACACCATCTTATCCCCTGGCTCTGAAGCTCTCATGCTTTCTGGCTCTGGCTCTGGCTCTTGGCTCTGGCTCATGGCTCTAGCTCTGGCTCTCAGCTCTGGCTCTGGCTCTGGCTCTTGGCTCTGTCTCTTGGCTCTGGCTCTAGTTCTCGGCTTTGGCTCATGGCTCTGGCTCTAGCTCTCGACTCTAGATTTGGCACTGGCTCTGGCTCTGGCTCTTGGCTCTAGCTCTGGCTCTGGGTCTGGCTTCTTTGGCTCTGACTTTGACTTTCTGCAACTTTCAACTCTTTGCCTTTTCACTTGACCTCCAAGTGACTCCAAAGACTCCCTCAGCTACTCTGAGCATTAGCTTTTCACTCTCTCTGCTCTCTTGCTTCTACCTTTTCTCAATTGAGCTCTATGCGTCCTTTGAGGTATTTTTCCAGCTTTTCGGCTACCTCAGTTGTTTCTTTGCAATTCATTATACCTCTGCCGCTCTGCAGCTTCTCTACTCCCTGTTAGTTAGACTGGCCATCTGGCTCCGCGGCTTTGTGGCTTCAAAAATAATCATTTCCTGTAAAAAAATTCCTGCTTGCAGCGTGGCATGATGATCAGGAGCGGTTATAGAGGTTTCGGGGCCTTCTCATAGGCAAAAACCCAAAAATTGAGAAAATCCCATTACATAGAGAATGTTTTCAAAATACACTATCGGGCGTGATTTTGGATGTGAAATCCCATTCAATCGCCCCTAAAATCCCTAACGGGTCCACCATTAGGCGTTATATCGCATTGCATAAGCATTTTGGGTAAAATCCCAAATACTCGAGAAATACGTGAAAAACCCGAAAAAATCCTTTTTATCGGACTTCAAATTATATCGAAATCGCCATATAATCACATCAGGTCCACCTTTGGCCGCTATCGCAAGCCCCACCTTCGATCTACGAGATCCCCGATCCAATGATCAATATGAAATTTCGGGTGGCTTAAGGGTACTGAGGTTACTGGCCTGAAAAGGTGGTTTTCCTCTCTCCTTCGCCAGCCAAGTGTCGACCAGTGTGCGAGATCGAACAGAGCTAGCCCAATACCGCTTTCCGCCTAAGGCCCACTCGAAATCCTGCCTTCACGGAACTCAAATAACATAGGGCCGCATCTAAAATTCCTTTCGGGTCTGTTTTATCGCTTCAGGGCAGTTTCCTTTGTATTTTGGTTTTATAGTGGAAATGCGCTAATACATAGAAAATCTGAATTCCTGGATTTCAAATTTTATGAAATCGGGCTTTTAAATCCCATCGAGTCCAGCCTTTATCGCTTATCGCAATTGCAATTAGTATAGGCCTGCTATCGGGGTTCATCGATCGTCGATTGCCAATTTAATCCTGGCCATCCATTCTTTTCCCGATCCGACGACTAAGATTGCACATCGCGATCACTATCTCATGTCGCATTCCTGACAGCCCGAGGGTTCTGTCCATCACTAATGCAGATCCTCCGATCCGATCGTCGGTGATCGCATGTCGCATAGCCTCGGTCCTGATATTGCATGCGGGCCTGTCTCCAACCCGATACATCGGATCGACCAATTGAGGTCTCTTCTGCCTCCACTTAAGTCTGCCTCTTGGACCATCTCCGATGCGATTTCCCTTTATAAGGGTTTTTTTGCCATTTTTAGGGGATTTTGCCTCTTTTTCCAAAGAACAAAGGGCAACTTCTTTCTACGATAACTTCTGCATCCTAAGTCCATTTTAGCCCATTCAAATTGTAATAGATTCAAAATGAAAATATCTCTGCCATGGGGCTATTTCCAGGAACTTCCTTGGACTTTCATTTTCCTCTGTGAGGAACACTTAGACTTAGGAGTCTATCCAAAATCCATTTTGGATCATGCCTTCCCACTAAAGAACTTTTGGTCTCCAAAAGACAGATATACTAATCTGAACAGTAAATGAGAGTAACAACACCCTCTTCTTTCAGCTTCCACACACTTGCCTTGCATAGTGCCTCTGAACTAAAGTCCTTGACCACTTTCCTTTCTGGATGTGCTAGTTCTCCTGGGAAGAACTGTCTTCCTTCTTGCCTTCATGCAGAACTCCTGCTGAAATGGTCACAGAAGGTAGTTTGAAATTTTCTGCCTTGATCATTGATCCAAGGTGGCTCAAACAAATGTGAAGTACATCTGCTCCACAAAACTTTCATTTGTATCTATTTCACAAGCTGTAAACAACAACTGTTAACAACAAAAGAAATATAGACAACAACTGGATGGTCTAAACTCCCGCTTCGACAAAAGAAACAGACTTCACACCTTGTGAACACCTCCATGTCTTACATCTGCATACAAATGATGGACTAGATACCAAGCCCACAAAACATGCCTTTAAATAAATGACCCTTCAAGTCAAGCATGTAGAAAAAGACCATTAGGAATCTTTTTCAAAAGATGAAACACTTCATCATTATCTCCATTTTGGAGACCATATCAACTTTTCCCAAGTCAATATTACATCACATGCATGTCAAAGTAATCAACCCTGCAAGTTAATTACACTTACATGTTCAAAACAAGGAAATCTTCAACATCCCTATGTTCATGCACATCAAGCTTACGCATGCATTTCATCCTTCAACTTTCTCTTAAGCACATTGTACTTTCGAAGCTAAAATATAATGTTGCAGCAACAAAGTGAGTCTCCTACTCAACCTTCTCCATTCACCTTCTTGGTAAAATCCTGCAACTTGCATTCCATTAACAAAGAAATGCAAATACATGTATCAATAGACATGCAATCTTAATCGAATAAGAACTCTAATTGTTTCTTACCAATCCCTTTCAAAGGCACTACCTTTGTCTGCACATCAACATCAACATGTGAATCATCCTGAAACACATCATCCATGGAATCTTCCTTTCCATTTCTGCCTCTTCTCCTTCCACTTTCTTCAGCTTTTGTGGAAGCATTGTTGGATTCAGAGTCCAACACTTTTCAGCAAGATGCCCTTGCTTATGGCAATAAGTACACTGCATGTGTATCCTCTTGACAACATAATTTGCCTTTTCCAATGGACCTTTGGCTTCTTGTTTCCTTTCCTTCAAAAGTTTCTTGTATATGGCCATTCTTTTCCAACATCTAGAAACATTATGGTTATCCAAACCGAAAAAGGAACATGCAATTCTTTTCCCATATCTACGTGGGAATTTATCATGCTTTGCACAATCAAAACGAAAATGTTTAGAACCAGATGTATACCCTTCTCTTTCACCTTTATTGCCTTCATGAGGAGGTGAAGCAAATGAAGAAGTGGCTCCCTTTGGAACACCATCAATATCTTCAAGGCTGTTAGAGTCTCCACAACTCTCTGGTTCAAGTGTGTGCTCCTGCATCCTGCAAATGATGTTTCTAGCTATTGCATTCCTCCTGAATACAATATTCACACTCTTGAGGTAGAGGACCTGAAATGAAACTCCTTCTTGGAACTGTTTCAATGTCCTTCATGGCAGCTTTGGAAGTCTCTCCATAATCTTTTCCATAGCCAAGACCCAAATACTTAGGCCTTTCCTCAACCATTATTGGTTCAACAATACCTTGTGCATGCTTTCCCAAGCCCTTTCCTTCATAGCCCATCTTGGACATTAGCTTGGAACCTATTCCTCTGGTATGCTTTTCAAAAGAACCAATATAAGCATTCTTAGAAGAATTTGAAGACAAACTGGAATGGTTTAACTCTTCTTCAAGCTGATACTTGACTAAGGCTTCTTGGGCAAGAAAGAGTTGTGTCTCCAACTCATGCATCCTTCTCAGGTTCATATTTTCAATATGAAGTTGCCTATCCATTTCCTGCAATTCGTCAGAAAGCAATTGCTTCTCTTCCTTCACGGAATTCAATTTCTCTCTAAGTATGTTGCTCTTCCTTCCATCGTCATACATTTCTCTCACCATATCCATTATGATGAACAAGTCTTACTTCATGTCTTCATCAAAGAGTCTTGTGATGAAGAAAGAAGAATTTGAGGACTCACTTGTAGAAGTAGTCATTATGCTAATGAACAAAAGAACTTCAAACAAGATTAATAAAGATCTTATTCAACAACCTTTTGCAACAAACCTCTTGTGCTTCAAGGATTGCCTTGAGGTCCTTTGGGATAGAAGAATGCCTTCAGCCCTTCTTCCTTCTTGTCCTTCCTAGACTGAGCTATCAATAGCTTTCCCTTCACCTCTGCAAACTAAAACAATAGTCAGTCTACAAACAAGCATACAATCAACCTCCGACTGTTTAAACACCTTTCAGACAAGAAACCTTTGCTCTGTCAATCAAGCATCCTGATGTAACCTTCTTTGAAGGTGTGGTTAATCAATCTCAAACTCCAATACCACTTGATCTAAAAATGGGGCACTTAGGCTTCTTGTCTAACTTACAAGAACCTCTCCCACTTCCAAAGCTTAAATATTCCCAAGTCTTTATGATTAACCAATGCGGAATTAAATATGTGCTTGAAAATAAGGTGTATGCTGGTGTTTATTTTTGACTGTTTATGTGCTTTAAAACTCTGTTGTTTATGCTGATATAACATGCATATAACAGTAAAACAGTGCATCAAATAACAAACACATAAGACAATAATTTAATTAGGAGTTCACCCAAAACTCTTGGGCTGCGTCTCCGTGAGCTCTAGTCAACTCGACTAGGCTCTCTGGGATTATGGTCTAAGTTCTTTTACAAGCTCCACGCTCAACTCCACTGGTTTACACAGAACACAATGGGTTCATAACACCATCTTATCCACTAGCTCTGAAGCTTTCAGGCTTTCTGGCTCTGGCTCTAGCTCTGGCTCTGGCTCTAGCTCTTCAGCTCTGGCTTCTTTGGCTCTGGCTTTGGATTTCTGCAACTTTCAGCTCTCTGATTTTTCACTTGACCTCCAAGTGAATCCAAAGACTCCCTCAGCTTCTTTGAGCATTAGCTTTTCGCTCTCTCTGCTCTCTTGCTTTTGCCTTTTCTCAATTGAGCTCTCTGCTCCTTTGAGGCACTTTTCTGGCTTTTCGACTACCTCAACCATTTCTCTGCGATTCATTATCCCTCTGCTGCTCTGTAGCTTCTCTGCACCTTGTCAGTTAGACTGGCCATCTGGATTTGCGGCTTCGTGGCTTCAAAAATCATCATTGCCTATAAAAAAATGCCTGCTTGCAGCGTGGCATGATGATAAGGAGCAGTTACAGAGGTTTCGGGGCCTTCTCATAGGCAAAAACCCAAAAATTGAGAAAATCCCATTACACAGAGAATGTCTGCAAAATACACTATCGGGCGTGATTTCAGATGTCAAATCCCATTCAATCACCCTAAAATCCCTATCGGGTCTGCCATTAGGCATTATATCGCATCGCATAAGCATTTTGGGTAAAATCCCAAATACATAGGAAATATGTGAAAAACCCGACAAAATCCTTTTTATCGGACTTCAAATTATATCGAAATCGCCCTATAATGACATCAAGTCCGCCTTTGGCAATTATCGCAAGCCCCACCGTCGATCTATGGGATCCCTGATCCAACGGTCAATATGCGATTTCGGGTGGCTTAAGGGTACGAAGGTTACTGGCCCGAAAAGGTGATTTTCCTCTCTCCTCTGCCAGCCACGTGTCGACTAGTGTGTGGGATCGGGTGGAGCCAGCCCAATACCGCTTTCCACCTAAGGCCCGCCAGAAATCCCGCCTTCACAGAACTCAAATAACATAGGGCCGCTTCTAAAATTCCTTTCAGGGCTGTTTAATCGCTTCGGGGCATTTTCCTTTGTATTTTGGTTTTATAGTGGAAATTCGCTACTAAACAGAAAATTCGAATCCCTGGATTTCAAATTTTATGAAATCGAGCTTTTAAATCCCATCGAGTTCGTCCTTTATCACTTATCGCAATCGCAATTCGTATAGGCCTACTATCGTGGATCATCGATCGTCGATCGCCGATTTAATCTTGGTCGTCCATTCCTTTCCTGATCCGACAGCTGAGATTGCGCGTCACGATTACTATCGCATGTCGCATTCCTAACGGCCCGGGGGTTCTGTCCATCGCTGATGCCAATCCACTGATCTGATCATCGGCGATCGCATGTCACATAGCCTGGGTCCCGATATCGCATGCGGGCCTGTCTCCGACCTGATACATCGGATCAGCCGATCGAGGTCTCTTCCACCTCGGCTTAAGTCCGCCTCTTGGACCATATCCGATGTGATTTCCCTTTATAAGGGTTTTTTTTGCCATTTTTAGGGGATTTTGCTGCTTTTTCCAAAGAACAAAGGACAACTTCTTTTTGCGATAACTTCTGCATCCTAAGTCCATTTTAGCCCATTCAAATTGCAGTAGATTCAGAATGAAAATATCTCTTCCATGGGGCTATTTCCAGGAACTTCCTTGGACTTTCATTTTCCTCTGTGAGGAACACTTAGACTTAGGAGTCTATCCAAAATCCATTTTGGATCACGCCTTCCCACTAAAGACCTTTTTTTCTGCAAAAGACTGATATACTGATCTGAACAGTAAATGAGAGTAATAACACCGTCTTCTTTCAGCCTACACACACTTGCCTTGCATAGTGCCTTTGAACCAAAGTACCTGACCACTTTCCTTTATGGATGTGCTGGTTCTCCTGGGAAGAGCTGTCTTCCTTCTTGCCTTCATGCAGAACTCCTGTTGAAATGGTCACAAAAGGTAGTTTGAACTTTTCTACCTTGATCATTGATCCAAGGTGGCTCAAACAAATGTGAAGTACATCTGCTCCACAAAAATTTCATTTGTATCTGTTTGACAAGTTGTCAACAACAACTGTTAACAACAATAGAAATACAAACAACCACTGGATGGTATAAACTCCTGCTTCAAAAAAAGAAATAGATTTCACATCTTGTGAACACCTCCATGTCTTACATCTGCATACAAATGATGGACTAGATACCAAGCCCACAAAACATGCCTTTAAACAAATGACCCTTCAAGTCAACGATGTAGAAAAATACCATTAGGACTCTTTTTCAAAAGATGAAACACTTCATCATTATCTCCATTTTTGAGACCATATCATCTTTTCCCAAGTCAATATTACATCACATGCATGTCAAAGCAATCAACCCTACAAGTTAATTACACATACATGTTCAAAACAAGGAAATCTTCAACATCCCTGTGTTCATGCACACCAAGCTTATGCATGAATTACATCCTTCAACTTTCGCTTAAGCACACTGTACTTTCGAAGCTAAAATATAATGTTGTAGCAACAAAGTGATTCTCCTACTCAACCTTCTCCATTCACCTTTTTGGTAAAATCCTGCAACTTGCATTCCATTAACAAAGAAATGCAAATACATGCATCAATAGACATGCAATCTTATTCGAATAAGAACTCTAACTGTTTCTTACCAATCCCTTGCAAAGGTACTACCTTTGTCTGCACATCAGCATCAACATGTGAATCATCTTGAAACACATCATCCATGGAATCTTCCTTTCCATTTCTGCCGTATTCTCCTTCCACTTTCTTCATCTTTTGTGGAAGCATTGTTGGATTCAGAGTCCAACACTTTTCAGCAAGATGCCCTTGCTTATGGCAGTAAGTGCATTGCATGTGCATCCTCTTGACAACATAATTTACCTTGTCTAATGGACCTTTGGCTTCTTGCTTCCTTTCCTTCAAAAGTTTCCTGTATGTGGCCATTCTCTTCCAACATCTAGAAACATTATGGTTATCCAAACCACAAAAGGAACATGCAATTCTTTTCCCATATCTACGTGGAAATTTATCATACTTTGCACAATCAAAAGGAAAATGTTTAGAACCAGATGTATACCCTTCTCTTTCACCTTTATTGCCTTCATGAGCAGGTGAAGCAAATGAAGAAGTGGCTCCCTTTGGAACACCGTCAATATCTTCAAGGCTGTCAGAGTCTTCACAACTCTCTGGTTCAAGTGTGTGCTTCTGAACACTTGCATCCTGTAAATAATTTTTCAAGATATTGCATTCCTCCTGAATACAATCTTCACACTCTTGAGGTAGAGGACCTGAAATGAAACTCCTTCTTGCAACTGTTTCAATGGCCTTCATGGCAGCTTATTGGTTCAAAAAATACCCAAATACTTAGGCCTTTCCATAGCCAAGACCCAAATACTTAGGCCTTTCCTCAACCATTATTGGTTCAACAATACCTTGTGCATGATTTCCCAAGCCCTTTCCTTCAACCTAACGTCTTTATTGAGAAGTATCTAAAGGGAAGTATCTCAAGCCATCTGGTCATCCCTATGGCTTCTCTCGCTAGCTGTTGGGCTGAAAAGCTGTGACCCAAAACAAGCCACCTGCCCAAAAGAAAGGGGGATCAGAGATAGTGAAAGACTTTACTAAAGTGAAGATATTTTGGCATAATATAAACGTAGCTCTAAGCTCAGATCCCACCGAGTCAACATACACCCCAGCTCTATGAGAACTCAGAGTCAAACTCGTCCCACATAGAATACTACCCATCAATGGGTAGTTCTTTCTTCCCATGTGGTGGTCGTTCTCCTAGGTGGGTTTCCATCCATTCTAATAGGTGGTTACTCATGCCTATTCTACCATGGTGGCTAATGCCTATGATCGAGAGTCTTATTATCGTGAAAGGAAGAGCCAGATGTTCCAGATGGAGATATAGTGCCTAGCCCCCTAAAGGGTCCTTAAAATGCTATAATAGGATGGAAATCTTGCTCCGCCAAGGTGAAAAAGGCTATTGGCAAGACCTAATGCATGAATGAATTATATATGTAATTACGCATCAAAACCTCCGCCTCCTCTCCTCTTGGGTTTACTTCTTTTTTACTTACTTAGCCCATCTTAGACATTAGCTTGGAACCTATGCCTCTGGTATGCTTTTCAAAAGAACCAATATAAGCATTCTTAGAATAATTTGAAGACAAATTGGAATGGTTTACCTCTTCTTCAAGCTGATACTTGACTAAGGCTTCTTGGGCAACAAAGAGTTGTGTCTCCAACTCATGCATCCTTCGCAGGTTCATATTTGCAATATGAAGTTACCTCTCCATTTCCTACAATTTGTTAGAAAGCAACTGCTTCTCTTCCTTCACGGAATTCAATTTCTCTCTAAGTATGCTACTCTTCCTTCCATCCTCATACAGTTCTCTCACCATATCCATCATGATGAACAAGTCTTGCTTCATGTCTTCATCAAAGAGTCTTGTGATGAAAAAAGAAGAATTTGAGGACTCACTTGTAGAAGTAGTCATTATGCTAATGAACAAAAGAACTTCAAACAAGATTAATAAAGAGCTTATTCAACAACCTTTTGCAACAAACCTCTTGTGCTTCAAGGATTTCCTTGAGGTCCTTTGGGATAGAAGAATTCCTTCAACCCTTCTTCCTTCTTGTCCTTCCTAGACTGAGCTATCAATATCTTTCCCTTCACCTCTGCAAACTCAAACAATAGTCAATCTGCAAACAAGCATACAATCAACCTCTGACTGTTTAAACACCTTTCAGACAAGTAATATTTGCTCTGTCAATCAAGCATTCTGATGTAACCTTCTTTGAAGGTGTGGTTAATCAATCTCAAAATCTGATACCACCTGATCTGAAAATGGGGCACTTAGGCTTCTTGTCTAACTTACAAGAACCTCTCCCATTTACAAAGTTTAAATATTCCCTATTCTTTATGATTAACCAATGCGGAATTAAATATGTGCTTGAAAATAAGGTGTATGCTGGTGTTTATTTTTTACTGTTTATGTGCTTTAAAACTCTGTTGTTTATGCTGATATAACATGCATATAACAGTAAAACAGTGCAACAAATAACAAACACATAAGACAACAATTTAATTAGGAGTTCACCCAAAACTCTTGGGCTACGTCTCCGTGAGCTCTAGTCAACTCGACTAGGCTCTCTGGGATTATGGTCTAAGTTCTTTTACAAGCTCCACACTCAACTCCACTAGTTTACATAGAACACAATGGGTTCAAAACACCATCTTATCCCCTGGCTCTGAAGCTCTTAGGATTTCTGGCTCTGGCTCTTGGCCTTGGCTTGTGGCTCTGTCTCTGGCTCTCAGCTCTGGCTCTAGCTCTAGCTCTGGCTTTGGCTTTGGGTTTTTGCAACTTTCAGTTCTCTGGCTTTTCGCTTGACCTCCAAGTGACTCCAAAGACTCCCTCAGCTGTTCTGAGCATTAGCTTTTCTCTCTCTCTGCTCTCTTGCTTCTGTCTTTTCTCAATTGAGCTGTCTGCCTCCTTTAAGGTACTTTTTCAGCTTTTCAGCTACCTCAGTTGTTTCTCTCCGATTCATTATCCCTCTGCAGCTCTGCGACTTCTCTGCTCCCTGTCAGTTAGACTGGCCATCTGGCTCTACGGATTCATGGCTTCAAAAATCATCATTGCCTGTAAAAAAACGCCTGCTTGCAACGTGGCATGATGATCAGGAGCAGTTACAGAGGTTTTTGGGCCTTCTCGTAGGCAAAAACCCAAAAATTGAGAAAATCCCATTACATAGAGAATGTTTGCAAAATACACTATCGAGCATGATTTCGGATGTGAAATCCCATTCAATCGCCCCTAAAATCCCTATCAGGTCAGCCATTAGGCATTATATCGCATCGAATAGGCATTTTGGGTAAAATCCCAAATACACAGGAAATACGTGAACAACCTGATAAAATCCTTTTTATCAGACTTCAAATTATATCGAAATCGCCCTATAATCACATCAGGTCTGCCTTTGACCGCTATCGCAAGCCCCACCATCGATCTACGAGATCCCCGATCCAATGGTCAATATGCGATTTTGGGTGGCTTTAGGGTACGAAGGTTATCGACCCGAAAAGGTGGTTTTCCTCTCTCCTCTGCTAGCCACGTGTCGACCAATGTGTGGGATCGGGAGGAGCCAGCCCAATATCGCTTTCCGCCTAAGGCCTGCCTGAAATACCGCCTTCACGGAACTCAAATAACATAGGGCCGCTTCTAAAATTCCTTTCGGGTCCGTTTTATCGCTTCGAGGCATTTTCCTTTGTATTTTGGTTTTATAGCAGAAATGCGCTAATACATAGAAAATTAGAATTCCTGGATTTCAAATTTTATGAAATCGGGCTTTTAAATCCCATCGGGTCCAGCCTTTATCACTTATCGCAATCGCAATTCTTATAGGCCTGCTATCGGGGATCGCCGATCGCCAATCACCAATTTGATCTTGGCTGTGCATTCCTTTCCCAATCCGACGACTGAGATTGCATGTCGTGATCGCTATCGCATGTCGCATTCCTAATGGCGTGGGGGTTCTATCCATCATCAATGCCAATCCTTCGATCTGATCATCGGTGAACACATGTTGCATAGCTTGGGTCTCGATATCACATGCGGGCCTATCTCCAACCCGATACATCAGATCGATCGATCGGGGTCTCTTCCGCCTCCGCTTAAGTCCGCCTCTTGGACCATCTCCGATGCAATTTCCCTTTATAAGGATTTTTTTTCCATTTTTAGGGGATTTTGCGTGTTTTTCGAAAGAACAAAGGGCATCTTTTTTCTGCGATAACTTCTACATCCTAAGTCCATTTTAGCCCATTCAAATTGCAGTAGATTCAGAATAAAAATATCTCTACCATGGGGCTATTTCCAGGAACTTCCTTGGACTTTCATTTTCCTCTGTTAGGAACACTTAGACTTAGGAGTCTATCCAAAATCCATTTTGGATCATTAGCTTATGTTTTCGAAAATTCAATATGGTTTCACAGCCTAAAAATGAACTTTCCAACATTAATATTATAGGACGACCACTACCCATTAGAGGAACTAAGAATCCATACTCAATTTTCTACAAAATTGTCTCCTTTGTATACATCCTACATTCCATTAAAAATTTCATCATTTTATATTTTGTTGGTGAAATTACATTTTTTAGAACAAGCCTCCTTTTGAAAATTCACCATTAGAGACTACAGTGGATGAGAGAGATACCCAATTGTCATCAATCACTGATATGGTACAACAATTGGATGAATAGGGCAATACCCAACAATCATCAAATGATTGGAATATTTTGGAAGTGATTATAAAAGCCTCTTAAAACTATAAGAATTGCTAAAGGTAAAGAATTTGTGAATCATGATTATGATCCAGGTGGATATTGGTGGCCACCCGCCTATTCCACTTGGAACCCCACCATTGTTTCTTTTAGTTTTTTCAATTTCCTTATTTGTAGCACAATTTACTATTTTTGGTAGTTTTTCTGGTCCTAAACTTCCAAAGCTGTTTTGAGGCCCTAAACGACGTGTTTTGGAAAACTAGGGCCAACATTGGTCCTAGATTGATGTTGGCCATTCAAAAGTTGTAGTCCTCGGATAGATATTTCTAATGAGGTATTGTACGTGTCAAACGAAGATTGTATGCCAAAGTTACGAATCCGGGAAGTTGAGGTACCAATTTACCCAAACGAGGCCCATAGTTTGGCGCTTCATCTCCTAGGGTTAGGTTTTTAGATGTTTAGGGTTTTCCATTGTTTCTCAATAATAAATAGGCCTTTGAGGCTCATTGTAACATAGTTCAGAGGCATGTAGCTGCCACATCTCTTCTCAAAGTTAAGCTACCATCGCCCAAGCTAATCTTATTTCCATTCTGTTTGTAAGAATATTTAAATTTTTGATATTAATGAAATGAAGTGTATTTCTGTTGCATATCTGTATTTATGGTTATATCTGTAATTTGTTTTGTTCCTATTTAATTCCAGATCAGTGGTATGAGAGGGGTCTGCTCTTTCTCTGTTTTTCTTTGCATGTCCTCAACGAGGACGAGATATAAGGAGTTAGGGCTTGATCTGGTTGAACCTTTTCAAGATCAGCCTTGCAAACCTTGACAATCGCCCATAGGGGAAGAAAAGAAAGACGAGGGAGCAAGAGATCCTATCAAAATATTGCTTGAGGAGGCCCTCGATAGACAAAGGAACGCGATGATGGATAGCTTTACCCAGACCCTTCAAAGGTTGCCCACTGACGACGCATCCACATCTAGCAGCAACTTTGGAAGCTCCACTCCTTTTAAGGTACAAGTAAACTTTGACATTCCCATATTTGAAGGCCAAATAGATGCAAACTCCATAGATAAATGGTTAACTCTGCTAGAAGGATATTTTTCTGTTCATGATTTTCCAGCCGGGAAAATATTACTTTTACTCTTCTCAAAGATGCCCCCACGTTAAGGACTAGTGGGAAACCTATTGTGAGCAGAAGGATGAAATTACGACCTCATTGTTTTAAGCCGCACCAACTTGGAATTCGTTCCGAGATGCCATCAAGGTGCAGTACTACCCTGTCGGGAGCTATGAGGATAGATACATAAAGTGGAGCACACAGTGGTAGGGAAGGGACCAATATGTGTCGAAGTTTACCAATGTTTTTCATACCGTTCGAACAAAGTTGGGTATCAAGGATTCTAAGAAACATTTGGTACTCAAGTACTGCAGCTACTTACATAGTTACGTCCAGGAAGAAATGGAGTTCTTGGACATCTCCTCACTCGACATGACGTACCAATACGTCGTTAAGATCTAGCAAAAGTTTAAATAGAATAAGCGAGACTTTGGATCTGCGAATTTGAAGCAAGGGAAAGGTGCCCCCAAACCATAGAACAAAGGAAAAATCCAAGGTGGGGTGGTCGAAGACAACCCGACAAATCTGTAAGAAAAGAACAACACCGCGAAGCCGAAGGAGGACATGGGGAAGTGGTGTGTGTTCCATAAGAGCTCCACTCACAACACAAGTGAGTGTTGGGCCAAGCAGTCATTGATGGATGAGCTAAAGGCTTCGAAATCAAATGCATGTTTTGACTTTGAATCAAAACCCGACAAGGGTAATGAAAAAGGGAAGCAGATTATTAATGCGGAACCAAAATAACCTGATTTTAGCAGAGGTCGTGAAGCAGTTGGGCTTACCGACCACAACACACCCACAATCGTACACCATCAGGTGGCTTCACCAAGGATGGGATCTTCGCATTAGCCAGCAGTGGTGCCTTCCATACAACAACAATCCCTTCATGGATGAGGTATTATGTGATGTTTCTCCCCTTGAAGTTTGCGATGTATTATTAGGCCAACCATACCTGTGGAAGCAACATGTTGTGTATGAGTCAAGGCCTCACATTGTTATTTTTAGCTTGGGAGATAAGTTGTACAGGATACCAGAGGTAGCACCACCTACCACCATCTCTTTGGTCACTGTAAAACAATGTAGTAAGATCATTTCCAAAACTGGGAATTTTTTTTTCTTGATGATATGCCCTCAGGGAAAGAAGAAGACGGTGGCCACAACCTCCAGACAAGACTCCTCCGCACAAGAACAACAGATGGATAAGGTCATGGAGGAGTATAAGGACATCTTCACCTCCCCCACAGGGGTGGCTCTACATTGTCAGGTCAAGCACCAGGTGCGTCGTTTCCCAATGGACCAATCTATCAACACTCTATCCTAGAGAACAACGAAATCAAGAGGTAGATTGAGGAGCTGCTGCACAAAGGTCACATCCAGCCAAGTTCAACACCCTGTGGGAGCCCGATTGTGTTGGTACAAAAGAAGGATGGGACTTGGAGACTCTGTATTGACTATCAGGCACTCAGCAAGATCATTGTCTGGAATAGGTACACTATCCCACAGATTGATGACTTTCTGGACCAACTCAAGGGGGGAAAATATTTCAGCAAGATCGACTTTAAGTCCAAATATAACCAAGTACCTATTGAACACTCTGATGTGTGGAAGACTTCCTTCAAAGCCAAGGAGAGCATTTTAGAATGGTTGTTTATGCCTTTCGGGTTGACGAATGCTCTTGCAACCTTCATGAGGTTGATGGATGAAATCTTGCGGCCATTCACCAACTCATTGGTAGTGGTATACTTGGATGACATCATGATCTTCAACCAGAGTGGGAAGAGAACCTCCATCACATCCGACAAGTTCTCCAAACACTGTGACAACACAAGTTGTGTGCCAATTTGAAGAAATGCACTTTTGGCATGACCTAGGTTTAGTATCTGGGATACATTATTGATGAACGGAGGGTGCATGTGGATCCATCCAAGATCCAAGTCATTCTAGATTGGCGAGCCACAACCACTCTAACAAAGCTCCAAAACTTTCTAGGTCTTGCCAATTTCTACCACAGGTTCATGTTGGGGTTATCTCATATCACTTGGACCTTGAGTCAAGTCACCAAGGGAGGAGCGAAAGAAAAATTATTTTGGTCTAAATCTCAATAGAAGGCATTCAAAAAGTTGAAACATCGCCTTTTCTCTGCACTAGTGCTCACATTACCAGACTTGCAAGAACCATTTGAGATCGAGATAGATGCCTCTGAATATGCTATTGGGGCAATCCTTACTCAACAGGGGCATCTAGTGGCATATCATAGTGAGACACTATCAAACACAGTCCGCAAGTATCCCATTTATGACAAAGAGATGTATTCCATTGTGCAAGCTTACAGACAATGGAAAAATTACATTTTGGGGAAGGAAACAATCATCCACACAGACCACCGACCCCTCCAGTTCATATAGATGCAAGGGAAGCTACAAAATGATCGCTATCAAAAGTGGTCCACATACCTGCAACAATTCCATTTGAATATCATGTACAAGAAGGGCAGCACCAATAATGTTGTAGAGTACCTCAGTTGATCACCGATTATGGTGTTAACCATCATTCTCAATTATTTTGGAAACGAGACATTTGATTGGCCACTTCTCTACAAAAGCGACCCAGAATTCGGCCACACATACCAAACGCTCTTGGAGGGTCAACAAGTTCCAGATTTTCACCTCTAGGCTACCTTGTTATGCCACCTGGGACACCTTTGTGTTCCTTCAACTGAGCATGCCAATATGATTTGGGAAGCGCACTATAGTCGGGCCGCTGAGCACTTCGAAGTCGAGAGAGTGATGGAAATACTGCAAAAGTATTTATATTGGCCGAATCTTTGACATGAAGTCCAGAAGTACGTCATATCCTGCATTTCCAAACCGACCATCAAGAAGCAAGGCCTCTATACCCTGTTTCCTACCCCTAGTTGACCCTGGGAATCCATCTCCATGGATTTCATGTCGGGCCTTCCTTTTCCTATGCATGGCAATGAATATGGTGTTTTGGTCGTTGACAGATTCTCGAAGATGATAATTATGGCGCCATGCAAGAAGATAATCACAACAGAAGCCACTGCTAAACTCTTCTTTGAACGAATGTGGGTACACTTTGGGATCCCATAGTCTTTCATCTCATATTAGGACAACAAGTTCCTCATTACATTTCGATCTAGTCTCTAGTTGATGATGGACACCAAGCTCACTAAGTCCGCAACTTTCCATCCCCAAACTGATGGCCAGACAGAGGTCATCAACAGGATGATCGTACATATTCTATGGATGTACAACTCAAAGCATCCACGCACATGGGATGGTAGCCTTCCCTATGTCTAGCAAAGCTATAACTGGTCTCTCCACAACTCGACTAGCCACAACCCCTTTCAGGTGGGCTTGGGATTTTGACCACTATGTCCCATTGATGTGGCCATACCATTTGCAGCTACTCAGGAAGATTCGACTCATGTCCAGTCTGAAGTCAATAAGGAAAAAAAAATCATTGAGAACATCCAACACATCCGCCAACAGGTCCACTACATTCTAGAGAAATCAAATTCCAAATGCAAGCAAAGACATGATCAATATCGGGTGCCAAACAAGTTTCAGGTGGGCGAAAAAATTTTGGTTGCATTTTTAGAAGGAACGCCTTACCAGAGCCTATTAGAAACTCAGAACACTCTGATATGGTCCTTAAAAAATTACCAAGGCTGTGGTAGACAATGCATTTGAGCTCAACATACCCCCATTCGTTGGCCTGCACCCAATGTTCCATATGGATTGCCTTCAACCATACTTCCCACCATTGGAGAACAACTCACACCTACAGAGTTAAATCTAGACTACATGGAACAAGCCAACTCCTTCACCAGCGACCAAGTTCAACATAAGTTTCCTCATCTCATCGAGGAACTCAACGCTATGCGGACTTGTTGAAGCCCCGAAAATCGGGTCTACAATAAGGGGATACCCACTCGGTCCGAACCTTGGTTAGCAGCTCCTTTTCCGTTTGGTATAGTGGGTCCGACTAGGGATATGGGACCAGTTTCCCAATTTGTGTGTGTGTGTGTGTGAAGAATTGATATTTCCTTTCTACAAGTTCCTAAGTGAAATGCTCTAATTCTAACTCTAACATGCAGATTGTATTCTAATAAACAGAAACATCTAATTCTACACTAACCTAGGGTGTAATCCTTCTGTTATGCGATCTAAAATGATTTAAGATAACAATTGGTAATAAAAATCATTCAACTGTTATGAGAAAAAAATTCAGTAAAGATGAACCACTTCGTATAAAAAGTTAGACGAAATAGTTGTGAAAGGCATATCACATAATAAGCTACTCATATATTAAGCATAAATAAATAGCTATCACCGTACAAAAGTGCCAAATGATAACTCAAGCATTCACGCGTCAATATATAAACAACTGAACTTGAATATCACTTTTAACACAAAGGCATAAATAGTTAAGAGATAGAAGTACCATTTATAACTAGTCCTACTCATGAGCTTCAAGCGATAATGATTTATCTCTTCGTAATCCAACATCCACTAAGAGTACATAAGTGCAACATCAGTAGCAGATATTAAATACAAATGTCAATAAATCTTGTTCCATTCAATCATCAAAAGCTCCTCAGAGGGTACAAAAGTGCATGTTCTGGGGATAAGTTTTTGACAAATTTAAGGACCCCTCTCTAAATGCATGAGAAAGGTTTAAATACTACTAACTAAATCGAAAATAACTTATTACAAAAATGTAGGATGCGGTTTAAATGACCGTCCTCATTTTGGGCAAAAATAAAACTAAATTTAAAACTAAAATTACTAACTATTTATGTATCTGCTCCTTGAAATCGCAAGCGTTCAACATCTTTTTGAGAAGAGTCAGCTGGCCGACTTCTGATTTTAGCTGTGCTGCAAAAATAGAATCGGCAAGAGCTGGCACGATCTTCTCGTCAGAATTGATGATACACTTGAGAGTCATCCACTGGCTGTGTGGCTTTACCAAGTATGCCCAGTAATAATCCCAATTCGACTTGGTTAACCTTTGGATTGCTTCTGCCTTTTCTTGAGCCTTCTGTCTCCAGCCTGTTTGGAGTTGTTGTGCATTAGGTAGATACCCTGGAGTGGTTTCCGAGATCAAATTTTATCTATGCAAATTTTCATTTATATAGTCAATAATGTTGTTTGCTGTCGTGGCTGCTTCTTCTGCTGTTTTCTCTGCTTTCCTGAGTTGTGCATCCCATTTGTTAAAGAGCATTTCTTTTTTATTGTCGTTGATTATTGGTGCGACTGCTCTTTTTCCTTCCTCTGTTTCTTGCCAAGCCAAATATTCAATAACTCGTTTATCAATTAAATCATAATAATTTCGTAAATCCACGACTTGATTAGTGATTTTATCGCTTATTTCACAATAAGAGTTCCACTGTGATATTCTTTGGTACAATGCTTCCTGTTGCTGCAGTAGTTGATCATTCAAGGAAATGGATTCTGTGATGAATTCTGTAAGTTTAGGATCATCCTTGTGCATCTCCTGCATATCCTGCAACTGTTTTTCTTTCTTAGCCAAACTGTTCTGGTGGCCTATCTGCATTCGTTGGAAGTCCTGTTGTAGCCTTTCAAGCTGTTTCTATGCTTCATTGTTGGCATTGGCTTGTTGCAACTGTTGTTGCAAAATTAGTATCTGGCCTTCCTTTTCTTTTAGCAATTGTTGTACCTCAGATGCTTTATCAATAGTCACCGAGGCATATGCTCCTGCGATCTGAGATAATTTGGTGAGATTCTCAGTGGGATCGGTAGTAGGATCTTGCCATAGGACGTCTAATTGCTCTGCATCATGAGAGAGCACGTTTTCCAATTTCCTTTTCTTCCTTTGTCTTCTCACTACTGCCTTGTGTTGTGGACTATAAAATACATCAAGAGGAGGAATCTCTTCTATCTTGAGGATAAGTTCAGAGGATGGGGTGATGGGAATATGTTCCATCTCTGGGACATTGCTAATTGTTCCTATGACTATATCTTTTGTTGCCTGTACATCACTTGCAGGTGTCTTTGTACTTGGTCCCTCTAGATTGATCAAATCATTGAAGGTCTCCCATTCTTTATCTAGCTCGGTTCTGTTTGATGGTGGCTGAACGATGAGAGGGGGAGGATCTATTTGTGGGGAGGTAAAAGCTTGTTGCTGTGGGAGCTCTTTTGATTGGGTAGTATCCTTTACTGACCCCTCGCTTTTACCATGCTCACTTTCTGATCTCTTGGAATGTTCAGGTGTTTCTTTCCCGGACTTAGATTTAGATCTATTTGTGCCTAAACTTCCACTAAGACTAATACTTGGAGTTGGTTCCCTTACGGGTTCCAAGCGTAGTTTTTCCACAGGGATACTAGCTAACCTCCTTTCCCTATATATCTTGAACTGCTGAAATTCTGCTGGAGGGAATTGCATTTGGGACGAATGCAGAACTTCTTCAAGCGTACTTTTCTATTGGAACATGTCATCAAAAAGATCTTCTTCTTTAGAAAACACTTTTATTTGACCGCAGTGGTGAAATTCTTAGAAATATCATGAGGGTCGAACAATCTTCCTGGAAACTTGAATAATTGTAGGCACATTATGTTGTTTACTTTGTTGAATGCATGGCCTACATATAATAGTGAAAAGGCCCCACAGGCTACAAGAAATTGTGGCCAAATAGCCTTCTTTTTGTCCTTCAAATCTTTAGTCAACCCTCCTTCTCCGCAGGTTTGATAAGAAATTTATCGTGCCAAGAGTTTATTAGGAACATACAAAGGTAGGATGTGAGGGGGAGCGAGACTTCCGAATACCCTAACATATGTAAACAGTTCTTCTCCGAACCATATCGCAACTAGGAGTATATCTACCTCTGGTTCAGGAGAAAACCTTGGAACATCTTTATCATAAAACATTTTGTATAGGGGCAACATGATTCCATGACAGATCTTGTAGAAGAATGGAGTGAACTTAGAATCCCACAATTCTTTGTGATAAACATGAATGGGTAAGGGGTATTGAGTTGTCCATTTCCAACCCATCATAGGAAACTTGGAAATATAACAGATCGCATCCATCACATATGCAGACAAGTAGAAAGGGGGATAGATTCTCTAAGAAACAGTTCTTTTAGATAGGTAATTTACAATGGTTGTGACTAAGTTATCAGACAATATTTTAGCCCAATCCACTATAGTAGCATCAGTGGCAGCATCCAATAATGGTAGCCATTCAGAAGAAATTTTTTTAATGTCTGGCTTCCCAAAAAGTCTACATAGCATAACAGCAACAAAGCAATACGAGGAGGTGAGAGAACCAGTGCTATACATACCATGTTTGTCCTTTTTTAGCAGTTTGTCTCTCCTTGACCAATATTTGATGGTTTCTGCCAGGTCTTGATTCTCTTTGGCAAATTTCTCCATGAACTGTTTGTTATAAGTCGCCTGTGGCTCTGGAAAATGATACATGAGCCTCAAATCTTGTGAAGTGAATGAGCCAATGAGTCCTTGACCCTGAGTCTTAAACTGTCTATCTCTGATATCCGTGTTGTCCAGTATCCATTTAACCATGTCTATGTAGGGAAGAATTCTGGGCCTCACCGCTATCCTATGTAAGAATGAACAAGCTAGCTCTGTAATGGATGCCTTAGAAGAACTATGTGAGCCTGCAGTAGCCTCAACCTCCATTACTCTCGGATTCTCTTCCTCAAGTAGATTATACATGCCTTCCCAAGTAGTAATACCAATGTCTCTATTACAGGCAGTGTCTGTATACAAGGGCGCCATTTCCTTCTCTTCAGAGCTCAGGGCTTTGCCTTTCCTCCTCATGGTATCCTGCGTATTGCTTTGTATCGTTCTCTATTCTTCATTCCTGCAATTTACAAGTGAAGTGAGAATAATGATAAGAAAAGGTGACAAGAAAGTTTTAAATGCTGAAGATGTATAAAATATACCACTTTACGTCAAATGACCTTTCGATAATCACGAAACCATATTCCATTAATGACTGGAAACTAACTCATTAATTAGCATTAAAGTGCATAACTAGGTGTCAGTTTATGGAAAATACTTCTTTTTGAACAATGAGCCCGAAAGATCTACGATGAAGTGATTTTGTGATTTGCTTCACAATATCGCAGATTGCAACATCGCATTATCGCTTCATTGAAAGGTTGCTAGCTCGCTATATCGCATTATCACTTTTCCACTCTATCACAAAATCGCAATATCGCAATATTGCAGGAGCGTGACATATGACAATTTTCGTTAATCTGTTTTCTGTGAAATTTGATTTGCGATATGCGCCATTGCATATCGATAGTTTAAAGTTTTTCAACGTAAGTGGTCTTTGACGCATGCGATGCGATATATGTTTGTAGTCCCGTATCTTGATCTCGCAATCTTAGAATTCGGCTTGCAAGGAGGTATCCTATTATCCTTTTTGCGATGCGATATTTCCTAAGGAAATATTCTACTTTATCGTAAAACTTAAGCTTTTTTAGATTTTTCAAGGAGATTTTCCTAAGTTTATAATGGTAAGTTTTATTGAAAAGGAAATACAAGCACTAATTGATTTTTTAAATTTTTTACTAAGGGTCCCCACTTAGTATTAGGAATAACACCAAATAAGAAGGGGGGTTGTTGCTGGCCACAACAATTGGCGATTCACTTGGAAGAACCAGTTATCTATGCTTTTATTTTGAATTTTATAAACTTCCAAAATAGAAAATGTTCCAGAAAATTAAACTTTATTATAGAAAGACAAAGTACATTATGCTTTACCTGTCAATGATATTTTGTTTCTTCTATTTTCAACTTTGATTATTTACTCCCTCAAGCTAGTCCTTATATCTACATCAATCATTACTTGGTTTATAAAGATAAAAACAAAGCCTTCTCTGTAAATCAGTTTTGAATATGCTCATTTGTCATAATTAGAGCCTCTGCTGCCAGTGGGCATTTATAGCCTCGACAGGGTTACCTGTTACCCAGCAATGATCTTGTATCCTACTTAGAGAAATTGACAATTTTCAAAGAGAATCCATATACACATTTATTGCTTTCATTTTCTTTTTTACCCTTAAAGAAAAATGTCTTGGTTTGGTAGCCAATTTATGACACAGTCATTCACTTATTTATAGCATTGTTGAATAAGCTGGCTCGTGATGAGACCCCTTGTCTTTTGATTGCAACAATCTTAAGTCATTTCCCTATTGTGGTATGCAGTATTGGCAGAATCAGCAAGCTATAATATCTATGATCATGTTAAGTCGGCTCGTGATGAGACCTCTTACTCTTTAAGTTAAAGTGTATCTTTGGATCATTCTCTGAACATTGTAGTTTCCTAGGTGGGGAGGAAGTCATTGTTTCCTTAAGACAGCTCTGGACGACAATAGTAGAGTTTTTGGAAAGAGAATTTCTATAGAGAATCTTCATTTTTGTTATTGATGCCTTTCATTGAACTGATACAAAACAATTTCCCACTAAAAGTCGTTTTTTATCAAAATTTACAAAGTCGAAACTAGTATCATCTCTAGGCCTAGAGCCTTTGATTGTATCTTTCAATAATAATGATAAATTTTCTAAAATAATTCTATTTATACAAGTGAAAAAACAAAATCTAAAAGATAATTTGTGTCTTTTTGATAAATCTCAAATGTAACCATTTACAACTGGTTTTATTAAGAAACTAAAACAACTACTCTTTATAATAGAAGAATGATTCTCCTATGGAAAATATTTTTTGAGGATCTGTCCTTTAACAGGTAAAGAATCTCTTTTTCCTGTTAAATCCTATAACATAAAAGTAGATGGACCTATGACTTCTATGATTTGGAAAGGGCCAAGCCACATTCTTTGAAATTTTGTATGTTTCCCTTTTTCCTCATGGGCCTTGTCCCATTTTAAAACTAGATCTCCCACCTGAAAGTCTTTTCTGGATATCATGTTTGAATCAAAAGAGGCTTTTACTAAGACTTGATGATGAGCGTGAGTTATTTTGGCCTGTTCTTGTTGTTCTTCTAACTTAATTATTTCCAGCTGCCTTAGTTGTAAGGAGGAAGTTGGTGCTTCATCGATATATTGGACCAAGGCTAAAGAGGGAATTGCCAAATGATTTGGAAGAACCACTTCTTTCCCATAAACTAAATTGAATGGGGAAGTGCCGATGGAGGATTTCTGCATTATTCGATCTGCCCATAAAGCATATATTAAAGATTTGTGCCAATTTTTATGATTTTGATCAATGGTTCGCTTAATGATTTTGATTAAAATCTTATTTGTAGATTCAACTAACCCATTCCCTTGTGGGTAATAATTGGTAGAGTATTTAAGCTTGAAACCCCTTTTGAGTGCAAATTCAGTCATTGCATTACCAGAAAAATATGATGTATTATCAAACATTAAAGCAGAAGTTAACCCAAACCTAGTGATGATGAACTGATCTATGAATTCGATGATATTTTCAGCATTAGCCGTCTTGAGTGGAACTGCTTCTACCCATTTAGTAAAGTAATCTGTTGCTGTAAGAATATATATATGCTGTTTAGAAGAGTGAGGAACGATCTCACCTATTATGTCCAATCCCCATTGATCGAAACGCTGCTCAATGTTAACTGGTTGTAGTGGCAAGGATGGTTTCTTTTGTCTCCCAGCCGCAGTTTGACAAACTTGACATTTCTGCACGTAGTTATGTGAGTCTTTGAATAATGTGGGCCAATAATAGCCTGCACGTAAGATTTTATGAGTAGTAGCATCTCCAGCATAGTGTCCGCCTGCTGGGCCATCGTGGAGTTCCTGTAAGACTTTTTCAGCTTCAGGTTTCTCAAGACATCTAAGGAGGACAAAATCATAATTTATTCTGAAAAGAACATCATTTACGAGCTGTTATTGTTTGGATTTCAACCTTAGAGCTCTTTTCTTAGTATGATCGAGGTTTGAAGGAGCGTATCCATTCTTTAGATAATAAATGATATCAGCGTATAATGACTCAGCATCGTTTAGGCTTACCTCGTACATTTGTATCTCTGCAGATGGAATTTCGGATATAAGCGATGCTCCGGCCAGCATTTTGCAAAAGCCTTGACCTTTTACAATACTTGTTGGTTTGATTTCTACGTCATATTCCTGTAAGGCAGTAACCCAATTGGCTCTTTTCTCACCCACATCCTTCTGTACTAGAAGATTTCTTACCGCTGGAAACGGTACTATGATTTTTGTATGTGTTTTGAGTAAAAAAGGTCTGAAATACTTAATCGCTTTGAAAACAACATAAGATTGTTTCTCCACATCTGAATAATTCAACTCAGCCCCTTGTAAATTGGAACTGAAAAAGAAATTGGGGCTTCTGTCTTTTCTTTATTTGCTTGAGTGAGTATTGCAACATATGATCTATCAGAGGCAAATGTATATAAAATAAAAGGATCGGAAAAATTTGGAGTTGCAAAAGATGGAGCATTAACAATTGCTTGTTTGATCAGATTGAATGCCTCATGTTCATCTTGGCCCCATTTAAAGTTTGAGTTCTTTTTAGTCATTGGTTGTAAAGGAGACACAATTCTTGAAAAATCTAGAACAAAATCTCTTTACAAAGTTAATCTGGCCAAGAAAAGATTGCATGGCTATCTTGTTGTGAGGTAGAGGAATTGTGGAAATCTCCTTGATTCTATCAGGATCAATCTGAATTCCAGATTTTGACACTATGAATCTGAGAAGTTTTCCTTCACTTAATGCGAAAAAGGATTTCGGGTTAAGTGAAATTCCATAGCTTTGACAATGTTGGAAGATTTGTTTTAAATCTCTAAGATGATTGTTTTGTTTCTTGGAATATACAATTATATCATCCAAATAGATTACCACTGATTTATTAACTAAACCCTTGAATGCGATGTCCATGGCTCTCTGAAATGTGGCACCAACGTTAATCAGACCAAATGGCATCTTTTGATATGCGTATGTGCCCCATTTAGTTCTGAATGTGGTTTTTAATTGATCATCGGGATGTACCAACACTTGATTGTATCCTGAGAATCCATCCAAGAAGGACATTAATTCTGACCCCGTGACTGCCTGCAGTATTTGTTCCATAGGAGGCAAAGGAAAATTATCCTTTTGGCAGGCTTTGTTAAGATTTCGAAAGTCAATGCAAATTCTAATATCTCCGTTTTTCTTTCTAACAGGTACCATATTGGAAACCCATTTGGAATGTCGAACAGGAAAAATTATTTTGGCTTTCAATAGCTTATTGAGTTCAGATTTGATCTGGTTTTCTAGATTGGGATGGATCTTCTCAACTTTTGTTGGACAGATTTTTCATCGTCTATCATTGGAATAGTATGTTGGATGATGGAGGTGTCGTACGTTTTGAGTTCATCGTAATTCCAAGCAAAGACACTTTTGTATTGTCTCAGGAGACGAATATACGCTAATTTTTCTTCAAGAGCTAGACCAAGGCCTAGATTGATATTCTATGGTTTGGTATCAATTCCTATTTTTACTAATTCATATTTCAAAGTTGAACTTTGGAGTTTTGAATTGGTATATCTTTTAAACCGGTCTTTCAAATCATAAAGGTCTTCTAACTTGACTACTGACTTAGGTATGGCATTGTTAGTGCTATCCTATTACAATTGTTGGTCATGTTGGTCTTCGTCAATTATTTGATTGGTGTAGGATCCTTCAGATGTGAGGAAACTCACGATATCAGGATCGTCGTTGAAAATCCTCCAATTGGTAATGTTATTAGGGATAGATGGTCTAAAAATTAATTCAATTGAAAATCGATCAGGGCTAAAATCTTCGGAAGGAATGAGCTTGGAAGATACGTTAGCTAAGAGGTCTGCACTAGCATTCTGGAGTCTGGGGATTGATGAAATATTAAACGCTATAAAGTATTCAGTCAGATATTGGACTAAAGATTGGTAATGTTTTAAATGACCTGATAAACAATGTATAGTATTATGTACTTGTCTGATTACAATTCCAGAATCTCCGAAAACTTGAAGGTATTTGACATCTAATCCGATTGCTTTGTATAACCCTTGGACTAAAGCCTCGTATTCTACGGTATTGTTAGTGCAATCAAATTCAAGTCTGCAAGTTAGAATAGTTTTATCTCCCTTTGGACTTATTAACACGCATCCTGCTCCTGCTCCTTCATTAGGCTTAGAATCGTCAAAAAATAATTTCCAAAATAAAGATCTATTTACAGGACAATCTATAAAATTAATACATTTAGAACTATCTGTCTGAGAAAATTTTTCTACTTGAGATAAAACAGAATGTTCTAAGTAAGGTGAAGTATGAGCATTGAAATTCCCTAGGAAAGAATCTACTGAGTAGTTTCCAATGATGTTATTGCTGTATGCTACTGGTTCATTTTCTCGTTCCAGTTCTGTTACTATGTATTTCTGATGTCTTTCTCGCTCAACTTTTATTTGATTTGGTTTACCATTGTAAGGGAGCCACATGTGCGACCAATCAGTTGAAAAGTATCCATGAAGTTTTTCTGACCAATCTCTGCTAAGAATTAAGCCATAAATTCCGGAATATCAGCAACTAAAATGTCGATAACTTGACATACCTTTGGGTCGGATGACAGCCTTATGGTAACCTGATTTAATTCACCGATCACTTCGACTTGCAATCGATCTAGCTGAACTATGCGCACAACTGATTTTTGTGGTTGAACGTTCAGTTTTGCACATATTGACTTTGGTAAAATATTCGATGAAGCTCCAGAATCCACTAAGCAATTATGAAATTTTTTATTGAAAATTTCATAAGTAAGAATAAATGGGGGAGTATGAGATCTTGATCTTCCTCCCATTAAGGTGATATCGTTTGGATCAACTTTATTGATTGCATTAGTTGGAGGTCTTCCCATGTCATAGGAAGCTTGAGTGATTACAACGGCGGGTAAAGGTGCAATTGGTACAACATGTAATTCTTTCAAAAGTATCTTTTGCTGGTGTTTTAACTTGCTCAATTCGTAAAAAGTGATATTGGCCCTAGTCTTTTTCATGTCTTCTATGATATTATACTCCATTTCATCCGAAATGATCAGCGTTTTAGATGGACTTGATGGGTCTGTTTGGACTGGGCTAGTTTGAGTCGCTTTAGGTGTCGTTTTCTTGATTGCGAATTTATCCTTCGTCATCGAGCTTCCGCTCTTTGGTTTAGGTGTAGGTTGATGAGGATCAATTTGATTTCTACTGCGAGTACTGACTGGGGATGCCTCTTGATCCTCATCATTTGGGAGGATGAAATCCCACATACCTTGTAACTCTACAACTTCTTCTTCATCGGTATGTCCTTCAGTAGCGATTTCCTCTTCTTCTTCTTCGAATTCAGCACTTGTAATAGCGTTAGGGGGTTTGGAATTGGTCAAAGGGTTTCTTTTAAAAGGTCTGTATGGCTTTTTCAAAGAAGTTTCTGCCACTTGTTTCTTAATAGCAACCATCTCGTTAGACATGGTCTTCAAAACTTTTTGTAATCCTTCTAAATCGAATGGATCTTTCGATTGTTTTTTCTTGGGATCTTCCTTGAAAGTAACCTTCTTGGATTTTCATTCTTCTATCGCGTTTTTCTTTTCTAAGGCCATAATATGTTTCTCTACTGCTATTGCTTCTTTCATATTTTCAACTAAAGTTGTTTTGTTAGCCCTATCAACAAAGATTGCTATGTTTGATGGTAAAGCAGTGATGTACCATTCACTTAGCATTTCTTTGCCAGGATTGGAAGCAGTAGGAATTTTGTTTAAGATTTTATTGAAACGTAAATCGAAATCTTTGATAGGTTCTTTTGACTCGGCCTTAAGGTTAGACAGATTGTTGATCAATGTTGCCATAGACCTATCATCACCAAACTTAATCAGGAATTGTTCTTGTAAAATCTCCCAACTAGTAATAGATCCAGATGGTAATGAGAAATACCATGATCTGGTTGTTCCTTGCAGAGTATAAGGAAAGAGTCAAACAACAACATCTTCATTGGTAACTCCATTAAGATTTATGGATAGCATAAAGTTATTTATATGTTCTTCCGCTAGCATGCCTGCTTCAGGATTAAAATTAGGCAAGCATTTTTCAAGATGGGCTGGTAGCTGACTCAAGGGTGTAGGCATTAAGACTACCCCTGGGTTATTCCATGGAGATTGGGCCATCGCTGAACTACTAACAGAGGAAAGTGCAGAATATGATCCCTGCGGTTGAGAATATGAGGATATTACGACTCTAGATGATTGAGAATGAGGTGTGGGAGTATCGATGGACTGATGGACAATGATCTGAAGTGGAGGAGTGGATGGTTGACTTCACGGTGAAGAGGTTGAGATGGATGATGATGATGAAAGAGTCTCGCTATCAGACCCTTTAGGAGATTTCCTTGCTCTCTTCCTTGTAGGTAGAGGTAATTCGGTTAGCTAAACACTAAAATTTTCGCTCTTTAATCTGGTAAGAGGATGAGCAGGGTTATATTGTGAAGTCACGCTGCCTTGAGATTTATCAGATTTTTGAGGATATATAGAGAATCGCTGAAGTTTTTGAATCAAATATTCAACTTCAGGAGGTTCAATAGTAGATTGTTCTGAAATTTCAGGGTTCGTAGCAGTGACTGTTGCTCCTGCGACTTCTGGATCTAGATTTAAAGATTCTAAACGTGATGGAGAAGCTGGGGGAGATGGTGAGGGCGATTTACTCTCAGAATGGTATTTAGATTTGGATTTAATTGCCATTCACAGTTCGAGGCCCTCCTTCTAGCGCCACATATGTTGAAGCCCCGAAAATCGGGTCTACAACAAGGGAGATACCCACCCGGTCCGGACCTTGGTTAGTAGCTCCTTTTCCGTTTGGTATAGTGGGTCTGACTGGGGATATGGGACCAATTTCCCAATTTGTGTGTGTGAAGAATTGATATTTCCTTTATAAAAGTTCCTAAGTGAAATGCTCTAATTCTAACTCTAACATGCAGATTGTATTCTAATAAACAGAAACATCTAATTCTACACTAACCCGGGGTGTAATCCTTCTGTTATGCGATCTAAAATGTTTCAGATAACAATTGGTAATAAACATCATTCAACTGTTATGAGAAAAGAATTCAGTAAAGATGAACCACTTCGTATAAAAAGTTAGACGAAACAGTTGTGAAAGGCATATCGCATAATAAGCTACTCATATATTAAGCATAAATAAATAGTTATCACCGTAAAAAAGTGCCAAATGATAACTCAAGCATTCACACATAGACATATAAACAACTTAACTTGAATATCACTTTTAACACAAAGGTAGAAATAGTTAAGAGATAGAAGTACCATTTATAACTAGTCCTACTCATGAGCTTCAAGCGATAATGATTTATCTCTTCGTAATCCAACATCCACTGAGAGTACAAAAGTGCAACATCAGTAGCAGATATTAAATACAGATGTCAATAAATCATATTCCATTCATTCATCAAAACCTCCTTAGAGGGTACAAAAGTGCATGTTCTGGGGATAAGCTTTTGACAAATTTCAGGACCCTTATCTAAATGCACTACTAACTAAATCTAAAAATAACTTATTACAAAAATGTAGGATGCGGTTTAAGTGACCGTCCTCATTTTGGGCAAAAATAAAACAAAATTTAAAACTAAAACTAAAACTAAATCTAAAACTAAAATTACTAACTATTTCTGTATTTGCTCCTTGAAATCGCACGCGTTCAGCATCTATTTCAGAAGAGTTGACTGGCCGACTTCCGATTTTAGTTGTACTGCGAAAACAAAATTGGAAAGAGCTGGCACCATCTTCTGAGCAGAATTGATGATACACTTGAGAGTCATCCACTGGCTGTGTGGCTTTACCAAGTATGCCCAGTAATAATCCCAATTCAACTTGGTTAACCTTTGGATTGATTCTGCCTTTTCTTGAGCCTTCTGTCTCCAACCTATTTGGAGTTGTTGTGCATTAGGTAGATACCCTGGAGTGGTTTCTAAGATCAGATTTTCTCTATGCAAATTTTCATTTATACAGTCAATAACGTTGTTTGCTGTCATGGCTGCTTCTTCTGCTATTTGCTCTGCTTTCCTGAGTTGTGCATCCCATTTGTTAAAGAGCATTTCTTTGTGATTGTCATTGATTATTGGTGCACCTGCTCTTTTTCCTTCCTATGTTTCTTGCCAAGCCAAATATTCAGTAACTCGTTTATCAATTAAATCATAATCATTTCGTAAATCCATGACTTGAATAGTGATTTTATCGCATATTTCACAATAAGAGTTCCACTGTGATATTCTTTGGCACAATGCTTCCTGTTGCTACAATAGTTGATCATTCAAGGAAATGGATTCTGTGATGAATTCTGTAAGTTTAGGATCATCCTTGTGCATCTCCTGCATATCCTGCAACTATTTTTCTTTCTTAGCCAAACTGTTCTGGTAGCCTATCTGCATTCGTTGGAAGTCCTATTGTAGCCTTTCAAGTTGTTTCTATGCTTCGTTGTTGTCATTGGCTTGTTGCAACTATCGTTACAAAATTAGTATCTGGCCTTCCTTTTCTTTTAGCAGTTGTTGTACCTCAGAAGCTTTATCAATAGTCGCCAAGGCATATGCTCCTACGATCTGAGATAATTTGGTGAGATTCTCAGTGGGATCGGTAGTATTGCTCTGCATCATGAGAGAGCATGTTTTCCAATTTCCTTTTCTTCCTTTCTCTTCTCACTACTGCCTTGTGTTGTGGACTATAAAATACATCAAGAGGAGGAATTTCTTCTATCTTGAGGATAAGTTCAGAGGATGGGGTGATGGGAATATGTTCGATCTCTGGGACATTGCTAATTGTTCCTGTGACTATATCTTTTGTTGCTTGTACACCACTTGCAGGTGTCTTTGTACTTGGTCCCTCTAGATTGATCAAATCATTGAAGGTCTCCCATTCTTTATCTAGGTCAGTTCTGTTTGATGGTGGCTGAACAATGAGAGGGCGAGGATCTATTTGTGGGGAGGTAAAAGCCTGTTGCTGTGAGAGCTCTTTTGATTGGGCAGTATCCTTTATTGACCCCTCGCTTTTACCATGCTCACTTTCTGATCTCTTGGAATGTTCGGGTGTTTCTTTTTCGGACTTGGATTTAGATATATTTGTGCCTGAACTTCCACTAAGACTAATACTTGGAGTTGGTTCCCTTACGGGTTCTAAGCATAGTTTTTCCACAGGGATACTAGCTAACCTCGTTTCCATATATATCTTGAACTACTGAAATTCTGCTGGAGGGAATCGCATTTGGGCCGAATGCAGAACTTCTTCAAGCGTACTTTTTTGTTGGAACATGTCATCAAAAAGATCTTCTTCTTTAGAAAACACTTTTATTTGACTGCAGTAGTGAAATTCTTGGCAATGTCATGAGGGTCAAACGGTCTTCTTGGAAACTTGAATAATTGTAGAAACGTTATGTTGTTTACTTCGTTGAATGCATGGCCTACATCAAATAGTGAAAAAGCCCCACAGGCTACAGGAAATTTTGGCCAAGTAGCCTTCTTTTTGTCCTTCAAATCTTTAGTCAAACCTCCTTCTCTGCAGGTTTGATAAGAAATTTCTCGTGCCAAGAGTTTATCAGGAACATACAAAGGTAGGACATGAGGGGGAGCGAGACTTCCGAATGCCCTAACATATGTAAACAATTCTTCTCTGAACCATCTCGCAACTGGGAGTATATCTACCTCTGGTTCAGGAGAAAACCTTGGAACATATTTATCATACAACATTTTGTATAGGGGCAACATGATTCCATGACAGATCTTGTAGAAGAATGGAGTGAACTTATAATCCCACAATTCTTTGTGATAAACATGAATGGGTAAGGGGTCCTTAGTTTTCCATTTCCAACCCATCACAGGAAACTTGGAAATATAACAGATCGCATCCCTCACATATGCAGACAAGTAGAAAGGGGGATAGATTCTCTGAGAAACAGTTCTTTTAGACCGGTAATTTACAATGGTTGTGACTAAGTTATCAGACAATATTTTAGCCCAGTCCACTATAGTAGCATCGGTTGCGGCATCCAATAATGGTAGCCATTCAGAAGAAAATTTGTTAATGCCTGGCTTCCCAAAAAGTATACATAGCATAGCAGCAGCAAAGCAATATGGGGAGGTGAGAGAACCAGTGCTATACATACCATGTTTGTCCTTTTTTAGTGGTTTGTCTCTCCTTGACCAATCTTTGATGGTTTCTGCTAGGTCTTGATTATCTTTGGCAAATTTCTCCATGAACTGTTTGTTATAAGTCGCCTGTGGCTCTGGCAAATGATACATGAGCCTCAAATCTTGTGAAGTGAATGAGTCAATGAGTCCTTGACCCTGAGTCTTAAACTGTCTATCTATGATATCTGTGTTGTCCAGTATCCATTTAACCATGTCTGTGTAGGGAATAATTCTGGGCCTCGCCGCTATCCTGTGTAAGAACGAACAAGCTACCTCTGTAATGGATGCCTTAGAAGAACTATGTGAGCCTGCAGTAGCCTCAACCTCCATTACTCTCGAATTATTTTCCTCAAGTAGATTATACATGCCTTCCCAAGTAGCAATACCAGCGTCTCTGTTACAGGCGGTGTCTGTATACAAGGGCGCCCTTTCCTTCTCTTCAGAGATCGGGGCTTTGCCTTTCTTCCCCGTGGTATCCCGCATACTGCTTTGTATCGTTCTTTGTTCTTCGTTCCTGCAATTTACAAGTGAAGTGAGAATAATGATAAGGAAAGGTGACTGGAAAGTTTTAAATGCCGAAGACGATAAAATATACCACCTTATGTGAAATGACCTTTTGATAAGCACGAAACCATATTCCATTAATGACTGGCAACTAACTCATTAATTAGCATTAAAGCGCATAACCAGGTGTCAGTTTATGGAAAATACTTCTTTTTGAACAACGAGCCCGAAAGATCTGCGATGAAGTGATTTTGCAATTTGCTTCACAATATCGCAGATCGCAACATCACATTATCACTTCATTGCAAGGTTGCTAGCTCGCTATATCACATTATCGGTTTGTCGCTATATCACAAAATCGCAATATCGCAATATCATAGGAGCGTGACATATGACAATTTTCGTTAATCTTTTTTTTTGCGAAATGCGATTTGCGATATGCACCATCACATATCGGCAGTTTAAAGTTTTTCAACGTAAGTGGTCTTTGACGCATGCGATGTGATATATGTTTGTAGTCCCGTATCGCGATCTCGCAATCTTAGAATTCGGCTTGCAAGGAGGTATCCTGTTATCCTTTTTGCAATGCGATATTTCCTAAGGAAAGATTCTACTTTATCATAAAACTTAAGGTTTTTTAGCTTTTTCAAGGAGATTTTCCTAAGTTTATGATGGTAAGTTTTATTAAAAAGGAAATACAAGCACTAATTGATTTTTTAAATTTTTGACTAAGGGTCCCCACTTATTTAGTATTAGGAATAACACCAAATAAGAAGGGGGGTTGTTGCTGGCCACAACAGGACCATTGCTTCTTAGGGGGGAGGAATGATCCAAGTGGATATTGGTGGCCACCTGCCTATTCCACTTGAACCCTCATGATTGTTTCTTTCAGTTTTCCAGTTTCCTTATTTGTAACACAATTTACTATTTTGTGCAGTTTTTCTGTTCTTGAATTTCCGGAGCTGTTTTGAGGCCCTAAATGACGTGTTTTTTGGGAAAACTAGGGCCAACACGGGACATGGAATAATGTTGGACATTCAAAAGTTTAGTCCTCATATAGATCTTTCTAACGAGGTATTGTACGGGTCAAATGGAGATCGTATGCAAAAGTTACGACCACGGGAAGTTGATGTACCAATTTACCCACACGGGGCCCATAGTTTGGCGCTTCATCTCCTAGGGTTAGGTTTTTGGATGTTTAGGGTACCCACTGTTTCTCAATAATAAATAGACCTTTGAGCCTCATTGTAACACAGTTCAAAGGCATGTATCTACCACATCTCTTCTTAGAGCGAAGTTGCCATCGCCCGAGCTAGTCTTATTTCCATTCTGTTTGTAAGCATATTTCAGTATTTGATATTAATGAAATGAAGTGTGTTTTTGCTGCATCTCTATATTTATGGTTATATCTGTAATTTTTTGCATTCTTGTTTAAATCTGGATCAGGTTATGAAGAAATTTCCTTCACATGGTTTGGATTGTATTAGGTTTCATTGCATCATCAACAAGATTTAAATTATAATTACATTTGTTTAGGGTGTTTTGCACATTTAAATTTACATTTACATGCAAGAATCAATACAATAATTAATTTTAATTATAATATCAACAAGGATTAGAAAAATGGATTTTACGATGATGGTGTTTGTTGTGAATGGTAAGGGTTTTTGGAAGCATGTTATAACCTAAGTGTCTACTCGTTGTTTTTTTTTTTTGACAGAAACGGTTAGTTTGATATATTGATTCTCGGCAGAAATGCCTCATTTCAGGTTACAATAAAATACTCAGAGCTCAGGTTTCTCCTCGGATAGGAACCCGATGGCTTCCCCCCTAGTGAGCCTGCGAATTCTGTAGACTATATTTCTAGTGATCTTCTCTATTTTTCCTGATTTACAGATACAAACAAACTTCTCCAATAAAAGACAGTAAAACATTTTAAACTAACAGTTAGGGGATGGGATCCCAGCCTTCGTATTCGTCTCTTAGAAGGACTCTGAGTGGGAGGAGAACTGCTTTGTTGGCTTTAGCATCAGCTTCTTTATTGTTGTCTCTCTTTACATGAAGGAATTCCAGGTTCTGAAAGGAATTTATCAAGGATCTGATTCTGCTCATCAATCTTGATAGCCTTAGATCAGAAGGAGAAGAATTGTCCACGATGATCTTAATGATAGACTGGGAGTCCCCAAATACAGTTGCCTCTTTGATACCTAGAGAAATGAGTTACTTGAGACCCCGGAGAAGAGCCAGAGCTTCGGCTTGAATGCTTGTATTGAAGCCCACTCTCCAAGCATATCTTAATTCAGTTCTGCCCTCTGCACTTTTGACTACACCTGCACTGGATATACCAGGATTACCTTTTTCTGCCCCATCAAAAAAGAGAGCATTTCTTTCCTTCTTGATGCAAAACTCAGAGAAGTCTACAGCCTCAAGGCGTATTTGCCATATTTTTAGAGAAGAGGGATGTCTAGCAATATCAATGAATTGGAGATCAAGATAAGTGCCCCATACAACTTCTTGACCGCTTAGATCTACCCCGTCAATCTGATCTCCCAAACAGTCTCTTAGATGGCTTTTGTTTTTTACCCAGATAATCTTGAGATCGCTCTTCTTGTCTCTGAATATCCTTTGATTTCTTTCCAGCCATATATGCCAACAGATTAATTTGGGGAGGGCGAGCCAGGCTGCTTTGATGTGGGAATTCTGAGGAGAGCCACCTGGGTACCTCAACTTCTAGTTTGAAAACAAATCAGAGCAGCAGTTAGGAAGGGCGAAGTCTATGCTCCACGGTCTTAAGGCTTCTTTCCATAGATCAGTAGAAAACTTACAGCGAAGCATTAGATGGGAGGCGTTTTCTTCATCAACCCCACATAGCGAGCATCAGGATGGCCCTATGTAGCCTCTTCTTTGAAGCTTGTCATCCGTCAAGATTCTTTGATGGCAAAGAAGCCAGCAGAAAGAGTCTATTTTAGGAATCGTTGTTCGAGACCAAATATCTTGCCAGGGCTTCGGATCGGGGGGAACATGAGGTTGCAGAGAGAGCTGTCTATATCCTTGCGCGACTATGTAGCGCCCAGGGGTCGGACCCCATCCCCGGGTATCAGATTTCCTGTTGTTCATTGGAGCTTTGCCTGTTAAGAAGGATCGGAAGATGTCGTAGTCACTAGAAATATTCTGAGGCACATTAAGATTAATCCAACTCTGCCAATCATCGTTCTCCCAATGAGATATGTCCCACAATGTTTTGAGACCCGCTCTGTCCATCCATTCTCTCAACAGAACTAGAGAGCGATCTTCAGACAGGGGATCACTGCCCATGATACAGTCATCCCAGATTTTGATGCGCTTGCCATTTCCAGGGATCCAGTGCGCATGGAGGTTAATCAAGGAGAAAGCTTTGGCGCACAATTTATGAACCATCGTTCCGGATATTGGTTTGGGATTGTCCAGGCATCGCATTCTTTACCCACATAAGTATTTTTTCCACAACGCTAGCTGAGCCCAACCCGGATTTGGGGCAATTATCCTTCATATTAACTTTGCACCCAATGCGATGTTTTATTTACTGATGTTCTTGAAATTCAGGCCACCTTCCATTCTGGGCAATGAGATTATGTCCCAATTTAATAGAGGAATTTTTTTCTCATTTGCTTTGCTGCCTTTCCAAAATAAATTCCTTATGTAACCCTCCATTTTCCTCATAATGCCAATAGGGGATATCATAACTGCAGATTGTTATATGGGCAGACTGTTCAAAAAATCTTTGACAAGCACTGTCTTGCCAGCTAGATTGAGCCAATTGAAGCCCCAAGAATGGATTTTGAGCTTGAATTTTTCCAACAAAGGTAGCCAATCTCTGCTGAGGGCCCTTTTTGTGAAAAAAGGAGCCCCAAATACTTGAAAGAGGACCATGAAGAGGAGGCTGCAAAGCCAAAACAGCTGGAGATAGCTTGAAGGGATCTGGCAGTGGAATTCCAACAGTAGATGTGACATTTGCCTTCGAATTTTGTTGGCTGAGTCTTCACAGTAAGCATCCACCACATCTTTGAAATGTTTAGTCGTGGTCAAGGAGGCAGCACCCAGCAGAAGGGAGTCATCCTCAAATAACGCATAATTTATATTTTTGACACCTCTTGCGATGTTCAATCCCATTATTTCTTTATCAGTCTGCTTTTTGTTTAGGAGGAAGCTAAGAACAGAAGCTTGGAGGACACAGAGCAAGGGGGAGAGGGGACATTCTTGTCTCATCCCTCTAGAGGCTTTGAAGAAGTCAGTAGCCCTCCCATTCACTAAAGGGGCAATCCAGGGCTCCCTAATGCATGCCTTGATCCAGTTGATAAATTTGAGACCAAAACCAAATTTATTGAGGACGTCAAACAGGAATCTGTGTCTCACCCTGTCAAAGGCGCTTTCAAGGTCTAGTTTGATAACTATTCCTTTCTCTTTCCTGTTCAAGCTTGAGTGAATCGCCTCTTGGACCAGGATAAAATTGTCCACAATCTGTCTTCCCTGAATAAAACCTCCCTGGTTCTCAGGAATGATGTCAGGAAGGATGGTTTTCAGTCTGTTTGCGATCACTTTTGTTATCAGCTTATAGCCTATATTGCAAAGGGAAATAGGGCGAAATCTGGTGAAGGAGTTGGCGCCTTTTTCCTTAGGGATAAGGGCCAGGAAAGCCGAGTTGGTGCTTCCCCCAATTTTTTGACAAGCTTGAGATTTCCGGACCATTCTGCATAAATCTTTTTCCACAATCTGCCAACAGTTCTGCAAGAATCTGGCAGTAAAGCCATCTGGGCTCGGGGCTTTATCTGGCTCCATTGCAAAGAGAGCAGTTTTTATTTCATTGTTGGTGACTTCTGCTTCCAAAAGCTGATTCTTTCTGGTAGTAATCAGAGAGGGTACCTCGTCCACTAAAGTTGATGCGTGCCCCAGGCCCTCTTCTTCTTTATATAGATTTTTGAAGTGGAGGAAGGCAGCCTTTTTTATACTTTGTATATCTCTGTGGTTTATATTCTCTTCCTTGATTTCTGAGATGGAGTTGAAACTTTTCCGGGCTTGGGCTTGCTTGTGGAAGAAGGAGGAATTCCTATCTCCAGCCTTGAGCCAGAGCCTGCGGGATTTAATCCTCCAATACTCTTCCTCGGCCAGACTTGCCTTGAGAAATTTTTCTTGAAGATCAGCTTCCTTATCTAGAGTTTCTTTTGTGATCTCTTCATTTTCCGAATTCAGATGGTGAATCTCAAGACATTCTTGGATATTTTTCCTTTCCACTACTGGGTTAGGAAGGGATCTTACCCAAGATTTCAATGCAGCTTTCACTCTCCTGAGCTTTTCCTCCCAAACAAAGAAGGCAGAGCCACTGACTGGTTGCTTCCACGTATCTTTTACTAATTGCATAAAGGACTGTTCTTTAACCCAAAGAGGGCTGAATTTAAAAGGGATAGGACCTTGATCCATATGAGCCAGCAGATCAAGTTTAATGGGTCTGTGATCAGAGACACTGCATGGGAGAATATGCATTCTAGATTCTAATCCAAGAAGAAGGAAAGTACTTTGAACAAAAAAGCGATCTAACCTTGCAGTGATGTGTCTCGAGCCGAGTCTTTTATTGGACCAGGTATATTTTCCTGACGATGGTTTTATGTCAATTAAGTACCAGTCCTGAAGCAGGTCCTCAACCCATTCTCACGCTGGATCTCTTACAATTGTTCCTCCTCACTTTTCAGCCAGAGAAAAGGTAAGATTAAGGTCTCCTGCAATGATGATATTCACTAAATCTTCCATTTCTGCCATTTTTCTAATGGATTCCCAACAACTCTTTTTCTCACTTGCGTTGGCTGGAACATACACATTGAAGAGACAGAGAGTCTCATCTGAATCTATGTGTTGCAGCTTAGAGAGCAGCCAATGGGTGTTGGCGACCTCTTTGATGTTTGAAAATTTGTTTGTGTTCCATAGGGTGCCCAGGCCTCCTGATGCACCACGAGTTGAAACAGCTTGCCCTTCACTTCTCTTCCACAGTTTTCTGGCGATATGGAGGAAGGCCTTGTCCTCCATTTTAGTCTCCTGGATGAGGAGTATATCAGGAGATTCGGTTCTTATCAGGCTTTTGACGACTTCTTCTTTTATTCTGCTCCCCATACCCCTACAGTTCCAGGAGACAACCTTCATCACTTGATTTTTGAATGGAGAGCTCCTTTAGAGCTCTGGGACTGGTTTCTGGTCGTCTTCAGAGTTTTTGCCAAGAGTTTCTCGAGGGTTGGTTGGCTTCCTTGAAGTTTGTCTTTATAAGTCTCCTGTTCTCTTTTTTCACGGGCAGATTTTCGGCCTCTCAATGATCTTCTAGCCGAGGTTTGCGAATCCCCTATTTCACCTTCTTCTTCTGAATCCTCAGATCCTTGCACTTCCTCAGCCTCTTCTGTGGGTATCTCTTTCGGTCTATCTGTGTTAGCTTCAACTTGCTTTGATCCTGAAGGGGGCTCTTTCTGGAGCGATACTTCATTCTGCATCTTGTTGGGTTGTGTTATATTCTTTCCACGACTAACCCACGTAGTTAAACGGGGGGTTAGAGGGGGGCGGTAGCCCCCCTTCGTTGCGCCGATTGCGCAGCGGGGGGCGGGTAGCCCCCCTCTACGGGGTCCGGGGCAGCGCCCCGGGAAAATTTTTTTTGGACCCTATATTAGGTTGGGCGAACCTACCTATGGTTTTGTGCATGATTTTCGCACATGGTATTGGACGCGATGGTTTTTCGGTTCATGGTATTGGATGCTTCGGCATGTATAAATATGTATTGTAACATTGAAAAGAACATAATGAAAAATCAAGCTGGTAGTCCCGGTTTTGGGATCCAGGGAAAAATCTCTGTGCATATGTGTTTTATGGGTTATGCTCTCGCATTGTTTATTTTCTTTGTTTAAGAATTCATATGCAGGTAATTTCTGTACAGGGTTAAAACCTACATTTGGTATCAGAGCTGTTTTGGCTTCAAGGGGACGCCTTTGTTGCTAAGGGGTTTTGCTCGGGCCTGTGGTAGACCCTGTTCAGTGGGAGATCTGCGAGATCGATTCTGGTGGTGAAAGAAGATGGCGAGTAGTGGAAAGATCGAGATTGAGAAGTTCAATGGTCAGAGTTTTGAGTTGTGGAAACTCAAGATGGAGGATCTGTTGGTCGATAAAGATCAGTGGATCGCGGTAGATCCGGGTACTAAACCATCGGGAGTGACCGATGAAGAATGGAAGAAATTGGATCGGAAGGCAAAGAGCACAATACGATTGTGTGTCTCAGATTCAATATTGCTGAATGTATCAGGGGAAGCTACGGCAAAGGCTTTGTGGGTCAAGTTAGGGACTTTGTACCAATCTAAGTCTCTGGTGAATAAACTGTTCCTGCGGAAAAAGAAGTATAACCTGAGGATGAAAGATGGAGACTCGGTGACAGAGCATCTGAATGCGTTTAATACTGTGGTAAGTCAATTATTATCTGTTGATATTAAAATTTCAGATGAAGATAAGTTTGTTCTCTACCAGATTCGTGGGATAGTCTGGTTATTGCAATAGGTAGCAATGCAACTGCTTTGCAGTTTGATGAAATAGTCTCAGCCTTGCTGACGGAGGAGATGAGACGGAAGAATATGGACAACCAGAATGGTGATGCCTTGTCTGTACGAGGACGGTCCCAGAACAGAAACAAAAATAAGTCATCGAGTGGGAGATCTAAATCTAGAGGGAGATCTAAATCTCCAGGAAAACCTACAAAGGTGGTGTGCTGGAAATGCGGAAAGGAAGGGCACTTCAGAAGGGATTGTAAATCTAAAGCTCCTGATAAAGGAAAGGGATCTGATGATGCTCCTTCTGCAGAGGCGAAAACCACCTCAGATGAAGGTGGGGATGTGTACTTGGCTTCTTCAAGTACACATGTAGATCATGAGGCATGGTTGATTGACTCAGGTGCATCCTTTCACTTCACTCCCCATAGAGAGTGGTTCTGCGAGTATGAGAAATACGATGGTGGTGATGTCTTCTTAGGAGATGATAGGAAGGCTAGAATCATTGGTCGGGGAAAAGTAAAGTTGAAGTTGCAAGGTGGAAGGGTCAGAACACTTCCGGGTGTTCTACATATTCCTGCATTGGCCAGAAATCTGATTTCTGTAAGCAAGTTGGATGATGCAGGTGTAAAAACGGTGTTCGAGAAAGATACCTGCAAGATGGTTCGAGGAGCACTGATATTGATGCGGGGAGTTCGGACTGGAACTCTGTACAAACTGCAAGGTAGCACTGTTGTTTCTGGGTGCAATAGTTCTATGGGCCTGAAAATGGAGTAGAAAATCTAGTGGTCTCTGGAGAGAAGACCATGTTGTGGCATCAAAGACTTGGACATATTGGAGAGAAGGGCCTTCAAATACTTCATGGTAAAGGTATGGTAGAAGGTATGAATGATAGCTCTCTGGATTTTGATTTCTGTGAAAATTGTGTGTATGGGAAGCAGAATCGAGTGAGTTTCCCCTCTGGTGGTAAGAGGACGAAACAGATATTAGAGCTTGTGCACAGTGATGTGTTTGGACCTGTGAAGGTTCCATCACTGGGTAAGTCTGTGTACTATGTATCATTCATAGATGACTTCTCAAGGAATACATGGATATATTTCCTTAAGAAGAAATCTGAAGTCTTTGACAGGTTTAAAGAATTTAAGGCTCTGGTGGAAAATCAGACAGAGAAGAAGATAAAGGTGCTGAGGACAGATAATGGTGGAGAATTTTGCAGCAAAGAATTTGAAGAATTTTGTAAGAAGTGTGGTATAGCACGGCAGAAGACTACTCCATCTACACCTCAGCAAAATGGAGTCGCAGAAAGAATGAACAAGACGTTGATGGAAAGGGCAAGAAGCATGCTCAGTGGTGCCAGGTTAGGACAAGAATTCTGGGCAGAGGCGGTGGATACTGCACGTTACCTGATCAACAGATCACCCTCATCAGCGTTGGAGGATAAGACTCCACAAGAAGTATGGACTGGTAAGAAACCCTCCCTTTCACATCTGAGGGTATTTGGATGTGATGCATATGTACATGTTCCAAAGGAGAAACGAACCAAGTTGGATAGTAAATCTGAAAAGTGCATCTTTATTGGGTATAAGGATGGTTTAAAGGGTTATAAGCTTTGGAACCCAGTCACACGGAAAGTTGTGTACAGCCGAGATGTGGTGTTCAGAGAGGTAAAAGATGTTAAGGTAAAAGATGTTATTCAATCTGAAGTCCAACCAAAGGAACCTGAGAAGATAGAGTTTGAGCCAAAGGAGGAAGAATCAGACTCTGCAGTAGAGGAGGAATCAGAAGATGAAGAGCCACAAACTCCGGCTGTGAGAAGATCAGGTCGAGAAAGAAGGCAGCCAGAAAGGTATAGTCCAGCTGCTTTCAGTTCAAATTTTGCTTTGTCTGTTACTGATGATGATCCCAGAACTGTGAAGGAAGCAGTGGATTCAGAGGATGGAAAACTCTGGAAAGAGGCCATGGTTGATGAAATGGCATCTTTGCACAAAAATGAGGCTTGGGATCTGGTAGAGTTGCCGGCTGGAAGGAAACCCATTGGCAGCAAATGGGTGTTCAAGAAGAAGACTAATGCAGAAGGAAAGGTGGAGAAATACAAAGCTCGGTTGGTAGCAAAAGGTTATTCCCAGGTGCCGGGAATTGATTTTGGTGATATTTTTTCTCCTGTTGCCAAGGTAGCTTCTATTAGATTACTTTTATCTGTTGCTGCTGCTTTTGATTTTGAGGTAGAACAGATGGATGTGAAGACAACATTTTATTCACGGGGATTTGGAAGAGGAAATCTACATGAGGCAACCTGAAGGCTTTGCGGTGAAGGGTAAGAAAGAACTGGTATGCAAGTTAAAGAAGTCTCTGTATGGGTTAAAACAGTCACCAAGGATGTGGTATCAGAAATTTGATACATTTATACGGGGACTTGGCTTCACCAGAAGCAAAGCAGATCATTGTGTGTATTTTAAATTAATTGGTGACCATGTTATTTATCTGGTCTTGTATGTGGATGATATGTTGCTGGTTGGAAATGACAAAGAAATTATCCAGGATTTGAAGACCCAATTGTCCTCCAAATTTGACATGAAAGATCTTGGTGTTGCAAACTATATTTTGGGCATGGAAATTAAAAGAGATCGGGCAAATAGGAAGCTCTGGTTAAACCAAAGGAAGTATGTCGAGACAATACTGCAGAGGTTTAATATGCAGGATAGTAAACCGGTGAAGGTTCCTATTCCTGTAGGTGTGAGGTTATTTGCTGAACAGTGTCCCAAGACACAAGAAGAGGAAGAGGACATGTTCCGTGTTCCATATGCAAGTGGGAGTATTGAGCAGGTTTATGTCAAAACCTGGGAAGGAGCACTGGACAGCAGTGAAGCGGGTTTTCAGGTATTTGCGTGGCACTAGTGATTATGGTTTGTGCTACCAAGGAAGACCAGGATTGGACAGAGTGTTGGATATTCATGGTTTTGTTGATGCAGACTGGGCTGGAGATCTGGATCAGAGAAGATCTACAAGTGGGTATGTGTTTAACCTATTTGGAGGTGCAGTCAGTTGGATGAGTAAGAAACAATCTGTAGTGGCACTATCAACTACAGATGCAGAATACATGGCAGCCACTCATGCAAGCAAGGAAGCAGTTTGGTTGCAGAGATTGTGTTCAAGTATGGGGTTAGTACAAGGAGCTATAAGAATAGACTGTGACAGCCAAACTGCAATTTTCTTGGCAAAGAACCCTGCTTATCATTCAAAGACAAAGCACATTGATGTTCAGTATCACTTTGTGAGGGATATGATAAAAGACAAAAAGGTGTTGTTGGTAAAGGTGGACACTTTGAAGAATACTGCAGATGCATTGACAAAATCTGTGAGCTCTGAGAAGTTCTCTTGGTGTAAAGAAACAATGGGTGTTTCAGGGCTGGAAAAATGACTAAGCTCTCCTGTGGAAAGAAAACAACAAGTGGGAGATTGTTGGGTTGTGTTATATTCTTTCCACGACTAACCTACGTAGTTAAACGGGGGGTTAGAGGCGGGCGGTAGCCCCCCTTCGTTGTGCCGATTACGTAGCGGGGGGGTCACCGGGGGGTTTGAGGGGGGCGAGTAGCCCCCCTCTACGGGGTCCGGGGCAGCGCCCCGGGAAATTTTTTTTTGGACCCTATATTAGGTTGGGCGAACCTACCTATGGTTTTGTGCATGATTTTCGCACATGGTATTGGACGCGATGGTTTTTCGGTTCATGGTATTGGATGCTTCGGCATGTATAAATATGTGTTGTAACATTGAAAAGAACATAATGAAAAATCAAGCTGGTAGTCCCGGTTTTGGGATCCAGGGAAAAATCTCTGTGCATATGTGTTTTATGGGTTATGCTCTCGCATTGTTTATTTTCTTTGTTTAAGAATTCGTATGCAGGTAATTTCTGTACAGGGTTAAAACCTACACATCTCTATTTCTTGAGGATCTTCTATTGCTGAGCTTAACAACGTGTATTTGTTTCCTTGTTCTTCCATGGGGGGTGTTTGAAGCCCAGTGCCTGCCTAGGGGACTTTGCCATTTTTATTTCTGGTTCTAGTTGCTTTGTGAGCGGATTTGGTCCTTTTGACTTAAGTCCATCCTTCCTCCTTGCCTTTCTCCCCTTCATTGTTATTTGGGCAGCCTCTATCAAAATGGCCATAGACATGGCATTTTCTGCACTTGAACGGAAGCTGCTCATAGTCCAACTTTTGGAGATGCGTCCAGTTTCCAACCTTAATCTATATTGCCTCAGGCAAGCCAACCTCAAGATCCACTTCAACGTAGATTCGAGCACAGTCGTATTGGTCTTTGTTGTTAGCTCGATCAATGAACTTGCCCAATGTGTTTCTGATGTGCTTAAGAGACTCCCAATTCCAACAATGCACTGGCAGGTTGGGCAATCTAACCCACACAAGGATGGCTGTGGGAACGTCAACTGCTGGATCAAAATCAGGCGTCCACTTATTGAGATACAGCCCTTGAGGGCCCATGAAATAGGCTCCATTGCGGAATATCAAGTCCTTATCCTCCTTTTTAGAGAATTCAAATAGGAAGAAACCCCTCCCTAGAAAATAGGAAGTGACTCTGCCTTTGATCAGCGGTGCCCAATTCCTTTCTACCGAGCTCTCTATGGTTTTGGGGGAGGGCCAGAGTCCAGTGAACTGTCCAACCAAATCCCTCTCTTCTAGTGAGAGGGCAACCTGAATCGACCCCTTAGGAGGGAGCTCAATCTCAGGGATGTCATCCAGTCGCTTGACAAACTTCGTAGCCTCAGTCGCTTTCTTCTTTGGGAGAGAATCCAGCAGTTTTATGAATGCCTTAGCATCAGAGAGGGGAGGCGGTGGCGGATCCATTGCAACAACGTCTTAGCTCGGTCTAGGCGAGCCTACCCAAATTCCAGAGGTCATAATCCTTCAATCGAACCTAGTGGAGGAACCTCCAAAGAAATAGGAAAGGGAGCCTAATCACCGCGCAGATTGGGGGATCAACTCAGAGAGGGAGCAGAGGAGGTGCCGCGCAGAGACAAAGCAACCTCCGGAGCGGCCACAGGGACGAGACCAAGGTCTCAAGTGCAGAAGAGTTGCAGAGCGGGCTCAATCAAAAAACGAAGCTACCATAGATTTAAGTGTCTACTCGTTGTTACTTGTATCAACCCTGGTGAAAATTCCATGTAAATATATATATATGGCCACAGTGATGGGACACGTATTCCAAGCTAAATGGTGGGGGAAACATCCTAATGGGTGTTTATTCGGTTTATTATAGCTAAGGAAATTGGAAAAGGCAATGGCTAAGGCTTTGGAAAGGCATGAGGCATTAATTGGCATTTTATTTATGAAAATAATGGAAATTAGGAGAAAAAGGAGGTGAAAGGTCACATGTTGCATGTAAGGAGGAAAATGAAGGAAAATAATAGAAAATGAAGAAAATAGAGGCCTCATTCATAAAAAGGCTTCTGAGGATCAATTCGTAAGATTTTGACAAGTTTTGGTGGATCTCTCTTCTATTCTCTCTCTCTCATACTCTTGGATACTTATAGTTTTATTAGAGCACTATTGGTAGGTGTCGCATACTTGGATTTTTTGAGCAAGAAGGCAAAGGAAGAGTTGGAAGGTGCCAGAAGGCATCAGAATCAACAATTACATCATATTTTCTTGCACGTACTGAGTTGCATGTATGTTTCCTTCACTAGTTTTGGCATGCATGGCACTTGCATGTGTTTTCTTGGTTGTGATATGTCATTGGCATGGAGGATTTCCTGGATTAATAGTGGATTGGCTGGCGTTGCCATTTCCTAGACAACAATGGAGATTGTGGGACTATTTCCTTGTTTTGTTTTGGTTGGTTCTCATGTTTACTTAGCTTGGATTTCCTTTTACCTCCTGGAAACCTTGTAACAGCTTGGGTTGAGTTACTAGTCCTGGAAGACTTCGTTAGATAAACGCTGTAGAAGCCTGACGATAGCTGAGGGTTGAGTTACTAGTCCTGGAAGCCTTGGTTGGAACAAATGCTATGGAAGCCCTGGAAGGCTTGGATGGAGACCAATATGATGATCGTTTTGTGATGTCCAACCGTGAGGTGGAATCACTACTTGATGGGTTGAGGTGGATGACCTCTAGAAGCTTTGGATGAGTTTTGATTGATGTGTTCTATGAGATCCCACGTTCAAGCTTGGAATATGGCATGGGGGTGACTCGCTAAACATAGATTTGTCTTAGCCATTCTACAGTTGGGTGGAACATGGAAGTCCCATCCAAGGTTCAGAGTTTGCATCATTAATCAAAGGTTATCTATCCTTGTATTTCTATGAGCATTTTGATGGATTATATGTGGCCTATATGGTTTTACTTTCATGATTATTTATGCTGCCATTATGCTAGTTATGTATGTGTTTTATGATGGTATCCATGTATGGATTTCATCGTGTTTTTAATTGTAATTGAATGATCAATGTATCTATGAACTAATGAGTGCAATGGAAGTTAAAGTGATAAGGAAACAATGCTTCATGGCGAATATCAGATAAGTATGAGACCCCTATGCTCAGATATGTTATTTACACCTGTAGGTTTCATATTTACTGAGTGTTTGACAAAATGTTTGTCATGGATAGTAGGGGTCTAGTCAAGGTCTTGAACAAGTATTTTCTTTAGCACTATAATTTCCATGTTATTTTACTGATTTGAAGAGATGGTTCAATTCTGGGCAGTGATGTGGGCTCTGGGCCTGAAAAAGTGGCTCAAATCCTGAAGTCATTGGCATAACATTGACAATTTCGGTCTATGCTTGCTCGCAGACAATCCTGTCAGAGAGAATTTGGGTTTTTGGTCGCCCTCATGCCTATAGCATGGGAGTGACTAAGGCTTAATTTGTCCAAAATATCAGTGGGACCCCAAGGCAAGTTGTCTAAAGAATTGGATTGGTTCCTGAGGGTCGTACAATTGATGATTAATGTTTGTATGGTGTGTTTCCATCGGTTCCACTTCCTTAACGTGACTTAGGATGTCAAATCATATCATAGTGGTCTCTCATCGCATGTTTACCTCGACTGGATGGTTTCTTGTGTAGATGTGGGAGGAGGGTGTTACAGAGTGGTATCATAGTGTGGTTTTTCTCTCCTTGGGATGTGTGTTGATCATGCTTTCATGTTGGTTTCATACGTATGCATGTAGACCAGGTGTGAGTTGCATTTCGATGGTGTTGATCATGGTTGTAGTGATGTATCCATGTGAAGTTTGAAGGTGGTGTCGTGGAGTATGTATTCATGTGTGAGTGGTTGTGTTGTAGCAGCTACAACCACCCTCCAAAATTTTGGCTTGCACCCAATTTCGGAGCCTCCCTTGAGAGTTTCACTCGATGACTGCACACACTCGAGTTCACTCCGTGAGATCATGTGAGTATTCAAACCCACCTTGCTTGATCATTTCACCCTAGTTTTTGCAGATTGATGTCAAATTCATGCTTGCGACCATGTTCTGGTTATACTAAAACTTTTCGCTTCGTGTGTACTTGTTGTGTTCGCTATGAAAAAATCTGTTGCACTCGCACATGGAGTCACATTCACTGTGGTTCAAGCGCCATCATGGTCGACCAACTATCAATCACAAGTGTCGCTTACACCGTCAGTCAGTCATGCTGAGCATGTGTTTCTGGACGGTTTGAGTCATCTCATCATCATGTCATGTAAGTGTGTGTTTGCAAGATCACGTATTGAATCTTTCGCTCATTCACACACTTAGTCACTTTGCTGAAGTTTTGATAATCGAATTCTCCTCTAACAGTCGGATCATCACCCCGCCATAGATGTTATAGACATATTTGGGCACTGCAACCCCAATCTTATATGTTGATAAACCAAGGGATCTTTAACCCCTAAAAGTGTTGTTTCATACCCTAAAAGATCATGGTCAACTGATTACATCGTTCCCCAAAAGTTCCACCTGAAAAACCACTTAGAACTGGTCAAAACTGGACCATACTGACTACCCTACTGTCAAGGTGTGATGCATAATGACTCCTACACTAGCCAGGTGCGATACATACCGAAAAGGCCTTCTGTAGGGTGTGATGAACAAGGATGGACAAATGTACGAGACAGATTGCTAAGTGGATGCTCATGGAATCTTCTAGAAACTTCTCCTATGACACTTGCCTCTCTGAATTCACCCAAGGATGAGTAAGAGATCCAAGAAATCTCCAAGTTGAACCAAGAACTACAAGTGGAATGACACTAATCAAAAACCTGGAGACGACTCACACCCTTGCAGACATCTATAAATGGATCCCTCATCTAAGATATTTGGAGGCTGGAATTTTGTAATTTGTAAAGAAGTATTGATAGTTTGTCTTTGAGAGAGGGCATTGCATTGTTGGGTGATCTTGCTTTTCATGAGGTGAAGAGGGCTTTGATGCTGGATCAGACAGTCGGGTTGTAATTCTCCCTTCTACTATTAATAAAGTTTTTTGAGTTTTCCTCCATACAATCATGTATTCATGAATGTTGTTGTTTGTGAATGCTATTGTATGATCAATTTATTTCTGATTCTGCATTGTTTATGATATAATAGATCGAGATGCTTTGATGGTGTTTTTTTACTTTGTCTCTATAGGGATTCATTGAATGGGATAAGTGAGAGGAAAGGTGCAAAATCTATCAAGGGAGAGAGAAATCAAGCAATGAGTCAAGCGGAAGATCTAGGTTGGTCTCTTTGCTCCTCTCTTATCTATCATACATAAAGGAAATCAAAAATTGCTTTGATTGTTTGTTTCTAGGATAGCTACCAGTCCTAGTGGGACTAGAAGATAAAAAAGACACTATTTTTCCCGTAAACAATAGACTCGATCGACTGTCACCCAGAACAAAGCAGAAGCACCAAGAAATCCATTTCAAGCTACACTGTCTGCAAGCAAATCAATCAACCTTCACACTGGTCAACCAGAGAGTTTGACCTGCTAGCCACCTAGGGACTGACTCCCCTAAAAAATTGCGCAAAGGCTGCAGACCTTGCCCACTCTGCTAACTGATAAAACTGCGCACACAATCCAGAAAGACACCTAGTGACCATCCCTGTTTCCCTCAAAAAATTCCCCAGTGCCCAGATTGCTCCTCCCAAAAACTGCGCAGGTTTTTCCTCCAGCTGAGATAGACCCCATGGACAGTCACTGTCGATTCGGATTGTTCATCTTCATCACTCAGTGACTCTTGCACAGTTTTCATCAGCAGTGCTTGAAGCCTCCATCCCACCTCACAACCTTGTCACCTCTCCCGATAACCTACATCTGAAATGATCATGCATCATGGTACACTAGGAGGTTTTTGAATTTGATGTCATCTCTTCATGAGTGACTGCAGATACAGGTACACAAACGAACATGGTGCGACGACAGATGGGAAGAATGAAGGGAGCACATGCAGAAGGATAGGTTCATTGACAGATGAAAAGACAATGCATACAAAGAGATGTGTTTGCGAATGGATGATCATGTAAATATGTGTTCGCGAATGGATGGATGAGAAAACATGCAAGATGTGTTCACGAGTGGACGAACAGAAAAACATGCACCTTTTGTGAATGGCTGAACTTGTCAAGCTTACCAACATACAAGCAAGGAGCAATGTGTGAATGCAACATCAAGTGAACCAACAACCATCGAAGATTCCGTTCACATTGCCATGCAGAGGTGAAGCTGTGACACACCATGAGGACATTCATCACCCAGCAACACTACATCTTGACATGCACACCAGCAACAACACGAATGTACCAACAGTGTCATGTCAAGTCATGTCATCCAAATCTCTACTGTGCGCCATACTCAATCAATGTAATGTAACGTGGAAATCCAAGAGACCCACTTGTTGTACGAAGAGTCATGTAAAGTCAAAAATTCATGGAATTCAAACAATCATGAGGGTAGTTGAATAGCCACAAGGGTCAATTTCACCCTTGGCTATAAATACCCCCTCATTTGTACATGCAAAGGACTTTTCACCTCAGCTCCTCCTAGATAGCCTTGAGGGTCTCTAATCTTTTCTTTGAGGAGTAAGTAGTGGCTCCAATGCCCTGCACGTGGGGTTAGTGATGTATGGTGTAATGATGTGTCTTGGAACTTTCACTTAATTTAGAAGCATGTTCACAGGCCAACATGTTTTCACACATGTATTGTAAATGTTGTAAGACTAATATTTAACACTTGTAAGGCATTTTTCTTTAACCTATGTTTAACACTTGAAATAATTCAATTTTTGTAATACATATATGTCAATGAAAATGTGTTGTATATGATGTTAACATTGTCTTGCCCGTGTAGACTACTCTCCTAGACATCAGACATGCCTTTCACATAAAGCTTTCTATAAAAATCGTTGTAATTGTGCGGACTAATCTACTGAGTTTTATACGTGTTATCTTCCCTTGTGTGTTGTGACTGCCACATCTGTGTAGATTTCTCCACCAGAAGCTGTGAATATCTTGTTGTGTTGTGTGTTCCTACCAGAGTTGGGACTTCTCCCAACCAACTTGGGACTCACTCCCAACCTCTCCCTCTACGGTGAAAGAACCATTGACACAAGAGACACTTAGAATCACTAGGAACATGAACCTCACTTCTTGAAGACAAAACAAGCCACTCTCCTATGCTAACAAGCAAGAGTTGAGGCAAGTATTTAAGATAATGGCAATCGGGCCATCGTACCAGATGGGACTCCCACACCAAACGGTGTGAGGTCTAGTTGGGACTTCATACTAGGGTGATCCCCTGAATGTTGGTGGGTCCAGCACCGTCAACATTTCTAACGCTAGTAGAGCCACCAACTGTATATGGTTGAATGTCCTCTCACACTCATTCATCAACCATATTGTTAAGGTAGTAACTCGTGCTCCCTCTCACCTACACACGAATCTGCACTTTGTTACTCCTCACCTCCCAGGACTGAACTCAAGATTTTGTATCATCACCTTCGCTCCGTCCATTCCATCACCCACCAATTCGCAAAAGTAGTCGGATTGATCCTAGGAATACAACACCTTCCATATGCATCAAGGAAGCCAAAAGCCACTCCTATAGGTGTTGTTGTATCATCAGTGGAAGAAGCAGTCCTTGCCACACTTGAAGGTCTCGCAGAATCTATTGAAGATGGAGATGAACCTCTGGTCTTCCGGTAAGGCGAACGAGACACCCTTGTGATCTTGGGACCAGACTCCGATACAGGAGGCATAGGGGAAGGCAATGGAGGAGGCGGAGGTGGAGACGAACCTGGACACAAAACCAAAACCTTCAGGTTCTAAAATAGAGGAGGAGGAGGACGAAGAAGAAGAGATGGCTGACCCAAATTTGGAATGGATTACTCAGGGACCATTAGCTCTCCCGACTGTTTTGCACAAGATGTTGAAGAGAGCAAAGAGAATGAACATGAAGTTCAACCCTTACAGCACGATGAAGGTAGAGGATTGTTGAGCCCTGAAACTACATCTCTTCTACACACTTTTCTAGACTTTTCCCCTCGCCAGTGCCTCATAAGCTATCAAAGATCATTACATATTGATTCTAAGAGTGCATTTAAGTGTTTTTCTAACTATGTTTTTGTGTTTTCTATTTGACTTGTATTTTTCTCATCAGCTGTGGAATGCAACCACTTTTCACAGCTGACTTGAGATTCTACAGCTATTTTTATTGATCTCTAGGTTGCAGGTGTCAGCAAGCAAAACAAGGCACGTGGGTAGTTCAGAAATGATCTGGACATGGACCAAGACCTATTGGCTTAGCTAGATTCGTAGAGGAAAGCCTTGGTCAAACGGTGGTCAAATGAGGATTCTACGGCAAACAAGTCTCTGTTTTCAACACGTGAAGGGTCTGAGACTGTTCCTAAATCCATGGATTCATTTTGACAGTTGTAGACTGCCTCCATGATGCAAATCCAACAACCACCTTTTGGTAGATTGAATGATCATGGCAACCAACACGCTAAGCTTACGGGTGCTGTCTTTTTACGTGTCTTCTACTGAAGGAGTTCCATAGGAAAAACAGTTATGTAATTTCCTTTATAAATAACGCGTTTGCAAACACATGTAGCTAGTTTTTGATGCAATATTGTTGTTATTTCATGTACTGTGTCGTGACATTGGTCCTGCTATTGTAACGAGAGGATCCTTCCTCTGTTTTGCAATATAACAAGACTCTGTTTTATATGACCGTGTGAGCATAATTTTGGACTGATAGCATGTTAACCAAGGCCGTGCAGAGGGCCCCTGTTAGCTAAGGTTTCGTTTCTTTATTTCTGTAAAGTTTTCATGTGTTTTTGTCTTATCTCCATTGTAGATATTTCATATTTTGTTCACCTGTGTATATTTCATATTTTATTTATGGTGTTAATGTTTCATTCCTGTACATGATTTTCCAAGCATTGTATATTTTTTCTAACACTGATCAGTGTGTTTCAAGATAGGTTAGGCTCGGGCATTTTCATGAAATTTTTGCAATAAATAGTGACATGAGATTGACCTATCTGCTGACTTTGTTTTTCTTAGCTTTCAATTTCAGTTATGCTTTGATTTTAGTCTTATTCATTTGTTGTTGATAGTTAGTTTAGATATCAAATTCTTCATGTCATTTAACGTTATCTCCAAAGTCATGGCTTAACCCCGAAAAGCTACTTGGCAAGCTATCGGATTATGAGTGAGGTGATTTGATTTTACTTTCATTTCTGCAATTAGATAGTAGGTTCTTCGTGTTATTGACGTTCCAGAGCCATGGCTTAACCCAGAAAAGCTACTTGGCGAGCTATTGGACTATAAGTGAAGTGACTTGATTTTATTTTCATTTGCAAGTAGGTAATTTAGATATCAATTCCTCATGTTATTAACCTTATCTCTAGAGCCATGGCTTAACCCTGAAAAGCTATTTGGCGAGCTATCGGACTATAAGTGAAGTGAATTGGTTTTATTTTATTAGTTTGCAGTTTTTGATTTGTTTGAGTGCAATAGCTTAAATTTTATTTCTGTATTTAGATGAGTAGTATATATATTGATTTCATGATCAGTAGTTGTTAGGGTCCCACCCTAACCCCCTTACTTATGTAATGGGATCACGTCATAGTCAAGAGTCAATAAAGCCCATATTAATAATTGTAAGTGGTTAACCCGCAATTAATGACGGGACCACAGTTAGTTGCAAATGGGTCGTAGTATTAGATAGATGGTATTAATAAAACCCATGGTATTGATCCGTGGTATTGCATGTATGAGTCATATATAAAGGATAGAGACTCCCTGCGACGAGCATCGTGTCTTATTTTGTAATCGAGCTCTGCTCTATCGGAGGTTGCCCCCTCGAAGAGGCAAGTGAACATTACTCTCTGAATAATAAAATCATTGTTGTTCTGTGTTCTGGGTATATTCTCTTCACATATTCTGTATTTGGGTATCGTTTTGCAGGTTAAGAGCATAACAAGTGGTATCAGAGCACTTTCCATGGCCAGTGGGATCTCCATTTCTTAGCAATTTTTTTTTTTGCATAGAGACATGTTCCGGCGTCTTTAAACCACGGGATCTGTCGTTGAGCGCATAAACCTGCGGATTTGGGGAGGCATCCATGCAGGAAATACAAGAGGTGGTCACGTCTGTTGAACTCCCTTGTAACCCCTGTGGGTACCCCTTCGAGTAGTAGCACATTAGACAGAACCGTGCACAGACTATCTTCCACGTACCCTCTCGGTATATCGGAAGCCCCCTAGGCTCCCTTGAAACCTCGCCATAGATAAACCGTCGGCCGTCTTGTGGCTACAGTACACCGAGAACAACACTCGGATAGATTACTCGCCCGTACGATAGGGTAGTCGGGTTGTACGTCTAAGGGTATGGTCAATCCTCCTTAGTTAGAGCCCTGAAACATTGGGCTGAGTACTACTGCCAGACCCTTATGTATATTGCGATCTGTAGCACCTGACACTCCTCAAGACCATAGTTCCCTTTTCTATCAGGGGATCACACATCATCTCTTCCAGATCCGCTTGTGCAAAGGGGTGCAGCAGCAACAGACATCAGTCCCGCAGTCTCGAGTTCGTAGATCAGCCATTCTGATCTATTAGATCCATCAGATCAGCAGCAGCAGTCTGTTCCGCCGCCCAGAGCTATCCGATCCACCATTCAGATATCTCAGATCCACCAGATCAGAATCGTTGTGAAGGGTTCCTATACCGGGGTATAATTTTCGCAGGACTTTTGGCCGCATTGACATTTTGAGGAATTGGCAACTGTAGTATTGATAAGGAAGGAGTAAAACTTCGTTAGGAGTTTTCAAAAAAAAAAAAAAAAGTCTAAGATCTTTCAGGGCGCTTATTGGTGATCTAGCCCATCAGAATCAGGACGAAGAGCTGAGCACAGTGGTACCATTCAATTCTTAGTGAAAATTTTTAGGCGGTCCCAACTTTCAAAAAAATCAGGTTGGTGTATGGTAGAAACTAGAGCTCAAGCAATGGCCAATGAAAGGATGGACAAACTTGAAGAATCCATGCAAACCGTCCACGTTCAGCTTAACTGACTAAGTAGCCTAGTCGAGGGCATGATCCAGAAGGGCAAGAAGCAAGCCCACGAGGAGGTGTATAATGGCAATGGACACAATGAGGGTGAGTCTAGCCACTCTCCTCACGTCTGGCACACCCACCAACAACCCTGTCAGCGACCTCCCAAGTTGGATATGCATAAATTTGATGGTTCTCACCCGTCGGCATGGATAGCCCAAATGGAGCAGTATTTCAATCTGAATCACATCTTAGATGATGAGACTTAGCTTATGGTGGGGAGCATGTACTTGGACAATGAAAGGTGGCAATGGTGGGAATGGCATCAACGTTGCAATGGACCTTTTAGGACTTGGACCAAATTCACAAAAGCTCTTCAAGACCGCTTTGACCAGGAATCTTCTTTTTTGGGTCGTCTTACTAAGCTCTAACAGACTGGTACAGTGGATGAATATATTACAGCTTTTGAAGCGTAAGCCTTCTGCACTTGGGGTCTCTTAGATGTGTTCTACATGGAATGTTTTATCAGCGGTCTTAAAGAAGCTATCAAAGCCCAAGTCCTACTGCACCACCCTCTCACATGGACAGAGGCTTGCAAGGTAGCTCGTAACGTGGAACGTGCATTAGCAGCCCAATACAGTCGCCCAAATTTCTCCACTAAAGGTCACCCCCCACAGGCTCACAACACGACTCAAACACTTAAGGTCCAAAAGGTGTCACCTACGGAAATGGCCGAAAGAAGAAAGCAAGGTCTATGTTACTACTGTGAAGAAAAATACTCCCCAGGTCATAAATGCAAGGAGCCCAATTTTTTTCAAATTGATGCCACTGACTACAGCTCAACAGAGGAAGATCCACCACTTGAGGAACATGAGCCGCTAGAAGAAGACAACCAAAAGGAAAATGTCTCTGACGAACCAGTTATTTCGTTGCATGCTTTGGCAGGGATTTCTTCCTCTCAAACTCTCAAAATCAGAGGTTTTATTAAACATCGCCCAATAGTAGTCTTGATTGATAGTGGAAGTACACATAATTTCATCCATCAAAAAGTCACAGAAGCAGTTCATTGTTTTGTACGAGCAGTTTCTAACTTCCAAGTCCAAATTGCGGATGGAGGCTCAATGAAATGTGAAGGCTGCTATGAAAATGTCAAACTTCAAATGGGGGATTATCAGTTGAAAACCCACATGCTTGCCATACACATGGGGGGTTGCAACATTATCCTCGGCGCTGAATGGCTCCGCACTCTTGGGCCAATCGCAATGGATTTCCAGGAGTTATATATGAGTTTTAAGCAGAACAACTACACACATACCCTCCGTGGACTCCAGGCGGGAGCCCCCTCTATCATCAGCTCGCATAGGATGGAAAAATTGTTAAAAAAGGGCAATCATGGAGTTGTAGCTCAATTTAATGCCATCCAGGCAGTCGAAACCAAGCCTCTGCCAATTCAACCTGAGATGCAACAGATTTTAAATAACCATCTGTCGGTCTTTGACAAGCCTCATGAGCTTCCACCCTCGCGAGGGGAACATGATCATAGCATCACCTTGGTTCCTGGGGCCCAACCCCCAAATGTGCGCCCATATAGATATCCGTTCACCCAAAAGAATGCAACAGAAAAAATAATAAAGGAACTTTTGGAAGCATGTGTCATTCGTCCTAGCATTAGTCCTTATTCATCCCTAGTGGTCATGGTGCTCAAGAAAGATGGGGAGTGGCAGATGTGTCCCGACTTCAGGGCCCTCAATAAGTTGACAGTCAAAGATAAATTTCCCATCCCGGTGGTTGACGATTTGCTGGATGAACTCAATGGGGCTCAATTCTTCACTAAGTTGGATCTTCGCTCAGGCTACCACCGAATTCGCATGAAGGAAGTCGACATTCCCAAGACTGCTTTCAGAACTCATGAAGGCCATTATGAGTTCCTGGTCATGCCATTTGGTCTTTGTAATGCCCCCTCTACTTTTCAGAGCCTTGTGAACCACATTCTCAAACCATATCTCAGGAAATTTGTCGTTGTCTTCTTCGATGACATCCTCATCTATCGTTGCACTTGGGCCACACATCTTCAGCATGTAGATCTACTCTTGCAACTGCTCCGCAAGCATAAATTATTTGTCAAGATGTCCAAGTTTTCGTTTGGCATGGCAAAAGTAGAGTATTTGGGCCACATTGTGGGGTGTGAAGGTGTCAAGGTGGACCCCAAAAAGATCCAGGCAATGCAGGAATGGCCTCAACCTAAGACCTTGAAGAGATTGAGAGGATTTTTGGGTCTCACAGACTATTATTGTAAATTTGTCCGCAACTATGGTCGCATAGCGAAGCCCCTCACCCAACTCCTAAAGAAAAATTCATTCTTCTGGAATGAGAAAGCACAACAGGCCTTTACAGCTCTAAAAATTCCATGTGTTCCACTCCAGGCTTAGCACTACCTAGCTTCACCAAATCTTTTTTCATTGAATGTGATGCTTCGGGTACAGGTATTGGGGCGGTCTTAATATAGGAAGGGCGACCTTTGGCCTTCACAAGCCAACAACTAGGTGGGAGGAATCTGGGCCAATCTACCTATGAGAAGGAAATGATGGCCATCTTACATGCAGTCGAGACCTGGCGACCTTACTTATTGGGGCGACGTTTCCAAATCCGCACAGATCATCACAGTCTTAAATGTTTTTTGGAGCAACGCATATCCTCCCCACAACAAAATAAATGGCTCGCAAAAATGCTGGGATATGATTATGAGATCATTTACAAGAAAGGGAAAGACAATAGTGTAGCAGATGCATTATCTCGCCAGTTTGAGGAGGAAAGTACTCTGTTAGCAATTTCCCTCCCCATTCCAGAATGGATTGAAGAGGCTCGCAGGGAATGGTTTTCACACCCCGGGCTCTCCCAACTCATTTCTCAATTGCAGGTAGATCCAAATTCCACCAAGGGATACTCGTGTCAGGATGATATTTTTTGCTACAGGGACAGAGTCATCATATCACCAACATCCACCCTCAAAAGTCGCATTTTGGCAGAATTGCACTCATCTCCCGTTGCAGGACATTCGGGATTTTAGAAGACGTATGCTCGCACCAGAAGATCATTTTTTTGTACAGGCATGAAAAAGGACATCCTTACTTTTGTAGCAGAATGCGATGTCTATCAATGCCACAAAGGGGAAACTGTCAACACCCCAGGCACATTACAACCATTGCCCATTCCGGCATCAATTTGGACGAAGGTTTCTATGGATTTCATTATAGGTCTTCCAAAGTCAGGGAACAAGTTAGTCATCATGGTGGTTGTGGACCGACTGTCGAAGTATGCTCATTTCTGCGCCCTACCCCACCTGATCTTCACCAGTAATTTTTGGCAGGAACTCTTCAGGATACAAGGCACTCAACTAAAACTCAGTACTTCCTATCATCCGCAAACAGATGGTCAAACCGAAGCCATCAACAAATGTCTAGAAACCTACCTTAGGTGTTTCACTTCAGAAAAGCAACACCTTTGGGTACAGTGGTTACCTCTGGCTGAATGGTGGTATAACACCAACTATCATGCCACCACCAAAATGACTCCCTATGAAGTAGTATATGGTCAACTCCCACCTTCACCTACTTCGTATCTCAAGGGGTTCTCAAAAGTACAAGCAGTGGAGCAACTCCTACAGCACTGCGCAACCATGCTTGCCCATCTTAGAGAGAATCTTCATCAAGCTCAAAACCGAATGAAGCAAAAAGTAGACCAGCATCGCTCAGAGCGCCAATTTCAAGAAGGGGATTAGGTCTTTTTACGGCTACAACAATATAAGCAAACATCACTCAACGACAAGGGGTGTCAGAAACTATCTCCCAAATTTTGCAGACCATATCAAGTACTTCAGCACATTGGAGAAGTGGCTTACAAGTTGGCCTTGCCACCTACTACAAAAATCCATCCAGTTTTTCATGTCTCATGCCTCAAGAAAGTGATTGGGAACAATTGTAGAATTCAGACCAGTCTATCTAAATTGGACGAAGAAGGGTCCATCTGGCTTCAACCCGAACAGGTCCTAGACACACGAGACAAGAAACTGCGCGGCCGCATGATTAAGGAAGTCCTCGTCAAAAGGAAAGACACCTCTCCAGAAGATGCAACTTGGGAACCAACCATGATTCTTCAGCAGTTTCCGCAACTTCAGCCTTGAGGACAAGGCTAGTCTTAAGGGGGAGGGCATGTTAGGGTCCCACCCTAACCCCCTTATTTATGTAATGGGATCACGTCATATTCAAGAGTCAATAAAGCCCATATTAATAATTGTAAGTGGTTAACCCGCAATTAATGACGGGACCACAGTTAGTTGCAAATGGGTCGTAGTATTATATAGATGGTATTAATAAATCCCATGGTATTGATCTGTGGTATTGCATGTATGAGTCATATATAAAGGATAAGGACTCCCTGCGAGGAGCATCGTGTCTTATTTTGTAATCGATCTCTGCTCTATCGGAGGTTGCCCCCTCGAAGAGGCAAGTGAACATTACTCTCTGAATAATAAAATCATTGTTGTTTTGTGTTCTGGGTATCTTCTCTTCGCATATTCTGTATTTGGATATCGTTTTGCAGGTTAAGAGCATAACAATAGTTTATCATTTCTTTGATTTGAATAGCTGCACATTTACATTCTTGCTCAAGTACTAATTTCATCACTAGTATGTTTTGAGATTCTCTGAAGTGTTAAGCTCTGGAAGTCATCATAAAGGACATAATTGCCTTAAAATCTATATCCATACTTTCCTTCTAAATTATTCTTAAAACTTAGGAATAGGATTTCCATTCGCATTAGGAGACAAACCAAGATAAAACCCCCAAAAACAAAATAAAATTGAAAATAATAAAAAGTAAGAAAGAGGTTGTCTTGCACATATAGTGCGCCACACTTCATCAGTTTACGACTCCCGGATTGATAATTATTGTGGCAATTTAGGACATACAAAATTTACCAAACATTTTGGCGCCATTGCCGAGGAAGTGTAACTAGGTAGCCGACCTCTTACAAAAAAACAAAAAAAAAAAGGGAAGGGAAAAATTGATAACTTCTTGAAGTATGCTCTCCTCTTGCACCTAGTGTGATCTGGAGGATCAAAAAAGAGAGTTATTCGTTCAATAATTTATTGATTATGCTCTCTTATTGCACCTAGTGTGACCTGGAAGATCAAAAAGAGAATTATTAGCCCGACTTAAAAAATAAAAAAATATATAAAAAATGACATGCATAGAGCAAGAGATTCTAGGGGAAGGTTTATAGCTAGGGCCAAAAGTTCGATTTTCACAACTCTAGCGACTTCAAGGCATAGAAAAGATACACCTCCATCTCCGATTCATACTCCCAGCCTTAGGATTCCTAGAATTCAAGGGGCAGTAGCTGAATTAGGAGATTCTCCCACACTATCTACTAAATCTGATCTAGGAGAAGAACCTTTCTTCACTTCTATAGGGGAACATATTGTAATCATAGAAGTAGAATCACCTAAAGAAGAGGGGAAGGGAGAAACTCTCCCTCATTCACCATTAATAGAAGAACCATAAGACTCTGAGGAAACTATCATGACAGAGGAAGTAGTCGATGGATTTGGAGGAGGGGGTAGAGGTAGAGGAAGAGGAAATAATGGAGGAGGTAAAGGTAACAATGGGGGAAATAGGGAAGGAGATAACTCATTTGGATTCCATATAGCCGATGAGGAAACTCATAAAACAATGAAAAACATTTCACCATCTGTCCTCCCAAACTTTTATGGGTTGCGAAGTGAGGATCCTGAAACATTTCTATTTGAGTTTGAAGTCTTGTCCCGAACCTATGACTATATGGAAGACTCTCAAAAACTTAAACTATTTCCTTCAACATTGAAAGGAGCTTCTTTGAAATGGTTCATGGGATTAGTCACTTAATCTATTAGGACTTGGAATGATATGAAACAAACATTTTTGGATAGATACCTGGATTATTGTATGCCCACTAATCATAAGGATGAGGTATTCAAGATGATGGAAAAAGAATATGAAAACTTGAAGGATTTACTTGAAAGATTTCAATACAACTTAAAGAGAGAAAAAATGAGCAATTTAGATGAGCAAACCTTGAAATCCCTTCTATTGAAAGACATTAGAGATGAATGGATAGATATTTTAAACATGATGCGGAAGGGAGACATTTCTCAACTTCCACTTCGTGACATAGCAGACTATGTGTCCATATCTCAAGGGAAAAATATAAAACTGGAAAAGGGCCAAGAGATCCTTCTCTTATTAGAGAAAACAAATCTGCAACTGGATCAATAAGTAGGGCAGAGATTGGCAATATGCTTGATGAGTTCAAAACTGATATTCTAGGGAGCCTTAGTGAACAACTAGACGCCCTTAAAATACAAAACAAGCAGAAAGCAGAAGCTGGTGCCTTGAGGCATAAGTTACCTGCTATTGTGTGGCTTGTAGGTTGTTGCACGTAGCCTAGGTTTATAGTGGCAGCCAGTCAGATTTGATCCTGGGTCTGTTCAGGATAACTCTCACCAGTTACGGATTATCCTAGATTCAAAAAAAAAAAAAAAACTTATGCCTTGGCCATCTTTTGTCCAAAATGTAGAAAGAAACATGCTCTAAGGGAATGCCCCTTGGATGCAAAAGTTGTAGAAACATGTGTGATTTGCTCAGAAAGTCATGAGACCAAGGATTGTCCTTCAATTCTTGGGCTCAAAGTTGTCTTTGAGGAAGATCCAAATTCAGTAGAGTCCCTTTGTTTTGTTTCAAGAAGACCGTGGCAGGGGCAACAAAATCAAGGATTTAACAATCCTATGAACTTTTAGCCCCCACCAAATTGGAATTCTTGGCAAAAACCTTGGCCCCAACCTCAAAATCCATACCAATCATGGGCACAAGGGATGCAAAATCCTTATGGGAGATTTGCTCAATTTTATTATCAATATCCTCCATCTTTTCAAAATCAACAAAATCCACAACTTCCAAATCAAAACCCACAACTTTCATTTCCATTTCTACAACAAAAACCTTCTCAACAAAATCCAAATTCTTAACTCTTGCTTCCATTTCAACAAAAGACAAATCAACTACGAGCCCAGCGATTGCTGAATCCAAACAACAAAAATCCTCAGAATGCTTACATGGTAGAAGGACAACAATTTCCTACCTATATGATTGTTCCTCTTAATGATGTTCAACTCATATCTGTTAGAGTTTTAGAAAAACCTTCTATAGATGTTCAAGAGCAAGGTACCTCTGAGGAGGATTCTCTTAAAGGCAATCAAGGTTCTAAGGAAGCATCTCTTCAAAACCCAATCAATCAAAAAGAAAAAGAAAAAGAGTCAACCCCCACAACTCCTATAGTTGAGCAACCTGCATCTTCATCCATGCCTCCTTTCCTTGAAAGATTACAAATTGAAAAAGGGGTGGAAAAACAAATCTTCTTGCCTAACAATGATTTTCTAGATGAATTAAAGAATGTCTGTATCAAGATTCCCTTGCTACAAGCCATTAGAGAAATTCCTATTATAGCGAAAACAATAAAGGAGTTTAGTCTCAAAAGACCAGGAAGGAAACCAAGAGATACAAGAAGAATCCACCTGGTAGGAAAAATTGTAGATATCATGATGGGAAAAATTACCATGCAGAAGTATGTGGATCCAAGTAGTCCAATTGTCAAGACACGTATAAATGGGATAGAAATTCAAAACACTTTGATTGACTTAGGGGCTGCTATCAACATTATGAGTAGACAGACTATGGAACAACTTAAACTTCCTAATCTTCTTTTTACACCCACCTTACTGCAACTTATAGATAGATCAATAACCAAACCAGATGGTGTATTAGAAGATATTTCAGTCTCCTTAGATTCTTGGGAATATCCAGTAGATTTCATGATTTTGACTCCAAGAGTAATTTAGGATGGCATCCACTCATCTTAGGAAGACCTTGGCTAGCCACATCTAATGCTTTCATTAGTTGTAGATCTGGGGATATGTATATTTATGGTGGTAGTTCGACAAAGAAATTCAATTTGTATCCTCCAGTAAAAGCAATTACAGAAGTAGGAGACAATGAATCGGTCGATGATGAAGATATTGTACAACCTGTCTTTACCATCTCTGAAATTAGTGAAGATAGTCAAATTTTGAACACATCAGAAAATTTTGAAACATATTCAGAATATGACCACACACAATTTCAGTTAGATTCTGGTATTGAATATTTATCATCAAGACAAATGTCTCTTTACTCTATGGAAAAGTTTGGTAGCTCTACCATTGAAATTTTTCCAGGAAAAACACTGAATATCAACAACAATTTGGAAAAGTCACAACAGGAAGAGCTAACCAAAATCTTGCAAAAAAATTCTACTGCATTTGCATGGGAGTATACTGATATGAAAGGTATTGACCCTAAGACTTGCATCCACCATATCTATATCGAGGAAAACAGTAGACCAATCAGACAACCTCAAAGAAGGATGAATCCAAATCTTAGGGAGATAGTGAAAGAAGAGCTCCAAAAACTACTCAATTTAAACTTCATTTACCCAATTTCAGATAGCCGATGGGTTTCTCCTTTAGTTATAGTACCCAAAAAGAATGGTAAATGAAGGGTATGCATTTATTATAAGGAATTGAATAAAGCAACTTTGAAGGATCACTTTCCTTTACCCTTTATCAATCAAGTATTAGATACATTAGCAGGCAAAAAGTACTTTTCATTTCTGGATGGTTTTAGTGGTTATAATCAAATTCAGGTAGCACTTGAAGATCAGGATAAGACCACATTTACCTGTCCATGGGGAACTTTTGCTTATCAAGTGCTTCCTTTTGGATTATGTAATGCACCCGCAACATTCCAAAGAGCAGTACTAGGAATTTTTTCTGATCTAATCCATGATTGTGTAGAGGTATATATGGATGATTTTACAGTTTATGGTGATTCATTTGAAGAGGCATTAGAAAATTTGGAAAAAGTCCTTATAAGATGTAAAGAAACAAACCTTTCACTAAGCCATGAAAAATGCTTTATGATGTTTACTGAAGGTATTGTTTTAGGACATCATATTTCAGGGGATGGGATTAAGTTGATAGATCAAAAGTTGAAGTCATCTCCAAATTACCTATTCCAAATTGTCAAAAAGATGTTAGAAGTTTTCTGGGATTTACTAGATATTATAGAATATTTATAGAAAACTTCACCAAAATAACATCTCCACTCTTCAAAATGCTTAAAAAAGATTGTGAATTCAAATGGGGTCCTGATTGCCAATCAACATTTGAAACTTTGAAAACAAGAATATCTAAAGCACCTATCTTGAGAGGACCAAATTGGAAACTTCCTTTCCATATTTCTATAGATGCTTCAGATACAGCTCTAGGGGCTGTATTGGGAAAAAATGATTTAGTTCCTTATGCCATTTACTATACCAGTAAAAATTTAACTCCCACTGAGTTGAACTATACTGTGACTGAAAAAGAGTTCTTAGCTGTTGTTCATGCAATCAATAAGTTCAAACATTATATAACAGGCTATGAAACTTTTATTCATACTGATCATTCTGCAATTAGATATCTAATGAACAATCCCATCACTAATGGTAGAGTTACAAAGTGGCTCCTACTTTTACAAGAATTCAATATTACTGTGTTAGATAGACCAGGGAAACAAAACGCGTTCGCTGATTTCTTGTCTAGGATTCAAAATACTAAAGAAGATTCTCCTATAGAGGAAAAGTTTCCTGATGAATATTTATTTGCAGTAGCTACTAAGACTCCTTGGTATGCAGATATAGCTAACTATTTGGTTACATGGAAACTACCTCCACATTTATTTCCTGGTGAAAGAAGAAAGATTATTCAGGAGAGTTCAAAATATTCATGGATTTCTAACGAATTGTTTAAAACAGGGCCAGATCTTGTGATCAGAAGATGTGTTAGGGAAGATGAGATGCCTGATATTCTCAAAGCATGTCATGATGAACCATGCGACGGACACTTTGCTGACAAAAGGAAAGCCTATAAAATCCTCTCTTTAGGATATTACTGGCCATCCCTCTTCAAAGATGCTAAACAATATGTCAAAAGATGTGACAACTACCAAAGAGTAGTGAAACCTACCCTCTCAAATGAAATGTCATTACAACCACAGGTACTCATCAAACCCTTTGAAAAATGGGCTTTAGACTTCATTGGACCTATTAACCCAGCATCTAAACAAAGAAAGTATATATTGGTATGTACTGATTATGTCACTAAATGGGTAGAAGCCAAAGCATTATTTTCTGCTACTGAGCATTCAGTTGTTAGTTTTCTTTATGAGGATATTTTTAATCGCTTTAGTGTTCCAAGAGAAATTGTGACAAATCAGGGAGGTCAATTCACATCCAAACTGGTGGAGAAGCTGATGGAAGAGTACAAGGTCAAGCACAGAAAATCTACTCCTTACCATCCACAAGCAAATGGTCAAGTGGAGTCTACAAACAAAGTTATTGAAGGCATCATTACCAAGCCTATTCATCTACACATAAGAGATTGGGCAGAAAGGCTTCCTGAAGCCTTTTGGGCCTACAGAACTACATGGAGGAATACAATAGGACATTCTCCCTATGAACTTGTTTATGGGAAAGAAATTCTGCTCCCCATTGAGTTCCAAGTTAGAACCTTCAAGATGGCAGTTCAATTGGGAATGGATCTATCAGAAGCCCAAAAGCATAGAATGGAGCAGTTGAATGAACTAGATGAGAGCAGACAAGAAGCAATCCTATGAACTGATCTAGTTCAATATCAAAGAGCTAAGTGGCATGACAAATACATCAAGGAGAAAAAGTTTCAAGAAGGAGATTGGGCATTGCTATTTGATTCCAAGTTCAAAGATTTCAAAGGTAAGTTTCAGACTCATTGGCTTGGGCCATATGAGATTGACAAAGTCTTTAGCAATGGAGCGGTAAGAATCAAAACCATTGATGAATATCAAACTCCTCTTATTGTGAATGGTCACAGATTAAAGATCTATCATAAGCCACTCTTAAAGGAGGAATTTGTCAAAATCTTTCAAGAAAATTCTGCAATAAGGTTGGTGAAGAAGAATCCTTCTTCTCCACCAGCCTAGTCTTTGTTCTTTTTTGTTTAAAATAAATAAATAAAATTGTACAAGCCTGAAAACCAATCACTGATTGGCAGTCTTATACAAAAAATACAGGGAGAAAATTAGAAACTTCTGATGCCAATATTTTCCCAAAAAAAAAAAAACTCAGTTTTAGTTTCATGTCATTTCATCATCACATTCCACCAATAAAATCCCTTTTATGACCATTTTTTATATATCATTCACTTAGTCATCATTCATTTCCATCCATCTCCATTTAGTCATATGTTCACTGTGTCAGTTTCCGCAGTTGAATTCAGTTTCCGCAACTAAAAACTGATTCCGCAGCTAACACTCTATTATTCAGCACTGAAAGTCAGATGTTAGCCAAATAATGATGAGAACCAAATGTAGGTATGACAAAGGAAAATATTTTGAAGATATAAATCACCTAAAGCACCAACAGGAAGTAGCCAATCAAAGGTCAGTGGATGGGAGTGGTAAGATTCTAAGGTAAGCAAAATTCATTTCAAATAGCATTTTAAAACACATTCTATATAGTTATGAAACCATCGGCTCCATTATGTGTAATGATTTGTATTGATAGCTTTCATAACTACTCCATGGCCTTTACATGATTCCACCATGAACTTTGCATTAATTTTTAACGGCCTCATGATCCACCTCCGAATTTAACTCGTGTTTATTTCTACGTTGGCATTCCACCTGCTGAATCGGGTAATTATGAGGACGTAATCTATTTGATCACGGCTCTTTCCTGCCGCACGAATCCGCAGTCATTTTGAGAACGTGCTCACGCCTATTCCGCGGCCTTCTAGTTCAAAAGATGGGCTCACTCTATTTCCATACTATCCCATTGAAGTTGCGTTTGTTATTTCTGGCTTGTTACATCTCCGAGAACTCATTCTGATTACCTGTTCTTTGCTCTTTCGTTTACGACAATTGGTTTTTCTCCACAAACCTTCTCCATTTCCCGCTAACATAACCGTTTCGCCCCCGTCAATCCATTACTCACAGTCCATCATTCACAGACGTATTTTAAGGCAGGAGGAAGGAATGGGTTTTTTGCTAAGAGCAGAGCCGGACGGAACTAAATACATGGAGGGTTATCCACAATTGAAAATCATATTAAGGAAGGCACGGTGGCTACAGTTCATCTAGAAATTCAGAGGTTACAATAAATAAGTTACGAAGACACTTGCAAGGTATTTTAATGGCGTGGAAGTTGAGGTTGGAGATCTTAAATTTTTAGTCACAGAGGCATCTATTGCAGTAGTAACGGAACTTCCACAGGAGGGGGAACGGTGGTTCAAAAACAAAAACTTTGATGAGAGGGCCTGGAGGATTATCTTACACAATCTAGGTATGGATATAACCATTTTCAAACGTGGAATCCATGTCTCTGCTCTAGAAGAAAAGTGGACTAGTTTATTATTGATAATCCAGAAGTTTATTACATGTGAAAGACGGTTTGGGTCCATGTACATGTACCACATCCGGTTGCTAATGAATTTTCTAGAAAATCAAACCATCAATTTGCCTTACTTTCTATTGAATATCCTGAAAAATATGTCCACAACTGTACAAAAGAATCTGGAGGACATAGAACCCCACCTTTACCATCACGGCCTTGTAAAAATTTTGATTGAAAAATAGTTGAAGGAAAAGAAGGACACCTGGGAACAGTTTTTGATTAGAAACTTCTTTCAATATCCACCTGAAACACCCAAGAGTAGCTCAGCAAGGAAGAGTAGGAGAAGGAAAACAAGTGTGAACATTCAGGACACTCCTACTAACATATCTAAAGAAATTAATAAGGAATAGAAGCTGTCTGAAAGTAGGAAGGAAAGAACTGAGGTTAGGAAGCAAAGAAAACAAAAGGGGAAAAGAAATATTGAAGTTGTCTATCAAACCCCAGAACCTTCCTCAGAAGAGGACCAAATACTTTCTGAAAGACTAATTTACCTTCAGGAACAATCAGCTGCAGCAAAGAGAAAAGGGAAAGAAAAATAGAGTGTGGAGAAAGGAGACACTAGCTCACAGAATCTAAGGAGGAGCTCCAGACTTAAAGGAAAACTGAGGAAAGTACAAACTAAAGGGGCCCACTTCATTGATTTAGGAGGGGAAACACCAGAACAGTCTCCAGCAATCCCTCCTGGCCGTAGCCCACACCATACTCCTATTTCTCAACCAGATTTTGAGATCAGTCCTTCTCAGCCAAATTTTGGGGACAACCCAAGAAAGGCTACACCTGAGATAGATCCAACCCAGCAAGAAATGTATGATTTTATTGAGTCGTTGGAGAAGACTTCCACATATCAAGGCACTTCATCTGCCCATCCTAATACAGACCAGGAAGCTCTAATCCAATCACTGAAACAGGAAGTCCTAAATAGACACATCAAAAGAGAAAATGAAACATTAAAAGAATAGAGCAGGTTGGATAAGATTATTCACGACAACACCATGTTGCATCTTGGGCTGTGGCAGAAGAAAAATAGGAAATTAAAGAAAAGGAGCAGGAGGTTGAGCAGAGCTCTCATCAACTTCAAATCCGGGTGCCTAATGAGAAAGCCTAGGATGACAGTGGTACCAAGAAAGAAGAAAAGAAGGCTGGATGTGTTAGCAGAGGTATCAGAACACATGAACTGAAGGGAGGATGGTCACAGTTTTGGTTGCATGGGGACATGCAACACCTTCACAGTGGGGGTATGTTAAGCCTTGAAACTACATCTCTTCTACACACTTTTCTAGACTTTTTCCCCTCACCAGTGCCTCATAAGCTATCAAAGATCATTACATATTGATTCTTAGAGTGCATTTAAGTGGTTTTCTAACTATGCTTTTGTGTTTGCTATTTGACTTAGATTTTGCTCATCAGCGGCGGAATGCAGCCACTTTCCGCAGCTGACTTGAGATTCTGCAGTTGTTTTTGTTGATCTCTAGGTTGCAAGTGTCGGTAAGCAAAACAAGGCGCGTGGGTAGTTCAGAAATGATCTGGACATGGACCAAGTCCTATTGGCTTAGCCAGATTCATAGAGGAAAGCCTTGGTCAAACGGTGGTCAAACGAGGAGTTCTACGGCAAACAGGTCTCTGTTTTCAACACGTGAAGGATCTGAGACTGCTCCTAAATCCATGGATTCATTTTGATAGCTGTAGACTGCCTCTACGATGCAAATCCAACAACCACCTTTTGGTAGATTGAATGATCATGGCAACCAACACGCTAAGATTACAGGTGTTGTCTGTTTACGTGTCTTCTGCTAAATGAGTTCCATAAGAAAAACAATTATGTAATTTCCTTTATAAATAACACGTTTGCAAATGCATGTAGCTAGATTTTGATGCAATCTTGTTGTTAGTTCATGTACTGTGTCGTGACATTGGTCCTACTGTTGTAACGAGAGGATCCTTCCTCTTTTTTGCAATATAACAAGACTCTGTTTTATATGACTGACAGTGTGTTAACCAAGGCCGTGCAGAGGGCCCCTGTTAGCTAAGTTTCGTTTCTTTATTTCTGTAAAGTTTTCATAGGTTGTTGTCTTATCTCCATTGTAGATATTTCATAGTTTGTTCACCTGCGTATATTTCATATTTTAGTTATGGTGTTAATGTTTCATTCCTGTAAATGATTTTCCAAGCATTGTATATTTTTGCTAACACTAATCAGTGTGTTTCAGGATAGGCTAGGCTCATGCATTTTCATACAATTTTTGCAATAAATAGTGACATGAGATTGGCCTCTCTGCTGACTTTGTTTTTATTAGCTTTCAATTTTGGTTATGCTTTGATTTCAGTCTTATTCATTTGCTGTTGATAGTTAGTTTAGATATCAAATTCTTAATGTCATTTAATGTTATCTCCAGAGCCATGGCTTAACCCCAAAAAGCTACTTGGCGAGCTATCGGATTATGAGTGAGGTGATTTGATTTTACTTTCATTTCTGCAATTAGATATCAGGTTCTTCATGTTATTTACGTTATATCCAGAGCCATGGCTTAACCTAGAAAAGCTACTTGGCGAGATATCGGACTATAAGTGAAGTGACTTATTTTATTTTCATTTGCAAGTAGGTAATTTAGATATCAATTCCTCATGTTATTGACGTTATCTCCAGAGCCATGGCTTAACCCTGAAAAGCTACTTGGCGAGCTATCGGACTATAAGCAAAGTGAATTGGTTTTATTTTTATTAGTTTGCAGTTTTTGATTTGTTTGAGTGCAATAGCTTAACTTTTATTTCTGTATTTAGATGAGTAGCAGAGATAGTGATTTCATGATCAGTAGTTTATCATTTGTTTGATTTGAATAGCTGCACATTTACATTCTTGTCCAAGTACTAATTTCATCACTAGTATGTTTTGAGATTCTCTGAAGTGTTAAGCTCTAGAATTCATCATAAAGGACATAATTGCCTTAAAATCTATATCCATACTTGCCTTCTAAAGTATTCTTAAAATTAGGAATAGGATTTCCATTCGCATTAGGAGACAAACCAAGATAAAACCCCCAAAAACAAAATAAAATTGAAAACAATAGAAAGTAAGAAAGAGGTTGTCTTGCACATATAGTGTGCCACACTTCATCAGTTTACGACTCCAGGATTGATAATTAACGTAGCAATTTAGGACATACTAAATTGACTAAACAAGGATCATTTGAACAACTTCTACCTGCAGTTGCAGACCCTTGAGGTACGGCATGACGAAGTAGCTTGTAGATTGTATCCATGTACCTTGAATAGTCGCGCATGTAGGATTGTTCCCATGTACCTTGAACAGTCGCGCAGCTACATGGTATCACAACCTTCCACCAAACTCCATACAAAACTAGGGTGCATTCAAATGCATGTTCCTTGAAAATTTCGCTAATGACAAGACCTAACTGTTGTTGGGAAAAGTGTCTACTCAGAACGCCCCTATCCCACTAAGGTGTGATAGTGCCTTAGCAACAAACAAGGAAAACTATTTTCGTATTCTTCTTTATGAATTTTAAACGAAGAGGAATAGGATGAACCAACCTGTGTCTTTCGCTAGTACTTTGATCCAATCTCTCTTCTCTTTGACAACTTCCAGCTACCTGCTCCCTTACTTTCCCAGCATCACCAAGTTCCTGCAAGATCACAGAAGAGGAAAACTACACAAAGACATAGATTTACATTCATAAATAGCTTAGGATCAGATTTAAACTAAACATGCAAATATAACAAAACATCATTGATACACAAGCATGTAGGAGAAACTCAAATAGTTTTATTGATGTAACAAGAAGATCCAGGAGGAGATACAACCAAGTGAGTCCCGATCCAGCATCAACCTCCCAGCAAAGGAATCCCTTCTTCACCTCCAACAAAGCATAAATCACCCAATGCACTAATCTCAATCTCAAAACCAACAGAAATTCTCTGCAAAGTACAAAATTCTAGCCTCTTGGATCTCTGGGATGAGGGATCCATATATAGATGTATGCAAAGAGGATGAGTCAGCTTATGATTTGACTTGTGGCCTCTCTCTGTCAGTTCTTGCTTCCACTTGGAGACTGAGAGCCTCTTACTAATCTCTGGTCGAACTCAGTGAGGCAAGTGTCATTGGGGAAGATTCTGGAAGCTTCCATTGTCTGTCCACCTCGTGGAATGACACTGCCATTTGTCATTTCCTGCTCAGTGCACCCTGGTAGTGAATTTAGGTGCGTTGCAACGCACCTAGCTAGTGTACTGGGGTGCTATGCAACGCAGGTAGCTAGTGGAGCAGCTGAAATGATCCTGATTTGACTGATTATGAGCAGTGTCTGGTGGAGAACTTCTGGGAGAAGCTGTAATTGGTTGACCTTGTTCCTTTAGGGGCAGGAACAACACTTTTAGGGACTTAGGATCCCTTGGTTTATGGACATTTCATGCTTAGAGCTGTAAGGCACAAAAATGTCTATAACAGTTGCCCCCTAAATTATGAGGCCGTTTATCGGGTGAAATGCTTTATTAGGAGGATCTGAAGTTCTTTCAATGCTGGGAGGAGACCTGTAATAAGATACAATACAATACATTATCTTCATATTGCTTTCATGATCTAGCTGAGGGCGGGAATTCCCATGCTCAGCTTTATAAATTCATTTTTATGTACATAGGACAGACAATCGTCTGATGGTAGACTGACGATTTTGATGAAGTCATCATCCTTTTGGTAGGATGATTATCTGTGCTGCAATGTTGTACATGTCAATGTCTTTATTTTTCCTGAATATATATCGCAGCCCGGATGGATGAAACTAGATCCGGGGTCTTCAATCTCGTCCGATCTTCACTCAAAGTACAAGTCGATCCATGTGAGAAATGTTTTGAAGTCGAACATGGAAATACATCGCTTGATTACTAGTTGATGATGTAAACTGTTAACAAGCGCGAGAGGAATCACCGATAAGGATGATGACCCTCAAGGTACTACATTACAATTCACGTGGTGTGAATAAATGACTTGGCGTCGAACACCACGCAAAATCTTTCGGTCGAAGGTCATTGATGTATACCTGTCGCCGGAAGTGAGAAACTTGCCATTGAGGCATGCAAGCTTCAAAGTACTGAATGGGGTGTTCCTAGATCAACTTCTTGGATAATGCGCTGATGTCAACAAGAAGCGATCCGTCAAAGGAGGGCCTTAATGAATCCCACATCAATGACACGGAACGGAGCAAATGATTTTGATGGAGGTGAAAACGATCTGATGATATATGGTTCAGGATGGCGGTCATGAAGTATAATGTATGGTAGTGGATGGGACACGGGTGCCTTCTCTGGATGACTTCTCTTGAACATGTCGGCGACACTTATGTGATGGATTGGTAGCATTTACCCCAAATGTGGATGGTATGGCGTGACCATGGTGATGTGACCGGTGAATGAAACAACCCAACCCGACTCAGGCACGGAGTGGAAGTGTCATGTTCAAGAGCGACTTGCTACCAATAAATATTCTTTGAGTTTTTCCCAATTTTTCCCCAGTCATTGCTGACCAGTACCTCTTTATTTTTGTCAAGCTTGAGGAGGATAACATATGATTGTTCTATAATTTTCCCTTCGGGCAAACCCATCGCTATGTTTTAACGAGCCTAGCGATAGTGAAACTCGTTCTCGTCTAAAGACAAGTTTGTCGCTATTAATCTTTTTAACGAGTCTAACAACAAAGATAACTCGGTCCTTTTCATTTTTAGAGAGTCTGAAAAGGTATGTAAAATTAACTCAGGAATTCCTTTTTCGTCATCTAATCCCTTAAGTTCGAAAAAGTATAAAATAATACAGAAGGGATGAATTTTCGATAGTTTTAACGAGCCGAACAACACAAGCGCTCGATCTTTTTGTGCAATAATCCCTCAGGTCCAAAAAGATTAAAATCTAGAGGAGGGATAGCACTTCCGGTCGCTTTAACGAGCTGGAAGTCCAAAACTCGACAATCTTTTCATATTTTACGAGTCAGATGAAAAGAGCTTAAAGAAGACTCGTCTTTTGAGGAACGAGTGATAAAATGGGTAGCAGCTGATTCCAGGTAAGGGTTGGAATTTTCCAATCATGGCAGTGTCACAAGGATGGCTAGTGAAATCACTCTTCGTAGATGTTCCTCAAAATGGGTAAACAATCATATGGAGGTGAATGATCGGCCAATGAAAAAGTGGAGGTGACGGTGCAAACACGACCAAGGCTTTAATGGCTGATTATGCTACATTCACGGTGGTTATTTACTGGAGGATAGTTCATTTTTTAACGAGCTTAAACGCGGATTGAAACACTTGCTCGGTCTTATGTTTATTTTTTAACAAGCTTGAACTATGTGCTAAAACTGCTCGATAATCCAGTCATATGATAAGAATGTCTCATATTAAATGGCAACATTTAGATTTTTGCCCCAGAGCCTTTCTTTATGCAAGTTAGGAAACGACTAATCCTACGAGTTTAAAGGGTTAGCCTACGGGTTTAAAGGGAGGACCTAAAAATTTAAAAAATAAATAGCTGCCCCTTGCTTGCACTCCAAAAGGTTTGCATGCCCCCAGGTATAAAATACGATTTCAAGGTTACCCCTCAATTTGCAGACAAAACATTTGTTCTATCAGGAAAGGCCTACCTCTTTCAGGTTACCAAAGATTGTCTCATTCGCGTTACAAATGAAACACTTCCTTGGCGATGTCTACCGAAATAAACAAAGGTGAGCAGAGACGAGTGCCACTCACATAACTTTGACAAGAGAATCTTTTTCTAGAATAACCCCTCTTCCACTGACGGACGGGGTACAGACTAGTCATATTCTCCCGCGGAAACCTACCCTATACCCAAAGTTTTCCTGCCGAAGCAGACCAGGACGCATGCCCCCTGGGTTTCAGTCATATCCCTCCGAATTAATCGCGCTCATCGGGAGGACGGACTAGGGGTTGAGACATTTCTTGCGTGAAGAGACCATTTAGGGATGGTATATGACTATTTGCGATGCGTGATCCGGGAAATGAAAGTTGGTCCACGAGCTTGACCAATCTTCCTTCGTGCAGAAAACACATTACTCTAAAGAGTGAGGAGACGATGGCTCCCATGCAATAAATATAGTCTCGTCCAAGGAGTAGGTTATAATCCAAGTGTCCTTGAACGACCATTACGTTCATTTGAATTGTCTTCCCTTTCAATGTTATGGGCACATTGGGGAGGATCCATAAAGGTCGACTGGTTCCTTTATCAAAGCCTGCCAGATTTCTCATCTCAGGCAAAAGCGATGGCGAACCAAGCGCTTTCCAAGCAGTAGAGGAAAGGATACTCACAGAATCCCCCTCATCTATGATGGTACCAGCCATGACCATTCTATATATTTGGACGATAATTCTGAATGGTATGCTTGCTAGTAAACGGGGTCTGCCTAGTTGATTCCAGTCGAAGGAGACAACTAGGTTGCTTGGAGGTGGGACCGAGTGACGACCGGGTATGGCTCTGACGAACTTCCTTCCTGCGGTAAAGGAATGGGTAGATTGCCCCCATGTTCGTCGGAGTCTGTGTTGATGAAGAGAATTTGGACAGTGTCATCCTTGTTCTCTCCAGTGACTGTGTCATTCAAAGATAAAACCTCTGAAGGCAAGACCGGGTCAACTGCCACCTCGACCTTTTGACTTTCGTCGGGTATGGATTCAGCTGGTTCATCTTCAATGACAGGCGCTTCAGCTGACCACTTGAGCGGGCCAGCTGGATTCTCAACTAACGAAGGACTCGAAAAGAGTTTTTTATATCCAGGAGGAAGTCGTAACGGTGAAACCGGACGATCATCCAAAACTCTTTTAGCTTAGTCTAAGAAGGGACAACGGTGGATGGCGTGATCGCCTTCGCACAGTTTACAGGGAGATCTAGCTTTCCCTTTTTGTCCTGGGGCTTCACTTTCGCTAGTTGACGGTGTGCTTTCAACATGGCCATCAAAGGTCGACGACACCGGATTGTGCAAACGGGGAGACCAGTCCCTTAGTATCCGAGGGATGCAAGGACAATCTCTGTGAAAGTGGTCTCCCTTGCAAATGACACATGGCGATTTAGGCCTGGTCGGTGCAGTGTGTGGATTTTCGTTAGACGACACTCGTTTGCCCCCATTCACTTTTGGCTCCTTCTTCTTCTTCTCTTTCTTCTTCTTTTCCTTCTTCTCCTTAGGAACTTGACTTTTGGCTTTGCCAACCCCATTAAGCGAAGAGGAAGGAGGAGAGGAAGAATTAGAGGAAGTAGAAGGTTGGTGGGTAACTCTGGACTGGTCTAACTGTTGATTCGATTGTTCAGGAATAGTGGTGTTCTGAACGACATTGGTTGAGAAGAGCCAGACTGTCAAGCCAATTGTCAGTCCTGGAAGCAACAATGTGGCCATATGGGGTGCACCAACATCTCCCCAAGAGGAGAAGGGACTAGGATTTCCACCAAGGGGAATTCCTTGGTTGGTAGACTCCATTTTCTCAACCTAAGATCAATGTAGGAAAAGGGTATGAATATTCCGTTTAAAATAAATTTTACGACGCTTGGACACAACTTGTTTTTTCAATTTTAAAGAGTCGAGAAAAAACAAAAGATGACTCTAGTCTCCTTCGATTTTTAATGACACTGAAGTGACAAGTGCTCAGATGGACCTTTTCCGTTAAGGAGTCTGAAAAGGAACGAAAGGGACTGCTCTGGAGATCTAGGTAGAGGGTATGCCAAACCAATCACAAAACTGCAGAATACGTTTTACGGTACGGTAGTCAATCTTCCCGAATGCTGTGTTCGGTGCATTGCGATCAGTAGGGCGGCCGACACGGCTTCCTATGGATAAAAGGTTTTAAGCCTATAGGGGTCTCCCAATATATACTCGACGGTACGTGGGAGCACAAGTCCGTACTGGCACTTATCGTCTCACAGTGGAGGAATCACCCAACCATCAGTGAGGACAACAGTTACCAGGTCTTACGACGCCGGAACACGTCTCTAGCCTAGACCTCTATGTTGTGTGTTAAGTTCCAATGCGTTGTTAGATTCATTCAATTTATTTTAAGTTGATATTTCTTAGAAGTTTGCCTTTTGGGATCACCACGAGATGTAGATGTAATTCCTAAATGCAATCTAAAGATGATAAGCAAGCTTTTATCTCTTTTCAGCAATGAAAATCCTAGCTACAAGGGGAAAAGAAAGACACAATCTTTTCTCAAAGAGCAAAGAGCACACTGTAGATGCACTTTTCCTAAATCAAGTCATACAAACTATCAATATGCAAATGCACATATGCATGTATTTGTTTTCACTTTCTTAATATTGATGCCTAAAAATAAAGTTGATGTACAAATCTGAATTTGCTTTCAAGTGAAAAACACAAACAAGTTTCTTTTTGAAATAAAAAAGGTAGAGAAGATTACGACACTATGATTTTGAAATAAACACTCGTTTCGACACTAGAAAGTGACAAATTCAAACCAAAGGTAAAAGTAAAAGTATAATCAACTGTCAATAGCAAACAAACTTTCTCCTAAGATCAAAACCGACACTTACGACAGATCTAAATCCAAGGACGACAGTATGACTATTTTACTCTTTCAATGGAAAACTGTAAATGATGTAACAAACAAACAAAGAACATATACAGTCTTTTTGTACACAGGAGGCGGAATTAAGGCAAAGAAAAGGGGTTTTCAGACAGGTACACACACTAATAACAGGCTACAAAAATCAGAGACAAAACTAGACAAAATGAAGCAAAGAACCTCAGCTGGACAGGGCAAAGGCTGATCAATGCACCTTTTGCACAGAGAAACTGAATTGCAGCATAGGTAACCCTCTCGGGACCTGTGTTGAAATGCAGAACCTCTTCACAGAGCCTGCGCTAGGGCAGAAACGAGACTTCTATCCAGGTTCTGGGTCACGGTTTGCAGTTTAATCTATGGTTTTTGGCCGAGTAAAAGCAATCAGTAAGGTACAATCAGAGGGATGATTTAAAGGAGGACTAAGAGCTATCACAAAGGGTAATCAGATCATTTGTGAATCAGTTTTTCAAATCATAAACAAATCCAGTGAGTGGATTGAAGTAGCAGGTGTCTACTTTGCATTTGATAATGGCAAATGCAGTTTGATTGCCACTTCTGTGTTTATGAAACAAACAACAAGAGAAACACAAACAAAACTAACTAGACACGCTCCCCAGCAGAGTCGCCATTTTGTTGTTGGGAAAAGTGTCTACTCAGAATGCCCCTATCCCACTAAGGTGTGATAGTGCCTTAGCAACAAACAAGGAAAACTATTTTCGTATTCTTCTTTATGAATTGTAAACGAAGAGGAATAGGATGAACCAACCTGTGTCTTTCGCTAGTCCTTTGATCCAATCTCTCTTCTCTTTGACAGCTTCCAGCTACCTGCTCCCTTACTTGCCAAACTTCACCAAGTTCCTGCAAGATCATAGAAGAGGAAAACTACACAAAGACATAGATTTACATTCATAAATAGCTTAGGATCAGATTTAAACTAAACATGCAAATATAACAAAACATCATTGATACACAAGCATGTAGGAGAAACTCAAATAGTTTTATTGATGTAACAAGAAGATCCAGGAGGAGATACAACCAAGTGAGTCCCGATCCAGCATCAACCTCCCAGCAAAGGAATCCCTTCTTCACCTCCAACAAAGCATAAATCACCCAATGCACTAATCTCAATCTCAAAACCAACAGCAATTCTCTGCAAAGGACAAAATTCCAGCATCTTGGATCTCTGGGATGAGGGATCCATATATAGATGTATGCAAAGAGGATGAGTCAGCTTATGATTTGACTTTTGGCCTCTCTCTGTCAGTTCTTGCTTCCACTTGGAGACTGAGAGCTTCTTACTCATCTTTGGTCGAACTCAGTGAGGCAAGTGTCATTGGGGAAGATTCTGGAAGCTTCCATTGTCTGTCCACCTCGCGGAATGACACTGCCATTTGTCATTTCCCGCTCAGTGCACCCTAGTAGTGCATTTAGGTGCGTTGCAACGCACCTAGCTAGTGTACTGGGGTGCTATGCAACGTAGGTAGCTAGTGGAGCAGCTAAAATGATCCTGATTTGACTGATTCTGAGCAGTTTCTGGTGGAGAACTTCTGGGAGAAGCTGTAATTGGTTGACCTTGTTCCTTTAGGGGCAGGAACAACACTTTTAGGGACTTAGGATACCTTGGTTTATGGACATTTCATGCTTAGAGCTGTAAGGCACAAAAATGTCTATAACACTAACTATGTTATTAAAAGAATTGGGAAGCTTGAAGATGGAGGGGAAGAAAAGATAAAAGACTTCAACCAGAGGTTTACATGCATATTGAACAAATTCGTAGTGGACACCAAACCTCATGACTCCATCACTATTGATTACTACACGTCTGCACTGCTAACCCAGATTGCGAAGTTTGTCAAGCGAGCTATGAAACCAACACTCTTGGAAAACTGCGAAGAGCTTTCGAAAAATACCTGCATACAATTGGAGTCATCAAGGATGATGAACCAACAAAGGACTCCAGAGATGTGAGAAGGAAGTCTCAAGCGATGGTGAGCAATGTTAGAGACAAGGAAGAAAATTATATTGAAACCCTCACTCACCTCATCAAGAACTTATCAACAGAAGTGTCTGAGCTTAAACAACGGAAAACAGACACATCTACAAGCAGCCATCTGCCTAGAAGAGAGATGGAAGTAGCTCATCAGGTAATAATTGGTTCGCTCAAAAACTTGCGCAGATTTTTGTGTTCAATGTCGATCAGTGCACAGATCCCAAGTTCTATTCGTTCCATGAAGAACATCACCATGATAACTTCTGTTCGAACTAGAAGCGATTCACAAACTCGATATGTAGTCATACATTCAGTGCAGATAATAGTATGCAAGAGAATCCAGATGAAAAAGATAATGAAAAAGGTATTTCACCTAATGAAGCATCAATTTATGGGAATTTTGTGAACACATATCAGTGCTCGCAAGAAATGTCGAGGACGAACACCGATAAGCAACCCCCAAGACAAAATGATCATTACAATCTTAGGAGTAAAGGGGCTCCCCTTACACTTGGGGAAGTACAAGAAAATATGAGATTGTTGATGACGAAGGATGATCCACCAACCACCCTAAAGCAAAAAAGACAGATCAAGTTCAGGAAGACGGTGATAGACAAGAGTACGTCCATGAGAAGTAAACTACAGAACACTCCGCCAGACAACACGAACTTCAGTCCTACCCTAGACACCTCAGTGAGCCTACCACCTCTGGACTACAACATTGTATATGACATGAAGAAAACTAGCGTGAACATCAGTTTTTTCTAGTTAGCTAAGATCTAGAGTTAGCGAGGCATCCTGTTGCGCGCATTGGGACAAACAACAATGGACAACACAACCTCTACCAGCAAGGGAGTAAGCACACCCACTGAATCACCCTTTATTGTACTCAACACCCTCCAGATGGAAGAAGAAAACTTAGGTTTCCCTCCATTCCTGCTATCATTTGAAATTTTTAACTGCAATGTTCACAATTGCTTGGTTGATTCTAGCGCGGCAGCCAACGTCATGTTGCTCTCCGTTGTAAAAAACATTAATTCACAATGGAGTGAGACATCTGTGCGGATCATCCAACTTGATCAAACATTGGTACTAGCCATTGGTGAACTACGAGACGTGAACATCCGACTATCTCATGATGGTCGAATTCACCAATGCATCAACATAGTTGTTGTGGACATACTAGAAGAAGACAGTCTACTACTTAGCAGAGACTGGTCCAGCATGTTGGACGAATATTTTGCTATAGAATAGTCGCACATATGGCTTCCGTATAAGGGAAAATGCAACCAAATCCAGGTAGTGTCTGAGAATTATATGAAGCACAATGCCTCTCCCCTTAATGGCGAGAATGAACCGTTGGCCTTTGCAGAACTCATGTTTGGAAACTGCCTCCTAGAAACAACAATGGGGTGTTATCCTGCACGGCCAGCTCCAACCCCACCAGACACACAGTTGGGCCTCCTTCCTTGCCCAACTGATGGAAATGAAACATGTATAGCACATTGTAACATTATTAGTAGTAGCAGTAGCAACAGTAGTAGTAGCAGTACAAGTGCGTCAAACGGTCCGTGTACAGATGAGTTGTGGACCATGTATTTTGACGGGTCAAAGACACATGATGGCTTAGGGGCCAGGTGTATCTTGGTCGATCTAAACAATAGAAAACACATGATTTCAAGCTGCTTGGAGTTTGAGTGCACAAAAAGCGTTGTTGAGTACGAATCACTCGTGTTGGGATTACAAAATGCCATTAACATCAACATGGTCGCGCTCAAAGTGATAGGTGATTCAAAAAAAGTAGTACGACAAGTACATAACACCATTCATTGTTTCTAACCTCGTCTCAAAAGTTACCAGCTAGAGGTATGGAAACTGATCTTTACCTTCCAATCATTTAATATCATTGTTGTGCCAAGAATTTTTGTTGCAGCTGCCAATGCCTTGGAAAACACAGTTGCTAGTATGTCACTACTTAGGGATAGATGTATTGTTGAAGTTTTCTATAAGCCTTTTGTCTCTGATAACATAACTGAGCTATGTGTTTTTGGTGATGGTCGACAGATATTGCACTCCATGAACAACGTTGATGTTTTCAAGGACACAACAGCTGATGAAGATGAGCACGAGCAACCCCTGAAAATTGCAGTTGATGGCAAGAAAGGAAACCACATCCCGGGTGTGGTTTCTATATACAAGCTCTATGACTTGCAGAACCACTATCAAGGGCCCAAAAACAATAGAACCCATAGGTCCACCACTTCGAACGAATAGAGAAACCTAGGAACCAATCACGATCCAAATATAGTTAGTCTCAGTGAAAACTCCACACCGCAGCAACGATAAGCCTTTTTCCATCTCATTAAATAATATTAGGATGTGTCCACATGGGTATATGATGACTTGAGTACACACAACACACAAATGATCCAACATGGTATTCCAAGCAAAGGAGGAGCCAAACCATTGCAGCAAAAGTTGGGTCAAACACATATGTCGCTTGAACCTCTTATACAGAAAGAATTGACTAAGTTTTTGGATGTTTGGATTACTTGCAAAGTTTGTCACCATACATGGTTTTCTAATTTAAGTTCTCTACGTAAGAAATCTGGGGAAATATGCTTGTGCATTGATTTCAAAAACTCAAACTGTTCCTATAATAAATACAACTACCTCGTGCCATCGTTAGAGCCTATGTTGCATGCAATATCTGAAGCAGTAGTGCCATTTTCACCTACGGGCCTTTCGGGATACTACCAGGTTCCAATAGCAGAACCCAATACTCTTATACTAATCCATGAGAAGCTTGGCCCACACACATAGTGTCTGCAATCAGTTGACGGGAGGGTTGAAAACCTTCATGTCAACGACCAAGATCTCAAGCATTATTTCCAGTAGGCTATGCCACGCCTCGTGCCATGTACATAGTCTTATTGTTTCTTGTTTTTTTCATTTTGTTTGCCTTGCTTACTATCTTTATTTTTATTTGGTTTGTTCTGCTTACTATTTTTGTTTGCATTTGTTTTGTTTGCTTCATACCTTACTATTTTTGTTTCTAGAAGTAAGTTCTTCCAACTACTGTGTCCTGGCTTTTAAATAGAGTATGTGGCTGAGATTTGAAGAAAATTGTGACACTACAACAATTGGCCAGTCTTGTGTTCGTCTTCTCTATGTCGTGTTATAACCTTCTGCCGATGAAGTCTTGATGGAAAATATGAGTAGTCTGCAAGGGAAGTTTTGTTCCAACCATGAACCTGTGCCCACATTGGGAAGCCCCATGCTTTCACTCAACCTTATACTCTATGTGTTGAAGCTCATCCAACTAGTAGAAACAGAGAAGGGGAAAACCTAAACGAAAAAACCTATGTCAAAGGTATTACATGCTTCTCTGAAGGAACAACCTCTTCTGCTCTCAATAAGTCAAGATCCCTCTTTCGCCCCAAAAATATATAAGTGCCTATGCAAAGTGCTCTTGAAAAAATACAAAGATCAAAGAAGAGAAAGGCATCCTGCATAGAGAGGTGAAGCATGCAACTCCACCAAGGTAATGACTAGGATCGTTGGTAGTGGAGCAATGCGTGTGTTCATATGTGACTCCGCCAGGGTACTATCCAGGCCTACTGGTAGCGGAGCAACACCAGAGGTGAAAAGTTATACTCTGAAAATGTTCAACTCACGAGATAAACTACCCTTCCTGAATTCGAAACACTATGATCAAGCTGAACTTTTGATTGTGTTTGACTAATTTGGCAAAAGGTGAATCATGTATGTCCATGAGGTAAGTGGGGAAGCCGAAGTAACCCGCACATCGATTCAATACTCCCAGAAAGGCCAAGGCGTTGTGTTATTAATGAACCAAAACAGAGAAGTTGGAGTTATACTAGTGTGTTGCCAAGTGTTGTAGCGGCTACAACCACCCTCCAACATTTTGGCCTGCACCCAATTTCAGAGCCTCCCTTGAGAGTTTCACTTGGTGACTGCACACACTCGAGTTCACTCTTTGAGCTTGTGTGAGTCTTTTCACCCACCTTGCTTGATTATTTCACCCAAGTTTCTGCATGTTGATGTCAAATTCATGCTTGCAACCATGTTCTAGTTATACTCGAAGTCTTCACTTCGTGTGTACTTGTTGTGTTCGCTGTGAAAACATTTGTCGCACTCACACACAGAGTCACATTCACTGTCGCGTAAGTATTGTTAGGGTCGACCAACGATCAATCACAAGTGTCACGGTTGTCACTTACATGGTTTTTTAGTCATGTTGAGAATGTGTGTCTGGATGGTTTGAGTCATCTCGTCATCAAGTCATGTAAGTGTGTTTTTGCAATATCACGTATGAATCTTTCGCTCATTCACACACTTAGTCACTTTGCTGAAGTTTTGATGACCGAATTCTCCTCTGACAGTCGGACCATCACCCTACCATCAACTCGATCAACTATCACCCAGAACAACACAGAAGCACCAAGCAAGCCATTTCAAGCTGCGATGTCTAAAAAAAATCAATCAACCTTCATGCTAGTCAACTAGAGAGTTTGACCCAATAGCCACCCCAAGACTGACTCCCCCAAGAAATTTCGCAAAGGCTACAGACCTTGCCCACTCTGCTGACTGAGAAAATCGCACAAACAGGTCGGATAGACACCCAGTGCCCGTCCCTATCTCCCTCAGAAAATTGTGCAGTTTTTCCAGCTAGCCCTCCCGACAATCGACCGACTTCTCACCTAGAAAATTGCATAGTTTTCATGAGCAAGTCCTCTGCTGCCCAACAATCCACTCAACTCAGAAATTATGCAGAGGTGACCAGTAGACCAGCCTCCCAGCATCAACGCAATTTTTCCTGGCAGTTGACTAACAGTTCCCTCTAAGAATTATGCAGTTTTTGTTGCCAAGCCTCAATAGATAACTGCCAGTTTTTGCTAGGAATTGTACAGTTTTTTCTGCCAAGCTCCGGGTAGCTAACTGTCAGTTCCCCTAAGGAATTGCACAGTTTTTGCTACCAGTGACCTAGCAGTTGACTACCAATTCCCCTCAGGAATTGTGTAGTTTTTGCTGCCAAGCTCCCGCTACGTGCTCGTTCTGAAAATTGCGCAGATTTTGCTTGCCTAGCCTTCCCATAGCCCAGACTGTTCCTCCCAAAAACTGCGTAGTTTTTTCCTCCAGTTGATCTAGACCACGCAGACAGTCACTGTCGATCTAGATTGTCCACCTACATCATTCAATGACTCCTACACAGTTTTCATCAGCAGTTCCCAGAGCCTCCATCCCACCTCGCAACTTTGTCACCTCTCCCGGTCACCTACATCCGAAATGATCATGCATCATGGTAGACTAGGAGATTTTTGGATTCGATTTCGTCTCATCATGAGTGACTGTAGATACTGGTACACAAACAAACATGGCGTGACGATGAATGGGATGAACGAAGGGAGCACATGCAGAAGGATAGGTTCACTAACATATCAACAGATAATGCATGCAAAGAGATGTTCTTGTGAATGGATGATCATGTAAATATGTGTTCGTGGATGGACGGATGAGAAAACATGCAAGATGTGTTCACAGATGGATGGATGGACGAACATGCACCTTTCACGAACAGACGAACCTGTCAATCTTACCAACATATAATCAAGGAGAAATGTGTGAATGCAACATCAAGTGAACCATTAACAATCGAAGACTTCGCGCACTTTGCCATGCGGAGGTGAAGGTGTGACACACCATGAGGACATCCATCACCTAGCAGTACTATAGCTCGACATGCACACCAGCTGCAACACGAATGTACCAGCAATGTCATGTCGAGTCATGTCATGAGTCATGTCGTCCACATGTCTACTGTGGGCCATCCTGTCCATCAATGTAATGTAACGGGGAAGTCCAAGAGACCCACTTGTTGTACGAAGAGTCATGTAAAGTAGAAAATTCATGGAAGTCAAATACTCATGAGGGTAGCCGAACAACCAGAAGGGTTAGTTTAACCCTTAGCTATAAATACCCCCTCATTTGTACATGCAAAGGACTTTTCACCTCAACTCCTCCCAGATAGCCTTAAGAGTCTGTAATCTTTTCTTTGAGGAGTAAGTAGTGGCTCCAACGCCCTACACGCGAGGTTAGTGATGTATGATGTAACGATGTGTCTTGGAACTTTCGCTTAATTCAAAAGCCTTCTCATAGGCCAGCATGTTTTCACACATGTATTGTAACTGTTGTAAGACTAATATTTAACACTTATAATGCATATTGCTTTAACTTGTGTTTAACAATTGAACTAATTCACTTGTTGTAATACATATATGTTAATGAAAATGTATTGGATATGTTGTTAACATTGTCTCGCCCGTGTAGACTACTCTCTCGAACATCAGACATATGTTTCACATAAAAATTGCTATAACAATCGTTGTACTCACGCGGACTAATGCGTTGAGTGTTATACGTGTTATCTTCCCTTGTGTGTTGTGACTTTCACATCCATCATGGTGATATTGGTTGTTATGATGCTAATTTGTTGGTTGAGATAGAACGGGAGATGCAGATCATCATAATGAGGTTGCAATATTGGACTTCGGGGTAAAAGCAAATCGTCATACAAGTATTGTATGTTTGGCATGCAGGTGTTTAATTCAAGGATTTCTATATGCATTAGGTTTATATACATTAGGTTTATGTAGATGTATTTCGATGTTATGGTGACATACATGATAGATGCTATTTGATTAGTATAATCACATGCACATGTTTCATGAATGATAGTAACCTTTGGTTGTATGCATTGTTATTTTTGTTTTATGTTAGATAACTTGATGATTCGGTTACATGTTGTTGATGATCATGATAGGTTAACTTGTTGTTGGTATATGTTAGTTAACTTGACGATTAGGGTTATAACATTAATATCTTGATGTTATATGTATCATGCTAGATTGGATTGGACTATGTAGATGGTTATGGTTACATTATTCAGATACGAGCCGACATATTTGTGATGACTTTGCACACGTGGTTGTTATGCATGAATGATAAATTCCTATGATTTTATGATGTGAACATGTTAGTTAGTGTTATGGATATCGTGATCTTATTTATGTTTGAGTTGACATGTTGTAAAGTTATATCTTGCTATCTAGATTGATTGTGCAGACAAGATAGCCTCCTCTGAGTTACACTAAGGTATGAGTTTGCTTATGTAGTATAATTGGTGCTTCATTCTTGATTATGTCTTCTATTTGATGTTGAGTGTTTGATGTCTATCATGTCATCTAGTTGATTGATTTAACATGGTATGTTTACAAGTTGGTTGAATGTTTTATGAGTTGCATAATACGAGTATGTGTTTCAATGATCTTGTTTTGAGATGATTGTACTAACACATATGTGTTGAGACAGTCGATATGTACTTGAGTATAGTAGGTGATGTTTGTAGCATTATGTCTAATGAATATGAGTTGACTATGGATTATGACATGATTTCTTGTAAAGGTTGATTTCAAATTGATAGGTATGATTGTGTTGATATTTGGAACATGTGATTGACATGGGTAAATAGTTGAACGAAACATGCTTGGTATTAGTATGACAAGGTAATAGTTGATATGTTTATATAACTAACAATTGGGTGATGTGACATTACATAGTAAGCCTCGATTACAACAAGGCAAAAAGGGTAAAAGAAAGGAATTGGACAAGAATTCCTTTGGTTATGTTTGGAAACTCTAATTCCAAATGAATGATTGCCTCGCATACATGAAGTCTTCTTAACATTGATTTTGTTTGATATTATGTGGATGTGTGCTATAGTCATGAACATGTACTTGACACGTATACTGACCAGTCTCTAGTTGCAGGTGGATCTATTAAGGGGATTGGAGTCCCTTGAGGGATGGCATGGATGTGTTTAGTTGTAAGCAACATGTTTGGTACAACAAGGTCAGGTAACTAGTATGTCATTATGTTTATTTATGCACTGACAGTTATGTGTTTATGGCAATATGATGTAGGGAATTGCATGACAAAGAAACTGCCATGAGATCTTGAAGAAGGCTCAGGTTGAGATATTCTTTGGAGGCACTACGAATCATGGGGATTGAGTCATGGTGTCTATTGTCAGTCTTGTGCTTTTGGTTTTTTTTTATTTGCTTGCGCTTGATTTACAGTTTTGTTATGTCTAGTGCATGATCATGCCACTTTGTTGCAGTGCCACATTGTTATTGATTTTCATGGTCTTCTTCTTGTTTGTTTCTTGTCTTTCTTTTTATGTTTTGATTCTTGGGAATTGATTGGGAAAGAGGAAAGTTAATGGAGCTCGGGCAAAGCTGATGAAACCTAACAGGTAATGTAAGACACAGATGAAGATCAGTGCATAACTAAGCACAGGGAAAGGTAAGGCTATGATAGTCGGTTGGACTGGTTGGATCAATTGTGGTCAATATACAGTGGAAAGATAGTCATGAGAAAGGCAAATTAAATAGATTTGAGGCGTCAAATGCCTTGACTACATTGGGAAAGATTTCTCTCAAAGTTGTGCATGGTATGCACACATAAAAGGCATTCTCTTAACCTTGACCTTATCATATTTGGTAATTATGTTGTGATCATGATTGTGTTGATGTTTATATATATATATATATATGTGTGTGTGTGTGTGTGTGTGTATGTCGTATCTGATAGCATCAGCACGGATCATGATTGTTTAATGCTAATATTTGTGTGTATATATGTGTATGTATGTATGTATGTATGTCGATGTCTGACAGGGTTGTTAGGAATCATTATTGTGCATGAATGATTGCTTATGCAAGTGAATGGCATGAAGAGATTCCTAGTTCATGGGTAATCAAGTGGGAAGAGTAGCCTGACACATCTACGAGGTCAATATCATGAGGTTATGATTTGATATTATGTGATTATATTATGTCTATCTTATAGACATGTTATACCAAGGGATGCATCAAGAGAATGAAAGGAGTGTGGTCTGCGACATGTTGGGACAAGCATGGATAAGACACTGGAAGCAAGGTTTCTTGGTAGAGAGTGTGTTTTTCGATATGAGGTGCTATTTTTGTGAATATGTTTTATATGTTGTACATGTTGCATTTGTGATGTTGTGTTCATGTAATGTTGTATGTATATTGTGAGAATACATGTTGTTATGCAATTGTTTTGTACAAGGTGGTACAGATGATGTTGTGTGCATATGGTTCTATGCATATGTTGGATATGAAGTGTTGTGTACACATGATGCTATGTACATGTTGAATATGTAGTTCTATGTACATGTGGTGCTCTGTACATATGGTGTTGTGTGCATGATTGTACAAGTGGTTTTGTGTGCATGTGGTGTTGTGTACATGTTGTACAAGTGGTGATATGTGTAGGTGGTGTTGTGTACATGTCATGCATGTGGCGCTGTGTACATGTGGTGTCATGTATATGTTGTGTATGTGGTACTATGTACATGTGGTATTTTGTACATGTTGTACATGTGGTGCAGTGTACATGTGGCGTTGTATACACGTTGTGCAGGTAGTGTCGTCGACATGTGATGTTGCGCAAACATTGTGCAGGTGGTTGCGGTGTATAGGTGGTACTGTGTACATGTGGTACATATGGTACTGGTGTATGTGTGGCATTATGTGCATGTCGTACATGTTGTGTTGTGTACATATGGTACTATGTATGTGTATTTTGTAGTCATTGTATTGTGACATGTGTATTCATTGTGTTGTACTCTGTGTGGGTACATGTATCGTGTGGCGTTGTACATCGGGTATAGATATATGAGTTGTGGTGTCACACATTGTGTGCAAAATGTATGTCTTCTGATGAACATTGTGTATGTATACATGTTGTGTTGTGTTGTACACCGGACATAGGAGTGTCTATTGTGTTGTGTTGTACAATGGTTGTTTGTCAGGTGTGGCAATCGACCCAAAATGTGTACGAAATAAGTACAAAGGTGGAAGTCAAGGATTGATTAAAGGATAAGTATCAATATTTTATTCAATTTTACTATGCGTGTGATTTATGATTCTAGTCTATGATGATTACATGTGATTTATGATTATGGTTTATGATGGTTACATGTGATTTATGATTTTGATCATGATGCTTGTGTTTTGAGCTAACCTAATGTGATATATTTATACATGATGATTTGATCAAAGATGCTAGTTTGACTTATTGTGACCACAAGTAAACATGATTGAAAGTGTACCTTATTAACGAGCCACCAATGAGGTATGATTTGAAGTTATTTCAATTTATTTTGAATCTAATGGAAATTATGTGCTTGGAACAAGAATACATGAACATGCCTGGTTGAGTGGTCAAAATCAACTGCAAGAATTAGCAACAGTAAAAGGAATTGGAACAGGCAACAATATGTTGGTAAAGCACTTTAGGAGTAGGGCCATTGTGGGACACATGTACTCAATAGTGTCCACTGATTTCCATGAGCATTCTATAACCGGTATGATGGTTTTAAGGCAGGGATATGCCTTGGTTTTTGTATATTCTGATGCAAGGAAGCCTTGCCAAAGAATGGACTGCCCGGAATGGGGGTGCTAGTAGAACATGGGAGGTGAATGACTACACAGAAGCGGTGATAGGATTTCCCAAGGGACTGTGTAGTAGAGAAGGGAAGGTCGAAGATATATTTGTTTTGGTCATTAGCATTGCGAGATGGAACCAAATGCACATTGGGAGTGTGCCCTAGAACAATGAGTCGGTAATTGTTCACTAAGAGGACAAGTGACACTAGATTGTAGCACTAGACATTGGATGCATATTTGAATTTGCAGTGGATTCTTAACTTCCTGGGAAGGAGGTGACTCCTGGTATTACTTTGAGGGTGGAGGTGTGAGCCTCTAGATTCCCTTATTGCAAATACAATCATCATATCCTTTTATTTGTTGGTTGAGAAAATGTGCATATGTGTGTATTATTGTAAATAATGTATTGAGCTGGTTTATAAATATCCACAAACAGTATGGCTATTTACTGGTTGAAGCAAATGTGTATGTGTATGTGTGGTTATTGTACATACCTTAATGAGTTATGTTATAAAGCTCCAATAAATAGTATGATGGTCATGTTTTAGCAGGGGGTCCCTGTGGATACTACAACGAGTTGTGTTATAAATCTCCATGGGCAGTATGTGTTGTTTTCAATATTCTTGTTGGTTATTAGTGTCATTGAACACCAAGGATAGTGTTTCCCCAAGGGGGAGGGTTCTATAACAGCCCTGGTGAAAATTCCATGTAAAATGTATATAGCCACAGTGATGGGACACGTACTCCAAGATGAATGGTGGGGGAAACATCCTAATGGGTATTGATATAGTTTATAATGGAAAAGGCAGTGGCTAAGGCTTTGGAAAGGCATGAGGCATTAATTGGGATTTTATTTATGAAAATATTGGAAATTAGGAGAAAAAGGAGGCAAAAGGTCACAGGTTGCATGCGAGGAGGAAAGTGAAGGAAAATAATGGAAAATGAAGAAAATAGAGGCCTCATTCATAAAAAGGCTTCTAAGGATTAGTTGGTAAGCTTTTGACAGGTTTTGGTGGAGATCTCTTCTATCCTCTCTCTCTCATACTCTTGGATACTTAGATTTTTCTCGGAGCACTCTTGGTGGGTGTGGAATACTTCGATTTTTGGAGCAAGAAGGAAAAGGAAGAGTAGGAAAGCACAAGAAGGCATCGGGATCAACAACTAGATCATATTTTCTTTTAGGTACCGAGTCGCATGTATGTTTCCTTCACTAATATTGGCATGCATGGCACATGCATGTGGTTTCTTGGTTGTGATTTGTCATTGGCATGGAGGATTATTTGTATTGACAATGGATTGCCTAGCATTGCCATTTCCTAGATAGCCATGATGATTATGGGTTTATTTCCTTGTTTTGTTTTGGTTGGTTCTTATGTTTCCTTAGCTTGGGTTGAGTTGTTAGTTCCTGGAAGCCCTGGTTGGACAAACGCTTTGGAAGCCCTGTAACAACTTTGGTTGAATTACTAGTCCTAGAAGCCTTGGTTGGATAAACGCTCTGGAAGCCCTTGGTGGGTTGAGTTACTAGTCTTGAAAGCCCTCATTGGACAAACACTCTAGAAGCCCGACGATAGATGTGGGTTGAGTTACTAGTTTTGGAAGCCCAGAGACAAATGTGGGTTGAGTTACTAGTTTTGGAAGCCCATCGATAGATGTGGGTTGAGTTACTAGTTCTGAAAGCCTTGGTTGGAACAAATGCTCTGGAAGCCCCAGAAGAATTGGATGGAGACCAATCTGATGATGATTTTGTGATGTACGACTATGAGGTGGAATCACTGCTTGATGGGTTGAGGCGAATGGCCTTTAGGAGCCTTGGATGAGTTTTGTTTGATGTGTTTCATGAGATCTCACATTCATGATTGGAAAATGAAACGGGGTTGACTGGATGAACAAAGCTTTGGCTCAGCCATTCTACGGTCGGGTGGAACGTGGAAGTCCCATCCCGGGTTTGGAATTTGCAACATTAATTAAAGGTTATCTCTCATTGTATTTCTATGATCATTTTGATCGATTATATCTGGTCTATATCACTGTACTTTCATGAGTATTTCTACTACCATTATGATGATTATGTATGCGTTTTATGACAACAACCATGTATGGCTTTCATTAATTTTTTACTTGTAATTGAATGATCAATGTATCTATGACCTAATGGATGGAATGGAAGTTAAAGTGATAAGGACACAATGTTTCATGACGAATCTCAGATAAGAATGAGACCCCTATGCTTAGATATGTTATTTACACCTATAGGTTGCATATTTACTAAGTGTTTGACAAAATGCTTGTCATGGCTAGTAGGGGTCCAGTCAAGGTCTTGAAAAAATATTTGCTTTAATACTATCATTTCCATGTTATTTCACTAATTTGAAGAGATGGTTCAATTCTAGGTAGTGACCTGGGTATTGGGCCTGAAAAAGTGGCTCAAATCCTAGAGTCGTTGGCATAGCACTGACAACTTTGTCTTTGGTCGCTAGCAAGGAAACCTGTGAGAGTGACTTTGGGTTTTTGGTCGCCCGCATGCTTACAACATGGGAGCGACTGAGACTTAAGTTTTCCAAAATACTAGTGGGACCCCAAGGCAAGCTGTCTAAAGTATTGGATTGGTTCCTGAGGGTTCTGTAGCTGATGATTAATATATGTATGATGTGTTTCCATTGATTCCACTTCCTTAACGTGACTTAGGAGGTTGAATCATATCATAGTGGCCTCTCATTGCCTGTTTACCCTGACTGGTCGGTTGCTTGGGTGGATGTAGGAGGAGGGTGTTATATTACTACTTACCCAAGGGTTTGTCTCATGTACTAATATCAAAGTTGTGGTGCTAGTTGTAGATGGTATGGGTTTGATGATGCACGTTCTAGGTTGGGTGTCTTCTTGTGGAACAACCTATTTGAGAGTTTGTCTCACATATTAATGCCAATTATTATGGCATGTAACTCAAAGCTTACGGAACTTGCATTATTGTGTTGCATGCACTATAAAAGAATTGTTTTTGGACCCAACTTTATGGATAAACCTATTTAAGTTGGATTTAAAATATTGCATGACTTGTGATGACCTAGTATGTGGGGATATCTTAGTGTGCAAATCTTATACTCATAATTTTCTTGAATAATATGGCAATAAAAGTTTTCAATAAATTAAATTTCGAGTATTTTATATTTAGTATATATTTTAAAAAACACTTTAAAGAAAATATATCAAATGATGACCTTTTCCTAAAAAAAATATGTTAACGTGATATACATTCAGTATCCATCCAAAACCCATAATCTTCTCTTAGCAAAACTTTATATTTATTAATAAATTTTTTTTAAATAACTATTAAAATATCAAAAAATTCAAAAGTATTTATGCTTCTTAATCATTAAATGTGTTTCTCTTAACCAAGGATACCAGTTGAGGATAAATCAAATAGTCAACATAACACCTATATACCGTGAGTTTCAAAGCACTAAAGTCAAAAGTTTATTTTTCTTAATCATTAAATTTATTTCTCTTAACCAGGGATGTTAGTTGAGGATAAATCCAAAGAGTCAACCTAACACCTACATAAATTTAATAGTCAACCTAACACCTACATAACCAGGGATGTTAGTTGAGGATAAATCCAAATAGTCAACCTAACAACTACATAATCCTTCCCAAAAACGACACGAAAAATAGGGCGACTATAGTTGCAGATGACTCTACGCTGAACATGAATTTTATTATTAATTATGACTGGATATATCCTTAAAATAGGTCGTCATTTTATTTTCAAATAAATTTTGGTATTTATAATATGGAGCATATAATTTATTTATTTTTAATATTTCATATAAAATCCATATAAGAAATTGTAAAAATTTTCCCAATTATTTTACATTTTCACAACTCTACTTTCATTTTTATATGCAAAGGACATTTCCTTCGTATATTACCCCAAAAGATTATAGAGATGCTTTGGGTTCCAATTATTAGTAGTTTTGGTAATTTTTTATTACTATTATTCTAAATTTTAATATAGGGTAAATTAAGGTTCTAGAATTTTTAATTATTAATAATTTTGTAAATGAACATGATAGGAGTTGCTTTGTGGTCAAATTATAAGTTTTTTGGTAAATTTTTATATAGTGTTACTTAAAGTTTTAGAATTTTTAACTATTAATAATTTATATGTAATTACTAATATCTTTTGGAGAAAATTACATAACAAATATTTTTATAGAGGCAAACCATTTAGTGTGATTCATCTTCAGGATAAGATAAGGTACTAGATTTAAGCAATGAAATAAATAAATGTAGAGAGCCGCTAACTAGCCGTTAGTGAGTAACGACTAATTTGATTTAGGGAAGAGAAAAGATTTGAATTAGAAAAATTTAAATTAAATCGATTAAATATTTTTTTTCATTATTTTTATAAAAATATTATAAGAGCTTATAATAAAATAATAAAATATTTAGCCTTTTATAACCCTAAAAATCTCATTTCAAATTAAAATTAAATTAAAAAGATCATTAAAATGATAGATTTAAAAAAGAAATATTATAAGAGATTATAATAAAATAATTAATTGTTATGTTTAATCGTTTATAACATTAATAAGTTTTATAATATTAATAACTTATTTCAATTTCCAAAAATTTATATATATAAAGAAGGTACTAATAAATAAATGAAAAAGAAAAAGAAAAATGAGATTTAGTAATAAGGTAAAAATATATAAATAAATTTAAAAAGAAATATTATAAGAGGTTATAATAAAATAAATAATTATTATATTTTAATCTTTTATAACTTTAATAAGTATTATAATATTAATATCTAATTTCAAAAGAAATATTATAAGAGGTTATAATAAAATAATTAATTATTATATTTTAATCTTTTATAACTTTAATAAGTATTATAATATTAATATCTAATTTCAATTTCTAAATATTAATTAAAAGTAAAAAGCTACCCATAATAAAAGGAGTTTAATAATAAGATCAAAAGAAATAAGATTAAAAAGAAATATTAGTAAGATTAAAAAAATTATATTTAAATTTTTTAAATTAAAAAATTATAAATTTTTAATTGATTAAGAAGGTTGTTGAGATGTATTAATTTAAGCCTGAGGTTACTCTTGAAAAAAAAAATATTAGATGCTTTAAAAAATTGTATAGATTTGCATTGATATATATCTTCCACGTCACCAACGTGTCGATGGATTGAATTAATTCGTGTTCTAGATACCTAGATTATCGTTGGACGGAATCAAAGCGCCATCGACCACATTCTCGATGCTTCGTTGTATATTAAAGGTTGGAATAGCCGCGTCACATTTGCAAGCTGTAAATACGACCCAAACTAAATGAATGAGACCCACTAACACCGACATTTCCTTCTGGTTAGCCTAAGGTCTAGGAAAATGAATATTTTTTGAAATCGGAGTCTTAACCATGAGTAAAGAAGCTTAGGTTATGTTAACCCGGACGTTCGTTTTATTTGGGTCAATCTAAGCGTAAGCCCACCTCTTTTGGACAGTGATGGAAACCGTCGGATTTTCTGCTCCCCATTGGATGGACGTTTAAAAACCTGACTGTAATATTTGAAAAAAATGCAATGCTTAAAACCCACTTTCGTTGATGTGGACATTTGTATATGTCGTTAAAGAAGCGGGGAAAGAGCTAATCAGCCATATATTGGGTATTTAATGCCCAAATACCAGCACGCAAGTTAACGAGATAACAAGGGAGCGGGCAATTTCGGCATTAAATAATATTTGCGGAGTTGTCTATAATGCGACTTTTTGGAGATTCCGGTGACGGAATCCGACGGAAGAAATTGAGGTTAAATCTTGATTTGTTGCAGTTAAAATGGTTTTTTAACTGCATATTTGGATTCAGCACCCTGGAAAACCCCTGCTACGCTTTCATTGTGCAGAAACTAGCTATCAAACTTACCATTCCAATAAATTCCAACCGGATTTCGACCGGAAAAACCTGCCGAAAAGTCTTTCAAAAAGTCGCGTTATAGACAACTGCAATATTTGCTCGCTCGGGTGTTATCGGGCTAACTTGCATGCTGGTATTTGGGCATTAAATACCCAATATATGGCTGGTTAGCTCCAGCCATGGGTGAATCCCATGGCTCATCATTACCACATGCCAACAAAACTATAACTGATTTCATATAACACTTGTTGATATAATATCTGTTTTAAATAATGAATTATATTAAAAAGTATATATATATACAAAAAGAAAAGAAAAAAATTACAAATACTCTTAGCCATGGAGATTCTTAAATTGTAAATAAGCATTGTTACAACATAATGGGTGAATCTCATGACTTATCAATACCACATGTCAACAAAACTATAACTCATTTCATATAACATCTTTTTTATATAATAAGTTATGTTAAAAAGGCAAAAAGAGCATAACTACTTGAAAATAAATCTCCACTTTTAATTTGATTTTATTTATGAATAAAATTATTGTTAACTTATTTAGTAAAAATTAGAATACTTGTCATCCTTTTAGTGATGATTAATAATTAAATAAAAAACCTAGAAATAAACAAAGCTCTCGCCATAATAACTAAATTGCATATCAATAATTTTTTATTTAAGTTTATAAGAAAACTCTACCCCCTCTCGTTTTAAACCTGTGACCTCTTAGGAGGAAACACATGCTCTTAACCATTAGGCCCACTCAAACTGTATTATACATTTCTATCGGCATGAAAATTTTTAATAATTAAATTATTTTCCGATTATAAACTTGAAATGTCAGCCAAATTTAGTCATTGCAGAAGTACAAATTCATTTCATTTTGGAAAGAACGTGGTGGGCAACTCGAACTGGTGACCTACTACTCGTGACAAGAATAGCATTCAGGGGACTTGTTTTGCAGATCTTTTTGAATAATGAACTTGTTTGTTTAAGCTGTAATTATTATATTATCGGACATGCTTCTTATTATTATTGTTTTTGAATGCCAACGCATCAAACTTTCTTTTATTAGATCTTTCCCGCGCCGACGGCGACATGGTGTTGGCATCTTTAGTTTTTTCTGACTGTGGGACTTCTGACGGCTTCAATGCCAGTGGTACGCGATCAGAACTATCTGGGCTATTTCTATGAGATGCAAACTTCTTCACATTTTCCTTACCAATTTCTCCCTTGCTCGATAACAACGCTGAAGACTTTTGGCTCTTTGTAGGACCTGCAGATTCCTCCACAATTTTCTTGCCATTTGTAGAATTTGTGTCCTCTGTTGCTGTAACTGTAACTGAGTGGGAAGGTTGATTATGTTTCTCATTTTGATCTACATCGCTCGAAATCACTTGTTGGCTCTTTATTATACACTCCTCCACAATTTCCTTACCCTTGTCCTTTGCCTTTGCCTTCGCGGCAGCATTTATTATGTTTCTGTTCTCATCATCGTCACCATCATCTCTAACTTCTAGGCGGGAAGTAGTAATTTTACGTCTCCCATTTTCACGAGTCACCAAGGAATGTAGATCCGCTTTTGCTGCAATTCTGATAGTCGCTTCCATTCCTGGTTTCTTATTCATAATTGTGGGTCGCGTTGCTTTTATTTGATTTACAAAATTATCTACTTTACCTTGTACACTACCTTTTGTTCTTTCAAAATTTTGATTATCCAGGCCCTTCAACCCAATCAAGTATATCACATGATGTTCATTTTGCTCAGCTTTATCAATGTATTGAACAGCATGAGGATGACATACCAGAAAGTCGGCGCACATGTTTTCTATCTGCATGACACAGATCAGATGACTTCCATTAGAATGAAAAATAATTTTAAATTCAGATAATTAAATGAACAATTTCAACAAATGAAAACTTACAGGGATACATAATTTGCCGGTCAAAGTAGATAAAACATAACTCCTCCAAGCATCCAGGTCTGTGTTATTTGAGGCTACAATTGTTAATACTAAAAAATAGTCAAATTGATCTTCAAAACGCGTAGAGGCCGAAAACAAATCTTCACATTTCCAGTGAGGATCGTCCTCCCATCTCTGTAAAACACAGACACACATAAATTCATTAAACAAATGCTAATAAAATTGATAGATCGCTCATAAATACATTAAACAAATGTTAATAAAATGGATAATTCATTAAACGATTAATGTTAATAAAATAGATAATTCTATTTGAGTAGAGAGAGAGTAAAATATAAATATACACACCTGACATGTCCTGTGTGCTCTTATGAACTCTTCAACCATGCGTTTGAGAGTGCCTCGAGTTACACGATAACAAGAGTTAGGGAAAGGATGCACTGGTATGATTATGGGCATTGCTTGCCTTTTGTCACGAAGGTCTTGACGTGGATCCCATCCAAATGCTTCACGATTGCGCCCCAGACCTCCTTGGATGGGATACAACATCACTGGAGTTGGCCATTTCCATTGAGAATACAGTTGAAAAAAGTAGCATACCAGTTTATAAGGGAGAGCCCTTGGAAATAGTGTACATATCTTGGCAACCAATATGGCACAGTTGATGCCTCCCAACATTCCCAATATCTGTATAACAAGCCTTCTTTAACACACCTAATATTACCTTTAACTTTATTAAATTTAATATAATTATATAAATAATTGAAATAGATACAAGTTTATGATAGATTATTCAGCGAAAATCACATGAGAAACCATTTGTTGACGAGTTTCGAACCAACCAGTGTGGTTCATCCTCAGGACAAGTTGGTTCGAAATCCGTCGACAAATGGTTTCTCATGTAATTTTCGTCAAATAATCTATCATAAACTTGTTATGGATCACAGAAGCCTCAACTCTAATACAATTAAGCTTACGTTAGAATTTATTCCTCTTTGTTTTGCCCAAAGTTTAATACATCTGAGAGTACTTCTAAAGTTGCTAAGAGGCCGTATATCTATCTCCTGTATCAGTACGAGTGTATGTATGCATATCGTTATTTGCAATTTAAACATTATAATATTATAAACAAATAGGGCATTTTTATCATCACACCTGTAATTTGGTTGGAAAAAGTGACAGAAATCTGTGATATGTTATCCATCCACGAAGGCTACGTTCACTCTCACCATCGTCATTTTCAAAATAAGATGAAAGATTTTCAGTATTGGGATCCAGTTGCCTCTGTAGATATTAAAAGTTATTAGTTAAAATTACACTTTTTTTAATAATAAAATTAATTAAAGGAAAAAAAACAAAACTGTAACCTGTAACTTACTTCATTGTTAATTATTAAATGAGTTTTGAGCTTTGAATAACTCAAATCAAAAGAAACACCATTAATTTTGAATTTTATTATAGGTACTAGAATACTGGGTAGAGAAATAATTTCAGTTACATCTTCCCTTGCTACCAACATATTGTAAAAGTGTTTAAAGAAATCAATCTGCATTTACATCCAGCATAATAATTACAAATTATTAATTACCAAAAAAATAAACAATAATATATTGTATTTTTATATAAAATACAATAAAAATAAAAAAATTATATTATTTATTTACCTTTCGATTTGCATATGAAGGTCCGATACATATTGCATCAATATCACTTTCCTTACCACTTACCTACCAAATTATTAAACATAAATAAACCATTTTTATTAAAAAATATAATTAAATTAAAATTTAAGTTATTTAAAATATACATATACTTACATTTAATGCAAATGATCCAATAACATATACTTTTGCATGAGCTTTATTTATAATAGTATCTTTCTGTGTATACCTTTTAGCAACTTTTACTATCCATTCCTCAACAATCTAATATCAATAATTTTAAATCAAATATTAAATATTAAAAATAAACTATAACTATAAAGTATTATTAAAACTAAAATGTTTGAAAATTTCAAGGGTAATATTAATATTAAATTATATTATAAAATATCTAAAGTATTATTAAAAATAACCTGTTTGAGAATTTGAAGGGCAGTATTCTTCTTGTCGTCATCTTTCGTGTCAAAAGCCTGCTGATTCGCCAAATACTATGACAGAGTAGAGTGGAGACGACAAATTTAGCACACTTGGAGCAGGTGAGTAGAAGTATAGTAAGTAGAAGTATAGTAATAAAGGAAAAGCAACTTACATGTATCAATTTATTATTTCTTTGTATGTCATCTGGAGTTGGAAGGGATAACGACAAGGGTGGAGGAGGGAGACCGCAGGAAAGGGGCGGGAACCACTCATCACTTTGCCCCATATATGCTTGCCTTGCCTTGCCTTCTCTTCTCTTCACTGTGAAGGGAAGCGGAAGCACAAGCACGCTCCTGTCTAACCAAAACGATTGGATTGGGGAATCTACTTTAACTGTTGTCATGAGAGATTTGAATATAAATACGGATGGTTGCTTGAGATCTGCAAAAGGCATTGAGGCATGCTCATGAGACGCGACCTCTCGGGTCATCAAAATTATTAAAAACTTTAATTTAATTAATTACTTGTGATGTGTCCATCCAATAGAACCTTCGGTTTTTACTACTTTAATTTAATTAATTACATTACTCAATACTAATTATAGTATTTCACGTAAAACTTATTTAATAAACAAACCGTTTTTTTTTTGTTTTTTTTAAATCCAATTTTTTTTTCCTCTGGACGTTCGTATCATCTTTTTGTTTGATTGGGGTTCTATTTTCAGATTCATTCATCAGGTAGAGTTTAAATCTCTCTATTTTTTAAATGTATATTTATTTTAATTTTATATTTAAAATTAAATAATTGAAAATATATATATAATGTTAAATATAAATTTAAATAAAAATAATTAAACTTAATATTCCAATTTAATATTAAATTCAAGTTTAAAGAAAAAATAATTAAACTTAATATTAAATTTAAATATGATATTTTTTTGAAGTAAATTTTCATTGCTTGAATTCAGAGATTTACATCCATATTATATTTATAACATTTTTAAGTTTGTTATGGCTTGTTATTCCAGAAACCAAACCAAATACACAATTTCAATTGTTTCAAAATATCAAAATAAAAGATAACGTTCAAAGTTTTAGAAATCAAAACATGTATTGTAAGAGTTGGGTCACTAGGACCATTCCCAACCAAAAAACTATGGAACCAGAAAAAAAATAGAAAGACATGTAGGCCAACTTATTGTAATCAATGTCTTTGAGAGGGATCTGGTCCTTCCTTTTTTCCTAGGGCACAGTAAGGATTAGGAGGTATGCTCAAGTGCTTCTCCAACCCCTTGAGCCTTTGATACATTGTGATCATGTGCCCTTGCATTTGATTCAATGTCAAAATAATAACTTCCTTGATTTCGTTCTTTAATGGGCTAATTTTATCCAATATAAACTTAACATGTCAATAGATGTCCACGATATTCATATATTGATTATATCAACCTTTGTTGTGACCTACTTTATAAACCAAGTCTGTTATCTCAGAAAGTACCTTTGTATCCATAAGGGCGTGCCTTTCACTGGCTAGTTCCCTTTCTACCTGTGTTTTTTGCTTTTGAATTGGATTCAGAGTCATATCTCTAAGTCTTGTGGCCAAGCTTTCAGCTGGTATCTAAGCTCTTGAGAGGCTTTGTTCTTGGTAATAAGCAATGCCCACACACATTCTAGCTCTTTATCGAGGTGTGATGAGAAACCAAAAGGAAAGTTTGGTTGCAAGTTGAGTGAGTGACCCCTACAACCAAGAACAAGTCAGATTGTTATGACCAAAGCCCAAAGTAGAGCAAGAAGAGTGTCGAGCAAGGTATTTCAAAAAAGTGGTGGAGCTACAAGCGATCCTAGGATGCCTGTTGACTATGAGAAAACCAAGAGCTTCGAAGTTGCCTGAGAAAATGATAATGGTAGAGTCTAACATAAGAAAAATATTAGAATTGTATACTAGGGCCACCCTAAGTTACCAAGCCATGTAGGCAACTTGCCTAGAAGGTCGTAGATGGATGTAGGTAATTATAGGTTGAGTGGATAACGTAGCTTCCTCCAAAGCCACAGGCATGCAAATCTAAGAGCATGAAACTTTGTGAGGAGGCATAGACCATTTTGAGGGTCAAGGAGCAACCTAGCTAGGTTGACCTTTCATACATACACTTTTGGGAAGCTCTCGAGCATTACAAATTGAAACTCTATCAGAACAGGTTGAAATGAGGGGGTTGAATTCTTTTCTATGATAGCTAACAATGAGAAAAAGAAAAATTCCCGAGTGCCAGAAACCTCTCATGCCCTTAGTGATCAAGCCATCCCTTTCCGCATAGAAGGCCGAATGATGTGGTCTCCTCCCAAAGGCAAATATCTATAAAAAAAATCCCAATGAATGTAGCCTAATGAATATCGAATAAGTGAAGAAACAGTGTGTGGTTTCATCACCAACAAGAATGGTACAATCCACCTTGAAACCCTGCCAAGTAACTCCTTAAGTTTCCCATCCATCAATTGAACAGAACATGGAATGAATATTGAACCAATGCGTCGGGCGGTAAACTGATATGCCATCCTATGTGTTTTTCATATCTTAGAAGAAACACTACAAGGTTGTGTTTCCATGTTTCAAGGAACTATAATTTTAAAATTACAATATAAACAAACTTGTAATTTTTTGAAAACAAACATATGATTATTATGTCTCTTAATTATTGAATTATTAGTTAATGTTCTTTACAAGTGTAAATATATTCTCAAATCTTCCCTTAATCATCCTTGAACTACTAGATAAGAATTAGTTCACATTAGTATTATATTATAAACAAAAAAATATATGTATATTTTTAATAAACATCCTCAAGTTGATTGTTAAGGATAAATCCATTCCTCAATCTTCCCTTATTCATTCTTACACTTCTAGGTAAGGGAAAGGGTTGGTTCCCATTAGTGTAACATTAAAAAACACATAATTTTTGGGTGGTTTGTTTTTTGGATAGTGTGTTATATTTAAAGATATCCATATCATGTTTTCAATATGTGTTATGTTTTATGGTTCATTATGATGATTAAACATTACATGGGTGGAAGGATGCAAAATATTTTGAAGAAAATTGGCTTTATTTTCTCAACTAGGTTGTTTCTAAAGACAAGGTCTTCAACTAGGTTGACATCCTCTCTCATGAGTTACAAATCAATATATAGTGGGCCAAGACAACTTTACAAGAAAAACAATCATCAAAATTCTATAGGTTTTCTTATTTGTTGGATGGAATAGATTCTTGGTATCCTTTTATAGGGATGTGATGGAACCATACTCCTCAAGAGAATTTTCCAATCTTTTTTCATTACAGACTATTATTAGAAGTCAATTTCCAAGGAGTATATATGAAACTGGTCGAGCATTTCTTTGCAGTTTTATATCAGATGATTTTTGACACAGAACCTCCCTACATGACAAATCAGTTGAAGGAGGCACTCTATGAGGCTGTAGATTGGTTTACTTCACCACAAGGCACATACATCAGAGTTTATGAATGAAAAACTTCCCCTCACTTTATGTTGAGGTATGTGACCAATAAGGTGGACCTATAGGAGGTTTCCTACCAGTTGAAAAATGGTTTGTTTGCATAACTCCAAAGGAAGAAGAAGGCTCATTGGCCCTATTTTCCTTTGTGTGTGGGATTGTATGAGCTTAAGAGCCTTAAGGCTGCAGAAGATGAGATTGAAAAAATTAGGTGCCTTCATTTTGGAATAATGGGTTTTGATCAATATGATCTTAGAAAGGTTTGCAAACAACATTGTACCAAGTTACACTACACCTATCCATATCTATATATGACATTTCCAGAAGATAAGAAAATAGATGGAGGAGACTCAACATAGGAGGTGAGGTAGGCCCCTCCCATGGCACCTAGGTACCAATGAATAGATGGAGGAGACTCAACATGAAGTGACCACTTCAGTCAACATTCTATCAACAAAGAAGAGGCCAAAACATGATACAGTAGCAGTGACCAACAAGAATTTCAAGGATGATCCACTTTGCAAAGGTGCAATAGAGGTGGAGCATCAAAGAAAGCAAAGGGTGCATAAGAAGAAAAGACAAGAAAAAGAGAAGCAACAAGAATAAGAATGCAAAAGAGAGGAGGAGTGCAAACAAAACGAGGAAAAAGAAAAGAAGAAGCAAGATGACTTGCAAAATAAGAAAGAAGAATTGAGGAAGAGAAAAGAAGAGGAGCTATAGAATAAACAATCAAGAAGAAATATTGAGGAAGAAGAAAGCTGACGAAAAAATGAAAAAATAAGAGGAGGAAAGGAAAAATGAAGAAGAAGGAGAATGAAAGCAGTTGGAGGAAGAAGAATTGAATAGGAAATAAGAGGAAGAAGCTACACAAGAAAGGGAGGAAGAACTTGTTATCACTTAGGGAAAACCTTGGTTGCATGAAAAACCCTAAGGTAACCTCAAACCTCTTTTAGGATGAAATTTGGTCCTTCAACCCAGAAAGGGATCTCTTCGTAAAACTGAACTATTCTATGGTCACTGTAGTAGTAGGTTTCACATTTGAAATCATTGGCCAGATTTACAGCATAAGATAAAATTGGTTGGGCGGTTTATAAAACACAGCATTGGGCATGCAGCCCAGTTCTAAACAAGTACATCTACAAATCCTATGAGTAAGCTATAAAAAGCATGATAGGAAAAAATCATTTGACTGCTTTAGAAATTGGAAGAAAGAGAAACTGGAATGAAACATAGTTTATAACTGACTGAGGTAATAAATACTAATGGCTAATAAATAAAAGAAAGGAGCATAAATGAAATCCAATCGTAGATTCTAACAGTTTCAGACATGAAATAAAGTTCATATAACAAAGAGGAAACTCGTAGGGAACTACAACACATGGGTTTCCTACAAATTGCTCATTAAAAACTATAAATATATTCAAGACTGCTGAGATATACCAGAGTGAAAATATGTTTTTCAATAGAACTCCAACCCCTCTTCATTACATAGTGCTTGTCTTTATAGAAAAAACAAACTAGCTAAAAACCAGTTTCTAGCAAAGCTTAATTACAAAATCTAAAAATAAGAACGTACTTTATCAAATACATGCATATAAAAAACTTCCTAATCCTTTCTGCATATAAATATCATGTTTTTGATGGAGTCATGGCTCGAGATAAGGATCATCAAGTCGAATTTGGTGAGGTGGCATCCAAGTCAACCATCGTCCATGAGCTTTTTCCTCATGAAATCCTGAAAAATAGGGTCCAATGATCCTTTTGAAAAAACAAAACCATGATAGTTGTTAGAAACCTGAGAGAGGTTTTTCTACATGGGTCCATTATGGAAAAAAACCTCTTTCGATTTTGTAAAATTCATTTTTATTTGTTCAAGATAATAATTTTCAAAATAATTACTAAAACATGATTCCAAAATCCTCAAAAACAACCTTTCAAATATCCTTTCAAAGCAATTGTCTTCAAAACTTGCTCACCTGCTTTCTTCTACAAAATAGTAAAATAACCTCCTCAACAAATACACCTTATCACTCCATTACAAAAAAAAATAAGCTCTTACTTTATAAAAATCCCACTCATCACTCCACACTCACACTTAAAAAAAAAGACACACTTATCTCTCCACTTTTAAAAAATGCACCTATGCATTCTAGTATGCAATGAATCCAAACACAACTTGATGACAACCTTAAAATCGTGGCTTCCCTTACGAAGGCTCAATGACATAATATAGAGTCGTAGAAAACTGTAAATCTCCCGTTGACAAAACGACTGGAGCTGATATCCGAGAGCCATGGCCGAATTCGGCAACTACATGTTAATCGTGAACAATGATCTAAAACAGATTACAATAATTGTCCAGGATTCGACCCCTTGCTTCAGATTTGGGGATAACCTCGCATGAAGATGGCGGAACCACATTTCTCTATAAAGCAAACATGATTGTTATCGACGAACAATGGCCTCCACCGAGGGCCATGGGGATTCCTGTATCTTTGTTTTAAGACAATGAGCTCTCTTGTGCCACCTTGCAACTATCTATGACAACTAGGCTTGACCTTGAATCATTAGATCTTATCCACTTTTGAATGGTTGAGATTAAACAATTTTTTTTCACGTCTCCAACACAGATATTCAGATCTAAGTGAGGCCTCACACACTACTGCCTTTCATTTCCAGAGCTTCATAGTTCTTGAGTCCTTTTTTTACTTCAATTTGTGGCTTTAAATATATATATCCTTAAAATCTTATCCGTCCTTAATTTACTTTACTTTATCATCCCTTTTGGTGAAATACAACTCTATGAATTTAATGAAGTCACCTTATAAAATGTGAATCAAAATTTAAATTTTGGTCATGGAAAAGATAAAACATACACCATACATCGCAAAATTATGTGATAAGCATTGACTTTTAAAGCATTCTACTGCTATTTCTCGATTCTGTGTGGGTCTACCCTTGACTGGTTTGTTGGCTTTCCGCGAGTGCAAACTCTTGCACTGGTGTAAGCAGCTCTTTAGCGATCTTCGTCCAACACAAATCTTTATATAAAAAATTATGCAGGTCTTCCTCCAGCGCAGATCAACACAGTTTTTCACGCGCTTCAGGCTCCACTATGTGACTATATAACGGGTTTCTTGATCTGTGTATAGGAGAAAATATGCCAACTAATCAGTGCTTTTCACTACTGCGAGTAGCATATAACAATCTTCGAGCCTCATTATAGACGGATTTGGATTTCCTAGCTCCGCTCTCGAAGAAACGATTTCAGATCACTTCTTCTTGTGAATCTCAAGACGTAACGTGATAGGAATTATAGCTATCTGCTCTACCCAAAAACAATGCCTTCCAGAATCCAAACACAACAACGTTGACTGTAGCAGCTTGGTATCTATCTTCTGTGTGCTGCACTTTGATTCCAACGTGCAAGAAACTTCCCAAGACCCATATATTTGCAAAAAAAATTATTGTTGATGTAGATCATCTTCAAAGTATAGCTTGTACACTACAACAACTCAAATATCAACGATCAACACTACAACAGCTTCACATATCTTCAGGCTGATATGATCCACATAGCCTTGCGCTCCATCCTCTTTTCTTAATGGTTGCATCTCGTACTACCATGCATTACGCTGGACTCACTTAGATCCTAAGAACCAAAATGGCTCTAATATCACATGTAGAATGTTAAACAAAATTATCACACATACAAAAATAATACCAAAGACAAAGAAATGGCCGCAAACGCCTCAGGTTTACTGTATTCTTTTTTCAATGTACAAATAATGATAATAATACAAATAAATACATGAGGAAATTTATCTTAAGACACTGAGTCTATCTTGGATACTTTGGTTGACCAAATATCTCAACAACACACTAATTTAGGAGCTTAACTAATTGGGGAGAATCTCTCAACCAACTAGGCTTAAACTAAGTCGTACACTCAATCTAGAAAAGTAGGATTAAATCCTAATTTTCATGATTTTAATTAATTTAATTATTTGTACTTAGAATTGTTTTAACATATGAAAGTGAGAGTAACAAAAATATGTTAAAGGAGAATAAACACATTGGAAATAATTTATGTTAATCGTAATTTTTTGATGTTAATTGTAGTATGACATGATTGGTTTAGTAGCAAAGCTAACAGTAACTAACAATAACTAGTCAATTTGATTATGATACGAATTTATAAAAATAATTTAAATATACAATATATAGTTAATATGTTTTTTCTTTTGAGGTGATATATTGGTAATTCAAGTATTTTCAACAAAGTGATTTTGATATTAGATGTACAATTGATATTGATCATAATTAATAATGTGCAAATTGAATATTATAAGAAAAATATTTTCAGGAAAATTCAATTTTAAACCAACTACTTTTTATAAATAAAATATTCTCACTTCATTTTCCCTTAATCAAATTATACCATTATTACAAATAATGTATCCTCATTTTAAAATAAATAAATAAATAAAAAAAAAAAAAAAAAAAAAAAATTGAATTGAAAATAACCAAATTCTCTACTTTAAATAAATAACTTCATCAATAAAAAAACATAAGTATTATGATAATATATTTATCTTGTTAAAAATAAGTTTAAAAATAGCCATGATAAAAACCACATGCCAAATGTAAATATTTTGCTAATCATAGTATCATGGTTCTAATTACTTAAAAAACAACATTTAATAATTTAATTTAAGTTTGCATTTTTAGAAAAGTCTCCATGTCAACAAGATGTTGATAAAAACCACATGCCAAATGTAAATATTTTTCCAATCATAGTATCATGGTTCTAATTGCTCACAAAAAAACAACATTTAATAATTTAATTTAAGTTTGCATTTTTAGAAAAGTCTCCATGTCAACAACATGTTGAAAAACATGAAGCCTTCAGTGACATAAACACCTAATTATAAGAAGTCAAAACTCAAAATCTTTTTACTGTAATTAATAATTTCTCAAATATTTTATACTACTCAAAGTGGATCAAGATCAAGAAACAAAATATAATTCAGGGGAATTTATTATTAAAAACTTTTGTACATACAATATAAAGATTTAAAAGACAATGTCAGCCGTGGAAATTACCGAAGTTAAAGTGGATCAAGATCAAGAAACAAAATATAATTCAGGGGATTTATTATTAAAAACTTTTGTACATACAATATAAAGATTTAAAAGACAATGTCAGCGGTGGAAATTACCGAAGTTTATTATCTTCGCAGTAGTGGTAATGGAAATTCTTGTTGTGTACACAGGGTATTATCTTCGTATGGAAATGAAGTTTCTTGGTGTGTACACAAAGATTTCATTGGTTTTATATTTATTATTTTTTTAATATTTTATTTTTATTGTTGGATTTGTTTTATATTTATTGTTTTTTAATATTTTATTTTTATTGTTGGAAAATTTTATCATTATACTTTTGAAAGTTGATTAAAATTACATTTAATGAATATTTTGCTCTGAAACATTTTTTTTGGAAAATTTAATTATTACAAATTGACTAAAAATACATTTAATGAATGCTTTCTGATAATTCTCAAAGATTAGTCTAAACTGCCAATGACCTCTTATTGTCTAAGAGACCCATGTAAAATCGTTGGCAGAGAAAACCACATGTAGAAATTGCAAAAACCACTGAATGTTCAAGGAATTAGGAATTTTTTCAAGATAGTTTCCAACAATGAATTTTGATGTCCATTATGAAGCCTCTTGACGTTTTCTTGGGCTGTGCTTTCTTTTCTTTTATTTTTGAAATTCGAGAAAAACTTACGTCAACAAAAGCCCAAATTTTACATTATCAAAGTGGCATAGCAAAACCATCGTGGAAAGCCCACAGGCCCCAGGATTGAAACCTGACTAATACAAAAATTCAATGTGACATACCCACAAACATCGCTTTGCTTGAAGTGGAAGATCGAAGGTTCTACATAACATTTTCAAGAAAGAAAGAAGAAAACGAGCGAGGGGAAACATAACTTCAATAAAACAACATATTGTGGTAAGAAAACAGGCCATCGAAACTGAATGACAACATGCACGATTATGCCCTCTCTCCGCAGATGCGGCTAGCGAGCTGGATATCTTTGGGCATGATGGTAACCCTCTTTGTCACGCCCCTACACTGGCGGTATTCTTCCAACCGCATTATAGCGAGGTGCGGCACTACCAACCATTTTCTTTTCACCAATACTTACGATTGTAGACTACGCCTAACATTCCATACTTAGTTTATTTTTCATTACCAAGTATTATCTTTATCCTTTATACATGATGAAACCATGAACATTCATCAAAACAACATAAACACATGTAAATGCACAACAGTATAAAGGGAGGGGCAACTCCCTGCAATATGAGTCTGCCCGAATCAATATATATAATATTCTTTTATAAGTACAACTTAAATCTTGGGAAACCCCAAATTTACATTTAGCCAAATTTCCAACTTTCGGCAAACTTGGTTGCCCAACTTTTCGGCACCTCCGCACGGTCGCCGCACGACTCACCAACCCTTCATTCACCTCGTTGCACGTCTTCACTCGACTGGCTCTCCATTTGTTCAGCGAATGCCCAAATCGTGTTACCCCACCCAACCTTCGTTCGGTGGGCCGCACGCAGTACAGCCTGCCCGACTCCCGTTCACGACCTTTGGTTCCAGCCTTCGTTTCGGCGTGCATGGCGCACCCTCGCTCGGACGCCCGTCTGCACATCCACCCGTGCCTTTGCACGACTCACCAGTTCCCCCGAACGACTTCACCCGAGTCGCCACACAACTTCACCCGGGTCGCCCGACGACTTCACCTGAGTCCGCCCGAACGACTTCACCTGAGTCGCCCGACGACTTCACCTGAGTCCGCCCGAATGACCTCACCCGGTCCACCTGAACGACCTCACCTGAGTTTTTTGCCCGATGACCTCACCCGAGTTTTCTGCCCAACGACCTCACCCGAGTTTTCTGCCCGACAACCTCACCTGAGTTTCGCTAAACAACTCGCTGCCTGAACACTTTGCCTGAAGTGCGGGCACATATCCCTACGCCTTCGCACTTCTCAACCTACATCCAACTTCGCACCAAACTCAGCTCGTAGCTCGAACTTGCATTGGTGGAATGATGGTTTGCCTCCACAAACCATTCACCAATATATATGAGCGGGTGGCGGGTTGTGTCACCCAGCCGACCCATGCCAAACGCCCAACCAACTTGTTCATGTTGCGATGTCCTGCCCAGGAGGAGGGTCGACCCGCCCAACTCGTGGGACCACCCCCTCAAGGCTCGCCCAACGCCTATATGAACTCGTCCAAGGCTCGTTTAACCGCATTTCGCACATGCTCCTTCGCACGGTGGAGATGACCCGGACCGCAAGTCCTTACATCCTCCCCCACTTGAAGTCATTGTCGTCCTCGACAATATCTCGTCCCAGCAACCATCGGTTGCCAAGATATCCATATCAAGGCATACACCCCATCGATATGTCATACATCGAAAATTCATCTCAATCCATGATCATCAACCACCCTGTCACAATCTCCACATGCTGCTCCCCATCGTGGAAGGCTGGCCCCTCCATCTCAAGCTACATGCTTCCTACAACATATCGTGTCGACCTCATCATGTATCGTCATCATGTGAACTGCTGCCATGATACTCCAACACAATGCTAACACATCTCTACACATTGCCGACTCTCATGACTCTGAGGGACCTAATGATTCCAAATAAGCCAAGTGTTTCTGCTGCCATAGAAATTTCTCAGGATTTCAAAGCCCAAAGTGAGTCGGAAAGCAGTGAACATATTCCATTAGAGAAAACTCCCTGTTTTGTGAAATAGGACCCTCCCAATGCCTACAGGGAAGCACAGTACAATCAGGCATTCTCCTCATCTGAGTGCGCTGACTGCCTTATTGAAATCGTCAGCGATATCTGGATCTATTGGGGCCTTGCCATCAGTGCTAAGGGTGACTCCACTAACTGTTCACTGTGCTACAAGAAATACCCATTCTTAATGGATACTTCCCACCACACTGATACTTGGGCCTCCACATGTTTATGAATATCATGGCGAACAAAGGTTTGTCGTGCTCATTAAAATCAGTTTGCTCTGTTACTGTTTCAAACAAACCCATGTTACCCAATTTTTGCATCCCCACTCCTTTCATAAAACTGCAGCCACGTCTCATTTGATTCCAGACCAACTTGAGAGATTAGATGCAACGACCAATGATGAATGCCCTCCTTCAAAATTACCAATTGCAAGAGGAAGTGCTCAAACAAGTGAAGTGGGCAACAAGCCACCTGCAAAACCTTCAAAAAATCAGATCTCCTTTCAATATACTTTAAATAAAGTTCCATCAGTGGAATCTGCTAGAAAAAAATGGTGCCCAGATTGACGCCTTCCTGAGTTGTCACAATGTTGTTAGGGAAACAACTAGGGTTTTAACAAATAGTTGAATAATTTTCTTAATCCGCTCCATCAGAGGCAAATCAAATCTTATACCTGAAGTTAGCTTCTTGACACGCAAGAGATTTAACTAACATAGCGCAGAAGGGGCGATACCTCCTCTAGTTGCATTGTCACAATCGGGCACAACGCGGGCAAAACAAAAGGTATGATGAGTTGCTTTCCAACACTCTTAAATACAGAAGCTAAAGCTATCATTTATTTGGCTCAAATGATTATAAATTGGTCTCCACCAATGAACTTGAGTTTGCAACCTATTTGCAAGTTGCCTTCATTTTTATTTGCATTGGTCTTATGGGTATATTATAGAGCCTTCAGGTATTTGTGGGGTAGCAGCTTTCCTGAAAACTTAAACTTGAATGACATTTGTAGCATAACCTTACACAGGCTAAATTTAGGAAACAATACTAAAAGCACACAAGATTACACTCAAAATAGATTCAATTCCATCTTAATTTTTTATTTCAATTGCGTTGGGATCGCACATTACGCAAATGAATTCTTTGCAAGTTTCAGTCTGAAAACTAACCAAACAGTTCTGCCTCACAAACAACAGGAAGCACTTCCTAACAAGTTGTGGGAATGCATGAATTAAAACATCATATGCTTATAAGGTTCTCAATATTACTGTGACCAAATAAAAAAATTGAAAAGAGGAGAATTTGAAATGTTTCAAGCTCGTTCTTTGATATGACAGAATTTTGAACTGGCAAGTTTGATTTCAATTTAAAAATCTTGATCTTCATCCAATGGAAGTGTCTTCATTGATCCAGGGTATCTTTTGTTTATAGATGCATTAAAAGAATTACATACACAGTTTGTAGCTTAACCAAAGAGAATTAAATGTGCACATGTGAGAAGAAGAAGAAGAAACACATAAGAAGACAAGAAGACAAGAACTTGATGACGCAGTTCGTCCCTCCTGGACTACATCTTCGGGCCCTGCTCAATCAATGGGGAGGCCTTCATTATTTAAAAATGGCATAAAAAGAAGTTACATTTATAAGTTACAAAAATGGAGCATTATACCTCCATGCTGAAAAATGCCCGAAAATTGGAGAGTTCTGTTGCAGAAACTGACACCACCATCTAATTTCCATCGCCGAGAGGTGCAAAATCAATATAAAACTTGCCCAATTCTAATACTAGACCAAAATCACCCTCTTCAAAAAAAATTGCTCTCTTACCTTAAAAAACGTGGCCGTTGATCTCCTCCTCTTCTTTTGGGTAAAACACTAAGTTTAATAATATTCCTAGTAGAGTTACCAAGAAATTGGTTTGGTGTAATGGTAATAGATGGGAAGAGCTTGATTAATATGAGGAGGTCAAATCCTGCCTCGTCTATTTTAACCACATTTTAGTTTGATGAACCAACCCCTTGACCATACGTATTTCCGTACAGCACCTGACATAATGGCAACGGATATGGTGGAGCGTTGGGTGGCGGGACCACATACGTGGCCGCCTACCCAAGCCCACCATAAAACACATTAATAAAACGGCGGACATATATGGTATGTATTGTTTACAACGTGGGTGGCTTTGGGTGGCAGGACCACCTACGTGGCCGCCTACCCAAGCCCCGTTACCCATCCCATGGTCAACGGTTACATCTACATGCCGAAATTTATGTGGCTATACGGTGGCTATATATATATATACATGCGTTCAACGGCATAAACCAAAGCCTAAGGGTTATGTTTGGCCCATAATAATCCCACCACATGCGTTAGTTTCAAACGGTTGGTTTTAACCATACTCCACCATTTTTTGTTGGTTTGTTTTAACATTAACCTTTCCACGTGAATGGAGTTCTATTTTAATATAACAACATGATTTTGTTACATATTTCATATGTATTAAACCCAACATCCTTTTCACGTGGGCCACGTTGGTTATATGGTTTTGTTTATATATATATCTATATTTATTTATTTATTTGATATGATTTTTGTTTCAATATTTTTTTTGGTATATGTTTTGATTTTTATTATATAGTTAACTTAAAAACTATATATAAAAATTTATAGTTATAATCAAAAGTTGTTTGTCTTTTGTTTGCTTGTGCAAGTTTTAGGAGGCCATTGGAGGGATGCCAAGTGTCAAGCTGCCATGTGAGTCTCACGTGCTGATTGGGATGCCATGTGGCACACGATAGGTCCCATTTTTCTCCTACCATACTAATCTTTGAAGAGCTCTATCTTTTGCATACGAGCTCAAATTGACGAACCGTTCGCGCCACCGCGATCGGGGAGACGATTCCTCTCAACTGATGCCATCAAATTCTCCTTTCTGTCATTTTGAATTTTGAGCCTTTATCCATCCCCTTGGTGTCTCGAGATCCTCTTGGATCATTCATATATCAAATTTTCCTATGTGATAAATTGTTGGGAATTTTCCTTCTTTCAAGATTGTCTCTTAATTTTGGGTGTTTGTATCAATGTGTATTATACTCTACACCTAATTCCAAATGACACGATTCTCTTGCATTGCTATGATGTTTTTTCTTGTTTTTTTATGTTTTCCATACTATAACAGTTTCCTAGCTTGAGTTTGCATAGCTGGAAAAATTGCATGTAAATGATGAAAGAGAGCCTAGGATGGGTATCGGACATGCGATCTGCCTTACTTCTAGCATGCATGACTGCAAATTTTATCCATTGCATAGTTCTAATATTTTTTTCATTTTTTTCCATGTTAAGTTTGAGTTGGCATAGCTGGGAGAATTGCATGTAAATGACGAAAGAGAGTTTAGGAAGGGCATTGGACATGCAATTTTCCTTACTTCTAGCATGCATGACTGCAAATCTTATCCATTGCATAGTTCTAATATCTTTTTCATTTTTTTTCCATGGTAAGTTTGTGTGATCAAACATGTTGAAGCTGCAATGATTTGTTTCTATCGTGAACATGCACCAAGCAAATGCTTTCTCTTCTTTATTGCATGTAAGATTGCAAACACAAATTGCTGATACATAGGCCAATTTTTTCCTTTTTTCTATCATATGTAAATACTTTTATCTTTTGCATGATGGTTGCTCCTATTACAGTTTTACTAATTATTATTTTGTGTAAGGTTCGCCATTTTATTACCGAAATAGAGCTTTACATGTGATAGTTCTTTGTGCTACTGGTCTGCCCAACCGAGAACCAGCCCAGTAGCACAGATTGAGAATCTTGAGATTATATATATCTTGTTTCAACAATTTAACAGACAAATAAAAGTTGCCACAGTGGACATGGAGTTCCAAGAGTGCAAAAACACAGTTTTACTAATTATTGACAACAACAAATGGCTGATTTAAATAAGGAATCATAGAAAATGATATGTATGTGAATGCTATTTTTAATTTGTTGAAGCTTTATTGGGAAATCTTGTTCCATGTGAATTCTCTCTCTCTCTACACACTTATTTATTTGTAAAAGGTATTCAAGATGAGCTCTTTCTCAAATAAATACTTAATAAATTGCTAGTCAGAAGCCAGCCCTAAAATGTGTGCTCTAGTGATGGTGGTCACATTTGGCTATTCTTCACTAGGTTGAAATTTGAAATGTCTATCCACTTTAGTGTTTTCAGTTGAAACGTGAGCACTAAGGGGAAATCACAGAAGTCTTCACAAAAAAATGATATAACCTTAGCTTAATTGTGAAGGTTTTGTTGTGTTTATGGCTTCCTGAATTATGTGGGAAAAACAACCCTTGAAGAGCAGACCATTTAAAACAAGCACTGCCTGTTCTTCTAAGATTCTTGTTAAAGTCACCTAGGACATGCCCCTGTCCCCAACCACTTATTTGTGTCTCAGGGGTGAATTGATCCATGGTGGATGGACTGACATGCCTCCATCTTCACTGCTAATTCACAGGAGCACTACCCCATTGACCTAAATTATAATATTGATAACATATAACTGAAGGTTCCAGAAATACCCTCTATTCATCATGTTGTTCATTCCTGGTAATTGATAATTATCTCTGTTATTTTCACCATTAAAACATTTTTTGTGTGTGTACGGCAACATGTTTCTCTCATTTTGTATCAAGATCACTTGTTCTTAATATGGGCATGTTCGTGGCAGAGTGAACTCTTATATTATAGTTGTCTTGAACCTACCTGTAAGTTTCTACCTTTTGCCAGGTTTCAACAGCCAATAAGAAATAATGAAGACAAGTGGGTGGGAAAGAAATATGCTGGATGATCCTCACCTCTTTGTCTAAGCATTCTTGTATTCAAGGATTTTAGGAGCACATCATGGAAGTCACTCATACCACCTGGATTATCCACGTTGTCATTTGTTTCAACTTGGTAATCATATAGCTTTGTTGTTGAACCTTGTATGCCACAAGCCTTTTACATGTCAAATTGTTTCATTCATGTTCTAAATTTCTCTTCTAAATAAATCCTTTCACTAGAGTTACACGTGCATGAAATTCATTCACACATGATTATAATTTGGCCTAACTGGTATTTTACCTTCCCAACTTCAGCACAAATCCAAAGATAGTCCTTGATGAAAGTCCCTGGCAACCATTGTTTGAGATTTTTCTATTGGAGAAAGAGAGGATGTCTAAAAGTACTTATGATATAAGACATGCAATTAGGGTTGACCCTTTATTGCTCAAAAAATTGGTCAAATAAGTTGCATATTGTGTGAAATTTGTACTTGTTTGATCTGCACATTTGCAATCATATGATACAATTGTTTTATCTATGCAAATATGATTGTATGTTCATAAAATCAGAAAAGACGAGTATTTTGATGCACACACTTTCATAAACTTTTCTTCTGGTCATTGAACTCCTCACTACTAACGTTTTGAATAGATATATATATATATATATATATATATATATATATATATATATATATATATGTCTGAACTTTTGTAGTTATGACATCATTACTAAAAATATCTGATTTTATCATATTCAGGCTGTGACTCTTCTTCAGTACTTACGAGAACCAAGATAAGGGAGCCTTAGAGCGCAACACTTGGATTTTTCACTAACTTTATCAAGAACTCTGAGGGGCAAACTCTTCACCATGACATAAAGATTGTGAAGTTCTGAGTAACGGGTTGTAAATATGAATAGCATTGTAATTCTTGTGAGTTCCATAACATTACCTCAAAAGCTTTTGTGTGTCATAGGGTGTTTCCCAGAGAAAATATTCAATAATTCTATGCATTGTTTCAGAGTGACAGTTTTACAGGTAGCAAGTTGGCTTGTAGTTCCTAGTGTTGTTCAAAATTAGCAGTCAATAGATCCATGAATTTCTGGTTGAAATTTGGTGATTTCAGTGGCATTCTAGCGACGTATGCGTATTATTTTTATGTACAGAAAAATGAAAGCAAGGTTGTTGCTTTCTATTTAATTAGATTTTGTCCTTTTGTATGGGAGGGTGTAAACTGTGCATTGCTTTTACAAATGTAACCCTCTGCGGGATTTGATGAAAGCATATGACTGCAGAAGATAGCAAAGTAGTACAAAGCTCTTATATAGAATCATTTTTATTGTGGTGAAGTCAACTTTATGATTATAAATATAGATTTCTAAGGAGGATACAAGCAATATGAAAGCAAGTCCCATCACCAACTCCGGTCTCTGGAGTTTTGGTGTTTGGAATCGATTTGCAGTAGTCCCACCCGTTTTCAAATCTCTAGAGGTGTCACCCATACGCCCGTAGTGTAGGAGGATACAAGCAATATGAAAGTAAGTCCCATCACCAACTCCGGCCTCTTGAGTTTTGGTGTTTGGAATTGATTTGCAGTAGTCCCACTCGTGTTCATGCTATAATGTTGCCATTATGTTGTACTGTATGTAAACCCATGTCACATGCTTTCAATATCGTCATTATTGCAAATGTTATTGACAAAATGTCTTGTGCTTGCATATCTGAATATACTTCTGGTGCTACATTCTAAAATTATACAAAATAGTTATAGTTTTCATTTAAAGGAAATTCAAATGTACACGAGATTGTAGCTTTGAAACATAGCAATCTTAGTATTTAGTTCCTTACACAGGCTGAAAGGAAAAGGAAAACATGTCTCCTATACACTAATTGTCTAGTAAAAGACAAACAAAATGGGGACAATTATGTAGAAATGCTATTGGGGATCGGTTGACTGCAGGGTTCAACTATACAGGATAATTACAAAGAATACTAGAATGCTTTTTACATGGCAAGAAACACCTTTTTTAAACCTTGAATTTTAATTAGTTTGGATCATAATAAGATTTGTAGTAAGATTCTGCTTAAGCGTTATGTTGTATTTAGATGGTTGATTTCCAGGAAGATTACTGTCAAAGCAAGCAATTCTTCATTTAAAAAAATTAAACATGAAACAGAAGATATACCTTGACCTGTAATGTCAGCTTCAACTTATAGGCAACTTTATGTATCTTCTGTGAAAGTCGTGAAGATCCTGAAGATTACAGAAAGTAGAATTGGAAGCAAATAATTCAATGTGGAGGTAGAAAATTTTTAAGTTCCAGAAGACCATCGAGAGATAAGATGTATATGTTTGGTTATCAAAAAATATTGTTTTCTCATTTAGGACAACTCAATTTGTCCACTATCCAATATATTTTGTTCATGGTTGGAAACTATCATGCATATTAAAGAATAAAATAATAAAGTAACTTATTAATGTCGGGCATGTGTTAAGCCCCTTTCTCCAGAAGGTCAAACACATTTACCTCCCCCCATCCCACACAAGAACTCTACAGTTCTTAACTTGCTCAGTGCTTGATTGAAAAGCTTTAATATATTAAATGAGTGAAGATAAAATAATTGAATGGTGCAACGAGGGGGCGTGATACTTGATTACAGGATTATCCTTATATATGGTGAACTCTATATCTCAGTTATTTCTAAACATATGAAGTAATGTTGGGTTAATATCAGTTGATAGCATCTAGCAATTGACTTTGGCTCTGCTATGCAGCTTAAAATAAACATTGTAGTTCAGACTTGATTTCTGGGTGTTTGGTTCGTTGTTGCCAGAGGCCTAGAGCAAAGCAGGGGCAGTCCTTCCAGAAAAGTTCTGGAAGTGAAGTGTTCCTTGGAGTGTTTTCCTAGAATACTGTAGAAGAGTGGTCCCAGAATTTTCTATGGCCTTTGATGAGGAGGGTTGGGATTGTGGGAGTGTGCTTGGATGACATCCCTATCGAATTCTTAATAAACTAGCAGGGTAGATTATTAGTACACTTTTGAACCTTGCACTTGCTGGCAAGGAATTAGCCAACTACCCAATAACATTAACAACCTTGAATCCATTGAGCTATTCCCTTGAATTCTTCATGAGCTAACCTCTTGAATTCTTCATTTATTTAAACATTTGGTGTTGACACAGAATTATAGCGCACACAAAACTATTATTCTGTATATTATTATTACACACAATATCACATGAAGTTAGGTTGTAAGATAGATTATCTTAGCTAGAAAATATAGGTAGTTAAGAAAAAATCTCAACCACACACTAATCTAAGAGCTATCGTAGTTAGACCAAACCTCTTAAATACAACTAATTAACAATCTTCTAAATAATACAAACTACTTAAATAGATATTACAATACATATGATGAGGAATATCAAATATTAAGAACAAAGACAAGTAAGAGTTAATATCTCCAACAAATATTTTACATAGTATGTCAACATCCTTTAATATATGTGCCAACTAAGATTGGGAAATTTGTTAGAGCATAACCAGAAAATTAAAGACTTGGACTTCATCGTTTTAAAGGATCTAGGTTTGGGTTTCCTAGTTTAAAATTTCTCAATATCCTGTTCCATCTTTCTATTACTTGGCCTCAATGGTTTGTATACATAATCTATAACACAAACATACCGATCATAAGATACACATGTTCCCCATATATATTATGGGGAATTCTCACATGTTCCCCATATATATTATGGGGAATTCTCTTCTGATGCAACCTTTGTTGATCTTTTAAGATAAGTACACAAGTGCATTGAGGTAGGTAACATGCTTAGGGTCAACAAGAAGAGAGAGAATATGTAAGAGAGAGAAGGTCAACCTCCTTGACGATCTTTGTGCAATTAAAAATTGATGAACTACAGGTTTTCGGTGCCTCGATGGCTTGTATATATAACTTAACATCCAAATCATAAGATACATAGGCTGCCCATACATATGAGGAATTCCTTCTAATGCATCCATTGTTAGTCTCTTTAGTACACATGCATGATATAAATAACATTTGTGGAGTCAACAAGGAGATAGCTTATTTGGGCATTGATTAACTTCAGTTTTTTTATTTTTATTTATTTATTTATTTAAGAAATGTTGTAAAAGAGGCATAATATTTGGTCAATATAAAGAGTATAATTGTAAAAAAAAATGTAAAATTTATTATATATAATAAAGATCCATAAAACTAAAATATCATTTTTTACAATATCTATATATCCTTTAAATTTACCTTTTGAAATGGACGTGGAAGGAACCGCGTTTTAACGGCATATACAAACGTCCACGTCAACGGAGGTGGAGACGACAATTTGGGAGAAAAGGAGTTACCGGAATATGGAAAATGGGAATCGGAGGATGATATCGGAAACGAATAACGGGGGATAGGAGGACGGAAAGGAGTTACGGGAATAGGGAATAGGAGGACGATATCGGAAACGAATAACGGGGAAGGGCCCAAATTGTTGGCCCTGCGCCATTTTTCCGACATTTCTTTTTAGCTTTTCAGTATAATACAATATGTGGATTGGAAAACTGGTTATGGTCAAAAACAAGATAATATTTGGCATTCCCTTAACAAGTGCGAGTTGGCAACGAGATTGGTAAAGACAACCCCGTTGGATTTTAACCATTACAGTTTTTTCAAATATTACCGTCAACCGTCTAACCGTCCATCCAATGGGGAGAAGAAAATCCGACGTTTTACATCACAGTCCAAAAGAGGTCGGCTTACGGTTAGATTGACCCAAATAAAACGAACGTCGGGGTTAACGTAACCTAAGCTGCTTTATCGATGGTTAAGACTCGGATTTCAAAAAATATTCATTCCTGCATAAATTTCCTAAACATTATACGGAATGCGGGTGTTAGCGGGTCTCAGTCATTTAGTTTGGTTCGTTTTTACAACTTGCAAGTGTGTCGCGGCTATCCCATCTTTCAATATCCAACGAGCATCGGGAATGTGGTCGATGGCGCTTTAATACTGACCAACGATGATATGCGTATAATTAATTCAATCCCTCTCCACGCTGGTGACGTGGAAGATATGCATCAATGCAAATTTATACACAAATTTTGAAAGTTTTTAATCATTTTTTTTAAATAGTAACATCAAGCTTAATTTTAATTAGTCATGTTATAATTTAAAAAATTTACGTATCAATTATTAATAGTTAAAAATTCTAGAACTTTAAGTAACACTATATAAAAATTTACCAAAAAACTGATAATTGCACCACAAAGCGATGCCTATAATCTTCATTTACATAAATTATTAATAATTAAAAATTATAAAAGCTTAACCTACTTTATATTAAATTTAGAATAATGCTAATAAAAATTTACCAAAACCACTAATAATTGGATGAGGAAGCATCTACGATAATCTTTGGGGCTAATAGACGAAGGAGATGTCTTTTGCACATAAAAATGAAAGTAGAGGTGTGAAAATGTATAATGATTGGGAAAATATTTTACAATCTCATAAATAGATTTTATATGAAATATTAAAAAAAACTTGTATGCTACATATTATAAATACCAAAATTTATTTCAAATAAAAAATGACGACTTATTTTAAGAGATAGTTTCAGTGATAATTCAATAATAAAATTCATGTTCAGTGTAGAGTCATCTGCAACTATGGTCGCACTATTTCCGGTGTTGTTTTCGTGAAAGAATTAACTCAAATCTGGCCACTGACTTTGTAATATTTCCGATGTTTTTTTCACGGAGGATTTAACTCAAATTGTGACATGGTGATTGCAATATTACCAACTTTGTAATTTGGGTATTTCAAAATCGCATGATGTTTGTCCATAGATATAGATTATCATAATTTCAAAATTACAATTTAACCGAAACAATAGAAATTGTTGTTTCATGGTCTACACGGTTAATCTTTCCATCATATTTTATGACTATATATATGCATGAAACATTATCGGCCCTCTTTTATTACATATATATTGGTACATATGCTTGTCAGAGCAGATTGACAGCCGTTATATCGAAACTTAATCGTCATCACCAAAGTCTCCATAGATCAACATACGCTGCAGCATTCGCACAGCTCCACAGGAATTGAAACTGGCCGAAGGACGTGCAAACCAACCCACACGACCATCACATCATGCACTTGCGTAGCCACAACGTCGAAAACTTCCCCATCTTCTGAAAATAATACAGGCAATGTGGCCACTCAAGACTGAGAACAAATTGAGAGTGGCTACTGCTAGAATTCAAGCGCATGTCCACAACGTGGAATTCTTAACGGTAAACTAAGTGTGTTTGACTAAGTGATTTGAATTTAAACTAATTTTCTTGAAAGTAAATAATTCGGGAGGATCGTTACCTGGAAAGGTATTTAAAAACTACATTAAGAAAGCCCGTCTAGCTCAGTTGGTAGAGCGCAAGGCTCTTAACCTTGTGGTCGTGGGTTCGAGCCCCACGGTGGGCGACTTACTCGTCTATTCGAAATTTCGAAATGAAATAGCTCTGTTCTTTTATTCGAACGGTCTGGATTTCGCCTGGATTTCCTGTTCCCGAACTCTGGATTCGAACCTCACGGTATGCGGGTGTTCGTTGACTATTTTGATGTATCCTCATCTAAGATCCCTGCTTCGAACCCTACGGTAGGCGGGTGTTGTTGACTATCAAGCTCCTGTTTTGGCAAAATACACAACAAGCATCACCCAGTTTAACACAAAACAAACATACAGGTCGTACGTTCGAACTTGACGGTACGCGCATGTTCTATGTTCGATCCTTTTGTTTAATTTTTTTATTAGTTATTAAAAAAAATGTCTTTTCAATTTAGTAATAAATATAAAATTTTATTAGAAAATAGGTTTTAGTAAATGGATATTGTGTTAAAGCATTTTTTTAAGGAAAAGGTATAGGTTTTAGATGGATAGTAAATGGATATTATGTTAAAGCATTTTTTTGAGGAAAAGGTATAGGCTTTAACTTGATAGTAAATGGATATTATGTTAAAACATTTTCTTTTAGGAAAAGGTATAGGTTTTCGATGGATGGTATGTTAAAACATTTTTTTGGAAAAAGGTTATTAGTTAACCTATTTCTTATAAAGACATATGTTATAGAAAATATATTAAATATAAAATAATCAAATTTTATTTTATTGAAAATTTTAATTTCCATATTATTCATAATTATGAGTATGAGAAAATTGTACACTAAATTATCTCCACATTTTAGGTTATCACTTCATGCAATTTTTTAAATCGAGTTTAAGTAGTTTTATCTATAAAGTTTGGTCTAAAAACAATTATTTTATAGAGCATGTAACAAAGCAATATAAGTTTTATAAGTCTTGAGTTACATGTTATAATAATTGGCATTCATATGTGAGACAAACCTTTAAATAGGTTACGCCACAAGAAGGCATCAAGCCTAGAACATGTATAATCAAACCCATACCATCTACAACTAGCACCACATATTTGATATCTGTACATGAGACAAACCTTTGAATAAGTAGTGGACACCTAAGTTAGAACATGCCTCCACAAACCCTGACCATTCACAACAAACATCATCATTGTAAAATTCCTTTTTCTAATCTATTGATATTGTAATTAAAATTAATTATGGTATTGATCCCTGCATGAACATGTAAATGTGCAAAAAGATCCTAAATAAATGTAATTATAAGTTAAATACTTGTTGAGGATGCAATGAAGCTTAATACAATGCAAACCAAGTCTTTACCTTTAGCAATTCTTATAGTTTTAAGAGGCTTGTTGATGATGCAATGAACACTAATACAATCCAAAACCATGCAAACCAAAATTTTTCATAAGCATGATTCACAAAGTCTTTACCTTTAGCAATTCTTATAGTTTTAAGAGACTTTTATAATCACTTCCAAAATTTTCCCATCATTGGATGATTATTGGGTATTTTTCCTTATTCATCCAATTATTGTTCCATGTTCGTGGTTGATGACTATTCATTATTGGGTATCTATCTTATTCAATGTCTTTTGAAAAGTGAGCTTTGTGTAAAAATGTAATTTCACCCACATAATAATAAAATGATGAAAGCTTCCATTATAAAATGATGAAAGCTTCAATGGAAAGATGTATACAAAACACAAAATTTTATAAAATATTGAGTATAAATTCTTGTTTCCTTCTCATGGGTAGTGGCCATCCTATACTATTAGTGTTGGAAATTACCATATTAAATATTCAAAAACTTAACTTATCAATAATTAACTTATATACAAATTGACACATGACTATACTCTTAGAGCATATTTATATATATATAATTATTCATGGTAGTTGATATAATAATTATAAAATTTATATGTAATATTAAATAGTAAAGAGTATGGTTTTTTAATTTTAAAAACAAAATTAATTAAGTAGTGTAAATGTTTTATATTTTGATTTTTTTCAAGTATATTTTTAGTTTAATTTTGCTCAAAATTTAATAGATATTTGTTCGTATTGCAGATTTGAAGACCCTAATCTATATAATCAAAGTATCTTGAGAGTTTTTAGCACATTAAATTCATTTATACATTCAAAAATGTAATTTGAACTAAATTCATTTTTTGTATTTCAAATTAGTAGTGTAATGAAATTAAATTACACTACTAATTAATAATATTTAATTATATATTTACTTTTAATATAATATTATATTTATTTTAATATAATTTTTCTTACTTTTATATTATATTATACCCAATTGCTTTATATCTTTTCTATGTAATTTCTCATTTGAAAACAAGTTTGATTTTGGGCAAAAAGGAATCGGTTCATTAATCTATGAGAATTTTAAATCTTTAAATTGGGTTGGGAGTATGCCTTAAATGTGTTTTTGTTTGGTTAAGAGTTTTTTTTCCTTGTATGTAATAAAATAGGTTAATGACTCAAAATTCAAAGGAATTTGGCAAGAGTGAATGCTTGCCCCTTACTACTAAATGGAAAAAAAAGGTGGCATCATGGTTTGACCATTTGGCTTCCAACCTGGAGATTTACCATCCAAACATTTATTATTGAGTATTTAATTGCATAAATAAACTTGTTAGTTTGGGCTTGAAAATATTATAATTATACTTGAGATAAGAAGATTATTTATGAATGTCAAGAAACAATTTAAATATATTTAAAAAAGATAAAAACTATAAATTTATGTGAAAATAATAAAATATATATATTTTATATTATAAAAGTTTATAATATTTTATATAATTTAAAATTTAAATAATAATTAATTGAAAAATATAAAATTTATATTATAATTTATTATAGATGGTAGATAATTGACCTGTTAGTTCTTTGTTATAAAATCATATTACAAAAAAAAAAATTGTGTTGTATTTTTTTATTCATTTACATTATTAGATTTACTTGTAAAACTTGCAAGAGTTGTGAATCAAATTGGTTGACTCAATATAACTTACATTTATGTTACAAGTTAAATTATTAGTATGACTTTAATTTAAGTCAAATTCTAAAGAATTACATTAAATTAATGCTCTCAAAGAGGAAATTCAAACTTAAAAGTCCAATCAAACTTGGAAAACTTTGGTAACACTTGTTAAAACAACATGCATTATAATGTATCCTAGTGGATTAGTTCATGTGATTTTCATTACAACTAACCTAGTGGGTTAGTGCAAGTGCTTGAGTGCTTTGAGCTTTATGTAGGAGGTCTCTAGGCCAATCCCTTAGTGTAGCTAGCTCTATTGTAAACCCCATTAGATGTCCTTGTTGGGTTAGGCATCTAATAAGTACTAATAGATTTGAATAGGGAGCATTCATGAAATGAAATGGAGTGGATATATGTTTCGTGTTAGTTTGGTAAAATGTTTTACATTCCTACTAGGTTAGCATCATTATGTGCATTAATGAATTTTGTATAATTTTTTGCACTTTAATGGTTGAAATCAAAATAGGAATTCCATCTCTTTCACTAAAGGTTTCGTGAATCTTAAATTTGTGAACTTTCAAACTTTAGGTATTATGAAATATAGAACAAAACAACAATATAAATAGAAAGAAATTTCAATTCTTGACATTAAATCTTCACATAGGAAACCAGAGAAAAAATATACCAAAGTGTCTTAATAAGTTTCATCATTTTAGAACAATCTTATCATATATAAGCTAGAAATGAAAACTTACTTATACTCATACTAAAAAGCCTAACCATAGCTTCTCAGCTCTTCACACTACTATTCTTCATACAGTAATGGGATTGAAGCATATAACCATTGACAGGAGGCTCTTCCCATCAATCTATCCAGAGACAGTAAGGACAGCCATAGGCATAAACAGTAGCATAGCCAAGGGTAGCTGAAGGACTAGGTGGTTAATAACCAAAAGATAGGTAACTGGAGCAGAGCAAGCATCAAAACAAGCAACAATTGATCTAGATATCAAGTCGAATGGATATCACTATGTAACTGAACTCTTTATTGACCTCGTGGTTTGATGTTACTACAAGGGCTAACCTACCTTGGCGCATTATTGTATACTAAGAAGAAATTGTTGAATCACTTGCTTAAACAACCAAATCAATTGAATAACTTACTGGATCTTCACCACCTAGTCCTGAAGCCTCTATTTAACTGTGTGTTTATCCGTATAGAGCTTACATATCCATATTAACTCACATATGGTGAAATATAATGGTAATCACTCAAGTCGAGCTAGATTTGAACCAGCATAGGCATATTTCCAATGGATTTACAGTCCGTCCTCATTAACCACTCAGGCATCGACCACCATTCTTACATTCCCCTCATTGTAGAGACAGCAAAACTAATTGTAGTAGCAATCAATTTTGGCTCAATGCGTCTCGGTCAACAAAGAAAATTTCATTGACTGATGAAAGGTCCACTGATGGATTTTCAACGAGATTTGGAACTAAGCGGGATGATCAATACGTATAAGATCACAAAGCATCTTGTATTCAATGGAAGGACCTTACCATACAGGTCCTTCCATTGAATACAAGATGCCTTGTGATCTTATACCATCCTAAGAAAAAGAGTTAAAAGAAAAAATTTAAATCCTTTTTTCTTTGATTGCATCATAAGAAAAAGAGTTAAAAGAAAAATTTTGAATCTTTTTTTTTTTTTTTGAAGAAAAAAGAGTTAAAAGAAAAATTTTATCTCTTTTTCTTAGGATGCAACCATACCCTTGCTCAAATCAACTCAACTTGTCATAAGATGGGTGAAAAGATTCATGTTCTAATTTCTTCTCTTCATGAAAAAAAAGCCCGCCTCCTTTTTTGTTTGTCATTTACCCTTTCAAGACCTTTAGTAAAGGACCCAAAAGCGTAGAGTACCTACTCACTTTCTAGATGATCCCGATAGAAAGACAAATTTGGAATCCACGAACAAAGACGAAAGTTTGTGATACTGCATTCAATGAGGAGTGAACTCAATCTCCTACTGCCTTATCCTGACATGAATTGCCTTCTTTGACAAGCCCACAAACTAAATCCTTTCAGTAACAAACGCCAATAAGACAGGGATTCAATTTGGATACACTCACAAAGCCACAGACCTAAGCAGAAAGCCAACTAACCCTTATGCGGCCAAGAAGAATATGACCACTGCAGCAATATCATCAAATATATTAAAAGATATAAATAAACACTCTTATTAACTAAATAGCTAATCATAAATTATAAATATATATAAATTATTTTCAACTTTTAATTTTAACAAATCTAAATTTAAAATTATTATATTTATAATATTTATTTAAATTTAATATCTAATTAAAAATTATGATAATGTCATATGAATCACTGTAGCAAAATTATCTATTTATAATATTGATTTAAATTTAATATCTAATTAAAAATTATAATAATGTCACTTTTTTAAAATTATTATAAATAAACAACCAAATGCAAATATGAACGATGGTAACAAAACAACATAATGCAAATATGAACGAGTGTAACAAGACAACATAATGGAAATGGGATGAAAATGGATGAAAATAGATATCATTATTATTGTTATTAATTATTTTTAAAAGAGAAATTATTATTATTTTAATTTAAAAATAAGATTTATTATAAAAATATTATTATTTTTTAATACAAGGTATTTTTATTTTTTATTCAAGTTATTTAGTGTGTTTTTTAATATTCTCGTTAATTGTATCAATCATGATAATAAAAATGAATTGGTAATTTATATGAGTTTCTTTTGATCAATGAAGTTATCCCATGCTTCAAAATTGGGTTACAAAGATTTGAAATGGATGCGTTGGTCGTCAATGAATGTGGAGACGGTAGTTGTGTTTGTGTTGACACTACCTGGATGAGTGGAGTTACCGAAATATGGAAAGCGGAAATTAGAGGAGGATATGTGTGATGGGGAGGAGGAATAGAGTTACTGGATATCAATTACGAGAATCAAAGGATGATATCAGAAATAACGAATGGAAAAGGGTCCAAATCGTTGGCCCCTACAACCTACACCAGTTTGATCCTCTTTCGACAATGGTTTTTTTAGATTTGTCTCTTAGTTAAGATTGTCTTCTAATTGGAAGAAACTAGAACTAATTCCAACTACCCGCTGCTACAATTCAACAGAAGGTTTAGAATTTAACAGAAGGTTTAAATCTAGTTTCTAGAAATCATTGACAATGGGGGAAGCTTCTTGAAGAAGCCACTGCCCCAATCTATCTCCAGAACTTTCTCTGATGTGTATAAATACATGTTTAAACAGCGAATGAAACCAAGTGGTTGAGTTCCAAGCTCTGTGTGTAATGTTCAGTCTTTGAGTCTCCGCTCTCTCTGATATGGTATCAGAGCAATATTTATTATGGTATTGGAGCCGAGGGTTTCAACTGAGTGTTGTAGAGTTGTGACGCTGTATGTGGAGGACGCCAAGATTGGTGCAGTCCTGTGAAGAGCTGTGAGTGAACCTGTTTGTAACTGTTGAGGACCACAACATATGTCGTTGTGTTAAAAGAAGAGTGCATTGAGAGTGAGAGGGTGGAGGCCTGGTGCAGACAAGGCCGAGGACGTGAGTGGTCCAGTGGTGTTGGAGTGCGAGAGCTGTGCGTGTGGTGGAGCTGTGTGCTCATCGAGTTGGGAGTTGTGTGCTCAGCCAGTTGTTGGCTCAGCAAGTTGCAATTTAACTCTTGCTGCCAAGAGTGGAAGATTGCAGAGTCGTGGAGTTGCCATTACCTGTGGAGACTGCGTTGTTGTTGTGAAAGGTTCATCGAATGTGTGGTGAAGCTCTGTTAGAGAGCATGTGAAAGGAGATTTCAGTGTTCAGTTGTTGGAGTTGTGAGCCTGTGGTGAAGGGAGAGACTTATTTTTGAGGAGTCGTTGAAGGTTTGAGCAGCGTTGTGGGGCCATGAAGATTGGAGCTTTGATGTTGCATATGTGTTGAACATTGTGTGCAAATGTTGTTGAGCTTGTCGTGTGGGTTTTGTTGTGCTTTGAAGTAGCATCGAACTAAACTCTGGAGAAATAATGTTGATGTTGGTGGTACCAAGAAGCCACACAGAGCTGGGATATGCACAGACTAGTGTGTTGTTAGAGCCTGTGGGAGTGAGCTTTGATTTGAATGCGTGTGGAGTCGGGGGTCGACGCAGGTGGAGTTAAGAGGCGTTGTGCACGTGTGGAGCTGTTGGAAAGCGTTGGAATCTGTCTAATTGAGCGTTGAGCCAAAGTCACGGTCATGACTGCTATAAGAGCTTGCTGAGCTGTGCCTTCAATACTGTCAGAAGATAAGCATTGTGTGTGGTCCTTGCAGTGTTGTTGGTGTGGCCTATTGTGTGGACCTAGTTGGTGCTAACTGTGGAGTAAAAGCTTGTGGCTTGGCATAGTGTGGCAATTGAATTTTCTCAAATGGCAATAGTTGTAGAAGAATATCTAAATCAGATAGAAGAATTTGAAGACACTGATGCAATACTGAAACGATTAATGCCAGTTCTGCCAATTTTCTCAGGTAAAAATTTTAAACTTTGGGCAATTAAAATCGAAGGATTGCTTGGTTCAGTAGATTTATGGAAATTTGTCCAAGAAGCTTCTATAAATTTTGATGATAAGCGTAGAAATGCAGTAGCATTGTTTCTCATCATATCAACTTTAGATGAAAATATTTTGTCTAATATTTTGTATGAATTTGGTGAAATATGTGATGCAAAAATATTTTGGGATATTCTTGAAATGAAATACAATATGGAGGGTAGTGAGAAAGTTGAAGTTGATGAAGGTGTTGTTGCTAAAAGTGATTGTGTTGAAAGCATCATAGATGGGATTAAGACTGAAAGTATATTTGTAGTTAACAATAGAGTAGCAGGTGATAGTGAGGAAATTCCCTGTGATGGAGAGATTTATGAAGTCAAATTTGATGACAATTATGTATCCCATGATGAGTGGTTAAATATGATGCATGAAAAGCATCTTATTGATGAGTTGTTTTTTGGTGAGAAGAGTTGCCTACCTCCATACACAAATCAAATGCAGGATAACATGTTTGCAGCAACAGAATTGGCGAAAGAGGTTGAAGACATGAATCAATGTTAGGATCCCACCCTAACCCCCTTATTTATGTAATTGGATCAAGTCATAGTCAAGAGTCAATAAAGCCCATATTAATAATTGTAAGTGGTTAACCCACAATTAATGATGGGACCACAGTTAGTTGCAAATGGGCCGTAGTATTAGATAGATGGTATTAATAAAACCCATGGTATTGATCCTTGGTATTGCATGTATGAGTCATATATAAAGGATAGAGACTCCCTACGAGGAGCATCGTGTCTTATTTTTGAATCGAGCTATGCTCTATTGGAGGTTGCCCCCTCGAAGAGGCCAGTGAACATTGCTTTCTGAATAATAAAATATTTGTTGTTGTCTCTCATTAATCTATGTTCTGGGTATCTTTCTTCGCATATTCTGTATTTGGGTATCTTTTTGCAGGTTAAGAGCATAACAAGTGGTATCAGAGCACTTTCGAGGGCCGGTGGGATCTCCATTTCTTAGGAATTTTTTTTTTTGGCTAGAGACGTGTTCCGGCGTCTTTAAACCACGGGATCTGTCATTGAGCGCATAAGCTTGCAGATTTGGGGAGGCATGCACGCAGGAAATACAAGAGGTGGTCATGCTTGTTGGACTCCCTTGTAACCCCTGTGGGTACCCCTTCGAGTAGTAGCGCATGAGACAGAACCGCGTACGGACTGTCTTCCAAGTACCTTCTGGGTATATCGGAAGCCCCTTAGCTCCTCTGCAACCTCGCCATAGATAAACCGTCGGTTGTCTTGCTGCTACAGTACATCGAGAACAACACTCGGAGAGATTACTCACCCGTACGATAGGGTAGTCGGGTTGTACGGCTAAGGGTGCAGTTGATCCTCCTTAGTTAGAGCCCTGAAACATTGGGTCGAGTACTATTGCCAGACCCTTATGTATATTGCGATCTGTAGCACCTAACACTCCTCGAGACCATAGTTCCCTTTTCTATCTTGGGATCACGCATCATCTCTGCCAGATCTGCTCGTGCAAAGGGGTACAGCAACGGTAGACATCAGTCCCGCAGTTCCGGGTTAGCAGACCAACCATTTCGATCTATTCGATCCATCAGATCCGCAGCAGCAGTCTGTTCCGCCACCCAGAGCTATCCGATCCGCCATTCAGATCTCTCAGATCCACCAAATCTGAGTAGTTGTGTGGGGTTCCTATACCTAGGCATAATTTTCACAGGGCTTTTGGCAGCATTTACATTTTGAGGATTTGGCGACTGCAATATTCATAAGGAAGGAGTAAAACTCCGTTAGGAGTTTTCAAAAAAAAAAAGTCAAAAAAGTCTGAGATCTCCTAGGGCGCTTATTGGTGATCTAGCCCATCAGAATCAGGACGAAGAGCTGAGCACGGTGGTACCATTCAATTCTTACTGAAAAAAAAAAAAAAAAAAAAAAAAAAAAAAAAAAAAAAAAAATGGGCGGTCCTAAATCTCAAGAACATTTGATCAGTGCATGGTAGAAACTAGAGCTCAAGCTATGGCCAATGAGAAGATTGAAAAACTTGAACAAACCTTGCAATCCATCCAGAGTCATCTTGATAGACTATCTCTCCTAATCCCGAAGGGCAAGGAGGAAGCCCACGAGGAGGCGTATAATGGCAATGGACACAGTGAGGGTGAGTCTAGCCACTCTCCTCACATCTGGCGCACCCACCAACAATCTCATAAGCGACCTCCCAAGTTGGATATGCATAAATTTGACGGTTCTCACCCGGAAACATGGATAGCACAAATGGAGCAGTATTTCAATCTGAATAACATCTTAGATGATGAGACTCAGCTTATGGTGGGGAGCACGTACTTGGACAATGAAAGGTGGCAATGGTGGGAATGGAATCAACGTTGCAATGGACCTTTTCGGGCTTGGACCAAATTCAAAAAAGCTCTTACAGACCGCTTTGACAAGGAATCTTCTTTTTTGGGTCGTCTTACTAAGCTCCGACAAACTGGCACAGTGGATGAATATATTACAGCCTTTGAAGACTTAGCCTTCCGCACTTGGGGTCTCTCAGATGTGTTCTACACGGAATGTTTTATCAGCGGTCTTAAAGAAGCCATCAAAGCCCAAGTCCTACTGCACCACCCTCCCACATGGATGAAGGCTTGCAAGGTAGCTCGTAACGTGGAACGTGCATTAGCAACCCAGTACAGTCGCCCAAATTTCTCCACTAAAGGTCGCCCCCCACAGGCTCACAACACGACTCAAACACTTAAGGTCCAAAAGGTGTCACCTGCGGAAATGGTCGAAAGAAGAAAGCAAGGATTATGTTACTACTGTGATGAAAAATACTCCCCAGGTCATAAATGCAAGGAGCCCAATTTTTTTCAAATTGATGCCACTGACTACAGCTCAACAGAGGAAGATCCACCACTTGCGGAACATGAGGCGCTAGAAGAGGACAACCAGAAGGACAATGTCTCTGACGAACCAGTTATTTCGCTGCATGCTTTGACAGGGATTTCTTCACCTCAAAGTCTCAAAATCAGAGGTTTTATTAAACATCGCCCAGTAGTAGTCTTGATTGATAGTGGAAGTACACATAATTTCATCCATCAAAAAGTCGCGGAAGCAGTGCATTGTTTTGTACGAGCAGTTTCTAACTTCCAAGTCCAAATTGCGGATGGGGGCACAATGAAATGTGAAGGTCGCTGTGAAAATGTCAAACTTCAAATGGGGGATTATCAGTTGAAAACCCACATATTTGCCATACACATGGGAGGATATGACATTGTCCTTGGCGCTGAATGGATCTGCACTCTTAGGCCAATCACAATGGATTTCCAGGAGTTATATATGAGTTTTAAGCAGAACAACTCCACACATACCCTCCGTGGACTCCAGGCGGGAGCTCCCTCTATCATCAGCTCGCATAGGATGGAAAAATTGCTAAAAAAGGGCCATCATGGAGTTATAGCTCAATTTAATGCCATCCAAGCAGTCGAAACCAAGTCTCTATCGATTCATCCTGAGATGCAACAAATTTTAAATAATCATCTGCCGGTCTTTGACAAGCCTCATGAGCTTCCACCCTCGAGAGGGGAACATGATCATCGCATCACCTTGGTTCCAGGGGCCCAACCCCCCAATGTGCACCCATACAGATATCCGTTCACCCAAAAGAATGAAATAGAAAAAATAATCAAGGAACTTTTGGAAGCAGGTGTCATTCGTCCCAACATTAGTCCTTATTCATCACCAGTGGTCATGGTTCTCAAGAAAGATGGGGAGTGGCGGATGTGTCCAAACTTCAGGGCCCTCAATAAGTTGACAGTCAAAGATAAATTTCCCATCCCAGTGGTTGACGATTTGCTGGATGAACTTAATGGGGCTCAATTCTTCACTAAGTTGGATCTTCGCTCACGCTACCACCAAATTCGCATGAAGGAAGTCGACATTCATAAGACTGCTTTTAGAACTCATGAAGGCCATTATGAGTTCTTGGTCATGCCATTCGGTCTTTGTAATGCCCCCTCTACTTTTCAGAGCCTTATGAACCACATTCTCAAACCATATCTCAGGAAATTTGTCCTTGTCTTCTTTGATGACATCCTCATCTATAGTGGCACTTGGGCCGCACATCTTCAACATGTAGATCTACTCTTGCAACTGCTTCGCAAGCATAAATTATTTGTCAAGATGTCCAAGTGTTCGTTTGGCATGGAAGAAGTCAAGTATTTGGGCCACATTGTGGGGCGTGAAGGTGTCAAGGTGGACCCCAAAAAGATCCAGGCAATGCAGGATTGGCCTCAACCTAAGACCTTGAAGAGCTTGAGAGGATTTTTGGGTCTCACAGGCTATTATCATAAATTTGTCCGCAACTATGGTTGCATAGCGAAGCCCCTCACTCAACTCCTGAAGAAAAATTCATTCTTCTGGAATGAGGAAGCACAACAGGCATTTACAGCTCTCAAAAATGCCATGTGTTCCACTCCAGTCTTAGCACTACCTGACTTCACCAAATCTTTTGTCATTGAATGTGATGCTTCGGGTACAGGTATTGGGGCGGTCTTAATGTAGGAAGGGCGACCTTTGGCCTTCACAAGCCAACAACTAAGTGGGAAGAATCTGGGCCAATCTACCTATGAGAAGGAAATGATGGCCATCTTACATGCAGTAGAGACCTAGTGACCTTACTTATTGGGGCGACGTTTCCAAATCCGCACAGATCATCACAGTCTTAATTTTTTTTTGGAGCAACGTCTATCCTCCCCACAACAAAATAAATGGCTCGCCAAAATGCTGGGATATGATTATGAGATCATTTACAAGAAAGGGAAAGACAATAGTGTAGCAGATGCATTATCTCGCCAATTTGAGGAGGAAAGTACTCTGCTAGCAATTTCCCTCCCCATTCCAGAATGGATTGAAGAGGCTCGTAGGGAATGGTTTTCACATCCCGGGCTCTCCCAACTCATTTCTCAATTGCAGGTAGATCCCAATTCCACCAAGGGCTACTCGTGGCAGGATGAGATTCTTTGCTACAGGGACAGAGTCGTAATATCACCCACATCCACCCTCAAAAGTCGCATTTTGGCAGAATTGCACTCATCCCCCATTGCAGGACATTCAGGCTTTCAGAAGACGTATGCTCGCACGAGAAGATCATTTTTTTGGACAGGAATGAAAAAGGACATCCTTACTTTCGTAGCAGAATGCGATGTCGGTCAACGCCATAAAGGGGAGACCGTCAACACACCAGACACATTACAACCGTTGCCCATCCCAACATCAATTTGGACGGAGGTTTCTATGGATTTCATTACAGGTCTTCCAAAGTCAGGAAACAAGTCAGTCATCATGGTGGTTGTGGACAGACTTTCGAAGTATGCTCATTTCTGCGCCCTACCCCACCAGTTTACACCAACTTTGGTCGCTCAATCTTTCATGGATCAGATCTTCAAATTGCATGGCATGCCCACTTCTATTGTGTCCGATCGCGACCTGATATTCACCAGTAATTTTTGGCAAGAACTCTTCAGGATACAAGGCACTCAACTAAAACTCAGTACTTCCTATCATCCACAAAAGGATGGCCAAACTGAAGCCGTCAACAAATGTCTGGAAACCTACCTTAGGTGTTTCACTTCAGAAAAGCAACATCTTTGGGTACAGTGGTTACCTCTGGCTGAATGGTGGTATAACACCAACTATCATGCCACCACCAAAATTACTCCCTATGAAGCAGTATATTGTCAGCTCCCTCCTTCCCCTACTTCTTATATCAAGGGGTGCTCAAAAGTACAAGCAGTGGATCAACTCCTACAACACCGCACAACCATGCTTGCCCATCTTAGAGAGAATCTTCATCAAGCTCAAAACCGCATGAAGCAACAGGTAGACCAGCATCGCTCAGAGTGCCAATTTCAAGAAGGGGATCAGGACTTTTTGAGGCTACAACCATATAAGCAAACATCACTCAAAGACAAGGGTTGTCAGAAACTATCTCCAAAATTCTACAGACCATATCAAGTACTTCAACGCATTGGAGAAGTGGCTTACAAGTTGGCTTTGCCACCTACTGCAAAAATCCATCCAGTTTTCCATGTCTCATGCCTCAAGAAAGTGATTGGGAACAATTGCAGAATTCAAACCAGTCTACCTTAATTGGACGAAGAAGGGTCAATCTAGCTCCAACCTGAACAAGTCCTAGACACACGAGACAGGCACTTGCGGGGCCGCATTATTAGGGAAGTCCTCGTCAAGTGGAAAGACACCTCTCCGGAAGATGCAACTTGGGAACCAGCCACTATTCTTCAGCAGTTTCCGCAGCTTCAGCCTTGAGGACAAGGCTAGTCTTAAGGGGGAGGGCATGTTAGAGTCCCACCCTAACCCCCTTATTTATGTAATGGGATCAAGTCATAGTCAAGAGTCAAGAAAGCCCATATTAATAATTGTAATTGGTTAAGCCGCAATTAATGATGGGACCACAGTTAGTTGCAAATGGGTCGTAGTATTAGATAGATGGTATTAATAAAACCCATGGTATTGATCCTTGGTATTGCATGTATGAGTCATATATAAAGGATAGAGACTCCCTGCGAGGAGCATCGTGTCTTATTTTTGAATCGAGCTATGCTCTATTGGAGGTTGCCCCCTCGAAGAGGCCAGTGAACATTGCTTTCTGAATAATAAAATATTTGATGTTGTCTCTCATTAATCTATTTTCTAGGTATCTTTCTTCGCATATTCTGTATTTGGGTATCTTTTTGCAGGTTAAGAGCATAACAATCAACCAACTATGTCAACAAAGAAAAATGAAGGAAGCAAAGCTCTTTCCAAAGAGCACGATGACAAAAATCAATATGGTTCTGTTTATGAATCTAACATTGTTTTTGAGTGTGCAGATATTAACAATCAGGAAGAATCAACAAAACTTGAATAAATTACAAGCATTAAGGACAAGTATAAGTCTCAAGAACATGAAGCAATGTTGAATACAAAGAATGTTAACCTGCAATCAAGAAAGGAGAAGCTCTATCACTATCTTATGACAAGAAAGGTGAAAATGAAACTGCCCCAACAAAGGAAAAGGAACAAGCATGGACCCTTTAATAAGAAGGAAAAAATGAGACGTTTTGTTGTAAGCCTAGCTGAGACCTAGACCAGCAGGCATATCAGTTAAGAGTATGATTTTTATATAGTTGGAATTAAGGGGGAGTGTTGGAAGAAACTAGAACTAATTCCAACTACCCGCTGCTAGAATTCAACAGAAGGTTTAAACGCAGTTTCTAGAAATCATTGACAATGGGGAAAGCTTCCTGAAGAAGCCACCGCCCCAATCTATCTCCAGAACTTTCTCTGATGTGTATAAATACATGTTTAAACAGTGAATGAAACCAAGCGGTTGAGTTCCAAGCTCTGTGTGTAATGTTCAGTCTTTGAGTCTCCGCTCTCTCTGATATGGTATCAGAGAAATATCTATTACTTGTCTCTACATTCTTAATTTTTCTTCTAGGTAAGCCCATTGTCTTGCATTCTGCTTCCTACGATTACTGTTTTGTTGCACTATACTCTAACGGTTTTTTTGCGCTATACTCCAACAACTGGTATCAAAGCAGGAATCCGCAGTCCTAATCTCGGGCGCAAGAAGTGCAACCGCTAAAGAAGTATTGATTCTCTATGTAAATGACGTCCCTCGCTTGACGAATGGTTGCGATATAGGCGCACTGATGCTTTTTTCTATTACTTGGTATTTTACAGTAATCAAATCGAGCGCGGGTGCCTCAAAGGAATTTGCAGAGAATCCAACCACTGAAGGATCTTCTATAAGATCTGAACATTCCAGGTCTCCGGAGCTTCAAAAATTGTTCCAGACGACAACAGGCCAAGTAAATCCTCAAGACTTAGGAGCAGGGCGGGATAAACTCCGATTTTGTCCAACGTTGAGTAAAATTGGTGACCACATCGTAAGTCGTATTGTGTTGAAGATTAGTCAAAATCGTTGTGTTCTTGTTATCATAATTGGTGGAATGTTTCTATGGTGGAACATCTATATTTATATATGTTTTATATTTACCATAAAATATATTAAGTTTGGTATTTTTTTTAAGAACAAAAAAAGGGAAAAAAGGAGAAGGATATCATTGGTTTTTTATAGATATTATATGTGAAAAGTAATAATTTTTAAAGGAGATTAAAAGTTTTATTTTGTAAGTGGCAACTTGATTTTTGAGTTTGAATTTTATTGAGAATGGAGAAAACATTTGTAACTCACATGAGAAGTTGAGCAAGGCTAATTTTGTCGTATCGAAATCATAGATGAAGGATATATTGATTTTAAAAGATCAGTATTTGTTGATTGATGACACAACAAAGAAACCATCATCGATGATGAATGAAAAGTGGAATAAGCTAGATAGAAAAATGATTGCAACAATTCGCCAATATCTAGCAAAGAATGTGTATTTCAATGTGCTTGGAGAAAAGACGGTAGAAGGATTATGGAAGAAGCTCCATGACCTATATGAGAATAACACGACCTCAAACAAAGTGTTCTTGATGAAGTAGCTTTATAATCTCAAGATGAAGGAGGGTGTTTTAGTTTCTGAGCGCTTGAATGAATTCAATATTTTTACTAGCCAGCTTGCCTATCTAAAAATCATTCTAGATGATAAAATTAGAGTTATCTTGTTAATTTGTTCTATGCTAGAAAACTTAGAAAATTTAATTGTAGCTATGAGCACTTCAACGCGTGCAGGGAACCTGAAGTTTGATAATTCCAGCAATAGTTTAATTAATGAGGAGATGCGATGCAAGTCAATTGTGGAAAACCATGGAGGAGAAGTTATAGCTCTAGCTAATCGTGGTAGGAGAATTGATCGAGGCCGACAAGGGCGATCAAGATTGAGAGCCGATCGAAATCAAGGAGGCGCAGGATCATGTGCTTTCATTGTGGCAAACCTGGGCATATGAAGAAAATTTTTCAAGTCTGGAAGAAAGGAAAAAAGGATCAGAGACCAGCTAGTATAAATCACAAGTCATTGAGCACAAATGAAGGTGAGCCTATTGTTGTAGTCACAGATGGTGATGTGTTGTTTATTGTTTGAGTAGATGATGCATGTTTATATACATCTAGTAGTAGCTTTGATTGGATTCTTGACTCTGGGGAATCTCTCCATGTAACCCCATGGAAAGATATTTTTGTTGCATATAATCTTCATGATTATGGTAAAGTGCAATTGGGGAATAATCACTTTTGTAGTATTGTTAGAGTGGGAGATGTCTAGATCAATATGATGGACAAGATATATTGTTGAAATAGATCAGACATGTACCAGAAATGCGCATGAGTTTCATCTCTATATTCCGCAAGCTTTGGAAAAGGATGCTGGAAAATTAGCAAAGGAGCATTGGTCATGGCAAGAGAACCCAAGACATGAATAATATATACATTGAAGGTAATGATAGAAAAATCAGTTTTGAATGCGATCACAAAAGGAGGAAATTCAGTAGATATGTGGCACAAGCGCTTGGGTCACATGAGCAAGAAGGGATTAAAAATCCTTGTTGGTAAAAATTTATTGCCAAGTTTGAAATCCTATAATATTGATCCTTGTGAGCATTGTATATATGGTAGACAAAGAGGGGTTTCATTCCTTAAAGGTGGCCATGACATAAAGAAAAATGTGTTAGAATTGATACGCTTAGATGTGTTTGGGCCTGTTAATATCAAGTCATTAGGAGAAGCATCATATTTTGTAACATTTATAGATGATGCATCCAGGAAGGTTTAGGCCTACCCTATGAAAAGTAAAATAAAGTGTTTGAAATATTTAAAAATTCCATGTTGTTGAAAGAGAGACTAGAAAATTGCTCAAGTGCCTAAGAACAGATAATGGTGGAGAATATTGCTCAAATGCATTCAAGGAATATTGTAACAGGTTTGGCATAAAGCATGAGAAGACTGTGCCTGGTACTCCTCAACAGAATGGTGTTGCGGAAAGGATAAATTGCACCATTATGGAGAAAGTGAGGAGTATGTTGTCCAATTCTGGTTTAGAGAATCATTTTTGGGCAGAAGCAGTAAGGACAACTTGCTATCTATTAAATCGATCTCCAACTACAACATTGGATGGAAGCACCCCTGAAGAAGTTTGGACTGGTAAGAAGTTTAATTATTCTCATTTGAAAATATTTGGATGTGAAGCACTTGTACTTATTCCAAAAGAAAATAGAACTAAGCTATATGATAAATATATGAAATCCATTTTTCTTGGATATGCATACGAATAATTTGGTTATCGTTTATGGGATCCAGTCAAACATAAAATAATTAGAAGCAAGGATGTTATATTTAATGAGTCAAATATGTTTAAGAGGTTTATAGGTGACGTGTAGGTTAAGAAAGTCATTGACAGTTTTGAAGAGTAGTAGGAAAACATCCCACAAATGCAAGAAAATGGACAACAAATTCAAGAGAAGGAAGGACACACAAAAACATACGAAGTCTATCTAGTTCAATTAGCAAAGCACAAGGCGTTTAACCATGGGTCCGAGCTCCATGGTTAGTGTTTTCTTCATTTATATTAGATAATCGTGAGATATAAACTCCTTATTTTCACAATATACAAAACGGAGCAGGTAGTGGGTTCGAGTTGTATCGATTTCTTAATCTTTGCATTGTTTTGGTAGGTTCAATAGAAGGGAACAGGTCGTGAGTTCGGCCCATCTGGATTTATTAATCTTAAGATCCCTCTAATTTTTGGCACAATGAATCACAAATCACCTAGATATCTAAATCTCGACTTCTTTGTATGTTTTTGGCAAAACACCAAACAAGCAATGCCAAGCTTGGCAAAATACAAACGCATAGGTCACAAGTTCGAACCCCATTATGGGTGGAAAATGTTGACTTCTTCGATTTATTGTCATCATGTTGTGGAACGTGAAGTCGTAATAAATATGTCGGCCCTATCTTACGCTGAAAGTTACTACTGACACCGCCTTCAATCATCATCGCACACCCATGCCGAACCTACCACACCGTCATTTTGCTTTTATATTTGACTATGTAGACATCTGAATCAAATGCAGAAAATTCTATATATTCCTTCTTCATCCATAAATTTGTATTTTCCTCTACCTGAGAAATGCAAGCAAGGCCAAGCCCTCTCCTATAATGTGAAGTGTGATTTCACTCTCCATTGTTAATGCATTTGTGTTTCTCATATATGTCTCTCAGATGAGATTATGTTGTCTTTGCATTCTTAATTTTTCTTCTCTATAAGCCCATTGTCTTGCATTCTGGTTCCTATGATTAATGTTTTGCTACGATATACTCCAACAACTTGTATCAGAGAAGGAATCCACAGTCCTGATCTCGGGCACAAGGATCGAAACCGCTGAAGAAGTATTGGTTCTTTATGTAAATGAAGACCCTGGCTCGACGAATGGCTACGATATAGGTGCACTAGATAATTTTGTCTATTACCTGGTCCTTTTGCGGTAATCAAACCAAGCTTAGGCGCCTCAGCGGAATTTGCAGAGAATCCAATTAGTGAGGCATCGTCTATAAGATCTCAACATTCCAGGTCTCCGAACCTTCAAAAATTGTTCTAGGCGACAATAAGCCAAGTAAATCCTCAAGATTTAGGAGCAGGGTGGGATTGACATGTTTTGTCTAGAGTTGAGTAAAATTGGTGACCACATCGTAAGTCGTTTTTGTGTTGAAGATTGGTCAAACTCGTTGTTTTTTCTTTGTCATAATTGGTGGAATTTTTTTTATGGTGGAACATCTATATTTATATATGTTTTATATTTACCATAAAATATATTAAGTTTGGTATTCTTTTTTAATTATAAAAAAAAAGGGTGAGGGGGGAGGATATCATTGGTTTGTTATATATATTATATGTGAAAATTAATAATTTTTAAAGGAGATCAAAAGTTTGATTTTGTAAGTGGCAACTTGATTTTTGGGTTTGAATTTTATGAGAATGGAAATAACATTTGTAACTGACATGGAGAAGTTGAGTAGGGCTAATTTTTCCCTATGGAAATCACAGGCGGAGGATACACTGGTTTTAAAGGATCAATACTTTCCGATTAAGGACACAACAAAGAAACCCTCATCAATGACAAATGAAGAGTGGAATAAGATAGATAGAAAGGCGATTGCAACAATCCGCCAATATCTAGCAAAGAATGTGTATATCAATGTGTCCAGATAAAAGATGAAAGAAGGATTACGGAAAAAGATTCATGATCTATATGAGAAGAACACAACATAAAACAAATTGTTCTTGATGAATAAGCTTTATAATCTCAATATGAAGGAAGGTGCTTTAGTTTTTGAACACTTGAATGAATTCAATATCATTACTAGTCAACTTGCCTCTGTAAAAATCATTCTAGATGATGAAATTAGAGTTATCTTGTTAGTGTGTTCTATGGAAAACAATTGGAAAAATTTAATTGTAGTTATGAGCATTTCAGCGCTTGTAGGGACCCTGAAGTTTGATAATGCTAGCAACAGTTTAATGAATGAGGAGTTGTAGCACAAGTCAATTGCGGAAAACCAGGGAGGAGAATCTCTATCTCTAGATGATCGTGGTAGGAGAATTGATCGAGGCCGACAAGGGTGATCAAGATCGAGAGGCCGATAGAAATCAAGGAAGGGAAGTATCATCTACTTTCATTATGGAAAACCGGGCACATGAAGAAAGAATTCTCAGTCTAGAAGAAAGAAGAAAAGGATCAGAGACCGACTAGTACAAATCACAAGTCATTCAACACAAATGAAGATGAGACTATTGTTGTAGTCACAGATGGTGACGTTTTGTTTACTGTTTCAGTAGAGGATGCATATTTATATACATATAGCAGTAGCTTTGATTGGATCCTTAACTCTAGGGCATCTCACCATGTAACCCCATGCAAAGATAGTTTTGTTGTATATAATTCTGGTGATTATGCTAGAGTGCATTTGGGGAATAATCACTTTTGCAGTATTGTTGGAGTGGGAGATGTCTAGATCAAGATGAAGGATGGACAAGATATATTTTCGAAACATGTTAGGAATGTACCAGAAATGTGCATGAGATTGATCTCTATGGGACGGTTGGATGATGAAGGTTATTCCATAAGCTTTGGAAAAGGTGGTTGGAAAATTAGCAAAGGAGCATTGGTCATAGCCAGAGGACACAAGATAAGAACATTATATACATTTAAGACGATGATAGCAAAATAATATTTGGTTTCTGTCACAAAAGAAGGAAATTCAGCAGCTTTGTGGCATAAGCGCTTGGGTCACATGAGCGAGAAGGGCTTAAAAATCCTTGTTGATAAAAATTTATTGCCAATTTTGAAATCCTATAATATTCATCTTTGTGAGCACTGTATGCATGGTAGACACAGAAAGGTTTCATTCCTTAGAGGTGGCCATGACAGAAAGAAAAAATTGTTAGAATTGATACTCTCAGATGTGTTTGGGTATGTTAACATCAAGTCATTAGGAGGAGCATCATATTTTGTAACATTTATAGATGATGCATCCAGAAAAGTTTGGGCCTACCCTATGAAAATTAAAAGTGAATTATTTGAAATATTTCAAAAATTCCATGCTATTGTTGAAAGGGAGGCTAACAAATTTCTCAAGTGCCTAAGAATAGATAATGGTGGAGAACATTTCCCAAATGCATTCAAGGAATATTGTAACAGGTTTGGCATAAAGCATGAGAAGGCTATCCTTGGTAATCGTCAACAGAATGGTGTTGTAGAAAGGATGAATCGCACCGTTATGGAGAAATTAAGGAGTATGTTGTCCAATCTGGTTTGGATAAGCATTTTTGGGTAGAGCAGTAAGGACAACTTGCTATCTTATAAATCGATATCCAACTACAGCCTTAGATGGCGACATCCATGAACAAGTTTGGACTGGTAAAAATGAGAATTATTCTCATTTGAAAATATTTGGATGTCACACATTTGTACATATTCCCAAAGAAACTAGAACTAGGCTAGATGATAAATATATGAAATGCATTTTTCTGGGATATGCATATGAAGAATTTGGTTATCTTCTATAGGATCCATTCAAACATAAAATTATTAGAAGCAAGGATGTTATATTTTATGAGTCGTATATGTTTAAGAGTTTTGTAGGTGAGGTGGAGGTCAAGAAAGTTATTGATAGGTTTGAAGAGTTACTAGCAGGAAATCATCCCAACAATGCAAAAATTGGACAACAAATTCCAGAGCAGGAAGGAAAGCAAGTGGAAAGTGATGAACATCAACAAGAACGAATCTTGCAGGAACCTTTACAGGATATTCAACTTGATAATGAACCGCCATAATTGGTTCGCAGATCTTTTATGCCTTATAAGCCTTCACAAAGGTATCCTCCTTCAAACTACATATTATTAACTGATAAAGGTGAGCCTAATTGTATTCAAGAGGCTTGTAAAGTTGAGCACAGTCAAGAATGGAAGAAAGCAACGGAGGAAGAAATGAACTCTTTGCTGGAAAATAAAACTTGGGAGTTGGTAAATCTCCCAAAGGGTAGAAAGGCTCTACAAAACAAATAGGTTTACAGGATTAAGCATGAAGGTGACAAAAAGGAGAGGTATAAAGCAAGTCTAATGGTGAAAGGATTTGCCCAAAAAGAAGGTATTGACTTCACTGAAATTTTCTCACACGTTGTCAATATGTCATCCATCAGAGTCATTCTTGGTCTTGTTGTTGCTTTAGAATTACAATATGTGAGAAGTTAGATTGAAAGACTATTTTCCTTCATGGTGAATTGGAGGAAGAAATTTATATGGAACAACCAGAGGGCTTCATAGAAAGAGGCAAGGAAGACCTAGTTTGTAGGTTGAAGAAGAGCCACTATGGGTTAAAACATGCACATCGACAATGGTATAAGAAATTTGATTTGTTCATGTTGGAACATGGTTTTCACAGATTAGAAGCTGACCACTCTGTCTATATCAAGAGGTATGATCAAGGAAAATATATCATTTTATTGTTATATGTGGATTACATGTTTATTGTTGGGCATGATAAGAATATGATCAATAGGTTGAAGAAAGATTTGGGCAGCAAATTTGCACTGAAGGATTTAGGTCCAACATAACATATATTGGGCATGAGGATTATGCGTGACAAGAAAAACAAAATGTATGGCTATCACAAGAAAAATATATCAAGAAGGTGCTTAACAAGTTTAATATGAAGGATGCCAAGCCAATTGGTACACCCCTTGTAGCCGACTTGAAGCTGAGTATTGAGTTATGTCCTAGTGATGACAAGGAGAAGGAAGAAATGAGCAAGATTCCTTATGATTTAGCAGGTGGAAACTTGATGTATGCCATGGTATGCACACCACCAAACATTGCATAATAAGTGGGAGTAGTGACAAGTTTCTTGCCAATCCAGGCAAACAACATTGGCAAGAAATAAAATGGATTTTGAGGTATCTCATGGATACTAGTCATTATTGTTTATGTTTTGGTCATAATGAGATTGTGCTTGGAGGATTTACAGATGTAGATATGGTTGGAGATATGGACACCAGAAAGTCTAGTAAAGGTTATTTGTATACATTGTTAGGGTCAGCAATATCTTGGGTGTCAAGGCTACAAAGAATAGCAACTCTCTCTATAATAGAGGCATATTACATAGCTAAAACATAGACTTGTAAAGAGATGTCGTGGATGCAGTGATTCTTAAGAGAGATAGGAATAAAACAGGACAAGTATGTGATATATTTTGGTAGTCAGAGTGTTATTCACTTGGCGAAAAACCTATCATTTCACTAAAAAACCAAGCACATTAACTTAAGGTACCATTGGATCCGGCATGTGTTGGAGGAAGAACAATTATACTTGGAAAAATATCCATACAGATAAGAATCCTGTCGATATGCTCACTAAGATTCCACCAAGAAATAAACATGAGTTATGTAGAGGCATGGTAGGACTCGGTGTGACTTGATTTAGGATCCTTCATTCGACTTCAAGTGGGAGAATGTTAAACGTGAAGTCGTAATAAAGATGTCGGCTTCATCTTACGCTAGAAGTTACTACCAAAAACATCTTTGGTTGTCACCTCCATGCCCATGCCAAACCTCCCACACCGTCATTTGACTTCTATATTTCACTATGCAGTCATCTGAATCACATGCAAAAAAAATTAGATCTTCCTTCTTCATCTATAAATTTGTATTTTCCTCTGGCTGAGAAATGAAAGCAAGGTCAAGGCCTCTCCTATAATGTGAAATGTGATTTCATTCTCCATTGTTAATTTATTTTTTTCTCAGATTTGGTTATTAGATGATATTGTGTTGTCTTTCCATTCTTAATTTTTCTTCTTTGTAAGCCGACTGTCTTGAATTATGTTTCCTATGATTAATGTTTTGCTGCACTATACTCCAATACATGTAAGATTGTTTGGATTTCTTATCATCATGTAAGATTCCTGATTTTATGACAAAATTCAAAACAAGCATTGCCATAAAAATATAGAAGTGAGTCCACAAAAGGCATGCACAATTTTTCGGTGTGATGGAACTTGATAAATCCACAAATAAAAATGGTTGAGCTCCAATAAAAACATATGGAGACAATTACAAAGCTCTTCATACTCAACTTATATACAAACCAACATAGATCCATCTTAAGTACAACAAAGCTCTTCATACTCAACTTATATACAAACCAACATAGATCCATCTTAAGTACAAATCTAATATGAGCCGAGAGGGATCAAATTTCTTCAGATGCGAACTTCTTCAGAGTGCAAAATATAATGTTAAATTGTATTTTTTAATGCTAAATAAACTATATATTCCTCCAAATAAACATTTTAATCATTAAACATATTTTTTTTATGATATATACATAATTTTTTTAAATCATATATAATATATACATAATTGACATCAAAATATTTTACAAAACATGTAAATAGAGACATTTTATCAAAGATTTTTTTTATTATTAATGTATTTTTAAGTATATATCAATATTAATTTGTATTAATAGACAATATATTCCTCCAAATAAACGTTTTAATCATTAAACATATTTTTTTATGATATATGCATAATTTTTTAAAATGATATATAATATATACATAATTGACATCGAAATATTTTACAAAACATGTAAATAGAGACATTTTATCACAGATTTTTTTTATTATTAATGTATTTTTAAGTATATATCAATATTAATTTGTATTAAAATGTCGTATTTTAACTTTATATATGTGTGTGTGTGTGTGTGTGAAGTCCCACGTAAATTAATTAAGATTGATATTCAAATAGTTTATTTAAATCCGTGGTTGAAATATTTTTTAAAAGTATAAGAATTAAACATCGTAGTGACATTTTTTTACTTCTAATTACTTTACAACATGTTATTTTTTTATAGCAGACATTATTTTTCAATTAAGACATAATTTTTATTTTTTATTCTTATTCTAAAAGGGGAAACTTACACATCCCCTGGGCTTTGGAATGAGCCTCTCGGCTCAATCACATGTTTAACATCACTGTTAAAACTCAAAAATTGTAACTATCACTCTAATGCTAGCCTATTGGCTACGTCCATGTGAGTGTTGACTTTGGTCCCAAGGTTTAAGTCCTTTCTTGATAAACAATATGTAAATATTGGATCAACCTATAAAGAATGTTAAGGTATTAGAGAGTGAAGGAAAAACTAAAAAAAACTTAACCATAATTGGTTAAAGTCTTTTCTCAATAAACAATATAATCATATATAGATATTGTATCAACCTATAAAAAAAAATGTTCAGTTATTAGGGAGTGTAGAAAAAGTAAGAAAAAACCTAACCATAGTTAATTTAAAGAGAGATTCACACAGTTTGTTTTGTATTTTGTCATAATATCCGAGATATTAGATGAGGATAAAAATTCCAAATAACCAACAAAACTCGACCACCGTGGCGCTCGAACCCACGATCTACTCCCTTGTATTTTGCAAGGACCTCGAATTAAAGAAATTTAGATGACTCAAGTCTATGAACTGCAATGCTTGTTTTGTATTTTGCGAAAATACACGAGGATGTTGAGTTCAAGAAATCCAGACGGCTGGAACCCACGACCAACTCTTTCTCTGGATTTGTATTATGTGAAAATAAAGGATTTTACACATCTCTTGATATATGGGCAAACACGAAAAGCGCCCACCGTGGGGCTCGAACCCACGACCGCATCCCTTTATATATGGGAAACATGAAAAGCGCACGTGGAGCTCGAACCCACGACCGCATCCCTTAATATATGGGAAAACATGAAAAGCGCCCACCGTCGGACTTGAACCCATGACCACATCCCTTAATACAGGGGAAAATGTGAAAAGCGACCACATCCCTTAATACAGGGGAAAATGTGAAAAGCGCCCACCATGGGGTTCGAACTTTGAACCTTAAGGAAAGCGTGAAAAGCCCCCACCATGGAGTTGAAGTTCTTGAAGAAAGCGTGAAAAGCGCCCACCGTGGGGTTTGAACCCACGATCAAAAGGCAAAGAGCCTTTCGCTCAAAGAGGACTTAGCTAAACCGACTTTGCAAGCTTCATTTGTCAACTTAAAGTAGCATTCTGAAATATATTTTGATGATAAATTACATTAAATTTGTATCCAATGTATAAATGAACATCTGTTGAGAATTTCACGTTGATACCATGAAGAAATTTTTTATTTGCGGTTTAAATCAGCCATGTTGCCTGTGTTCTTTCTCTTTAGAGATATCCAATGAAATTGGAACGATACAGAGAAGATATCTATCTCTCTTCTGAGATATTTAGTAAAATTAGAACAATAAAGAAAAGATATCGAATAAAAGTGGCACGATTAAGAGAAAATTACAAGATTAGCATGGCCTTGCCTAAGGATTACATGTAAAACTCAAGAAATAGTCTAAATAAAATAATAATAATAAACAAAAATTTCTGTAATTTGATCGATTTATGGTTTCAATTGCAGTTATCGAATTCCCATAAGAAATGTCTATTCACAAAGCATCAGACACTTTTGAAATGCCCAAATTGCAAAGTTGGATTATTGCAATTTCAATCTTCCATGAAAACAAGATATGTTATCTTGTTTTCAAATAAATTAAATTGGGTTTATATCGCGCTAAAGGGAGTAGTCTACCAGCATCAATTTTCCCGACAATTATCGACCATCGGAAAAAGAGTGCGTTCTCCATCAACGATTCCGGCTACGACGTTGTCCGATCGACGATGACATTTCTATTTTCAGAACATCCAGTCAGTGATAAAGAACATGCAAGGGTGGAGATAGCCTCCAAGGCCTATACTAAAACAAGTACACAATTACCATCGACTTGTATAAGAACCCAAAATTAGAAGCCATAAAGTTTGCATCATAAACTCTCAGAAAAAAAACAAACATGCCGAACAAAAACATAAGGCAAGTATGGTCTCATCAATGACTAGATTGTGTAAGTAAAATCAGGAGACATCATCCTCGGAGGGACATAGGCCTGACATCTATAGAGTAATTTCCCATCTACATAGTGATATGCATGCGTCCAACTGAATCCGAGATTCTGAGATGCCTTGTTTTGACATGTCATGTCATCTGTAGTCGTGTTAAATTTTATGTTTGCCTCTCTCTGCTCTGCTCCCGAGGATAGTGTCCTACTGCCCAATTTGAGTGAAACTTACGACACTGACCGCCCACCCCTCAAACCAGATAACCACTACAATCATTTTCCTCCCCTTCCCTCGCCCCTCTGGCCCATGCGTCTTCCGCTCCTCTCTGCCACTCCCAATTACCCTCCCTCGCACTTGCTTATCTACCTGCTCTCCTCCCTCACTGGTAATCTGGATGGCTAGCTTAATTGCGGGTGTTTCCTCATGGTCCCGTCCCTGATGGTCTCTCTCTTTGCCATTTACAGGTTCGACCCCAGTCCCCTTCCCTCCCAGCATGCCTAGGTCTCTCCCACCTATTTCCCTACACCTCTCTCTGGTCTGATCCCTCATTCCCCCTCCATGGAAACGCATAGACAACATTGCAATAGACGAGTAGAGCCAGATAACATACCCGGTGACGCTTTGAAGGTGTCATTATAGGTCTTTGGGCTGATATTACTCATCGTTTCTCCGTCTCTCCTCCGCAACTATGCTCTCCCCATCACCCTTCATTCCTTCATAATCCCCTTTGTTCGCTTGAAGGGGCTTGGCCCAAGTTTGGAGTTATTTAGCCAAATAAATCCTTGTACTACTGGCCCTTTCGGCAACAGCCCGCGGAACGCGGACTGAGGTCTCACCCGAATTAGTATGGGGGGATGCTAGAACTAGGTTTCCACACCCTTGAGATGTCTGAGGGGTCGATTAAGTCCAACTGTGAATACTTTCGCGCAAGTTACTCCGTGCACCTTTCTGACGTGCGAAGCCTTCGCGCCCTATTGTATTTGCCTTCGCACAACCCTAACGAGGAGTTGTGGAGCTTTCGCACTGTTACACTGTGGATATTACTTATCTTCTTATAATAGTTAGCTATCTTCGCATAAACAAATACTTTATCTTATATTCACTTATTCTACCTATTAATATAAGTTCACGCAACATATAAACAGTAACTTGCAATTCATACCCAATATACTTCAATGCATAAAACAGGAAAAGATACACAAAATGATAAGAAACTTCTCTTTATTACTTCTTCAATCGGTTACAGACTCGACTTCACCCTACGAACTCAGCTACAGGGGTCTGCGCACTCAGCTGCAGAGCCTTCTCCTACTCTACGACCCAACGACTCACCCTATACTTAGATCAGACTGAATTAATTGTTATTCATTCAATTATATCTCATTGATGTTCTTTACAACTTAGAGCCTCGCTCTATTTATACAATCTCATGGTCCAGTAGATCTCTCAAGCCAACATTACATTACAAAAATGAGGGCGGACAACCCTCTGAATCATTTACAATCTTCGCGCTCCATACCCACACCTCATGGATTCTTTACATTAGACTTAGTCAAAACTTGGACTCTAAGCCCCAAAACTTGTCTTGGGGGATCCCGTGCCCAACAAGCCCCCAACACAAACATCATAACTCGCCCTCGAGTCACTCTGTCGATGCGGAGATCTTCGCGTGGAGACCTCCCAACTCTGCTCGGACCGCGATCCTGTGACACTTCTTTCCTACGCGCAACCCCGACATCACGCAGCTCTCGGGCATAGTAGTTTATAGTCCCACGCCTCCTTTCAACTTCATGGAGCGCTAAGACTGTGCTTCCTACGGCTAGTAAGGTGGTCGTGCCACCTATATAGGGTTTCAACCAGTCATCCATCACTTTCCTAGAAAAAATTCGCCCTTTATTTTTACTGTCTGCATCGCGCACTTTACCATCTGCATTGCGCCACCATGGGTGATCCCTCTAGTAATATACGGTTCAATCCAAGACATCAAGCTAATCAACTCTCGGCACTAGTCCCTAAATTTGTCAACATAATCGTTTGCACCCTGTTTTATCACCCGGGTTTACTTATCGAGAAAATCCGTCTTTATTTCTTCCTCAAGCTTCTTGACTTCCGCTTCCACCAGAATGCTTTTCTCCCTTAACCACACTCTTTCTTTCATGAGTTCTTGGAGCCTAAGATCACCCTGTCAGATTTCTTCCTCAGGTCCCAAGCATTCCTCTTCGTTTAGCTGCACGATCCCTTCTTCCAAGGCTCTGTGAACCGTCATATCCACCGGCGCTGCGATGCGCAAACTAGGCATATTATATTCTATTGGGACTACAACGTTTGCTCCATAGGCCAGCCTAGAAGGCATTTGTCTCATCAGTTTCTTGCACATTGTCCTATAAGCCCACAAAACTGTTGGTACGCGCAAGTCCCAATCACTTCGCTGCACATTATATACCCTATTCAATGCTTCATGTACTTCGTTAAATGCTTATGCGTGTGTAACCTTCTACGTACTTGTTTTTTTCACCCTTTGTTGTTCCAACTCGAGGGACCATTCGCACAGTTGCCTCCCCAACACATGCTTATTGACTGTGCCTCCCAACGCGAAATCCATGTGCATTCGCGTAGGTTGTTTATCATATGCCTGTACCCACTTGGACAGATGCACATGTGGACCATCGCGTACATTGTATTTATCTATTAGTCACGTCTGAGGCTTCCCAAAACGCATGTGCATCATTTCCTGCATTTGCGCCAGTCCTCAAAGCTTCCTTGGTGCGTACCCCACCACCTTGCGAGTGTAGTGCGCAAGACCCACTTCAAAGCCGCAAAACGTTATTGTTCTGGCACTTCCATTTCAAATCTGTTCAAGAAAACATCTACCTCACTCAACCCATCATACGTAGGTAGATCCCTTACTTCTATCGATACGCAACGCAACGATCTTGTCATCATGTTACAGTTCAGCGTGGTTACCTCGTGTAACTGGTTCTGCCATCGCTCTATTTCTTCATTCGAATTTGACGTACAGGAGCTTTCGCGCTCCCATGAGATTAGCCCATCCGCAATTGGATTTACCCAGTCTTGCTCTCGCGCGGTTTTCTTGTAGATGCAGTCTAAGTTGTCGTCGCTTTCATAGTCGCGCACTAGCTTAGTGTAGCGCGATCCCTCAACAAGGTCCAAAGGTATCACTACGCGCAGAGACTTCTTCTCAAAAATCATCTTGCGCTTTTTCAGGTTAATCACCTCATTCATGTCAGTGGCCCAATTGATTCCTAAGAGCATGGGCTAGGAATCGTTGTCATCGAAAATCGCTATCACCTCAAAGTCGGCTAGCGCTCTCACTCCTTCAATATCCAGTATGATCCCTGCAATTTCCCCAAGGGTATTATCTTTTTTTGGTTCACCATGCACAGCTATATAGGAGACCACTGCAGCGTAGGCCTCCCCATGTGCTCCCATGTTTGCTTTGGCAGAACATTCGCGTCCAATCCTAGATCCAGAATTACTTGGTCCATCTCATACTCACCAATCTGCATAGTTATCCTCATTTCTCTTCCTGTTCTTGTCTTGTGTTTTCCAATCTTCCAGACCACGCGTAGTTCTCCTGGCACGGTCCCAGTGCATCTGTTAATGAGTTCCTATAGTCCCTTTACCACCTTACTATCGCGCAGTAACTTCATACATGTTTCTAGGAATGTTGTAGGCATAGATGGGTCCATTTCTGGCTCCGATCTATCTTTGTTTCCTAAAGTGGAGGCATCAACGAAGCTCTTCCTAGCTTCCACGAAGGTTTCCTTAGCGCGCTCCAAATCAAACTCTAGTTCTTTCTTCGGAGCCTTGCGAACCCAAGTATTATCTTCAGACTGTTTTCCTTTATCCTCCCCTGTCGTAATCCCACTTCAGAGCATAGTTTTTACATTTGGATCTTCCTCGCACGGCTTAGACCTCATCATTTGTAGGTTCTGAGTCGGGGGAGGTTGAAGCGCTCCCTTATCGCATAGCCTAGCTATCAGCATGGGACAATCCTCCATCTCATGATCAAACAAGGTACAATACAGACATGATGGATGCGTTGGATTCGTACAATCACAGGCATAATGTCTTGGCCCTCCGCAACTGTAGCATATCAGCTGTCTACGTCCTCTCCCAGGTCCTCCTCCACCTCTACCTCGTCCGCGCCCCTGGAATCCGACTCGCGCCATCCCTGCACCCTGCTTTAGGGGCCGCATTTTGGCCTAAACCCTGTAGGTAGGAGTTATATCCATCATTAGCTCATAACTTCTACAGGTGCGCTCATCACGTCCCACTGATCTACAGAAACTACAGAACAACTGTTGCAAATTCTGTGTGTACTTCTGTAACAGGGGACAGTTGTTCATAACATGATTTCCTCCTATTTGACAAATCGGGAACCACGAGGCAGGTGCAATGCTCAGTCCTGCTTGCGCTTCTAGCCTTACCGGCATCGGTCCTCATCCTATGAGATAATTCACGAATATCAGGCAGTGGTCCTTATCATGTCCCCGAGCCTTACATTTTATGCACCACACTTCTTCGCGCACTTCTGGTTGAACTATCCTATCCTGTTTCAGACTCTACATCTCAAGGCATAGGTTCTTCAACTACGTGTGGATCTGCTAAACTCCTAGGTTAGGATCCTGTATGGGGGTCTCATGCAGCCTCATCGTGGTCTCTAAGGCTTCGACCTAAGTTTTCAACCTTTGCTGCGACAACGCGTTCCTCAAATGTGGCGATAGTGATGCTACAAACCATTCGCGGTGTTGTCCATCTATTAGGGTCATATTAGCTTCGCGAATCGTGCACTTCAACCTTTGATCCAACTCCTAAGGAGTCTCACCTGGCAACATTGTAATTTCTTTGAACCCAATGATTGATTGCGCTTCTGACTTCGGTCTGCTAAACTCCCTAGTTAGTGCAGCTTGGATAGCTGTGATTCCCGCATTTGGGTGATCACTAGAGTGCTTAATGTACCAAGTCAGTGCGCGATCCTGTAGAGCACTAACCAATGTTGCTTTCTTGATATTATCATCGATCACTCCCTACGCTTCCGATACAGCTTTTACCACAAACCAAAACTAGTCTAGATCTTTATTTCCCACTCCTTTGAACACAAGAAACTTTATCGAGCTCGCCATATCAAAACGTGGGGGTGGCGGAGGTGGTACGGGTGAAGATTGGGGTGAAGGCGGTGAAGTTGGTGGTGGTATGCGCGGGATCCTCTGCCTTATCAAATTGATCGCACTTCTTGGTGAGACCTTCGCGAGCTCTTCTTCGTCCCCTCGCGGAGGTGAGATCAAGGGGCTAGTTTCTAGATCTGTGCTACTTTTGTTTCTGTAAATTCTCCTACTTGGCGTAGCCCCGAACATCAATGTATTTTCATAGTTTGCTTTTCACACCGTAGCATTTTAATCCAAGTGTTCAGAGACTTAACGTACTTACCTCACAGTCCTTTAAGAAAGCATCACTCGGCCTCGTTGTAGCTTACTGTAGTATCTACTACGAACTCAATAATGAATCCTCCTATAATCCGATCGAACCAGTGATCAACAACACATGCGATCTTATCCTCCGATGCTTCCAATATGCGTACCAATTCTAGGGTCCACACAATAGGACTATCGAGCTTGCACCTTCCTTGGCTATCTATCAGCTTCACGATCCACTCGTACAACTCAGTGGGGAAAGACGCGAAGAAAATTTCGTGGACCTCTCTATACAGGTAGCAGTCTAACCACTCTTCTGTTGTTATTCATTGATTCTTGTTCTCCTGTGCCGCGAACTCGTGGATTCTCCCATCCAACCAACCTTCAATTTCCTTCTTAGTTGGATTCCAGTGATGCGACATCAGACATCTCTATGCAGATTCTGGTCCCGGCAATGGAACCATTTGTTGGCTTAAAGGGGCCTGACCCAAGTTCAGAGTTATTTAGACAAACGAATCCCTGTACTACTGGCCCTTTCAGCAACATCCCACGCAGTGCAGGATGAGGTCTCACCCGAAGCTGTATGGCGGGATGCTGGAACCAGGTTTCCGCACCCTTGAGATGTTTAAGGGGTCGATTTAGTCCAACTGTGAATACTTTCGCGCAGGTTACTCCACGCACCTTTCTAACCTGTGAGGCCTTCGCGCCTTATTATATTTGCCTTCGCACAACCGTAACCAGGGGCTGTGGAGCTTTCGTGCTGTTACACTGTGAATATGACTTATCTTCTTATAATAGTTAGTTATCTTCACGTGAACATATACTTTATCTTATATTCACTTATTCTACCTATTCATATAAGTTCACGCAACATATAAACAATAACTCGCAATTCATACCCAATATACTTCAATGCATAGAATAGGAAAAGATACACAGAATGATAAGAAACTTCTCTTTATTACTTCTTCAATCGGTTACAAACTCGACTTCACCCTACGCACTCAGCTGCAGGGGTCCACGCACTCAGCTGCGAACTACTAGGCCTCTGCGCACTCAGCTGCAGATCCTTCTCCTACTCTACGACCCAACGACTCACCCTATACTTAGATAAGACTCAATTCATTGTTATTCATTCCATTCTATCTCATTGATGTCTTTTACAACTTATAGCCTCGCTTTATTTATATAATCCCATGGTCCGCGGACCATGGGTAGATCTCTCAAGCCGACATTACATTACAAAAATGAGGGTGGACAACCCTCTAACTCATTTATAATCTTCGCGCTTCGCGCCCACACCTCGCGGAGTCTTTACATTAGACTTAGTCAAAACTTGGGTTCTAAGCCCCAAAACTTGCCTTGGGGGATCCCGTGCCCAACAACCTTCCTTCCTTTTCTGTCCCATCCATCCTCTTGTCCTGTCCTTCCCACCTCTATCACTACCATAGCACTGGCTGCCACTTCTCCATTCCCCTCTGTACATTGTCATGCGGGAGGCCACTACACCCATCGTCATGAGCGTGTGGGCTGCGATGGGCTGTACCTGGCCCTTAGTTGTCCTGACAACCATATTTGTCCTGCATCCTCGAGCACCCACCCCGATCGGGGGTAAAAACTAGTAATATTTGGTTTTAATAAATTAATTTAAATATTATTTTTCTGTCATGTAGAAAGAGTCAATTTTGCGGACAAAACCGACCTCCCTAGAAAACAAGGCTTTTCTAGTGACAAACAAAACAACCAAGCACTATCTTTCCCTAAATATGCATTTAAAATAAAAGCAACCAGGTGTTCAAGTCTTACCTTTAGTCCAACACTGTTTGTAGCAGTCAAGCCTCTCCGATCCAGATGAGCTCCTTCTCCTTGAAGCCTGCATTCACTAACAAGCAAACGATTACATAGCACCTGAATAACTCATATAATAAAACATATTCATCATAAAGACCAAGGAGTTTATGAAACAAATTATATATAACAACTTGTTGAGAAAAATGAACTTAATTGTATTAATTGGAAACAAAAGAAACCTTACAACCAGTGCCTTGGTGTTGTGCAGGTCCCTCCCAGGGTCCAGCAAGAGTTCTCCTCTACTTTGATCAACTCACCCACTTCCAAATGAAGCTAAGAAAGAATTGGAATCTCTCCTCTCAAGCTCTATAAGGGAGTCCTAATTTCAGCAGCATCTACCCTTAGGAATGTTCAGCTTTTAACCTCCCCTCCCTCTGGCCCAATGCCTGTATTTATAGTGCTTTGGAGGAAGTTAATCAGGTCCACCATCAATGGGATAAGCCCCTCTTTCAAAGGGATAGCTCCCCTCTTCATGGGATAAGTTCCTCTTTCATTGGGATGCATGAACCATCTGGAGGCGCTCAATCCACGTCAAACCATCTTCTAGAATGCTCTAGAATCGACCACAAGTAAGTTTTTTGAAGTAAAACTTGCGCCTTTTGACCTTTACAGGAGTACGCACTCAACCTTTTACAAACAGAGCGTACAAGTACGCAGGTATTATGTACTTGAGGTGCGTACACGTAGGTAAGAGTAAGAGAAACTGCGTAACCAGAGTTATATTGACTTTTCAAGGCTTTCTCTCTTTTTTGGAGTTTGACATGAGGAGCAGAGGTATAAGACTTGCCAAGGAGGACAGTGTGGTTATTGATGGAGCCATACTGACTGCAAATAGTCATGGTGACAAATTTTAGTGTAACATTTTCAAAAACTAGTCGTTTAATATAACTGTTACATATTAATATTTTTAATAAATTAATAAATTAATATCATTATTTAAATATTATTTTTCAAAAACTAATTGTTTAATATAGTTGTTACCTATTAATATTTTTAATAAATTAATGAAATAATATCATTATTTAAATATTTTTTTCAAAAACTGGTCGTTTAATATAGTCGTTACTTAATAATATTTCTTTTTATTATATTAATAAATTAATATTATAATTTAAATATTATTGTTCAAATATAGTTGTTACTTGAAATTATGTCTCTACATTGCTCTCTATTTAAGCCTTTGCCATGGTTTGCCTCTTCATATGGTCCTGTTGAAGCCCCGAAAATTGGGTCGACAACAAGGGGGATACCCACCCAGTCCGGACCTTGGTTGGCAGCTCCTTATCCGTTTGGTATAGCGGGTCCGACTGGGGATAATGGGACCAGTTTCCAAATCTAAGGGTGTGTGTGTGTGTGTAAAGTTGGATGATGCTGATCTAAGAGTACTTAAAGCTAATTTAATTCAAACTTCTAAACTAACTCTATGCTATTGTAATCTAATGAGAAACAACACATCTAATCTACGCTAACCCGGGGTGTATTTATTCTATTATGCGATCTAAAGAGATTTCAAACAATAACTGGTAATAAAGATCATTCAGTTATCATAAGAATAGAAATCAATTAAGATAAACCACTTTGCATAAAAAGTTAGGCAAAACAGTTGTGAACAGCATATCGCATAATAAGTTATTCATATATCAAACATAAATAAATGACTCCACCGTACAAAAGTGCCAAATGGTAACTCACACATTCATGTAATAACATATAAACAACTGAAAACTGTATATCACTTTAAGAATATAAGTAGAAATGACCAAGAGATAAAAATACCATTTATGACTAATCCTACTCATAAGCTTCAAGCAAAAACGATTTATCTCTACTTGTTCTAACATCTACTAAGAGTACAAAAGTGCAACATCAGTAGCAAATATCAAATACAAACATTAATAAACCTTGATCCATCCATTCATCAAAACCTCCTTTGAGGGTGCAGAAGTGCATGTTCCGAAGACAAATTTTTGACAAATTTCTGGACCCTTCTCTAAATGCATGAGAAGGGTTAAAATACTACTTCCTAATTCTAATAATAGTGTTTTTACAAAATTTAGGATGCGGTTTTCAAATGACCGTCCTTTTTCTAATCTAATTTAAAAGAAAAAACAACATTCTAAAATAAGGCTAATTCTGAATTTGGTCTTTAAAGCTGCAAGTGTTCATCATGGGCTTGAGGAGAGTCGGCTGGCTGACTTCTGTGCTGAGCTGGGCTGCGAAAACAGAATCTATGAGAGCTGGCACTACTTTTTCGGCTGCGTTTATAATGCATTTCACAGTCATCCATTGACTATGCGGCTTGACCAAGTATGCCCAGTAACACTCCCAATTCAACCTGTTTAATGCTTGGATCGCTTTTCCCTTTTCCTGCGCCTTCTGCTTCTAGTCGTAGTTTATTTGGTAGGTACCCTAGGGTGGTCTCTTCGATTAAATTGGCCCTCTATAAATTCTCATTTACACAGTCAATAAGAATGTTTGCTTGCGTGGCCGCTGTCTCCGCTGCTTGTTCCGCAGGAAACTGAGGCCATATGGCCTTCTTTTTGTCTTTTAGGTCTTTGGTCAGGCCGCCTTCTGAACAGGTTTGATATGCAATTTCCCGAGCCAAAAGTTTATCAGGGATATACAAAGGCAGGACATGAGGAGGTACAGTACTTCCAAACACTCTAATATAGGTGAACCATTCTTCCTCGAACCATTTTGCGATGGGGATGATATCTATCTGTGCCTCGGGTGAGCACCTCGGGGGGTCTTCATCATACATCATTCTATACAAGAATAAGATAAGCCCGTGACAAATCTGGTAGAAGTGTGGGACGGACTGGGAATCCCATAACATCTTATGATAAACATGGATAGGTAATGGGTCCTGAGTAGTCCATTTCCAACCCATAGTGGGAAACTTAGACACATAACAAATAGAGTCCATAACATATGCGGACAGATAAAAAAGAGGATAGATCCTTTGAGACAAGGATCTTTTAGACCGGTAATTGATAATAGCCATGTATAGATTATCAGAAAAGATCTTGGCCCAATCCATAATATCAGCATTTGTGGCAGCATCTATTAATGGTAACCATTCAGACGAAAACTTATTGATATCCAGCATCCCAAATAATCTACAAAGCATGGCCGCAGCAAAACAATACGGAGAGGTGAGAGAACCAGTGCTGTACATACCGTTTTTGTCTTTTTTGAGCGGCTCCTCTTTTCTGGACCAATCTTTGGTGGTCTCTGCTAGGTTTGGGTTCTCTGCCACAAATTTCTTAAGGAATTGTGCATTGTAAGTCGCCTGCGGTTTAGGAAGATGATACATAAGTTTTAAATCTTGCGCAGCGAATGATCCGATGAGCCCGTGTCCTTGAACCTTGAATTGTCTGTTGTTCATCTCTGCATTGTCAAGTATCCACTTGATCATATCCGTATATGGTATAATTTTGGGCCTTTCTGCTATCCGGTGAAGAATTGAACATGCTAGCTCCTCTAAGGACGCCTCGGAAGAGCGTTGTGAGCCTGCGACAGCAACAACCTTCATTATTCTGGGATTCTCTTCTTCAAGCAGTCTGTACATGCTTTCCCATGTCGATATACCTGCGTCTCTGTTACATGCTGTGTCTGTATACAAAGGCGACATCTCCTTCGTCTTCTCCTTCGCCTCAGAGCCTTGAGCTTTATTTTTCTTTCCCATTTCTTCCTGTGTTTGGCTTTGAATCGTCTTTAGCTCTTCGTTCCTGCAGCTCACGAGTGAAATGGAAATGACTGATCAAGAAAGGTGATGGGAGAGTTTTAAATGCGACAAATATATCAAATATGCCACCTTACGTGAAGTAATTCTTTACAAAAGCACGCGTCTTTATTTCATTTAATAGCTGACAACTAATTCATTTACTATCATTAAAAGCACATGATCTTGAGTCAGATTATGGTAAGTGGCTTTTCTTTGAATGGCGTGCCCGAAGGATTCACGATGAAGTGATTTATGATTTGCTTACGTAACATTGCAGATCGCGCCATCGCAAATCGCACCATCGCAGATCGCGCCATCGCAAATCGCACCATCGCAGATCACGCGAATATAATATCGCAGCAATCGCAACATCGCAGGTTGCAGAAATTTAATGTTTGCCGAATCTTGCCAGCTCATTTTTGCGATATGCGATCTTGCGATCGGTGTTATCGCAGATCGGTAAATCTTGAAGTTTTTTCCTTATGGGTATTACTTTATTGCGATGCGATATTATGCTTAACACGAGAGTCTTGCGCATACCGATTTTATAGAGAAATGGAGGCATTTCCTATCTTTTTGCAACGTGGCTTTAAAGACATTTCCCTTATCATAGACTTAGGTTAAAAAATATTCAAAAGACCTTTCTAAGCTTAGGATGGTAACCTTATTTTGAAGAAAGGAAACTCTTGCTTTTTTCCTAAAATTTAATTAAGGGTCCCCATTCATTTAGTATTTTGGACAACACTTAAATGAAGGGGGGGGGGGGGGGGGGGGGGGGGGGGGGGGTGTTGCTGGCCACAACAGGTCCTGATGATGAACCACACTTTTTGATTCGAAATGCGTCGGCCAAAAAAATTCTCTTATGTGATTTCTACCGAAAGAATTTGCTTACTTCATTATGGATCACAAAAGCTTGAATACATAAATATTCAATGTTCCTGAGCCAACCCTGTAAGTGAGGATGGGAGATAAAGGATAAACCCAACACATGATTGATTAGTGCTTGTGAGTCCCCAAAGATCTGCAAGCTTGGTATATCCAGGAATATGTGAACCATAATAATCCCCAGAGTGCAATGGTTTCAACTCTCATATTAGTGCCAATTCCCCAGACCAATGGATCTTATATTGTTGGTCTTGATTGATGCAAATCCACACACCACATCCACATGATCCACTATGTTGACACACCACATCCACATGATCCACCATGTTCTGCACCATCAAAATACCCAACAGGGAAGGATATATGCAAGGAATATTTTCTATGAGTGATTCCTTTATCCACTGTGTTAGTCTGCATCAAAGGCCTTAACCAGGAAACAATATTGTTGATAATATATTCAATATTAAGTGTGTTGCCTTAAAATATAATGGAGTTCCTAGCCTTCCATATTTCCTAGAAAATCACAAGGGGAATGGCCATATTTATTTTGGGTCTCTGGCTCCACCATAACAAACAAGCATCAATAGAGTCATGTGCCATATGTGTGAAAGAAAATAAGCAAGAGATCCTAGACCATACCTGTTCAGCAATTGGGCAAGTCAACAGGATGTGAAAATTGTTCTCCTCCATCATTCTACATAGGACACATTGTCCAGGTCCATTTATGCCTCTTTTCCTCAAATTTTCTCAGGTTAGAGTCTTATTCTTCCATGTGAGCCATGCATATAGTATAATCTTGTATGGGACCCGGACCTTCCAGAATCTCCTAAACCAACATGTATTCTGGATGTTGTGTATGTTTCTACAAATGTACATATATGTGTCAGTCATAGAGATAGTTCCCTGGTGAAAATGGCCATCCCACCCAATTTAACCGCCTTCCTCAGCTTTGCAAATTCCCAATCTGCGTAACGCATCAATCAATCTATCCAAACTTCTAGAATCTTCCCCTGTCAATCTGATCTCCCCCAACCTTTTCCATATTGGGGTGATTCCATTCCATGTTTTGATCACCTATGCAAGGTAGAAAATGCTCCTGGAATTTAGACTGTCAATTAATGCTTCTGAGTAATGTATATCAATCCCGGTGCCCAAGATACGATCTCTGCTAATTATGAACTCCTTCCTCGAGCCAAAGGTCCAACATGCTTACTTCAAGAGCCAAATCTTAATCTTGTAAAGTTGATCCAGATGGTGGATCCATTTTGTTTTCCAATTAGACCATCTCTCATCCATTGTCCAACCTTTATGCCTCCTAAATATTTTGATCTGATGATGTCTCCCCACAGACACTTACCAAATAAACCTCACCATAAGGATTTAGTTAGGAGAACCCATCCAAAGAATTTTAGATTCAAAATCCCCCATCCTCCTAATTGCTTTGGTATGGTGAGGTTTTCCAATTTGATGAGGGGGAATTTGAAACTTTTATCAGAGTCTGCCCATATGAACTTTTCCATAATACCATTTATTTTTCTTATAATCGTGGCAGAGAGATAGAAAAGATGTGCCCAATACAATGATAATTGTTGCAGGACCAATGGTGTGAGAATGCAAGACCGACTGTGTGAAAGTGACTCTGCCACCGAGAATAAGACACCCATGTTTCTCTGCCATTATCTCATTAACTCCACACCCATTTTAGGTTATTTAAAAACTTTCATTATAATGGGTGCGGAGATAATGAGATAACGACAGGGTGGAAACTGTGAAATAAAATCATCGTGAATCAAATAACATCGTTGCTGAAATTGTTGATCAGAACTAGACTCTTTTCCCAGCGGGTGACATGGAAAGACTACTCCACCCGAAAATAATGTGATCAAACCATATAATACATATTATCCCTAATTTTGTTTTCGAATAAATTAAATTGAGTTTAGAACACCCTAAAGTAATTTGATCAAACCGTATAATACATATTGTCCCTAATTTTTAATATTTGTACTAGATACCAAACACTGTCTTGTTTGGACAATAATAACTTTACACAACCACTTTTTCGATTCAAATATTGTGTTATTATGAAAAGAATAAAAAAAACCCTTTACACAACCAATTTTCGGATTCAAATATTGCGTTTTGTGAAAAAAGAAAAATGTCAAAAGGAGAACAACGTGGATTCAAATATTGCGTTTTGTGAAAAAAGAAAAATGTCAAAAAGGAGAACAACGTGGAGTGGCCCTTGCATGACCTATTTTGAAGCCTAGTTTAGTGTGCAGTTTCCGTCATATTCCTAGTTTTCTTGAATGACGTGGCGACTAAACCTCTTTAATAAACTAAATTTTAATCGTTATACCTTTCAAAATATGTTTTCGGTTGTTTACTAAGGTCGCAAATATTTTGCGTGGAGAGTCAAAATGTATCTGAATCTGGTTCATTTTTCTAAATAACCTTCCTGTTTCCAATTTAAGGGCTCTTTACCAGTTAAGCTAAATAAGCTTCCTGTTTCCAATTTTTATATAAATTAATATAGATATATTTTTATTATAGATGTAACAAATACGAAGAACGATTAAACAGGTTAAAAGTTTTTTATTTTTTTACATAAATTAATATAGATATATTTTAAGTATAGATTTAGCAAATATTGATAGTGATTATATATTATATAGGTGTAAAGATTTTTTGGAAGGTAAAATTTTAAAAGGTTTATATTTCAAATGAATTTATTTTTTTGGCAGGTACCAAGATTCATGCATACTATGTGTGTAATTTTTAACTGTTTAAATTGCATTTTTGAATATATAAATGGATTCAATTTTTTGAAAATTTTATTGAGCACTTGACTTAAATTTTAAATGATCTTAAAACATAAAAAAAAAGGGTCAAAATATAGAATACAACTTGGAATTTTTTGTCAATAAGAATTCTCTCTCTCTCTCTATATATATATATAGATATATTTTATTTATGACCCAATGCTTGCCATTCCTACCAAGTTAGACATCATTATGTGCATGGATTTTGTATAATTTTTTGCACTTTACTAGTTGAAAAAAAAATAGAAATTTCATCTCTTTCACTAGAAGTTTCTTGAATCATAAATTTGTGAACTTTCAAATTTCATTTATTAAAATAAAACAAAATTTCAATTCTTGACATTAAATTTTCATATAGAAAAACTTCCGAGAAAACATACCAAAATGTCTTGATAAGTTTAGTGACTCTAGAACAATCTTACCATGCATAATTTTAAATGAAAACTTACTTATACTCTAAATCAATATTATTATATATAATCATACATTCATGAAATCATTTTCTACATTCATGGAGAATAATAAGCAATAAAATATAACTACCTTGTTTCTCCACATCCCAAAATCAATTGAGTAATTCTAATCTTAATTATTATTTATAATACCATCAAACCTACCATAAGATGTAGGTAAACACTCTTAATGACCAAATAATTAATCATAATAATAATAATAATAATAATATCCATTTTTAAGGTCACAGCCAAGCTAGACACCAAATTGGTGTATGAGACCCCCTTGTTTGTGGGACAAGGGACCCACCTCCGCGCAGCGATTTGACTGCTAAGTCTACGAAGGCATACATACTCTACCCCCCTCTGGTTTTGAACCTGTGACCTCTTAGGAGGAAACACATGCTCTTAACCATTAGGCCCACTCAAGCTGTATTAAAAAAATACTCTTCTGCAATTGTATATGAGTGGTTTTCAGCTTTTAAATGGGAGTAATTAAAATTCTAAATTATTTACCTTTATAGTATTTATTTAAATTTAATATCTAATTGAAAATTATAATGATGTCTTTTTTTGAATGATGATAAAGGAACAATACAATGCAAAAACGTGTTACATAATAGCTAGCACATGCTTCTTAGTTTAAATATAGCTAAATTAAAGTAAAAATATTGAATTCAAGTTAGTGTTAAGTTATATAATCCAGTGATTTAGGTTTTATCAATTCACAAATGGAAGTATTTTTTTAATTTCAATTATGCATTGTGACGGTGGAGAATCCAATCATATCCAATAACAATAGTAATGTTTGATTGTAGTGATAATGTTTTTGTTGAGAATGTTGTCTAGAAGGTTTTACATTTTTTGTGTAATGTATGTCTAAGCAAGCTCATAAGGCCTTACTAATCCGGATTTAAACAAGAACACAACAAATTACATATATAACCATACATATAGAGATGCAGTAGAAATAATACTTCATTTCATTACTGTAAAATAATGAAATATGCTTACAAACAGAAATGAAAATAAACTAGCTAGGGTGATGGTAGCTTATCTCTGAGAAAAGATGTGGCGGTTACATGCCTCTGAACCGTGTTACAATGAGGCTTGAAGGCCTATTTATTGTTGAGGAACAATGGAAAACTCTAAACATCGAAAAACCTAACCCTAGAAGATGAAATGCCAAACTGTGGGCCTCGTTTGGCTAAATTGCTACATCAACTTCCAGGGGTTGTAACTTTGGCATATGATCTTCGTTTAAGGCGCACAATATCTCGTTAGAAAGATCTATATGAGAACTACAACTTTGGGAAGAGCAACATCGGTCCATGGACCGATGGACCGATGTTGCTCCTTGTTTTCCTAAAAACGTCGTTTAGGGCCTCAAAATGGCTCTGGAAGTTCAGGACCTGAAAAACCGCTAAAAGTAAAATGTGCTACAAGTAAGGAAACTGGAAAGCTGAAAGAAACAATGGTGGGGGTCCAAGTGGGCTTGGCGGGTGGCCACCAATATCCACCTGGATCATTCCTCCCCCCTTAGGAAGCAATGGTCCCCATTGCGTTGAGTTCCTCCATGAGATGAGGAAACTTCTGCTGAACTTGGTCCCTGGTGAGTCACTTGCCCTAATGAAGGAGTTGGCCTACTTTGACAACTCGATACAGTTGGATATTTTGCTGGCGAGTGTGCTTGATCTGTGTGTCCATGATCCAATGAGTTGCAGCTTGTTCCATGCAATCTGGATTTAACTATGTGGGTGTGAGATGTTCTGCAATGTCGAATTTGTCTAGAAATGGTGGAAAGTATGGCCGAAGGCGGTCCACATTGAACACTGGGTGCAGGCCAAGGAATGTGGGAATGCTGAGCTCAAGTCTCCCACGACTTTGGTAATGATGTAAGGATCATATCGGAGTGGTCTGAGTTTCTGATAGGCTCCAGTAAGGCGTTCCTTTTGCAAATGAAAACAGACTTTGTCACCCACCTAAAACTTGTGTGGCACCCGATGTTGATCATGTCGCTGCTTGTACTTGGAATTTTATTTCGCTAGAATGTCGTGGACCTACTGGTGAATATGTTGGATGTGCTCAATGAAGTTGTTTGCCTTATCTGTTTCAGATTGGACATGAGCTGAATTTGCATGAGTAGCTGCAAATGGCATGGCCATATCAACGGGACATAGTGGCTAGAATCCCAAGCCCACCTGAAAAGGGTTGTGGTCAGTCAAGATGTGGAGAGCCTAGTTGTAGCTATGCTGAACATAGGGGAGGCTCTCATCCCATGTGTGTGGATGCTTTGAGTTGTACATGTGTAGAATGTGTACGATCATCCTGTTGACAACCTCTGTCTGGCCATCAGTTTCAGGATGGAAGGCTGTGGACTTAGTGAGTTTGGTGTCCAGCACCGACCAGAGACTAGACCAAAATGTCTGAGGAACCTGCTATCCCGATCTGAGATGATAGATTGTGGGATCCCAAAGTGTACCCACACTCGTTCAAAGAAGAGTTTAGCAATGGCTTCTGTTGTGATATTCTTCTTGCAAGCTGCCATAATGGCCATTTTCGAGAACCTGTCAACTACCACAAAAACACAATCGTTTCCATGCTTAGTAGAAGGAATGCCTGACATGTAATCCATGGAGATGGATTCCTATGGTTGACTAGGGGTAGGCAGCGAGGTATAGAGGCCTTGCTTCTTGATGGTCGGTTTGGTAATGACGCAGGCAGTGTATGATCTGATGTACTTCTCGACATCATGTCGAAGATTTGGCCAATAGAAATACTTCTATAGTATTACCACCGTTTTCTCGACCCCGAAATGCCCAACAGCCCTACTGTAGTGTGCTTCTGAAATCATCTTGGCACGCTCACTTGAAGGAACACAAAGGTGAACCAGGTGGTATAAAGGGGCATCCTGGAGGTGAAAATATGGAACATGTTGACCCTCCAAGAGTGTCTGGTATATGTGGTTGAATTTTGGGTCGCTTTTGTAGAGAAGTGGCCAATCAAAAGTCTCGTGCCCACAGTGGTTAACGCCATGATCAGTGGTTGACTGAGGCAATCTGCAACATTATTGGTGTTTCCCTTCTTATACTTGATATTCAAATGGAACTGTTACAGGTATGTGGACCACTTCTGATGGCGATCATTCTGCAATTTCCCTTGGGTCTATATGAACTGCAAGGGTTGGTGGTCTGTGTAGATGATCGTTTCCTTCCCTAAAATGTAGTGCTTCCATTGTCGGTAGGCCTACACAATGGAATACATCTCTTTGTCATAAGTGGGAACTTTCGGACTGTGTCTAAAAGTGTCTAACTGTGATATGCCATTGGATGCCCTTGTTGAGTAAGGACTGCCCCAATAGCATAGTCAAAGGCATTTGTCTCGACCTCAAATGGTTGTTGCAAGTCTAGTAATGTGAGAACTGGTGCTGAGCAGAGGTGATCTTTCAACTCTGTGAATTCCTTCTGTTGAGATTCAGACCAAAAGAATTTTGCTTTCGTTGGAATCCCTTGGTGACTTGACTTGATGACCAAGTGATATGAGAAAATCCCAACACGAACCTGTGGTAGAAGTTGGCAAGACCTAGAAAGTTGCGGAGCTCTGTCAGATTGGTTGGAGATGGCCAATCCCGAATGACTTGGATCTTGGTTGGATCCACATGCAGCCCCCGTTCATCAATAATGTATCCTAGATACTGAACCTGAGTCATGCCAAAAGTGAATTTATCCAAATTGGCACATAACTTGTGTTGCCGCAGTGTTTGGAGAACCTGTTAGATGTGGTGGAGGTGCTCTTCCCAACTTTGGCTGAAGATCAGGATGTCATCCAAGTATACCACTAAAAATGATTTGGTGAATGGCCACAAGATGTCATCCATTAACCTCATGAAGGTTGCAGGAGCATTCGTCAATTCGAAAGGCATAACCAACCATTCGAAAAGGCCCCCTTGGCTTTGAAGTTAGTCTTCCACACATCGGAGGGTTTGATTGGTACCTGGTGATATCCTGACTTCAAATCGATCTCGCTGAAATATTTTTCCCCCTTCAGTTGGTCCAGGAAGTCATCAATCTGTGGTATCGGGTACCTATTACGGATTATGATCTTGTTCAAAACTCAATAGTCAATATAGAGTCTCCAAGCCCCATCCTTCTTCTATACCAACACGATCGGGCTCCCATAAGGCGATGAACTTAGACAAATGTGACCTTTCTATAGCAGCTCTTAAATCTGCCTCTTGATTTCATCATTCTCCAGAACAGAGCTCCGATATATTGGTCCATTGGGAGCGATGCACCTGGGGTCAGATTGATGGAGTGCTTGACCTGACAGTGCAGAGGAACCCCTGCGGGGGAGGTGAAGATGTCCTTGTACTCCTCCACAACCTTGTCCATTTGTAGTTGTCGCGCGGAGGGGAGTTGACTAGAGGTCGTGGCCACCATATTCTTCTTTCCTTGAGGGCGTATCATCAGGAAAACAAATTTCCCGGTTTTGAAACTGAGCTTACTGCATTGTTTTGCAGTAACCAAAGAGATGGCAGTAGCCGGTGCTACCTCTGGTATCCTGTACAACTTATTTCCCAAAGTAACAATAATAGCACGAGGCCTTGATTCATACATAACATGTCACTTCCACAAGTATGGTTATCCTAATAATACATCACAAACATCAAGGGGAGCAACGTCACACAATACCTCATCTGTGAAGGCTTTGATGTTGTATAGAAGGTGACGCTGCTAGCTCACGCAAAGATCCTATCCTTGGTGAAGCCACTCGATGGTGTACGGTTATGGATGTGTTGTGGTCGGTAAGCCCAGCCGCTTCACGACCTCTGCTGAAATGAGGTTCTTTTGGCTCCCACTGTCAACAATGAATTGTAGCGGGGAGCCCTTTACCCACATCTGGGAGTGGAAGAGACGCTCCTCCTCCTCTGGATCTCCGAGTTCCTCCTTTTGGGTCTTCGTGGTGGCAATGGTGGCATTGGGCTCCACATTGATAATTTGCTTCCCTTTGTCATTCCCCTTGTCAGGTTCTGACTCAGATTCGAAACATGCATCTAATTTTGAAACCTTTAGCTCAGCCACCAGTGACTGCTTGGCCCGACACTCACTTGTGTTGTAAGTGGAGCTCTTATGGAACTCACACCACTTTCCCGTGTCCTTTTTCAACTTCACGATGCTGTTCTTTGCTTGTAGCTTTGGCGGGTTGTCTTGGGCCGCCCCACCTCGACTTTGTCCTTTGTTCTGCGATTTGGGGGAACCTTTCCCTTGCCTTGGATTCATATATCCAAAGTCTCGCTTCTTCTGTTTAAACTTTTCCTTGATCTTGACGACATATCGTTATGCCACGCCGAGAGAGGAGATGTTTAGGAATTCTATTTCTTCCTAGATGCACTTGTGCAAGCAGCAGCGGTATTTGAGTACCAAATGCTACTTCGAATCCTTGATACCCAACTTTGTGCGAAGGGTATGGAAAATATTAGTAAACTCCGACACGTCTTTGTCCCTTCCCTGCCGCAACGTGGTCCACTTTATGTATTGATCCTCATAGCTTCCGACAGGGTAATACTACTCCTTGATGGCAGTCTGGAATGAATTCCAAGTGGGTGCGACTGAAAATAGTGAGGTCGTACATTCATCCTTCTTCTCACAGTAGGTTTCCCACCAATCCTTGATGTGGGGGGCAGCTTTGAGGAGAGCGAAAGTAATATTTTCTCGGCCAGAAAAATCATGAATAGAAAAATACCCTTCTAACAGATTTAACCATTTATCTACGATGTTTGCATCTATCTGACCCTGAAATATGGGAATGTCAAAGTTAACTTGTACCTTAAATGGTGTGGTGCTTCCAGAGTAGCTGTTGGAACTAGATGTGTTGACCATAGGTAGCCGTTGAAGGATCTGGGCAAAGTTGTCCATCATCGCGTTCCTTTGTTGCTCGAGGGCCTCTTCAAGCAAGATTTTGATAGGATCTCCTACCCCCTCATCTTTCTTTTCATCTGCCATGGGAGGCCGGTGGGATTTGCGAGGCTGGTCTTACAAAGGTTCGACCAGTTCAAGCCCTAATTCCTTATATCCCAACCTCGTTGGGGACATGCAAAGAAAGACAGAGAAAGAGCAAACTGCTCTGATACCACTGGTCCAGATTTAAACAGGAACGCAAAAAATTATAGATATAACCATACATAATGAGATGCAACAGAAATAATACTTCAATTCATTACTATAAAATACTGAAATATGCTTACAAACAGAAATGGAAATAAACTAGCTAGGGTGATGGTAGCTTATCTCTGAGAAGAGATGTGGTGGCTACATGCCTCTGAATTGTGTTACAATGAGGCTCGAAGGCCTATTTATTGTTGAAAAATAATGGAAAACCCTAAACATCCAAAAATCTAACCCTAGAAGATGAAACACCAAACTGTGGGCCCCGTTTGGCTAAATTGGTACATAAAATTCCCGAGGTCGTAACTTTGGCATACGATCTCCATTTAACACGCACAATATCTCGTTAGAAAGATCTATCCGAGAAATATAACTTTGGGAAGAGCAACATCAATCCATGGACCCATGTTGCTCCATGTTTTCCCAAAAACGTCGTTTAGGGCCTCAAAACAGCTCTAGAAGTTCAGGACCCGAAAAACTGCTAAGAACAGTAAACTGTGTTACAATTAAGGAAACTAAAAAGCTGAAAGAAATAATGGTGGGGGTCTAAGTGGACTTGGTGGGTGGCCACTGATATCCACCTGGATCAGTGTAATCACATGCAACATGTGTGTCTCATCATCGAGTCTTACAACTTCCTAGGGGAATACACCTTCATATTACAAGATTTCTCAAGTTCGACCAAAGCCCTTGGGGTGTTCACATGTCACATATTAGCTCCTTCATTAAAGATTAGCACTATTTACTCTATCTCCATCCTTTTCATCGTACTATTCTCTCAACTTCTTTCCTTGCTCGATCTATACTTTGACTATATCTTTCTCGACCCATACCTTTAATTTTAGATCCATTTAACAAAATTTCACCTTATCCACATGATCTCTCATTATATCCATACATCATTCAAAATATCATCAATTGTCAACCAATTCCACTCACGATTTTAATTGACTATGCATCACTTTAAACCTTTCTTGTAAGAAAATCAACAATATATAGGACAGGGTAAAACCAAAATTGTTCACGATCCACCGCATTTTCATTGTTGGTGTTTTAATAATAACCAACAAAATATACACACTCAGTTGCCTCTTAGTCTAGTGACCTTGATAAAGGTCTCTCACAAAAAATATAACAACTATGTCATCTCCTACTCATCCCATCACTAGGGTCTCTCGGTATTACTCTACATTGTGGTTTTTAAGGATATCACGCGTTCTTTGATCCATCTGTCTCAATGCCCAAACCTAGATTTGTGCCCTCACAATCACAACTCTACGGATCACTCAACTTTGCACTGTAATCGACCATATCTGGCTCCAACAACACCATCTTGCGCCCTTTGATGCTCACACACCACCGATAATGCCCATCTCTCATAAGTTATCTAACTTACACAAGCGCTCACGGTCTTTCTCTTTCCTTGTGTCGTCTGCATTGATCTAGGTTTTTCTGCAACTTCTCCACTGCGGTGACTCCAGTGCCTCCCTCATACAGGTGGTGCACTCATACTATAGTATTGATCACTAATCTTACTGCTTCCTTTGTCTCTTTACCATTACAATGCCTTAGATCCACTCGCTTTGTGGAGACACTCTTGATCTTTAAGTATTGTGATCTCTATTTTTCCACCATAGGCTCTGACAACTCCAACCTGATACCAAATGTTGGGATCACATAGCAACTAAAGAGATGGTGGTGTCTAAAGGCACCATTGTTTTGTTCTTAGTGGCCACTGAGACAATTTAACATTGATATTTCTAACCTTTAAATCGGCTTCATTGGAAATGAATACCATGGGAAAAAAACCATGGATTCCCATAAACTTGGAGCCCAAAACCGCGGGTAACTTGATCGAGTCAAGTTTACCAAATCCTCCCTAACAGCTAGAACCCAAGTTTCCATATCATGGCAAAGTAATTAGAAGTAGGAGGAAACCACACATTAAGATAAACTTCACTTATAGGTCATCATGATTCATACAACCCCTTCCCATACCAAGATCAAACTCCAACAATAAATCCAATCCAACAAGGTTTATCCAAAAAAAGTACTATACAAATAGTTCATCTATATAGCATGCAATCGAACAATGCAAGCTCGACAAGATACAAGTCATGGCCAATAAAATTTATATCCATACATTCCTCTATGATGATATTATCATCCTTAAAATATGTTTTTACTAGAAAATAAATAATAAATAATAATAAATTTAAACATATATTATAATTAAAATACCAACCCGATTGTCTTCTATGTTTATTTTCTCTAACCATAACATTAAACATCACTAACCACTTGGTGAATTAAATAATATATGACATTAATGTGATTTTTCTTAGAGTGGAACGTGGAATTTCTGGCAAAATGGACTGCAATTTGGCTATCAAAATTCAATACATATTTTTCTTACTACAAACCTAGTTCCTCCAAAAACCTCCCCATCCAAAGAATTTCCTTGCATGCATAACTATTGCAATATACTCAACCTTAGTGGTTACTAGAAAGAGCCACCACTTTTTGCAATTTAGATAGCCATGAGATTGTAGACCCTGCAAAAGTATTGATGTTGCATGTTGTGGATTTTCTAGAATCCATGCCACCTGCCATATCACCTTTTCTAAATCATTTCAAGAAGGTATTAGTTCCTCTAAAGCATAAAAAATAATAAATTGAACATTTAGTGTACCTAAAAATCCATTTAACTTCATTCAAATGTTCCTTGCCTCGGTTTCCAAGAGACCTACTTACCACTCCCATTTAATGTGCAACATTAGGCCGAGTGCATACTATTGCATTTAGGCTTCTAGTGTTGCATTTAGGGTTCCTAGTGTTGGAGCATATGAAATCTTAGACACATGATTTTTCTTCAATAGAAGTGCGACATTGTTTAGTTGTTAATTCAATATGAGAAGCAAGTGTTGCACCAACACAGGGGCTTCACTGGGGGAGCAATACCATACCATACCATGTGGGTTCACATTGGGGGATATTTATTGAGGAAAAAATGACATAATATATTGGGGGATATATAGGGGGCAGAGGGTTTTTATATTGGCAAGTACAAAAAATGTAGTCCAAAGTCAATGGAAAAAATATAAAGGGGTATAAAAAATGTTAATGAAGAAATGGATACCTATAATACTAGTGAAAGTAGGGGTTTTTAAATTGGGAAGGTGTATTGGATTCATATTGGTAGGGTGTTAAATAATGTGATTTTTAGAGTTATTTTCCAATATGTAGTCAAATTAAGGGTATTGTTTAATATTCCATGAATGCATGTGATATGACATAGGTTCATTGAGTGAAGCCCCTGTGTGCACCAATAGGTTTTGCATCAATGATATCAAAATTTTCCAAGGTATTGTTGTTGTGACAACCAAAGTTTGTTTCTTTTCTTATCTCATATAATAATTTGCATCCGCAAAATATTCTTTGTTAGTCCTAAATTCTTCATTGTGAAAGTATTATTTAATTCTTCTTTTAACCTTTTAATCACGAACTCACATTTTTTTTTAAATCAACGTGTCATCGACACATAATAATAAGATAATGAAATCGTCTGTTTAGTCCCTTTTAATATATACACAATGATCTACATTTAATCTTTTAAAACCACGGTCAGCACAAAAGTGTCAAATTTATTATACCATTGAAAAAGAGACTTGTTTCAACCTATATAGACTCTTCTTCAACCCACAGACCAAATTTTCACTACCTTTTTCAATAAAACCAGATGCTTCATATATATCTCTTTTTTCAAATCTACATGTAGGAAGGTTGTCTTGACATTTGTTTGCTCCAATTTCAAATTTAGAGGAGGTACAAAACTAAGTAATAGTCATATTAATGACATTTTAACAACTTGGGAGATTTTTTTTGTAAAATCACTACTTTGTTCTTGCCCAAATCCTTTCACCATGAACATTGCTTTAAATAATTTTATTTGATACACACACTTGTTCTTTAAAACCTTTCTTCCTTTGGATCAGTGAACTGAATTTCATGTCTATTATCATGTAGCACTTTAATCTCTTCATGCAAAGCCTCTTGCCATTATACTAATTTTTTCTCATTTTTTTCTTATACCATGGTGAATTGGTAAATTGTTGGAGTAATTTGGGCAAGGCCGAAGATCAAACCTAGCCATTATCCTTATAATATTAAGAGTATATCCAACATCCTGTAAGCTAAATTTACTAGGAATTTATGACTTAGCAAGAGTCGATACTGCACGAGGGTGGGGGAACCCACTCCTGGAGCCTTATCACAAGGAGCCAAATATGTTCCCCCATAGGATTTTAAACTGGGTGAAGGGGATAACATCTCATTGTGTCAACCATTTGGTCATCCCTAGATGAGACCATCGTACTATTTTCTCACATTCAATATTCAATAAAATATAATTTTAGGGGGATACCTTTTCGAAGACATGCCTAGTAAGCCCAAGAATTGATAAATTTTGTAGTGAGATTTCTCCTAATGACTACTGAATTTGTTGTTTTTTCTCACATTTAGTATTTAATAAAATATAATTTTAGGGGGATACCTTTTCGAAGACATGCCTAGTAAGCCTAAGAATTGATAATTTTTGTAGTGAGATTTCTCCTAATGACTACTGAATTTGTTGTTTTTCATGTTCTTCTTCTTACTCCTTATTTTCATTTTGTTGCAACGACGACTAATTATTTTCAATAATGCTTTATTCTAATAGAGGTTGATTTTCTAATTTTTCTTAAATTTTGATTCTTCCATACCTTTACCTTTTTCAGTGATTTTGAAAATTTATTCTCCATTAAAAAGAACATCCCTACTCCTAATAACTCCCAATTTTAGAGGATCCCAATTCCACCACCAATAAGCTAACTAGTTATTAACAAATCCTAAGAAAAACAAATCCTAAGAAAATGCATTTCGATGACCTTTCATCCAACTTAAACCTCTGTCCATAAAAATATATTAGGTTTATAGGGTCTGTAGCAGATTGTTTCTATCTTAGAAGCAATATGTCGGAACCTCTGCAAGAGCAGTTTTGTAATGCCTAGGCGCGGTGGCGACAGTTTTGTTATGAAACCAAATCTTGTTAGTCGGTCTCCAGTGTTGATCACGACGAAATCAAGAAGTTCGCTAATGTTCTCTATTTTGATGATGGGAATGTTCATCCCAGCAGCCTCGTTTTGGCGATCAACGTGAAACCTCGATCGGTTGTGAAATCCTTCAGATTTTGTGGCATAGCTTGCCAAATTGTTTAAATTTATACACGTGCCATTAAACCGGTTAGTTCTGGCATCGAACTGCTAGGCAACGAGCTCATCCAAACCCACATGGGGCTTCCAGCTGAATGGAGTAAAAACAACCCTCCGCAAGTGCATTCGATGTAAGTACAAACCGTTTCAACCAAAAAAACACACAATGGGAATGACAACAAAGGAGCGTTCACCTGGCTAGATTTCCAAGGATTGATCGACCGGCAGATAAAATAGCATAGGTTGTAGCCAATCAAACGGATTTTCTTGCCACAAGAAAACACTGGAGGCAGTCCCTCGATACAAAATAAGTGCGAGTTGGCAACAAGATTGGTAAAGGAAACGCCGTTCATTTTTAACCATTGGACCTTTTTAATATGACGGGCTAGCATTTAAGCGTCCATCCGATCAGTGATCAAATTTGAACGGTAGGTCTTAATTTCATTTAGAAGGGCACATATTCAGGTCGCACTTCTATAATGAAAAGCATAAAAAAAAAGAGCAATTCAATTGACAACATTGAATTATTTTCAAATTTCTTTTTATTTTTTCACAGGGAAATGGTGGAACAACAACCCCATGGATGTTGTATATAAGGCAGGTCTGATATGAGCCACAGGAAAATGGTGGAACAACAACCCCATGGATGTTGTATATAAGGCAGGTCTGATACGAGCCAACTAATATATCGAATGCATTTACCATTAATGGATAAAAAGGAGACCTATATTCATGCTCCAGTTTAGATAAGGATTAATTTTGTAGGAAATTTTTGTGACCAAAACGTTCAAGCCAATATACAAGTAGCTCAATCAAATTTAAGTTTATTGCATGAACGAAAAAATTTAGTAGAATTCTAAACAGGTTTAGGATTCAACAAACGAATGTACAAATGTTTATATGTTTTTGGTATCTCCTTTTTTAATATGAAAACATACCAGGAATTGGGAATCCACAAACAAATCAAATCCAGTATGTTAGGAAGCTTGTTGAATGCGCTCCTCTCCAAGCATAAATCGTGCTTAAACCTTGCTTGAAAGTCGTTTGATGAATGATGAATCTATGCTCCTCTCCAACTTAAATCGTCATCAAACCTTGCTTTAGGCAACCTTCAAGCACAACCCAGTGAAATTACAGACCTAATACATGGCCCATATTGACATCTAGTCGCTCTCAATTGAAACTACCAAATGTAATGGTATCAAGGGGTAGTTGTGACATAATAATTAATAAGAACTTCTATCATATGCACAATTAAAAAAAACAACTCGAAAAGAAACTGTTGTTTTTGAAATGGGAACAACTGCCAAATGTAATGGTATCAAAAGGTAATTGTGACATAATAATTAACTAGCATTTGCATCAGATGTTGCAAAGGAAACGCCGTAAGGCATAAATTGAAGAACACAAATACAACACAAGATTACTTTGATAAATAATAAAAATATATTGACCACTCAAATCAATGCCCCATTAACTGGAACCACTTAGTAGACATATCTATCAACATTAGGATTATACACAATGATCAAGAAATTTCCCATATACAAACAACACCTTCCACAACAACCTTTTGTCACGTCTACATTTTAAAAAATGCCTTGGAACATGATTGGAATCTCCCATATTGTATTTTTCATTATGCAGATAAATCTTCCCTATTGCTATTTTCATCATGAATATTGTTAGTTCATTGTTGTAAAGTGGTAGTGTGTTAAAATATACAAACAACACGTTCCACAACAACCTTTTGTCACATCCACATTTTAAAAAATGCCTTGGAACGTGATTGGAATCTCCCATATTGCCTTTTTCATTACGCAGAAAATCCTTCGATCAAGTCTTGTGTAATGTGCAAGACTAATCTTTGTGGGGAAGTCACCGTTGTACACTATGATCCTTTAGAGCCTTTCAGGATTTTAGACTCTCTTTCAAAATGTTGGTATTTATATCGGGGCCTACCTTCTAAAGAGTGGTTGTTACCGACGGAGTCACAGATGAGGCTTTATTTAATGAGCAAGGAATATTTTCCCTCGTACTCCAACTTTAGAGTACAAGACACTAAAAAAATTATGCAGCTGAAAGTGATCCATCTTCAAGATATTTTTCCTGTCAGTTACGAACAAAATGTTTAAAACCTCAGTTCTGCGAAGAACTCTGTTAAGCTGGAATGTTAGAGTTTGCCTTGTATTTGACAAGAGCTTGAGAAAAACTTCGCAGAGGAAATCGTTCAATAGGAGGGTTTCCTTTTCCCTTTTTCAGTTATATTTGTGATCATGAGTTTCCATTAACCCACAAGTTTCTTCGGATCAAGGTCTGATCCGTGAGTATTGAAAACTGTTTTCAGCACAAATTCACCTTAACATAAGCAGGTTTCAGTCTTTTAACATACATCTCATAAGTCCTGACTAATGAGACAACCGACTAGGCTAAACTGCTGAAACCTATGTGATTCCATTCTAACTAACTTGAATGCATGCTGAGACGAATTGATTCAAGGTAAAATATTTGCAAAAACAATAGTTCCCAGAAGAAAACGTTTCAAACATGTTGAAGAAAATAAATATGAAGAGATCGAAAAAACATAACTAATTCATATTGAAACGCCTGTCTGCTTAAAGTATTGCTTGCAAAGAAAAACCGAAGATGATTCGTCCTTTTAACTAAAAAGGAAAAATTCCTCCATTTGCTCATACAATGCAAATGTACCTATACTGTTTGTTGAGAAATTGCTGCCATCCATGCTCTAAATGCCTTTAAAGAAGATAATCTTGGGGAGCAAATAAACAATAGCAGGGATATATGCCTTCAAGATTAAAATTGATGAACAGGAAGATTGCACCGAGAGTCTTATTCTTTCTGGTGAAACACATCAGAGTGAATCTATTCCATTCACTCAAGTCGACTGGAGGAGGCCATGCCCTTGGTTCGATTCTCACAACAGAGGAATCCACTTTAGGGCATGGCGTAAAATGCCTCTTGCTCACATCCATAAGGAGCTTGGTACTGGCCAGAAGATCCACATTGACAGCCAAGCAATTGAAAAGGGAATCACCAGGCTTTGCCACGAGGCGGTGGCCAAATTCCTTCTGAAGCATGAGGGTGGCACTTCGAAACTTGGGCATGGTGGACAAAAGCTTGAAGATGAGCGGAGATGATATCTGGTAAGGTATATTGGCTACACATATGTCAAAAGTTGGCAAGTTTGTTCGTAGTATGTCCCCTCGCACCAACTGTCCATAACAGAAAAGAAAAAGGAGATAGTCATATTAGAGAAGAGCAACTTTGATTTATCGTAATCCCAAAAATTAATAAGGTATCACCAAATACAGCAATCACAAGGAACAAAAAAGGAATTGCAAGAGACAATTACGAAGACATCACAAGGGAACCTGCAAAGCACATAGCTTAGGCTAACTTTGCAGTAAACAGAATCTCTTTCCAGTGCATTTTCCTTGTAAATCTGGCAGAAATTTTGCCAGAATCTTGGAATTATAGGTTTGAATTGCATAAATTTAATATTGAGGTGCCCAATTGGACATAAGGGGGTAGGGAATCCATCTGCAACATCAAATTTGCAAAAAGAAGAAGTGTTTTATTGCCAAAATTGGCATTTTTCATTGCCAGACAGAAAGTGCAGTACGTTACAAGATTATGGCTTCCCAAAGCACACAGGTACTTCTAAGCATCATTAGATTGGAGAAAGGTAGTAACTGAAGAAAAGAAGGCTGCTATCACATAAGCATGAAGACTTCACCCTAAACCCAGTTTTCAGATTGGCAAAGATTTGAAAAAGTTTTAATGTATGTGGTATTTCACAAATAAACCTTCTTCACTATTGTTGTCAATGTAGGATTTTTTTTTGGTTGATGTTTCCAGTTTACAAATGCAGCAAGCGCACCCTTCTCCATTATGGGATTATCACGATGAACTGAAGTCACGTCATGCAAAAAGCATGCCCATTTCCATTATGTGAATATCAAAACGAACTATAGCAGGCTGACAATAGATATTCGAAAACATATGTCTCAGTGATTGTGGCAGAAGACCTACACCTTGCCCCATCCACATGGAGCCGGAGCCTGAGCCGTTGCTTACACAGGTGCATAGAAGCAACAACTCATGAAGGGAAAACATGTCTCTGAGGATTTGAAACTTGGGGTGGGCATGAAGAGTCACAATCCATGTGGAATTGACATATTGTTAATGAGGTAAATAAGGTGAATGAATGTAAAAACAAGATGCAAAGGAAATTGGAACTCACCTCCAATCTCTGAGCCATTTCGGTCCCCTTTATGCGTTTGTGAACTACTTCGATCATCCGGGGATCGATCTCGACTGCGATGACTCTGTGGGCGGCCTGCAGCAACTCTAGGGTTAGATTTCCAGTACCCGAGCCGATTTCCAGGACGGTATCGCTTTCTCTCATGTCCGCTTTCTCAACGATGGATTTGAGAACACCGGGATTTGTGAGAATGTGGGATTTGTGAGAATGTGCTGCCTGCTCAGTACATCCTTGGCATCAATCAACTCCACCCATAGACAGTACAAGAAAAGCCCGCCAACAGGGTTAGTGGGACACATGTAGCACTAGAGAGCCCGGTTCAGCTGCCCTGATGAAACTATTCGATCCGCCAAATGAAACGCCCAAACCGTTTGGGCAACCCTTTTGAATCAACGATCAACGGCTGAAATTGTTGCAATCGTCTAACATATAATCGTGTGGCTTACACGATGATGGGTAAGTAGAGAGGGGAGTTGATTTCAGAGGGAAACGCCTTACGTCGTAATAAGAACTTGCATCATATGCACAATTAGAAAAAACAACTCAAAAGGAAACTGTTGTTTTTCAAATGGGAGTTTCTAAAATGGGACTTAAGTTTTAACATGAAAAGAAATTTACAAATTCAACATTCCTAAAATTCTAATTTTTTCATTCCTAAAATTCTAATTTCAGGAAAAATGAAATTTAAAAAAAAATTGACAATTTGATAGCACTTCTTAAAATTTTTTAAGATATTATTCCAATTTTTTTTTTAAATGACAAAAATCAATTTTTAATTTTTTTTGACTGGTAAAATTTTCTTCTTACTTCTCTGACTTGCCAAAGACCCTTTGAAGGGCTCTGACGTGTTCAATTTTGATCCCTGCATCCGATGGGAAGAGGGAAAATCTGACAGTTTCCATCCCAGTGGAAATGGGGTCGACCTACGGTTAAATTGACCAAAATAAAACGAACGTCGGGGTTAACGTAACCTAACCTGCTTTATTGACGGTTAAGACTCGGATTTCAAAAAAATTCTTTCCTGCATAAATTTCCGAGACCTTATCCGGTATGAGTCATTTATTTGGGTCGTATTTACTCTCGAACGAGCTAGCACGATGCGTAGCTAAAACATTAATTAATTCAATATCTCGACACCCCTGTTGATGTGGAAGACATTGTTTCAATGCAAATTTATATACATTTCTGTTTTGTGGGCCTAGTCTAACGTGACTGCTTCTTTGCACTATGGAAATTGTGGTTATATTTTAAAAAAATTTGGTTGGAATTTTTGTAAATCAAAAAATGGTTAAATTTCATAATTTGAGGTGTTTTAGAAGTTTTTGATGGTGTTGAATCTATTTTCACCATAAAAATAAAAACATGATTCGAACACTGTTTTTACAAAAAAAAATTTGCCTAGATTTCAAGGGAGTTGTCTTTAAAGAGACTTTTTGGAAGCTTTTCTGGTCAAAATCCGGCAGCAATTTATTGAAATTGCAAGTTTGATAGCTAATTTTTGCACAATCAAAGCGTCCCAAGGGTTTTTCACGGTGCTGAATCCAAATATGCAGTTGAAAATCCATTTTAAATAATACAAATCAAAATTTAACCTCAATTTTTTCTGCCGGATTCCGTCACCAAAATCTCAAAAAAATCACACTAAATCTGATTCCAACTACTTTTAACCATCGGAACAATTCCCCACCTGTAAACTATTCTATTTTTATTTTTCACCTTTAATAATTTCTTTATTTTTTAAATAGTAACTCCTAACTAAAGTTTATCATATCAGTGTCATCCACCGTCTTAATCAATAAATTTTTTTTTTAGAATTTCAAAATTTTTAAAATATACGCATTTAAATAAGATTATTAATAATTTTAAATTCTGAAAATTTCACTTATACTATATAGAATTTGCCAAAATACTAATAATGTTAATAATATAATTTTGGGAGCTAATAGAGTAAAGAAATGTCGTTTACGTATAAGAATGAAAGTAGAGTTGTGAAAATGTAAAATGATGGAAAATATATTTTACATTTTAAATTATAAATAGATAAATTTATGAGATATTAAGAAATACTAAGAGAATTATATGCTATATATTATAAATAAAACAAAACTGACGAAATATGCTATGGGATAAATCCAGTCATAATTCAATAACATAATTCATCTTCAGCGTAGCGTCAACTGCAAGTAAGGTCGCCCCATTTCATTGAGGATTTAACTAAAATCTGGCCACTAGGTTTGTAATATTTCCGTTGTTCTTTTCATGGGGGATTTAGCTCAGATGGGGAAATCGAGGTTGCAATATTCCCAACTTTGCAATTTGGGTATTTCAGAACTGCATAATGGTTTGTGAATCAGAATTTCTGAATTGTAAATAGGTTAACATTGCAATTTGAGTATTTCAAAACTGCATGATGGTTTGTGAATCAGAATTTTTGAATTGCAATTTAAACTATAAATTGGTCAAATTACTGAAATTTTTGTTTGCGGAAATGTAATTAAATTTGTCCATTATATTTTATAAATACCAAATTGGTGTATGAGACCTTTGTTTGTAGGAGAAGGGACCTACATCCGCGCAGCCACTGCCAAGTCTACAAAAAACATACATACTCTACCCCTCTAATTTTGAATCTATGACCTCAAGGAGATTTACACCCACTCAAACTATATTTATATATATATTTAAGAAAAAACTATATTTATATATATATATATATACCCATTAGTAAAACTTTCCCCATCTTCTACGGGCAATGTGGCTGCCCAAAACCTAGAACAAATTGAGAGTGGCTGCTGTTGGAATTCAGGCGCAGGTCCACAACGTGGAATTCTCAACAGAAAACTACGTGTGCTTGACTAAGTGACTTCAATTTAAGCTATGCTCAATGAACTTAATAATTAGCACACGTGTCACGGAGACAAAACAAAAGTTTAAAGCCCGTCTAGCTCAGTTGGTAGAGCGCAAGGCTCTTAACCTTGTGGTCGTGGGTTCGAGCCCCACGGTGGGCGTTGTTGTTAACTTTTGAAACCCATGTGTGTGTCTCTTATTCTCAAACTCCTATTTTGGCAAAATACAGAACAAGCATCGCCAAGTTTAGCACAATTGAAACCCATGTATGAGAGTGTTGTCGACCATCAAGTTCCTCTTTGCGAAAAATACAAACAGGCAACGCCCAGTTTAGCACAAAATGAGCATCCCAGATTGTGGGTTGGACTTGGAACCCACGGCAGGCGGGTGTGGTTGAGTACAGAACAAGCATCGCCAAGTTTAGCGCAAAACAAGCATCCGGGTCATGGGCTTGAAACACAAGCATCGCCAAGTTTAGCGCAAAACAAGCATCCGGGTCATGGGCTTGAAACACAAGCATCGCCAAGTTTAGCATAAAACAAGCATCCAGGTCATGGGCTTGAAACCCATGTATGCGAGTGTTGTTGACCTTCCAGTCCCTCTTTGAGAAAAATACAAACAAGCATCGCCCAGTTTAGCACAAAATGAGCATCCCAGATCGTGGGTTGGAACCGGTTGACTATCAAGCACTTTTTTGGGCAAAAAAATGAAACCAAAATTTTTAAGTTTGGCCGTTGTAAATTTTTGGGCACTTTGAGTTTGAACTTTGTAATTTACATTTTTCAAAAATTCGGTTAGATTTTGACAAAAATCATGTTAAAAAATATTTATAATTTCTATAGGTAAATTTGTGGCCTCTGTAAACTACTTTGTTAAATACATAATGCAAATATTATAATTTCTATTATTTTTAGGCAAATTTGTGGTCTCTGTAAACTACTTTGTTAAATACATAATGCAATAAATATTTTTTCACCTAAAAGTTTTCCATCAATGAAATGTGCAAGAAAATATGCTATAAAAATTATATTAAATATAAAATAATCAAAAGTTAGGTTATTAAAAATTCTAATCGCGGTATTATTCATGAAAATTAGGAGTATCAAGGAAATTGCACACAAAGCTATCCCCATACTAGGTCATCACAAGTCATGCAACCTTTTAAATCCAACTTAACTAGGTTCTAAAGTACAAAAACAATTTTTCTATGTAGCATGCAAAAAAACAATGCAAGTTCTATAAGTATTGAGTTGCATGGCATAATAATTGACATCCATATGTGACACAAATCCTCTAAGACGTTTTTGTCACAAGAAAACACCCAACCTATGGCATGCCTCATCAAACCCATACCATCTACAATTAGCACCACAACTTTGATATTAATACATGAGACAAACCCTTCAGTAAGTAGTAGCCATGAGTAAACACCTAGGTTAAAACATGGGGCATAAGCCCTTACCATTCACAAGAAGCACCATCATTATCAAATCTCTTTTTCTAATCTTGTTGATATTGAAATTGAAATTAATTTATTTTTCTAATACTCTTGATATTGTAATTGAAATTAATTATAGTACTGATCCCTCTATGGACATGTAAATATAAACTGGAAAAGACTCTAAAGCAATGTAGTTATATTTAATTACCAGTTGATAATGCAATGAAACTTGGTATAATGAAAATCATGTGAAACAAAATTTGTCAAATGCATGATTCACAAAGTCTTTACCATTAGAAATTCTTGAGAGGCTTAGTTCAAAGTCTTTGCATTTAACAATTTTTAAGATAACAATTCTTATAATCTTAAGAGGCTTTCATTATCACTTTCAAAATTTTCCAATCATTTGATGATTGTTGGGTATTTTCCCTATTCATTCGTTGATGACTATTGGGTATCTCTCGTCCATTGTAGTGTATTGAATGATGACTTTTGAAAAGCCAGTGATTTTCAAAAATGTAATTTCATCAACATAATAATAAAATGATGAAAGCTTCAATGGAATATAATAAAATGATGAAAGTTTCAATGGAAAATAAGAGTAAAATTTTTATTAAATATTGAGTATAAATTCTTGTTTCCTAAAATGGTTAGTGATCACCCTATATTATTAAGGTTGGAAAGTTCATTTTTAGGCTTTGAAACTATATTGAATTTTTACTTAATATAATAAGCATAAAATTTATATGTAATATTAAATAGTAAAGAGGGATTTTTAATTTTTAAAACAAAATTGATTTATATAAAGTAATTATTTTAGTTTTTTTTTTTTTTAAATATTTTTGGTTTAATTTTACTCAAAATTTAGTAGAGATTTGTTGGACTGGTTGGTTTAAGTGATATAGTTTACACAATCAAAATATTTTGAAATTTTTTAACACACTTAAAATTCATTTTTATATTCAAAATATAATTTAAACTACAAAATTTTACAATTTTACCAATCATTATATTACTAAATTCTAAAAAAGAAATAACACCAAAAAAAAAAAAAATAATTAATATTAATAAAAATTAATTATATATTTAATTTTAATATAATATTATATTTATTTTAATCTAAATTTTTCTTATACCTTTATATAATATATTTATTCGATATAATTTTCTCATAAGTTTGATCTTAGCCAAGATATCCTAACTCATTAGAACTCTATATGTATAAATCATATTTCTCAAATTATAATGAATCTAAAATTTAATTAAATATAATTCCAAATGACATTAATTTCTTTAACTAAAAGTAATGAATTAGCCTACAATAACAGTCAGAAATAATTATCCTTAGAACAATTACAATAAAATTTTCACTTAGGTTAAAAAAACATATTATAAGAAAAAAGCTCTCGAATAATTGTGAGAATGATATTTCTAGCCTAAGGAATGATGGTAATATCCTTTTAATAGGTGACTTTAATGCTCGAACTTCAAAAAACCAAGCTATTATTCTAAGCAATCATTCCAACACTAATCCTCTTTGGTTAGATGAAGACGCTACTCTGGTTAGCAGGTACAAAAGGAACTCTGAAGATCTCAGGGAAAATTTGTTTGGGTCGGAGCTAGTCAAGCTCTGTAGTGCTCAGGATCTCATAATTTGCAATGGTCTAAAGAAGTGGCCCAATTCTAGCAAGATGACCTGCATCCATGGACTTGGTAGCAGCGTGGTAGACTACATTATTTCCGATCTCCCATTATACAACGAAATAATAAATTTTGACATCTTAAACGACCACGAACCTGACTCATGCATAGAGTTCCCATAGAAAATAATACTTATAGCCAAAAGAACTTAATATTTGATAGAAATAAAAATGATCTCTTTCTAAATGAATTAAAAACTAATTTGCTTCCTTTATCTAATAGAGACAACATAGCAGACCTCTATCATAATTTTACTACAACCCTCTCATATTCTATTAACAAGTTCTCAATTGAAGTTTCAAATAATAAAAGAAATAGCAAAACCAATCCATGGTATGACAAAGATTGTAAAAGTGCAAGGAGAGCAATTAAGGAAGCTGTTGATGAATCTCTTAAAATGGACAAGATAAAAATATACAAAGCCCTAACTAAAAGGAAAAAGAGGCAGTACATCCGTCAAAAACAGGAGAATCTCTTACTCCTAAGAAATTTTGGAGGTAGATTATAACTAGGAAGACTAAGGAGGATAATAAAATTGCTCTTCACGATTGGAATTCCTATCTTAAAAATCTTTATGAGTCTCCAAATGTCATGGATAATTTGGAAACCCTTCTCACAACGAAAGAAGTTTTCTCTTTAGAAGACATTAAGTTTGGGGTTAATCGCCTTGCTAATGGGAAAGCTAAGGACATTGAAGGTTACCAAGCGGAAATCTTAAAAATTGGAGTTCCTGTCCTCATCCCCCACATCCACAAGCTTTTCAATCAAGCATTCAAGCAAGGGTTCCCTAAACCTTGGACTGAGAGCCTCATTATCCCTATTTTTAAAAGTGGGGATACAAATAACCCCTCTAATTATAGAACAATTATGATCAGCCCTCTCTTAGCCAAGTTATATGGTAGTATTTTGGAAAAGAAGTTAAGCATATGGCTTGAAAGTGAAGGTAAGCGGGCTAAAGGGCAAGCAGGTTTCAGAAGGCATCACTCAACAATAGACCACCTTGTTACGCTTAGGATCATTGCGGAGGAATGTCGTAATGAGAAATCCAATTTATTTTGTTGCTTTGTGGACTTTAGAAAGACTTTCGATACGGTTCCTAGATACAACCTTTGAAATAGATTAGAAGAGATAAAGGTTCCTCTCGAGTTGAGAGCTGCCGCTATAAGGTTATACGAGAATGTAATTGCCAAGCTAAAGAGCAATGAAGGGTGGTCCGAATATATTAAGTGTAACATCGGAGTTAAACAAGGTTGCCCCCTCTCCCCTACCCTATTTGGCATTTACATTGATAAGCTCGAAGGCTATTTAGAGGAAGCAGGATGTGATGGCACGATCTTAGCTGGGATAGTCGTCATCCTTCTTCTTTATGCTGACGATATTGTTCTTTTGGCAAGGTGCCCATCTGATCTTAATAAGCAACTTAGGCTTCTTAAGGATTTCTGCTCTACCATGGGTATGACTGTTAACACTGACAAAACAAAAGTTATGATTATCAAATCCAAGAAGGACACTTATGCTAATTTTATGTATGACAATAATAACTTGGAGGAAGTGTATTCTTACAAGTACCTAGGAATTGATATTCATCACAAGCTCAACTGGAACCATAGCATTGAGAAAAGGATTAATGGGGGGTGGAAAGCTTACTTTGGTCTTGAAAATAATTGTAAAATAGCAAACCTTGTAATGTGGGATAAAAAGAAGTTCCTCTTTGAAACTTTAGTCACTCTTGTTATCTTATATGGCTGTGAGGTTTGGGGTTGCAACATCTCCAGAGAATCATGGAGAAAGATTGAGCAAATCCAGAAGCGTTTTATAACTTATAACCTGAAAATTAAAAGTAATACACCCTATCCTATTCTCCTTATAGAAGCAGGTCTTTCCCCTATTGAGAGCGTAGCTATGCTTAGGTTTCTGTTGTACAAGCACAAAATCAGTAACATAGACGATCATAGGCTTCCTAAGCTAGCTTTAAATTCTAGCCAAAACCACCTAAGGCTCAATCGAGGGTGGCATAAAGACACAAGGGCCTGGTTAAACTATTGGGAGATCAACGAAAATGATGCATTGCAAAACATAAATAACATTAAAGATATTGTTACTTCTAAGTTCAAAGAAAAAATGTGGTGTCAGAAAGACTTAGCGGCTAAAAGAAAATTAAGTTATTATAAGAAAGTCATCAACCCCACCCTAGAAGATCAAAAGTATCTCTCTATTTTAACTAGCTCAAAGAAGAAAATTAATATAGCAAAGATTAGAACGAATTCTCATGAGCTCCATAGTGAAACAGGTCGTTGGGCAGTTCCTAAAATGCCATGGACGGAAAGGATTTGCCATATATGTGAGAATAGGAACATCGAGGATGAAAACCACTTCCTCTTAGAATGCCCTGCGTATAACCACATTAGATCTCAGTTTCACAATCTTTGTTACAATACTGACCTTCCTAGCCTTTTACAATGTCAAAATTATAGTGAGCTCGGGAGGCTTCTCTCCAAGCTTTTTGAGCATAGGAATAAAATCTTAAATCAAAATAGATAATTTGTTTCTTTAGGTCCGATAGACCATTATTTGGTCTCAGCGGACGTTAATCATCATCATCATCATCATAAAAAAACCTTGGATATTTACCAACCAAACGTTTATTATGGGATATTATAATAGGGAAGATTATTCATTTATTTGAAAAGAATAAAATACATTTTAAAAATAAAAATTATAAAATTAATGTGAAAATAATAAAATATATTTTTTAGAATATAAAAATTTATAATATTTTATATAATTTAAAATTTAAATAGTATTTTTTTGAAAAGTATATTTTTTTTTATTATAAATTATAAATAACTAACAAGTAAGTTATTTATTTGTTGTAAAATTATATTAAAAAATAAAAAGGTTGTGTTTTTTATTTATTTATTTATAGGAAAATAATAAGATTAATTTGTACTTGTAAAAGTTGTGAATTAAATTAGTTGACTATAATTTATGGTTATCTTATTAGTTAAAATTATGAATATGAATTCAATTTAAGTCAAATTTTAAAGAATTAATTTAAATTAATTTTTTCAAAGAGGAAAGTCAAATTTAAAAGTCAAATCAAATTTAGAAAAACACCATGCATTACAATGTATCTTAGTGAATTAGTCAAGTGTTATGCATTATAATATAACTTAGTGGGTTAGTTCAAGTGCTTGAGTGTTTTGAGCTTTATGTAGGAGGTATTTGGTCCAATCTTTTAAGTTAGTTGTGACATCCCCTAGTAAGTTTTGTTACTTTATGTATGTGTGTAATAAATGATGATAGAGAACATTTGGATTGATTATTGTAAATACTCGATTTATAAAAGAAAGTTCAAGTGCTTGAGTGTTTTGAGCTTTATGTAGGAGGTATTTGGTTTTTGAGCTTTATGTGGAGGTATTTGGTCCAATCTTTTAAGTTAGTTGTGACATCCCCTAGTAAATTTTGTTACTTTATGTATGTGTGTAATAAATGATGATAGAGCCAAACATTTGGATTGATTATTGTAAATAATTGATTTATAAAAGAAATAACTAATTGAGGAAATTATGCACTTAGGTAAGACAATCGAGATAAGATTGTAAAGTCTTCATGATTAGAATATTTAAGATTCTAGATAAGATAAAGGGAGGGAGATAAAGTCCCTTAGAAACAACTCAGCGGGAGAAAAAGGATGAGACTAGTTGCTTTTAAAGCACCGTGGGTGAGAAAGGTGGGCTAAAGCCTAGGCGAGAAAGCAGTAAAGATTACAAAAGCGGGACATTACTGAATTGGAAACATTATCATAAAGAAGATTACAAAAGCGGGACATTACTGAATTGGAAACATTATCATAAAGAAGGAAATTAAATACCCATTGAAGAGATCAACAAGAGGTTGCTGATTCTCTAGAAATTTACAATTGAGATCAGGGGAGAACTGGAGGTAGTTTGTGGTTGGGAGGATAGTGTCTCCTAGTGCAGGTTTCTGTGCAGGCACAATTCTTTAGTTTGGCTTATGTTGTTTCATTTTATATACAAATTCAAATATGTAGACTTCTGTGCATCGTATGGTGATACCTTGATAGTTGTAGTCCTAAATACAAATGATAGATGGAAATTCACTAGTTGTAGAGTGGTATATAATGTATGGGTATAGGTCAATAATGGTAAATTAACATATTGGTTACTGATTTAATCCATTACTGTCGATACCGATGCAACTGTAGATTTCTATACTAGTTGTTGAGTTACACAATTACTGCAGATTCTAATATAATTGCAGATTAATATACTGGTTATTGAGTTAAATAACTATTGTAGTTCCATTTAGAGATAATAATATACATTTGCAATGTGGTGTAGCATGAAGCATATATTAGATCATAATTGGAATCACATGCAATAGGCTGTACGCGAAGGAAATAAAAATCAAGAACTAGTATGGGCATCGACTATGGAAGAAATGCACAAATATACACAAATCTGTAAAACTAAACACAGAAGGAAAAATTCTACAGATCTGAGTAGTAACCTTAGCATGCACATGGAATTACCTATTAGGAACCATGCAAACATTAGAAAGGAATACGAACAAAACACAACTTTAGGTTATAAATGAAACACATTTATAATTATAAGAACAATGTTAAATATGATCACATCGTAGGTTAGATGATCGATGTATAAGAATATCACCTTTACTTAATTAAAGAACATTTGTTGCGGTCAAGGATGATTAACTCCATACAAAAACTAGTCATGAGGGGAATATCGACTTCTGGGTCAAATGATTCAACTCCACGCAATTATACTTCATCAAACTTGAATTACAGTGCTGGAAACGAATGAAGAGAGAACTGCAAATCTAGGCAAAATGATCTAAAAACAAAAAGAGCTAATATACAGGAATAAATTAGTTGTAACTACTTGTTAACTCTGATATGTGTGTTTTCTTCATGCACAATAGCTAGATACCAACTGGGTTGTGCGTAAATGTTAAACATACAGCTAAAAACAATCATGTTAATTAAAATATAGTAGTAAGTCGATACATTACAAATTAGCATAAGCAAGCAGAAAGTTGTATAGGAGTCAACAACAATTAAACAAGTAAACAATACTTCAAAAGTTGAGTCGATAATAATATGCACCCGTTCGTAAATAAGGAAGAGACTGTTAGCTATGAGAGAGTGTATAGAAAAAGGTCAAAATCAGTTTAATTACAGATAAATAAGAAGCAATTTTTCTTTGACAACATAGGGAATCAAATTCATGCCAAATCCACAAGATATTGAGGAGTATCCATATATGTTTGTTATGACCAGTATCAAAAATATTACATCAAAGCAAATACAATGGAAACTCCAGAAATATTTCTTCCAGACTTCATAATCCATGAGGAGTATAACCTCTGCTCATATAATAAGGGCAAGGACATCAACACGAAATGTGTGAGAAGCACCATACGGTGTTATCTAGTCGCCAAGCAGTGTTGAGCTTAGTGGCAAGCCATGGGAGGTAGAATAACCAAGGTTTGAGCCACCATAATTCCCTTGTAAGACTGGGACACCAGAATGAGACCAGTTGACCGAGAGTGTAACTTACTCGGCCGCTGCCGTACACTAAAATATGACAAGAAAAACCTTGTCATAAGGAATTGAAAAATAAAATGATAAATTCATAACCATCATGGTGTGCCCAGAAAGGGCATAGGCGAACCTATTCAACCCCAGTATAATGACTACATAAGCAACCTTAACCGATGACTTGTACGAAACTATGGAAATGATCAAGGAAATTCTCTCTGAGTGACTGGGGTTATAACGGAACATACCTATAATGGGAGAGTCAATTCCCTTGCAGAGAAGTTGCAACCATTTCCATCAATGCAACTAGGAAACTGGGCATATCTCCTTCCACAAAAATTGGTATTGGGATCAAAAACATACAAAAGCAAAACACATATAGTCATTAAACCGGGGCTCAATAAAATTATAAACAAGAATGAGAGGAGATAAATTAGACGTAGAAAAAACAAATGAAAACCTGAGAATGTGCAGATTGGTAATGGAGATCATGGAACACGAAACCGTGGAGAGTTGGACCAACCAGGTGACGAGCATAACCACGATGTGGAGAAGCTCCTTTGTTCCAATAAACAGTAGTAAAACACTCAAATAAACAGAGATACCACCAACGAAAAAGGTAAATGCTGAAAGAAACTGAGATATTCTATCCCTGTGAGTGATAGTTGAGGATTTCTTTGCATTGTGGTTGACAGAAGGGTAAACTTGGAGGAAAATTGCGGAGGAGCCAAAGCATCGTGAAGGAGTCCAATTAAACTCAACAGTGAAATGCATTTGATAGGGTTTAGGGTTCGCAAATGCAAAGAAACCAAATCTGGACCCTCGATCTTGAGGGAGTCATCCCAACCGTCCATGTGCCAAACTCACACCCACCATGCATGCCCATGTGGGCCGATGGGCTTGGCCAAGCAACAGTGGTCCACGTAGTGGAGAGGTACGTGCTAGCAGGTGGGGAGGTAGTAGGTTAATGTGATAGGTTAAGGGAATTAAATATAGGTTAAGGTAAGGTATATTACATATGGTATTAGAGCCCACTAACACCACTGGGCCTCTAAATTTGGGAAGATTTTGTTTACAGAAAATTATTTTTCTGTGCTAATAATTTTGTTTTCTTTTTTACTAACAATGGTACAATAAAAATACTAAATTATCTTTGTGAAAATGTATTAAAAAACAAATTTAAATGGAGGAGGAAACCCCAGCCAACCATGGGGGCGCAAAATTATACATTGAGCTAGCGAGAGGGCTACCCCAGCCAGTGCTCAATTTCTGGAAGTCATTAAAAATTTGCAATAGGAATTGGCACAACTTAGGAATAGTAATGAGTGTTTTTGAAAACCGGTGACGAACAAGAGAAAATGATCAGGGGAATGAAAGAAAAATCTAGTGATAAAACTATGGAACTAGAAGTAGAGAAAACAGGGAAAGAAGCCAATGAGGCAAAACCTCTAGAAAGTGGGGGGGAGTCTGACAGAAGTTATCCACTAAACCAGAGGAAAAAGAAACAAGTGGAGCTACATGGAGAATTTCGAAAGATCAAACCCCCTACCTTTGATGGGGAAAAATAAGAAGATGCAGAATCGTGGCTGCTAAACATGACCAAATACTTCTAGGTATATGAATACGAGAGAAATTTGAAGGCCTGATTGGCTATTTACCAATTGCAAGGTAAGGCAGCTCTCTGGTGGGAGGAAGCTAAAGGAGTGCATTTTCTCGAAGAGAGGATTGTGTCATGGGAAGAATTCTAGAAGCGGTTTAAAAAATGGTACTTAAGCGAACAATATTATGATGATCGAGCTAAGGAATTTCATGAAATTAGGTTGGGACAACTCTCAATGGATGAATTTGTTGCAAAATTCACCAACTTGTTGTGATATGTACCCTACATTAAAGAAGAAAAATATAAGGTACAACGTTCCCTGAACTATCTTCTCACCATGTATAGGGAGCGGATCGGGTTTGATAACCTGAAGGCCATGGAAGAGGTAGCTAAAAAAGCTCGAATGTCTTATCAATAGTTTCAGAATAAAGGGGAAAACTTGAGGGCTTGGTCAACCAAGGATGGAAGTAAAATTTATGTTGGCACAATACGACAGAAACCAACATTACTGAATTTTTTTGGCAAAGATAATATGCAGAAAACGCTTAATAAAGGAAATACCAATCCCCTAGCATAGTCCCAAGTGGGATCAAGGACAATGAACGATATTGCATAAAGTATTCCGAGGATAAGTGCCACATTAGAAGACATACAAGCATAACATCAATCAATAATGACTGAAATTGAATATATTCTCCTCAACTAGCATGTTTATGTTTTAATTGACCCCAAGGCTAGCTTGAGCTATCTCAGAGCCCATATAGTAGAAAAATGCTCTCTTAAAACTAAAAAATCTAAAAATGCGTGGTTAGTACAACTGGCCATGGGTACTAAACAAAGGGTAACTAATCAAGTAAAACAATTCCCTTTAGATTTACATGAATATGAAACTGCAGTAAATCTTAATGTTCTTCCCCTAGGATCTTACGATATTTTAATAGCCATGGACTAGTTTGAGAAGAAGGGAGCAGTGATAAATTGTTTAACAAATATAGTAAGTGGTGTAGGATAGCATGGGTAGAACCAGATTATATACAGGGGGCTTAAGCCAGTATCCGTGCAGAGAATTTATGCAATGCAGATGAAAAAGTGTGTGTACAAGGGCTCCCAATTGTATTTGGTACAAGTGGAGGAAGGAAAACTGCAAGGGTAGGAACTCACCTTGGATACCCTACTTGTCATTAAGGAATTCTGAGATGTGTTTCTGGAGGAAATTCCCAGCTTACCACCACACATGGACATAGAATTCACTATAGACTTGGTATTCGGGAAAACACCTGTGTCTAGAGCTCCTTACTGAATGAACCTGCCTGAACTGCTGGAATTAAGAATGCAGTTGTAGGAATTGTTAGACAAGGGCTATAAGAGACCAAGTGTGTCACCTTGGGGGGCACCTGTGTTGTTTGTTAATAAAAAGGACGACACCTTCCATATGTGCATAAACTACTATCAGCTGAACAAGTTGACAATAAAAAATAAGTACCCATTACCATGCATTGATGATTTATTTGACCAAGTTCAGGGTGCAACTGCGTTTTTAAAGAATGATTTGAGGACCGATTATCATCAAGTCAAAATTAAGCTGGAAGACATCCATAAAACAACATTCTGAACTAGATATGGACACTATGAGTTTGTAGTATTGCCTTTCGGCCTTACTAACGCTCTGACAAATTTTATGTGTCTAATGAACAACATACTCAACAAATTCCTAGACATATTTGTATTAGTGTTTATTGATGATATCCTGATATACTCCCAGAATGAGGAGGAACATAAGGAGCACCTAAAACTGGTTTTGTAGACATTAAGGGAGAATCATCTGTATGTCAAGTACAACAAATGTGAGTTTTACAAAACCAAAATACAATACTTAGGGCATATTATTTCTAAAGAAGGGTTAAGCGTGGATCTGGAGAAGGTGAAGGTGATGGTGAACTGGCCCGTACCATAAGATGTATCTATTGTTCAGTCTTTTATGGGGTTGGCAGGTTATTACCATCGGTTCATTGAAGATTTTTCAAAAATAGCTCACCTCGTCACCTCGCTACAACGAAAGGGAGTTAGGTAGGAATGGATTGTAGAATGTTAGCAAAGCTTTGATAAAATTAAAGAGTTACTTATTACAACCCGCATTTTGAAACTAGCAGACCCAAACAAAGATTTCATAGTCTGTAAGGATGTTAGTTTAGAAGGATTAGGAGGAGTTCTATAAGGTAGCTCGGTAATTGCTTACGAATCCAGAAAGTTAAAGGGGCATGAAAGAAATTATGTAGTGTATGACTTGGAGCTAGCCGTTGTTATACACGCACTAAAGATGTGGAGACATTATCTATTAGGTAAGAAATTCATTCTAACCACAAATCATATCAGCCTCAAGTATCCTTTTATTCAACCAGATTTAAATGCTAGGCAAGCCCGATGGATGGCTTTTCTTAGCAATTTTGATTTTGACATAAAGCATATAAAAGGTTCAAAGGAGAATAAGATAGCAGATGCGCTAAGTAAACATGCTCATAATTTAATGAACATCAATGGTAGAAACATTAGTACTTATTTTCTTGAGAAAGTTAGACAAGGTACAACTGCTAACCCAAAATATCAAGAATTGCAAAAAAAAAAATACAACAAATTGATGTCTCCGAATATAGTGAAAATACTGATAAATAGCTGGTGTATAGGAACAAATTGTATATTATTGCAATAGAAGAGATGAAACAACTAATATTTGATAAATATCATAAAAATCCTTATGCGAGACATCTCGGATATAGAAGATGGTCATGACCTTAAGACACAATTTTTTTGGCCTGGAATGAAGAAGGATGTAGCAGAATTTCTATGCAAGTGCTTGGAGTGTCAATAGGTAAAGGTGGAACACCAACACCTAGCTGGGTTGTTAAATCCACTACCCATTCCAGAATGGAAATGGGAAGTCATTTCCTTAGATTTCCTAGAACAAAGATACAACATGATTCTATCATGGTGGTGGTGGATCTATTGAGTAAAGCAACCCATTTCCTTCTAGTACAATCTACTTTTGGCACTGCACAAATTTCACAGATTTTTATGAAGGAATTTTTTTGAATTCATGGGGTTCCTAAAATGATATTGTCTGACAAAGACGCTAAATTCACCTCCAACTTTTGGAAAGCGTTGTTTGGTGGTTTTGGTACCAAATTAAACTTTAGTACCACATATCATCCCAAAACCGATGGCCAGACGGAAAGAACCAACCAGATTTTGGAGGATATGCTTAGAATGTATGTGATGGATTGACCAACTAGATGGGAATATTTCTTGCATTTGGCTTAATTTTCCTATAACAACAACTATCAAGCAATGATTAAAATGAGCCCATTTGAAGCCCTGTATGGAAAAAAATGCCATACCCCTCTTAGTTGGAGTCAACAAGAGGACAAACTAATTTTTGGGCCCGATGCCTTACAGGAAATGGAACAGATAGTGCATGGAATTCAATAGAATATTAAGGTTGCCCAGGATCGGTAGAACAATTTTGCCGACAAAAAGAGGAGGCATAAATAATTTAAGATTGGGGAGCATGTATACATCTGGGTAAAACCAAAGAAGAGCACCCTGAGAACAGGTTCTTTCCCAAAATTGGCACCTTGCTACTGTGGGCCATTTGAAACATTGGACATAATAAGACCTGTAGCCTATCAACTAGCTCTCCCTAGTCACATTAAAGTTCATAATTTTTTTCATATTTCTTTACTAAAGAAATATGTACATGATTTCGCTCATATTATTGATTGGAAATGTTACAGTTGGAGCCTGAAGGAGAATTCATGACAGAGCCACTTTGCATTCTTGATCGGAAAGATATATAGCTCTGGAATCGAGTCGTCGCTCAGGTTAAAGTGTAGTGGAAGCACTATACTCTTGAGGAGGTCATGTGGGAGTGAGAAGATGAGATGCATAAAAAATTTCCAACATTTTCCATCAACATACTTAGATGAAGTAAACATCGAGGACGGTGTTAAAATAAGAGGAGAGTATGTGACATCCCCTAGTAAATGTTGTTATTTTATGTATGTGTGTAATAAATGGCGATAGAGCCAAACATTTGGATTGATTATTGTAAATAATTGATTTATGTTGTTTCAATTCTCTGGTTTGGATTATGTTGTTTCATTTTAGATACAAATTCAATTATGTAGACTTCTATGCAGCGTATGATGATACCTTAATAGTTGTATTCCTGAATACAAATGATAGATGGAAATTCACTAGTTGTAGAGTGGTATATAATGTATGGGTATAGGTCCATAATGGTAAATTAATGTTCTGGTTACTGATTTAATCCATTATTGTCGATTCCAATGCAACTGTAGATTTATATACTAGTTGTTGAGTTACACAATTACTGCAGATTCTAATGTAATTGTAGATTAATATACTGGTTGTTGAATTAAATAACTATTGTAGTTCCATGTAGAGATAATCATACACATTTTCACTATGGTGTAGCATGCAACATATATTAGATAATAATTGGAATGACATGCAATAGATTATATGCGAAAGAAATAAATCAAGAACTAGTATGGGCATCGCCTTTGGAAGAAATGCAAAAATATACACAAATCTGTAAAACTAAACACAGAAGGCAGAATGCTACAGATTTAAGCAGTAACCTTATCATGCATATAGAAGTACCTATTAGGTAATAGGCAAACATTAGAAAGGAATATGAATAAAACACAACTTCGGGTTATAAATGAAACACATTTATAACTATAAGAACAATGTTAAATATGATTGCATCGTAGGTAGATGATCAATGTATAAGAATGTCACCTTTATTTATTCAGAGAACCTTTGTTGCGGTCAAGGAGGATTAACTCCATACAAAAACTAGTCATGAGGGGAATAAGAATTGACTTCTGGGTCAAATGATTCAACTCAATGCAATTATATTTCATCAAAATGAAATTATAGTGTTGGAAACGAATGAAAATATAATTACAAATCTAGGAGAAATTATCTAAAACAAAAAAGAGCGAATATACAAGGATTAAACTGCTTGTTAACTGTGATATGTGTATTTTCTTCATGCACAATATCTAGATACAAATTGGGTTGTGCGTAAAGGTTAAACATAGAGCTAGAAACAATCATGTTAATTAATAAATAATAGTAAGCCAATAAATTACAAATTAACATAAGAAGGAAGAACGTTGTATAGTAATCAACGACAATTAAACAAGTAAACAATACTTAAAAAGTTGAGTCCAGAATAATATGCACCCATTCATAAATAAGGAATAGCCTGCGTATATATTATCTATGAGAGAGTGTATAGGAAAAGGTCAAAATCAGTCTAATTACATATAAATAAGAAGCAGTGTTGCTTTGACAACATAGGGAATCAAATGTATGCCAAATCCACAAGATATTGAGGAGTTTCCATATATGTCTATTATGACCGGTATAAAAAATATTACATTAAAGAAAATACATTGGAAACTACAAAAATATTTCTTCTAGACTTCATAATCCACGAGGAGTAGAACCTTTGTTCAGATAGAGGAGTATAACCTCTGCTCAGATAGTAAGGGCGAGGACTTCAACAAAGAATGCGTGAGAAGCACCATAAGGTTGCTAGAAAATTATATATTACAGAGCAATGGAACACATGGAATATTGCATAAATATAAACACAGAAAACACATAAAACTAGAGAGACACAGATATACGTGGTTCACCCAGTTTGGGCTACGTCCACCCCGAACAACCAATCCTTCCTTTCTATTATCCAGCAAAATGAAGAGACACAACCTACAACAGATCCACTGTAATATCCTCTATTTTCTCTCACAGTCTCACCTCTCTGTTTCTCGCTCGGAGAATACACATCTATTACACAGCCTCAATACAATGCCCTCATACAAAGAGAGGGGTTGCCTTCTAGGGAAAAAAACCCTAAACTAAACATAAGTTCTACTGTCAGATCATTCGCCTAATGAATGGCCCAGATTGACTATAAATTACTATACTTTTACAAGGAAAATTTACATCTATTTTTAGCTTCGGGGGACCACTGGCCCCCAGACCCCCTAGCTGGGCGGGAATCGCCCCCCCCCGAACCCCCACGAGGGGGACAAGTCCCCCCGCACCCCCCCGCGTGGAGGGGTGTACAAACTTCCTGGGGTATACATCCGACTGAAACAAAGACCTCTAAATAATCATGCTCCACACCCAACAATCAACAAAGGTGTTATCCATTTTCCAAGCAGTGCTGAGGTTAGAGGTGGGCCATGGGAGGTCGAATAACCAAGGTATGATCCACCAAAATTCCCTTGTAAGGCCAGGACACCAGAATGAGACTGACTGACCGAGAGTGTAACTTACTCGGTCGTCGTCGCACACTAAAATATGGCAAGAAAAATCGTAGCATAAGGAATTGAAAAACAACAATGATAAATTCATAATCATCATGACGTGCCCAGAAAGGGCCTAGGTGAACCTATTCAGCCCCAATATAAAGACTACACAAGAAACCTTAACTGATGACTTGTAGGAAACTGTGGAAAATGATCGAGGAAATTCTCTCTGAGTGACTGGGGCTAGCATACCTATAATGGGAGAGTGAGTTTCCTTGTAGAGAATTTGTGGTCATTTCCACTGATGAAACTAGGCAACTAGGCATATCTCCTTCCACAAAGATTGGTATTGGGATGACAGGCATACAAAAAAAAACATGTATAACCATTAAACCAGGGCTCAATAAAATGCTAAACAAGAATGAGAGGAGCTAAATTAGATGCAGCAAAGCCAAAGGAAAACTTGAGAGTGTATAGATCGGTAATGGAGACCATGGAACACGAAACCATGGAGACTTGTACCAGCCAGGCGACGGGCATAACCATGATGTGGAGAACCTCCTATGTTCCTGTAAAAACCAACAAAACACTCAAATAAATGGATACGAAACCAATGCAAAAGTTAAATTCTGAAAGAAACTGAGATATTCAATACCTATGAGTGATAGCCAAGGGTTTCTTTATAGTGGAGTTGGTGAAAGGGTAAACCTGGAGGAAAATCACGGAGGAACTAGAGTGTTGTGAAGGAGACCAACTAATATCAATAGTGAAATGAATTTGATGGGGTTTAGGGTTGTCAAATACAAAGCAACTAAATCTAGACCCTTGATCTTGAGGGAGTCATCCCGATCGTCCACGTGCCCAACTGACACCCACCATGCGTGCCCATGTGGGTCGATGGACTTGGCCAAGCAACAGTGGTCCAAGTAATGGAGAGGTACAAGCTGGCAGGTAGGGAGGCAATAGGTTAATGTGACAGGTTAGGGGAATTAAATATAAAATGCGCCACCATGCAATTATATAAACAAAAAAAAACAAGAAACAAAATTAATTTGTTTGTAAGGTAAGGTACATTACATTAGCTATCTTATAGTAAGCCTCATTTGATGTCCTTGTTGGGTTAGGAATCTAATAAGTACTAATAGAATTATAAAAGGGAACATTCATGAAATAAAATGGAGTGCAGGTGGGTTCCCTGTTAGCTTTTCCTTGGTAAAATGCTTGACATTCCTACCAAGTTAGGCATCATTATATGCATTAATGAATTTTGTAAAAAAATTTGCACTTTAATAGTTGAAAGCAAAATAGAAATTTCATCTATTTCAATAGAGGTTTCTTGAATCTTAAATTTGTAAAATTTCAAACTTCAATTATTAAAATAGAACAAAATTTCAATTCTCGACATTAAATTTTGAAATAAAAAAACCTCAGAGAAAATATACCAAAATGTCTCAATAAGTTCTATCACTCTAGAACAATATTATCATACATAACTAGAGATGAAAACAAACTTATAGTGTAAATCAATATTCTTATATATAATCATACATTCATGAAATAATTTTCTACATTCATAGAGAATAATAAGCAATAAAATATTACTGCATGTTTCTCCATATCTAAAAATCAATTAATTAATTTTAATCTTAATTATTATTTACAATATCATCAAACTTACACTAAGATGTAAGTAAACACTCTTAATGACCAAATAATCAATGATGAACTTATTAATGTATCCAGTTAAAAAATATTTTTTTTGCAATTGTATATGAGTGGTTTTCAACTTTTAAATGGAATTAATTAAAATTTTAAATTATTTGATTTTATAGTATTATTTAATTTAATATCTAATTAAAAATTATGATGATGCCCTTTTTGAATGATGAAAAGGAAACAATATAATGTAAACAAGTGCTACATAGTAGCTAGTTGATCCGAACTTAAACAGGGACACAACAAATTACAGATATAACCATAAATACAGAGATGCAACATAAATAACACTTCAATTCATTAATATCAAATACTAAATATGCTTACAAACAGAATGAAAATAAGACTAGCTCGGGCGATGGTAGTTTATTTCTAAGAAGATATGTGGCGCCTACATGCTTTAGAACAATGTTACAGTGAGGCTTAGAGGCCTATTTATTATTGAAAAACAATGAAATACCCTAAACATCCAAAACCCAAAACCTAGGAGATGAAGCGGCAAAACAATGGGCCCCGTTTGGGTAAATTGGTACATCAACTTCTTAGGGTTGTAACTTTGGCATACGATCTCCGTTTGACATGCACAATACCTCGTTAGAAAGATATATCCAAGGAATACAACTAATGGGTAATAAAAAAATAGATTAAACCCTCTTTGGCCCTGGTTTTCCAAAATCAAATGTCATTTAGGGCCTCAAAATGACTTTGGAAGTTCAGGACCCGAAAAAAATGCCAAAAATAGTAAGTTGTGATACAATTAAGGAAATTGAAAAACTTAAAGAGACAATGGTGGGTGTCCCAGTGGAATAGGTGGGTGGCCACCAACATCCACCTGGATCAGTCCCCCCCCCCCTTAGGAAGCAATGGTCCCCATTGCGTTGAATGCCTCCATGAGATGGGGAAACTTCTGTTGAACTTAGTCCTTTGTGAGCCACTTGGCTTGGTGCGTGAGTTAGCCAGCTTTGACAACTTGATATAGTTGGATATTTTGCTGGCGAGTGTTATTGACCTGTGTGTCTATAATCTGATTAGTTGTTGCCCGTTCCATGTAGTCTGGGTTTAACTCTGTTGGTGTGAGTTGTTCTGCAATGTCTGATGTGTCCAATAATGGTGGGAAGTATGGTTGAAAGTGTCCACATTGAACACTAGGTCTAGGCAAAGGAATGGGAGAATGCTGAGCTCAAAAACATTGTCTCCCACAACCTTGGTAATGGTGTAAGGACCACATCGGAGTGATCTGAGCTTTTGATGGGATCGAGTAAGGTGTTCTTTATGCAAATGCAACCAAACATTGTCACCTACCTGAAACTTGGGTGGCATACGATGTTGATCATGTCATTTCTTGTTCTTGTCATTTTCCATAATGGAGCGACGCTATATCGGCCTGTTGCGTAGAGGTGCTCTAGGAGTCAGATCGAACGAGTGCTTGACCTGACAGTGCAAGGTTACCCCTGTGGGCGAGGATAAAATGTCCCTGTGTTCTTCCACAACCATATCCACCTACTTTTGTTGCCTGGAGGAACTCTTCCTAGGGACCATGGATGTGGCTAGGATCTACCCCTTCCTTTGAGAGATAATTATAAAAAAAACAAATTTCCTAGTGTGGGAGATGATCTTACTACGTTGCTTAGCAGAGATCAAAGAGATGGTGATAGGTAGGGCTACCTCCAGTATCCTGTATAACATACCCAAAGAAATAATGACAGAAAGAGGTCTCGACCCATATACAACATGTCGTTTCCACAAGTATGGTTGTCCTAATAATACATCACAAATGTCAAGAGGAGAAACATAACACAATACTTCATCTATGAAGGGCTTGATGTTGTAGGGAAGGTGACACTGTTGGCTAACTCAGAGATCTTGTCCTTGGTGAAGCCACCCAATGTTGTACGACTATGGGTGTGGTGTGGATGGTAGGGCCAACCGCTTGACGGTAGGGCCAACTGATTCACGACCTTTGTTGAAATGAGGTTAGTTTGGCTACCACTGTTGACAATGAATTGCAACAACGAACTCTTCACCGACATCTGTGAGTGGAAGAGACGCTCCCCCTTCTCTAGATCTTCAGGCTCATTCTTCTGGATCTTGGTGGTGGAAACAATGGCATTGTTCTCTACATCAATAATTTACTTCCCTTTGTCATTCCTCTTGTTGGGTTTTGACTCAGATTCAGAGAATGCATCTGATTCTGAAGCCTTCAACTTGGCAACTAGTGACTACTTGGCCCAACACTCACTTGTGTTGTGAGTGGGGCTCTTATGGCACTCACACCACTTTTTTGTGTCCTTAATTGACTTTGTGGCATTGTTCTTTTCTTATGGCTTCGACAAGTTGTCTTGGGTCACCCTGCCTTGTTTTTTTCCTTTGTTCTTTGGTTTGGAGGAACCTTTCCCTTACTTCAGATTCACAGATCCAAAGTATCACTTCTTTTGTTTAAACTTCTGTTCTATCTTGACAGTGTATCGGTATGTTGTGCCGAGCGAGGAGATGTCTAGGAACTTCATCTTGTCCTAGATGTACCTGAGTAGGAAGCCTTGGTATTTGGGTACCAAATTCTGCTCAGAATCCTTGATACCCAACTTCATGCGAACGGTATGAAAATATTGGTAAACTTTGACATGTCTTGGTCCCTTCCCTACCATAGGGTAGTCCACTTTATGTATTTATCATCATAGCTCCCACATGGTAGTACTTCTCCTTGATGGCATCCCGGAATGAATTCCAAGTGGATGCGGCTAAAACTAGTGAGCGGGCAGTTTTGAGAAGTGCAAAAGTAATATTTTCCCGGCTGGAAAAATCATGAACAGAAAAAATATCCTTCTAGCAGATTTAACCATTTATCTACGGTGTTCGTATCTATTTAACCTTCAAATATGGGGATGTCAAAGTTAAGTTGTACCTTAAAGGGTGTGGCACTTCCAGAGTAGCTTCTTAAGGGAGATGTGTCGCCCTTGGATAGCCGCTGAAGGATCTAGGCAAAGTTGTCCATCATCGGGTTCCTCTGTCGCTCGATGGCTTCTTCGAGCAAGATTTTGAAAGGATCACCTGCCCCCTCGTCTTTCTTCTCTTCTGTCATGCCAGAGGTCGTCGGGATTTGCGAGGCTAGTCTTGCAAAGGTTCGACCAGTTCGAGCCCTAACTCCTTATATCCTGAGCTAGTTGGGGACATGTAAAGACAATAGAGAAAGAGAATATCGCTCTGATACCACTTATCCAAACTTAAACATGAACGCAACAAATTATAGATACAACCATAAATATAGAGATGCATCAGAAATAACACTTAATTTCATTAATATCAAATACTAAAATATGCTTACAAACATAATGGAAATAAGACTAGCTCAGGCGATGGTATCTTATCTTTAAGAAGGGATATGGTTGCTACGTGCCTCTGAAATGTGTTACAATGAGGCTCGGAGACCTATTTATTGCTGAGAAACAATGAAAAACCCTAAACATCCAAAACCCTAACCCTAGGATATGAAGCATCGAAACTATGGGCCTCATTTGGATAAATTGGTACATCTCCTCGGGGTCATAACTTTGGCATACGATCTTCGTTTGACGCGCACAAGAGCTCGTTAAAAAGATCTATTCAAGGGATACAACTTTTGAGCAACCAACCCAACTTACTAATCTTTGTTGGCTCTGATTTGCCAAAAATCGTTTAGGGCCTCAAAATGGATCTGAAAGTTCAGGACTCGAAAAAACTGCCAAAAATAATAAGATGTGCTACAATTAAGGAAACTGCAAAACTGAAAGAGACAATGGTGGGGCCCTAGTGGAATAGGCAGGTAGGCACCAACATCCACCTAGATCACTAGTACTTGCCTCTTAGTTTAAATATAGCTAAATTAAAGTAAAAATATTAAATTCAAGTTAGTTTTAAGGTTTAGAATCTAGTACTTTAGGTTTTACTGATTGACAAATGGAGGTATTTTGTTAATTGCAATTCTGCATTGTGTTAGTGGAGAATCTAATATTATCTAGTGATAATAATAATGTTTGATTGTAGTGATAATGTTTTTGTTGGGAAGGTTGTCTAGAAGGTTTTACGTTTTTTGTGTAAAATATAGATAGATATATTTCAAAGGTATGTCTGTGAAAGATGGGTTGAATATATTCCTTAAAAAATATAATATTAGAAAATGAGTTTCTTTATTTACTTAGTTATTTGTTGTTTGAATTAATAACCATTTTAATTTATTATTAATAATTTCTTAATAATTTAGTTGATATTAAGTAAAACTATATAATTTTTTTATTATAATCTATTTTTTATTATAATTTATTTATTTCATTTTCATTTTCATGTTTTTAAACTAAATTTTGTAATACAAAATGAATACCTAAATAATATAAATAAATTGTTTTTAATTTTAAATTAATTATATAATAATTGAATGAATCTATATTGATAATTTTTAAGTGTCCAACTAATTTTAACATATATTAAATAAAACTTTATTGTTTGACTCATTTTTTAGTTCATTATTAATGATTTATCGCATGAATAAATTTATTTAGTTGGATAAATACAATTTTAAACCTATTAATTAACAATATTTATTTATTCTTAACTTGTTAATTAATAATATTTATTATAAAATAATATCATTAAAATTTATATTTTAATTAATTAATGGTTAATAAGATTTCATTTTTCAAGATAGTTCTTCGAGTAAATAAGATTTCAGATTTTACTTGTTGATGACAAAATAAGGCAATGAAAAACTCTAATAATCCATTTAATTGTTGACCATTATTAATTTAGCATTGATCAATGCAACTTATAATGTTAACTATGGAAAAGTTGCAATTTTTTTATTAAAAAATAAATGCAACTTATAATGTTAACTATGGAAAAGTTGCAATTTTTTTATTAAAAAATAAAGTAATACCTGGTAAAAGAAAATTGGAACGAGTAGCAAATATAATAATAATAGGATGATGAAACAAGGAATCATGAAGGACAAAACACCATATACTCTGGGGAGCAATAAGAAGGGTGAGTTGTTATGATTGGTCAATTGGTGGACCATGTCTTACGTGGAATAAAGTGAGTGGAGAGACATCATCGTCATTTGCATAGGTCAAGAAGTAACTAAAGTGGTATCATATGCTATAAAATGCCAAATGAGCTAGAACTGTAGCCATATTCAGATACATTGTGGGTTGGTGGCATTATGAGTGGAAAATAATGAGTGTAGTAATACTTAAAACAATGATTACAAAATAAGACCTAAACTAATCATATTAAAGACAATTAATTTTAAATATTAATAAAAATAATAAAATTCAATCCATAATGTTAAACTATGGAGAAAGTGCAATTTTTTTTAATCAAAATCAAAGTAATTCATTCAAAAGAAAAATAAAATGTTTAATATCATGCTGACTAGGAGTATAATAACACTTATAACAATTAACAATTTTGACATTAAATAAAAAGTCACCTTCAATAAAAGACCTCAATCATGTTTTCCCTTTTGGACATTTACCCCACGTTCCGACAGACGACTTTCCACCTCGCCACCCGAGTTCAATCTCTTGATGCATGCTTCCAGCTACTCTGTAGCTTATTATTGATCAATCTTAATCTTGTTGAGCAGCATATTGTAATAAATTTTGGGTTAATAAAGCTTCTTCTAGAAAAACTCACCCCTCATTTTCAAAAATGATACTATATAATCATCCCTCAGATTCATGGCAAAGACCAATGTCCACGTATGTGCTTCTCTTGTAACTTAATAACATTATTGAGTTAATTTAAATTAAACAATTTAATTTTTAATAAATATTTTATTTATTTTAATATATATATAAATTAAGACTGATAAATATAAAAATAAATTTTTAGATTTAGAGAAATATGATCTTTAACCTGGTTGACACTAACATATAATTAATTAATCTTTAATCGGTAAATATATATTGAAATTAGAGAAGAAGTTCGAGAATGAATACTATCATTTACAATTCCTTTTCATGCCACGGCTAAATTAGCATAAAGATTTACAATGTGGTAACTCCCTTATGTCACGTATGATGTCCTTGTCGCAGGTGGGTGATGACAAACGGCCGCGCCTAACGAGCCATATATCAAGTATTAAATGCATTGGAGATGAACGCGACATAGCTCGTTAACACGCAAAATGCCTTTTTTTATTTAATGACGAGTTTTGCATTTTGTGTTAAGAAATTATGTCGCGTGCATCTCCGGATGCATTTAATACTTGATATATGACTCGTTAAGCACTGCCGATGACAAACAAAGTGAGATATGTAACATCCACCAACCTGTTCCCCCTTATCCATACGGCTCTACCCAACGTTAGTCATTGCCGTAGGTCACCTCGTCTGGCCCACCGAATCTCGAACGTCTGGGCCTCTTCACCCAAATCCCATTGCTGAAAGGCCTCTCGGGAGTAGGCATTCGTCAACTGCAAATTTCGTGACTGGGGTACTTGTCATAAATCTTTTCAAAATGCATTTGTAAAGTAAATTTCTTTTTGTGACTTATTCCATTTAATCTGTTTCATTTTTTTTAAATTATCACAACTACATTTACTATATTAAATAAAGGTAGTTGATATATTAAATAAAGGTAGTTGATATACATTGAAAACTCCATTGGTATCTAACACAAAGTATTAAAAAATATTGAATAATTTAAAAATATTAAATAATAACAAGTATTTAATTATTAATTATTAACTAGTTTAGATTTATTTTAACACTAAATTTATTAAACGTTGAGAGGGATCAAATTTTTTGAGGTGTAAATCTTTTTTCAAATTTTGAACTAAAAAAATAGGTTTATACCTAGAGAGATGTGCTGAGAGGGATCAAATTTCTTGAGGTGCAAATCTTTCCTCAAATTTTGAACTCAAAAAATAGGTTTATACCTGGAGAGATTTGATCCCTCTTGGTGCTTGATAGATCCAGTGTTAAGATGGATCTAAATTATACTATTACATAAAACTACCCAATTTACTCTTTAAAAATATTATTATTATAATGCAGCCAATTAAATGTCAACCAAATATAATGTGCTTCATTAATATTAGAAACAATTCCTTTCAAATGATTTCTAGATTATAAATTTAATCATAAATAAATACATTTCTTCCCCTTACAAAACATTTTTGTTATCATTTTTTATATTCATTATTTAAATGGCAAATAAAATTTTCATAATATTGTTTTGTATTTATTATTTAAATTATATATAAGATTTTCATAATATTGTTTAATTCCTTTCAAATGGATGAAAGGAGTTATTAAAATGTAAAATTTTCATAGAGTTATTAAGATGTAAAATTTTCTTAATATTGTTTTGTGTTCATTATTTAAATTGCAAATAATTTTTCATAATATTGTTTAATTCCTTTCAAATGGATGAAAGGAGTTATTAAGATGTATATTTTCATTTACAAATTTAAAATTAAGACATCCCAAATATTGAGATTCAACTCTTTTTTTCTGTTTTTTAAATATTTTTTTGTAATTTTTTTAATAATTAAACGATTTATTATTTGTCTTCCTTTTATGAGTATACCAATCTAGATCCATCTTAACACTGGATCTATCAAGCACCGAGATGGATCAAATCTCTGGAGTTGCAAACCTATTTTTTGAGTGCAAAAATTGAGGAAAGGTTTGCACCTTGAGAGATTTCAAGATTTGATCCTTTTCGGCGCTTCATAGATCCGATGTTAAGATGGATCTAGGTTGGTTTCAGTTGTGTGCGGTCATACAGAATTTGTTGAACATCTAATTATTTTGATAATTTTAAATATGCTAAATATGTCTAAGATTAATTTGGTCAATTTAATTTAAAATTTTCTTAGTTACCTCAGTTTGTTGAGATGAGAGAGACTGTTAGTAACTTGAATGATGAAAAATGAGAAATAAAAATTTTGAGTGCAAAGTGTACGATTTTGATAGATAGAAAATGTGAATACTAAGAATATTGTCAATAACAAACAATCTTCATTGCAATCAATCTGAAACTATTTTTTTTCCATTTTCTCATATCGATCGTATGAAAAGAGTATATGGAATCATAGACCATTCAAATATTTAACTCAGCTCCTATAGTAAACAACATACCTTGTCTTTGTTAATAATAGTAGCCAATCATTGTGACTTCTGGAGCATTAAAACCCAAATAATTTTCAATGGTAATTATCTTTTATTAACAATTTTGAATGCAAAGTAATTAACAATGTTGAATGATGGAAAATGGGAATAATAAGAATGTACCCAATTATAAATTCAAGTAAGAAAACATTTTATTTAGGATGAAAATTCAAGTATTGTATGTATGGTAGAATAATTTTTATGTGCTTACACTGAGACATAGTGTGTATGTTTTGGCAGTGAGAAGGAGAGACAAGGGGAGATAGAGATATAGATGGGGGGAGAGGTAAGAAGAGAGAGGCAAAGACAGGGAGGGAGGAAGAGATATGGATATGGAGAGAGAAATGTTAGAGAGCAAGAGAAGTGGAATAGAGAGAGAGGGATGGGAAAGGTACGGAGGGAGAGAGAGATAGATATATATGGAGAGAGCGTTTGTATGTTTAGGGGTTGAGATATAGAGATAGAGAAGGAGAAACAATGGGAGATAGAGATATAGATGGAGGAGGTAGTGATGTGCTTACACTGAAATCAATGCACAATATTAATCTAATTACTTTGAATTAATGTATATCATACATCTTGTTGCATCAAATCAGAAATCAACATCTACACTAAAATCAATGCATTTAGTGCAAACAATCAAATAAGATTAGAAATCAACACTAAAATCAATGCATCTAGTGCAAACAATCAAATAGGATTAGAAATCAACACTAAAATCAATGCATCTAGTGCAAACAATCAAATAGGATTAGAAATCAACATCTAAATTGAAACCAATGCATCTAGTGCAAGCAATCAAATATGATTATAAATCAATATCTACACTAAAACCAATGCATATAATGCAAGCAGTCAAGTATGAGCAGAAATCAACATCTACGCTGAAATCAGTGCATCTAGTGTAAGATATTAAATATGATTAGAAATCGACATCTACATTGAAATCAATGCATCTAGTGCAAGCGATCAAATAGGATTAGAAATCAATATCTACACTGAAACCAATGCATCCTATGCAAGCAATCAAATAGGAGTAGAAATCAACATCGACACTGAAATCAATGCATCTAGTGCATGTGATCAAATAGGATTAGAAATCAACAACTACATTGAAATCAATACATCCATTTTAGTGAAAATCTAAAATATTCGTGACTTTCTAGATCTAACTTCTATGTCTGTATTTGTCTCTGAGAGACTCTTTCTTCTTCCCTCTCCCCACCTTCCATTCTGTGTCTATCTCCCTCCTCCTCTCCTTCTCTCTCTTCCCCTCCCTCTCTCCCCCGTCTCACTCTATCTACCTCTTGCTAACTTTCTCTATCTTTCTCTTCTTTCCTCTCTCCCCCTGCCATCTATATTTATACCTCCCTCCATCTCTCCTTATTTTTCTCTCTATCTCAACCCCCTAAACATATGCCACTCTCTCTCTCTCTCTCTCTGACTCTCCATCTATCCCTTGCCACTCCCTCTCCACCTTTCTCTCTCTATGTATTTCTTTCCCTTCCAACTCCATCTCTCTCCCCCTCTCTCTCTCCTCTCTCTCAAGTCCTCTCTCTTTTTCCTTCCTCTCTCTCCCCTTCTCTCCCACCTCCCTTTATCTCTGCCCCCATCATACACACTCTCTCTCTACACCCTCCAACTCTGTCACTATCTCCCTCCCTCTGTCCTTCTCTCTCTCCCCCTCTCTGCCACCTCCATATATATGTTTCCCTGTCTCTCTCTTCCCCTTCTTTCCCTATATTTATCCTCTCCTTTTCTCTCTCTTCCCTCGTCTCCTCTCTCCCTCATTCCATCTTCATTTATCCCTTGTCACTCCCTCTCTTTCCCCCTCCAAATCCATCTCTCTCCCTCCCTCTCTCCCCCTCCTCTCTCTCTTCCTTTCTCTCTCACTGTGTCTCTCACCTCTATGTCTCTCTCCCACACTCTATTCCTCCTTCCATCTCACTCTCTTTCTTAAATCTGATCCCATTGTATTATATTTACCAAAGTATTTCAATAAGAAAAAAACATAATTGGTTGTAAAATATTAAACTTATATTTTGGATCAATCATGTTAAATAAATTACAGTAATAAAAAGATTAAAATAATCACCCACTATCTTTCCTCTATCATTCTTAATCACTTTGCTTTCTCACTCCTTGGTTAAGATGCATCTATCCTAGTTCTTTATAACATTATTTATATTATATAAATTTCACATATGTATATATAAAAGTATTCTCATTTTTTAATTTATTAAAACCTCCATTTAATCTCTATGAAAATATTGTTAGTAGTCGTGAGGATAGAGGGTTAAGATATACCTAAGGAGTAATTATAACCTTTTTTCTCTTATATTGGCCCATGGTATTGTAAAAAAACCAACTTAGAAGTTAATAATATCCATGGTAAATATTCATGATTAAAAATCTTGTCATATCGTAAATATTAAGTTTTTATCCACTTATTAATTAAATTTATAGATGGAACACATCTATATTAAGTGTTACACATACATTGATTACATAAAATCTAATAATACAATATTATATGTTACCCAATATTTATAACCACCCCCACCTAATAAATAGTGGCCAGGGGTGGGGAGAAATACTAATTAAAATGTAATATTATTAAATTTTACCTAATATTCAAGTCAGCCCCCACCCTAAATATTAAATTCTACTCATTATTTCCCCTCACTCCTACTAATTTTATTGAGCACCTTGCATTATATTGAGTTTACCTTTCTAACCTGAGAAATCACACAACTGAAAACCTGAACACTACGAAATGTAAATTTACCTGATTATTATTATTACAAGAAATCACACAACTGAAACCTGAACACCACGAAATTTAAATTTAATGGGTTATTATTATTACAGAAATCACACAACGAAAAACCTAAATGCTAGGAAATTTACCTTGTTATTATTAGATATGCCCAATTGAATCCTCCGCTTCCTTTACCTAATTTTCTTTGTTATTCAATGAATAAGATAATCGATCTCCTTTTAAATTGCATATATATCATTTTCAAAATTGAGTTTGTTAATATTAGCCGACACTAACGTTACAAATATCTTCACTAACGTTACACATATCTTCAGCATATACAATATATAGTAACGTTATACATATATTAGCTGACACATATATAGTAACGTTACACATATCTTCACCATATACAATATATATTAGTCGACACATATATAGTGACACATATATAGTAACGTTACACATATCTTCAACATATACAATATATATTAGCCGACACATATATAGTAACGTTACATATATCTTCATCATATACAATATATGTTAACTCGCATATATATTTTCTTTTTAATATTTTTGTTGTTTTAATGTAACGTTATGTTACGTGACAACATCTCCTTCATATTTTTGTTTCCTTGATATTTTTGTTTTTAATGTAACGTTATGTTACATGACAACATCTTCCTCATATTTTTGTTTTAATGTAACGTTAGGTTACGTGACAAAATCTCCCTCATATTTTTTAAATATTTTTTTTGTAATGTAACGTTACGTTACGTGACAACATCTCCCTCATATACTGGGCTGTAGAGGGCCTCTCAGCGCAATAAATAATTAACAATTAAATTAAATAATTTAAAATATTAAATAATTAAATGATACTAAAAATATTGTTGTTTGCATTATTATTTATAAATAATAATATTAACAAAATATTGTTTCTATAAGCTTGAATACAGAAATTACTGCATTATACGGAAGGGTCATTGCTATTAAAGTTCATCACTTTGAACGGTCTTGCGTAATGGTTTCCAAGTTGAATACAGATCTGGCATTTCAAAAATGATGTAGAGACTCTTCCCTTGTTCCTCCGTTCGCTCAAATTAAGCACCCTCTTAATAATTCTAGTTACTTTCGTATTTTTCTTAATGCTAGCATGGCATTGGTTCGTTTGGAGATTGGCAGGGTGAGAAAGTTTTTGGATTTCATTTCTCGTGATTTGTTGTCTCTGCATTTGGAACTTTCAAATGAGATCTCTGCTCCCCTTTGGTCAAGGATCGAGGCGTGCTCGGCACTGAAATCTACTCGTCTGGAAGAAATATGGAAAGTAAAGCAGTCCAAGAAGTTCAATAAGCTCTTGAAAAATTGATCTCGTAGCCTAATGTGTCTATTTGCTTTCGTGGTCTTTCCAGGAGCATAATTAATTCGAATCAAATCGTTGTTCTCCGATATCAGGTTGATGGTGTTTCTCATCCTTCCGCCATCGAGGGTAAAGCTAGAACAGTCTTGTGTTTCGGCTGTAATAACTCAGCAAATTCATCAAATAAGATTCCCTCAAGTTCATTGTCCATTAATTCTTCTTTGGTTTCTGTTGGTTTTGAAAATAATGGAAATGGTTATATTAATAATAATTTTTATAATTTTTTTTGTTAAGCTTCGAAGGGTCCTTCATTTTCTATTTATAAACGAAAAATTTACACCACTTATGTGAGATAGGTGGCCTCAACTTTCCCGATGGGAAACCAATTCTGTTGACCACCGATCCTCGTTATAAGCCATCCAAAAAGAGTAAAGTATCGGTCTTCTTAACCAAGCTAAATATGTCTCAGTTTCATGGTAAGAGGCTATATGTCTATCTATCATAAGCATGCATAATTTAAAGTAAATGCTACCCACATAAAACAAAAAGAGACCAGGTTAACTAACTATTCATGTTGCTCTTCCGATGTCGATTCGACCTGTGCCGGATCCTTGACAGTTTCACCAGGCATCTCAATTAATTCGATGATGCATGGGGTGTGTATTTGGATTCTATCCAGAAAAATGTCCTGCTTATGGAGATGGAATTGGATTCGCTGCAAATCCTATTTGTAGTTGGGCATGTCTTGGAGGGATAGAGCCATCCCCACTGATATTTTTTCCATGGTCTTCCCCACGAGGCTTTTAATAAGCCAATAGAGATAAAGGGTTTGCTTAAATGGATTTATTCTGCCTCTAGTATTCTTGGGGTCCGGGACTAAGGTCCTCCTGTTCTCTATCTCCTCCTTTGTCTTGATGTGTTGCTTAATTTCTTCCTCCCATTCTTCCAGCAGATTACAGATGCCTACATCTGTTCCCTCCCTATAAACCACAACGACTTCACTGATGAGGTTTTCAACAGAATTCCGTCCTCTATGCAATTCCAAAGTGCTCAGATCTTTTTCCCTTGCAGGATCCATCCCACGTCTGTCACGACCTCTTCCTCTCGCAGGACGAGCCATCTCCACTTTGTACAAGACCTGTTCACAGGAACGAGGTATTAACCACTGGCTTTGAATCTCATTAGCATCGTTATCCTTAAGCCTTTTCCTAGCTCAATTACTCTCCGAGCAAGACGCAGGTTGGTTGATAGCTTGGTCGAAAGACAAGGCCAATCTCCTTATCCTGGCATGCTTCTCACTTCTCCCTTCCCATTGTCGCTCATACCCCAAGTGGTTGACACTCCCCTCTCTTGGCCAAGAAAGGGTCCCCATGCACAGGTGAGCCTTCCCATTCCCCTCTACCCAGTCAAACTGTGTAGCTCCTCTACTTTCCTTATAGCCTACCCATTCCCAGTGCATAGCCTCTCCCGTTCCACCCCAATTATCACGCGAGGTCAAAATGCAGCTCTTAGGAGGGGCTTCCCGGCCATTGGCCAAGTCAAAACTCGGGTGAATTATAGCCAAGACGCAGAACTAGACAACAACCATACAATTCTTGCGACTCTTTCCCCTACAAGTCCCACAATTCCCGGCCTCAGGTTTCTCCTGATCCCTCCAGCAAGAAACAAACCATGTCGCCATTGCAAGAGGGTTGTAGGACCAAGATACATACCCGTGCTCACTCCACAGATGCTGTCGACGATGCCTCCGCCTCCCTGCTCCAGTGCTCCAGCTCCAAACTCCACACACAACAATGCAATTAACACTCCCCTGTCTTGCCTTAACTCCACAATCAACAATGCAATTGCCACTCCCCTATCTTTCCTTACCTGCTACATCTCCTACCTTGTCCTTTCCATGCTTGCCACCTTTCCCACCACCCTTGCATGTATTCATGTGAAGGTCCACCGCACCCATTTCCATGAGTGTGTGGGGGGCAATGGATGGTACCCATCCTTTACTCCTCATAGTTGTCCTCCATCCCTGCCATCCTCCAGCACACACCCCGATTGGGGTTAATAATTTTTATAATATTCAATTGCATATTAATTGTTATTATTATTATTTGTATAATAATAATATTAATTGGTTTAATAATAATAATAGTGAATATATTTTCAATTCGGATAGGAATAACAATAATACTTTATGTTTGGATGATAATAATCATAATCATAATAATAATAATAATAATAATAATAATAATATCACTGGGCTTAATAATAATAATAATATTAATATTAATGAGGTTAGTGACTTTGTTTTCAATTCTGATAATTGTAATAATATTAGGATTGGTAATAAGGCTCTAGGTTTGGATAATAATGTTTGTTCTAATTTTCTTTCCTCTTGTAGTAACAAGGTTGTCAATCTCTCTAGGTTTTATTTTGATCCCCCTGTCTTTAGTCTTTTGGAGAAAGTTTTAAATTTTTCTCTTGCTCTTAGAAAGATCCTGATAGACAATATCATCTGTGATATTAAATATGGTATTAGAGACTTATCGGACATCACTAGAGATATCATTCGTCAAGACTGCGTAATTGTCCTTAGAAAGGCAAAGCCCCCTGTTACAGGGAAAAGTGTCTATGCAGAACTGCTAATCCCACTAAGGTGTGGTAGCTACCTTAGAAACAAACAAAGTAAAACTACTTTCGTTTTCCTTTATGAAAGATAGATGAGAGAAGAATAATGGAGACCATCCTCTGTCTTGTGCTTGGCTCCTAGTTCGATTCCTCTCTTCTGATAGTCCTTTGCTACTTGCTTCCTTGTACACCCAGCTTCACAGAGTACCTGTAGAATCAAAGTAGCATAACACTATACAAGAACATGGATCTATTATCATAAAAAATCTAGGATCAGATGTAAATTGACCATACAAATTCATAAAACATAAATGACACAAGAGTATGGAGGAAAACTTGAATAGCTTTATTGATAATCAAGAAAGAGCCAACAGAGTTACAACCAGTTGTTCTGACCCAGCATCATCCTCTCAGCGAGTAGGCCTTTCTTCACCTCATGCAAAGCTTAGATCACCCAACACTATGATGTTGCCTCAAGAAACCAACAACAATTCCTTACAAGATGCAAAATTCCAGCCTCTAGATCTCTGGGATGAGGGATCCATATATAGATATCTGTAAGGGAGATGAGTCAGCTTGTGATTTGATAGTGTCTTCCCTCTGATAGTTCTTTCTTCCACTTGGATATTGATGATCTCTTACTCATCCTTGGTCGAATTCAGAATGGCAAGTGTCACAGGAGAAGTTTCTGGAAGATTCCATGCTTCTCCACCTTGCGGATTGACACTGCCATTTGTCTCTTCTCGCCCATCACACCCCATAGAAGGGCTTTTTGAAATGCAACGCACCCATTGAGTGTACTTAGGTGAGATGCAACACACTTTGCCTATGGAGCAGGTGAAATGATCCTGTTTTGACCAGTTCTGAGTAGTTTTTCATGGAGAACTTCTGGGAAAAGCTGTAATCAGTTGACCTTGTTCCTTTAGGGGTTGGAACAACACTTTTAGGGACTTAGGAGCCCTTGGTTTATGGACATTTTATGCTTGGGGTTGCAGTTCCCAAAAATGTCTATAACACCCCCCAAGAACAACATCAACAAATTTGAGTTTGACACTCTCAAATCGTTAAACAATAATAAGAATATTGTTGTCCTCAACGCCGACAAAGATGGTGCAGTGGTTATTCTTGATAAAAATGATTACCATCGAAAGATGTTGGACCAACTCCACAATAGCAAGAGATACATGAAACTCAACAAGGATCCCCTGAAGAATATTTCCAAAAGTGTCAACTCGTAGCTCGGTCAACTCGTTCAGTCATAAGCTTATAGAAATTTGCCCTCTTACCCCCAAAATCTATGGCCTGCCAAATATTCATAAGGAAGGGGCTCCTCTGAGACCCATTTTCAACACGATAGTAGGGCCAACTTATCTTCTTGCTAAATATTTAGCCTAGAAGCTTAAGCCCCTTGTTGGCCATACATAATCCTTAGTAAAGGACTATGCATCATTTGTCAATGAGTTAAAGAGTTTCAAACTTGATCCAGATGACAAGCTTGTAAGCTTAGATGTGGTCTCCCTCTACACTAATATCCCTATCAACGAGGCCAACAAAGTCATCAAGCTCATTATGGGTCCTGATATGTCTAATTTAGTTGGTATTTGTCTTACTTCTACTTTCTTTTCATTCGATGGGGAATTCTATGAGAAAACTTGCGGTGTCGCCATGGGGAATTCTATGAGCTAATATATTCATGGAGGATTTTGAATCAAAGGCCTTAGCTTCTTCTCGTCTTATGCCTAAGATGTGGAAGAGGTTTGTGGATGACACTTGTGTCATCTGGTCCCATGGTAAGGAAGAGTTGGAATTGTTTTTTCTCCATCTTAACAATCAATCTAGCTTCATAAAGTTCACCATGGAATTTGAAATTAATGGTAGTCTGCCCTTCCTTGATGTCCTCTTCTCAAGGAATGATGATGACTCTTTTTATCATCAAGTATTTCGTAAGAAAACTCATACGGAACAATATCTTCATGTTAATTCTCATCATTTCCCAGCTCAAAATCTTTGTGTTCTCAACACCTTAGCAATTAGAGCTTTAAGAATTTCTGATGACAACCATCTCAATGAAGAGAAAGCACATATCCTAAGTATTTTCTTTAATAATGGGGATAGTAGACATCAATGTACTAAGACTTTCCTCAGAGTTGAAAAAGGTCCTAGTGCTAATAAAGATACAAAGGATCGATTTTCTGGTGTTCAACTTCCTTTTATCCAAGGGACCACTAACAAGATTGAGAGTATCCTAAGGAACCATAAGATGGCTTCAACTCTTAGGCCTTTAAATACCATCCGAAGCTCCCTTAGATCTGTAAACAACCCAGTGGATCCCAAGAGTATGAAGGGTTTTTATGTTATCCCATGCTCTTGTGGGACTCCCTACATTGGTGAGACTGGTCGCTTAATTAATCAAAGGATTCATGAGCATACCGCTGACATCAAGCCACAACGGCTTCATCAGGGGAGCAATACCATGCCACGTGGGTTCATATTGGGGGATATATATTGATGAAAAAATAAAATAATACATTGGGGGATATATAGGGGGTAAAGGGATTATTAACATACATAAAAAATGGAGCTCAAAGTTAATGAAAAAATATAATGGGGTACAACAAATGTTGATGAAAAAATGGATACCTACAATATCTAGGGGAAGTAGGGGTTTCTTAAATTGGGAAGATGTATTTGGTTTGTATTAGTAAGGGGTTAAATAATTTGATTATTAGAGGTATTTTACAATATGTAATCAAATTAAGGGTATTATTTAATATGTCACGAATGCACATGATATGTCATAGGTTCATTGAGTGAAGCCCCTGTGCATAAAGCATGGTAGGACCTGCTCCTCTGCTTTGGCAGAGCATGCAAATAAATCTAAGCATCACATCTGCATTGAAGAGGCCCAAGTCATTGCTAGGGTTAGTCATTTCCATACCCAATAATTTGAATAGAGACAATGGTTGGAATATTAGTAGAAGTTGGGTCCGTGTCTTGTCCTCCTAGTTGTTTAAGTTTCTTTTTGGGATTTATTTTGTTTGTTTATTTATCTATGTAGGTATTGGTGTCATTTTTATAGTATTTGTTGTTGATTTATTCTTCATTAGAGTTTATATTCTTGATCTTTCGTGTTTTCTTAAGTATTTTTATCATCCTATTTGTTCTTAACTCCTTTTAGTATTTTTGTTATTTGTTTAATGGGCCTCAACCCCATTTTTTATTGCTGACCATGTATTATTTATTGATTAATTTTATTTGAATATATATATATATATATATATATATATATATATATATATATATATTTCTTTTGGCTTGTGAATGTTTTTGTTTTGTTTTATTTATTTTCCATTAATTATTTTTATTTTAGTTTATATTATTTCCATTAATTATTTTTATTTATTAAATGATCTTGTCTCCTTTTTTTTCCCCTGGGAAAAATCGTAATTTTCATTAAAGAAGAAAATTACATGCTATATATGTAGATTGCATATGTTGTAGAAGAAGCAAGGTGTCTATCAACACTTAAGAAAAGACCAAAAAAAAACAGTAACAGGTGCCTTGATCCGCGCAGGGAGGCACAATTGCTAGATCAACAAAATTTTAATCAAAATTGCTCTTGTCAAAGAGTACTTGTCTGTTATGAGTCTGGTAATTTGATGCAAATATGAATATTTACAGATGATAACTTATGATAAAAAACATGTTCCAGGCTTCCCATAAGCCCTTTAGACTAGAGCATCTATATACGACCAGTGGTAGAATTGGTAATGGTGCCCGTCCCTCTGTTCCTAGATCAGCCAGATGCCTGGAGGCCTGTCTGCAGCTTCTTTGGATAGAGAATCGGCAGCTGAGTTTCTTTCCCTGTAGATGTGAGAGCATACGAAGGAGTCAAAAAGAGTGATGAGACGATGAGCCTCATCCAGAATCTGTCTCAGAGTAAAAACTGAACAAGATGATTTTTTGTTTATCCAGTCACAGATTACTTTTGAATCACCAAATAACTGAAGAGCTCTACAATGTTTTCCCAGTGCAAATTGGATGAGGAATTTGGCTGAGGATAGTTCTGCAAAGTTATTTGTGCCTCTTCCCAGGCCCATTTGCAGTTTAAAGTAATGGGAGTCTGATAAGTACAATAAGGCCCCTCCCCCACAGCCATGCTCTTGAGTAGAGCCATCAAAGTAGGCCTAGGGTAATTGGTGATTGATGATTTTAGGGACAATGGATCTGGGCTGATGGATGACATCCTCTTCTGGAATGATGTTAAAATCATGCATGATACAGGCTGATTTGGAAGGCCAGTGGGGCGAGATGTTCTGGAAAATGAGGTTGTTGCAATCTATCCAGAGGGCCCAACAGATAAGAAGGGGAAGATTCCTGGTTTTAGGTGGGGCTGCACTAGCCCACCAGTTCATTCAGGAATCATATAGCGAGCCTCCCTGCCATCTGTAAGGGGTAGAAAAGGATAAGGTGGACTAGTTCCAAAGGTCTTTTGCAGCCTTGTAGTTCAGGAAGAGGTGGTCCAGAGATTCATTATTGCTTTTGCACAGACATCACCAAAAAGGTTCATGTTGTGCTCGCTTAAGGATGTTGTCTCTTGTTGGGATTTTGTTTCTATGGATCGTCCGCATGAGGAGGCGAGTTCTGGGAGGGGCCTTAAGCTTCCATAAAAGGCACTACCATGCCTCGAGAGCTTGAGGTTTATATTTATCTGCTAGAGTCAAGTAGCCCTCCTTAGGAGAGTATTTCCCAGTATTTGCATGAGCCCAAATTAATTCATCTGCTCCTTCTAGGATTCTGACTTGTGCTTCAATCGAAATTTCTATATAGCTGTTCCAAGTCTGTTCCCATTGCAAAGGAATGAGTAGGCTTCGAGCTGATTTCCAAGCTTGTTGAAAAATCAAGGTATGATCAGAGTTGGCAATTTGTCTAATATGAGTAATGCCCGATTCCCAGAGGTTAGCTTTACGCTAAGGAGGTAGTCTATGGGCATTTCCGTAGCCTATCTAGGGATCCTCCCCTATCCTCATGACATTTCCATCGTGTATTCTCCAGATGAGGCCCGATTTGATGGTCACCATAGATTTTAGGACTGCCTTTGAGATTACTGATATCCCTGAAGTGGTTCTTAATGGTTGTCTTAGCCAGTCCAACACATTTAGGGGGGCAATATATTTGGAGATGGCCACCTTTGTCCATAGGCTGTTTGAGGTGATGATCTGCCAGCCTAGCTTTGCTGCTAGCGCTGAGGAGAAATCTTCCAACTTCTTAATTCCCCAGCCTCCCCATTTTTTTGGAATGGATAGAGCTTCCCATTTGACCCATGCAAAAATTCTGCCTGATTGATTGCCTTTCCATAGGAACCTGCTGCAAAGGGCTTGTATCCTGGTGAGAATGCCTCTCGGGATCCAAGCCAGGGCCATCCAATATACCGGAGTAGCCTCCAGTACTACTTTTATTAGAGTTAATATGCCGACCCTAGATAAGTACTTGAGATACCAAATATTCAGCCTTTTTTCCAGCTTAGCTATAAGCCAGACCCAGTCTGCTATTTTGTAGCCCAGAGGTTTGAGCTTGTAACCCAAATATTGGAGCCCCTCCTCCATTCTCAGAAGGGTGAAGTTGAAATGAAGGAGGGCATAATGAGTCTCGTGGGGCGAGCAGATGGGCGATGTTAGAATGGACATGTTATAATTTACAATCATCCCAATAGCTGTTTGAAATAGAGAGAAAGAGTTCTTTAGGGATGTTAGGTCCCCTATTCCTCCATTGAGAAAGATCAGAATGTCATCCACAAATAACAAGTGAGTCAGGGTACATCCATCAGTGATTTTGATTCCTTGGAGTCTGCCTCGAGTGTGATTTTCTTTGATAAGCCTACTCAGGCCTTCCATTATTAGCAAGAAAAGCAAAGGGGATAAAGGGCAACTCTATCTAAGACCTCTCTTGGAGAGAAAGAAGGGGGAAGCCGCTCCATTGACCAACACACTGAAGGGTATGTTAGAGATACAACACATTATCCATTTGATGAAAGCAAAGGGAAACCCTAAGTGAGTTAAGAGCATTCTTATATAGAGCCAACTGACTCTGTCAAAGGCTTTAGAGAGATCCACCTTAAGGATCATTCCTTTCAATTTCTTAGTCTAAAGGGTATGCAGGACCTCCTGTGCAGTTCCAACCGCCTCATGGATTTTCCTATCTTGGAGGAAGGTTCTGGAGAGATGTGGGAGGATAGGATAGGTCGCAGGCGATTGGCTATGATCTTGGCTATGATTTTGTAGAGGCAGTTACACAGAGAAATAGGTCAGAAATCATCAAAAGAGGCAGGATTGGCTGACTTGGGGATGAGAGCAATGAAAGTGGAGTTAAAGGCATCCAACATCTTGCCCTCCCTCCTAGAGGCCTCAACTACTTTGAGAAGATCAGGGCCAATAGTCTCAAATAAGGTCAAGTAAAACTCTACTGTCCAACCATCCGGACCTGGACTCTTGTCTCTCTTGAAGCACTTGAGAGTAGCCTCCAGCTCACCCATCAAGACCTCCTTTTCCAAATCCAATGCCTCCTCTTGATCCACAAAGCGGGGGAAAAATTGGGCTACTCGAATGATTTCCGCTAGAGAGACATTGGTGGGAGCTCTGTAAATCTGCTTAAAGTATGAAGTAGCCATACCCGAGAGCTGAGGAAAAGTGTTTGAGGGGATCCCATTTTCATCATTGAGCTGCCATATGGTGTTAACCGCTTTCCTCCCATTTGAAAATTTGTGAAAGAATTTCGTGTTATCATCACCTTCAAGTAGCCAAATTTCCCTACTTCTCAGTCTCCATGTTTCTTCTCTATCCTTCAAGATTTTGCCTCGAGAGGCATAGAGAGATTGCAGCTTGTCCTTTTGATCAGGAGAGGTGAAGACTCCCCTCTTGTCATTCTCGATCACAACGATCTCTGCTTCGATCTCCCGGAGGATTCTATCATCCATCACTCTCTTGTTATGTGCCCAAGATTTTGAGAGTTTCTTTAGTTCTTTTAGATTAGCCACAAAGCCTTCTGCAATATTCCCTCTAGCAGTAGGGGGTTGGGCCTACCAGAAGGTCTTGACCATTTGAATATAGGAAGCCTCTTTTAGCCAGGAGGAGTTGAATTTAAAAGGACCCTTAGGCTTTTCTATCCTTCCTCTGATTTCAAAATAGATGGGCAAATGATCTAAAAGTCCTCTTGTGCCCACCCATTACCTGAGATTGAAACTTGAGCTAAGAAGGCCTTCCTTAATGAGGAAGCGATCTAGCCTTCTAGAAAGGCTGGCTTCCCCAACTCTTTTATTCCTCCAGGTGGGATGTAGCTTTTCTAAGGGGAGGTCCACCATGCTGTCCACTTCCAAAATGTGCTCAAAGAATTCTGAGAGGAGGTTAGCGTGGGCATGGTGACCCCACGATTCTGAGTGACCTATTGAGAAGTTAAGGTCCCATCCCAGGATTAGAGGTTCCTTTCGGAGAATCTCAGATCTCAAGGGTTTTTCCAAAAACTCAGTCCTCTAGTGACAAGGGGCATACACATTAATGAACTTGATCTCGGAGTTCAATTCTGTTGAAAAAAAATCGGCCCCCAAGTGCCCAGGGCCACCCAGCAGTTTATAAGCTTAATGGTCTGAGGGTTGAAGCCTAGGGCCAAACCTCTAGATCTCCCGGATGCGTCAAGGGCCTAAAAAGTCCAGCCCAGGATCATCGAAACGAGCAACCCAGAGATAGCTTCCATGCTACCAAGGGTTTCTTGTAGGAAAATAATATCGACAGGGTCTGCCATGATCAATCTTCGGAAGGCTAGTTTCTTATCGGGCCTAGCTAACCCTCTACAGTTGAAAGAGAGAATCTTCATAAGGGGGGTTCAACTACTGCTCTAAGGGCCCTATGGATAGTACTTTGCCTTCCTGAAGCTACATCCTCCCTGGCTTGAAGTTTAGCTTTGGACAGGGAAGAAGGTCTGCCTCGAGGGAGCTTTAGGGGAAAAGGAGTCGAATCAAGGCCTATGCCTAACAGGTCCAGAACAAGGATCCTTGTCTTGGAACGAGTTGGGTAATGGGGAGGGGGGAGACCAACTTCCTAAGCTGAGGAAGGGAGAGAGGGGGAGTCTAGAATGAATGGAGGGATGAGGGATTCAGAAGGGAGGGACAAAGGGAGAGGGCAGGTTGCAGGGGAAGGGGATTGAGACCGACCTGAATTAATCTTTACATGAGCCGATGCAGCAAAAGAAGCACAAATTTGCGAGGAACAGGGGACCAAAGAGCTCTTACCCGGAATGCCCGATGCCCCTACAACCGCCCTTGCCCTGGTGAGTAGAGGAGAAGGAGGCCGATGCTGAGAATTAGCCCGCTTCTTCGAAGCCTCTTTGGGGCGAGTTCCATGGACTGCCTCAGGGCGAGCTTGAGTCTCTGCCTCTCCTGGAGGGGGGGGGATGTTCATTAGCTGGATGGTTTCTTGCCGACATTCCCTTGCCTGTCTCCCCTGCCTTGGCCTTTGAGTTAAGAGGGAAATCCTGAAAAAGATGGCCAACCTTATGGCACCTTCTGCAGTGGAAGGGCACCCCTTCATAATCCAGAATCTGCGATCTTGAAATGTTCCTCCATTGGAGAGTAATGTGCTCCTGTAATCCCTCCCTGGTGTCCAAATGCACCAAAATTCTTGCATATGCCCAGTGGATAGATAGGCTTTGTCATGGTCTAAGTACCTAAGGTATTTCCAATGCGGCGAAATACATCCTCAGACCAGAACTGGAGAGGGAGACCTGGTAATCTCACCCAAAGGGGGCCTGCTCCCAGGTGTTCGCTCTCTGGATCAAAGAGTGGATTCCATCTTCGCAATAGGACAGGAGCCTGTTCAATGTGCCACACTGATGAGAGGACCCAGTTAGTGTGCTCGGCTCGAGCAAATCAGAGAACGAACCAACCCTTAACAAAGGTTTGAACGAAAGGGAGGTTAGCTAGATGATGGCCCCAGACTTCGGCCGCCCATAGCTTCAGCCTGGCCGCTGAGTAGTTTCTTCCTCGAACTCTACCGACCAGCACCCAATCTGCAGTTTCCATGGAGTCCCCTAGCTGAATGTCCTCTCCCAAATAGAGGACTGCTTCTGTTGCCTTTGATCTTACGCACCTCTGCTTCTTGTTAGGGCGGAGCCCTACCTCAGGATGAGCTTGTGGGGAACCCCTCGATAGTTGAGCAGAGGGAGGGTTAGGGTTTGTGGCCTCTGAGGGATACCCTTCTAGGAAAGCTCCGGTAATCGGTGGAATTAGGGTAAAACTGCCTGATGGGGGAGCCGAGGTAAATATGGCCATAGGGGTCCCTGTTGGAAGACCAGGGGGAGCTGGAGGGAAGGTGTTTGAGCTAGCAGAAGGTAGATGAGAAGCAAAGTTTGAGGATGTGCCAGCTAGGGTGACTTCTGCAGTGCTGGAGATAAGAATTTGGGCGGGCGGCGACTCAGGGTCAGATGAGAAAGGTGGCCAGGAGGAGGTAAGCACAGGGTGGGTAGCTATCGAGCTTGAAGGGCCAGAGAAGGAGGGCAGCGCTTCTAGTTCGTCTGAGAGCTCGTTGGAAAACCGATGCAGGACCGATGGGTTTGAGTGAGGTGTTGTCTAGATGGGGGTGCCCTCTAGGGGGTCCTCCGAATAATCTACTATATCCTCCATAACCACTCTGACAAAACTGCGCCAGCTGCTGCCTCGAAAAATTCTTTGCCCATCGTTGTTGAGGGAGTGAAGCAGGTGGGAAGAACAGGAGAGAGGGCTTTGGGGGAAGCCTACCCTTGATGGAGAATGGTGAAAGGAGTAACGGGGAAGGTCGTACGGGGACAGAGATGACCCATGGTCAGTACAGGATCTAGGTCACGGGGGCAGAGAACCTATCAAAGCCTCAGGTCGCCAGCTTCAGGGAAAAACCTAACCCTTGTCTGGTCGCTTCCATCGCCTCCTCCGTGCCTTCGCCATCACTCATAAATATTTCTTCCAAAGTCTCTTTATCTAAATGATCTTGTGTTGATTAGGGTGTTGACTCCTTCTTATAATTTTTGACTTCCCTCCTTGTTTAGAGTTTGACCCTTTTTCTTTCTTTGTAATAAATTTTTTTAATAATATTTGATTTTAATAAATTAATTTAAATATTATTTTTTCAAAGACTAGCCGTTTAATATAGCCATTATTTATTAATATTTGTTTTTAATAAATTAATATCATAATTTAAATATTATTGATAAACAATGAACCATTTACTACCACGGTTACTTAATAATATTTATTTTTAATATATTAATAAAATAATATCATAATTGAAATATTATTGTTCAAATATAGTTGTTACTTGAAATTATGGTCTCTACATTGCTCTCTATTTAAGCCTTTACCATGGCCTACCTCTTCATCTAGTCCTGATGATGAACCACACTTGTTGGTTCGAAAGCCGTAGGCCAAAAATCATCTTTTTGTATTTTTGATTAATTTTATGCAGGATTATTATGCACGTGTTTTAACTATTTTTTACTGTGCATAGGTTTATTGGCGAAAGGAAATGGAGTGGGAGTTTGCAGGAGGTTGGGAAGGTGAGAAGAGGACCTATGGCTTCCCTAGCACCCTTCAGGAGAATTCCAAGATGATCAGATCTCGAAAAACTACTCGTGTGAACTTCTACAGGAAGTCTGCAGGGGATCTACAGGAAGTTCTACAGGCACAGGCCGAAAGTGGTTTTTAGAGGGTTGATGGTGGAAAAACAGTGGGAAAGTGGAAATAAAGGATGGATAAGGATGTTAAGGGGTCTATAATCTAGTAGATGAAGCTCAGGAGTGAAGAAGATGGTTGGAGTTGTTCAAAGGTGAAGGAAGCGATTTTGCACAAAAACGTAGAAATTAGGGCTGTTTGGGAAAGTGTGGCAAATGAGTGAAGAAAACATTAATAAAGAGACTGGAACATGTTGCATGATTAAGGAAGGATAGGCTGAAGTGTATTATAGATGCTCTGTACACTTCTATTCAAAACTGATCCAAGCAAAGTCTAAAAAACATAAATTTATCTATTTTGACCTAATTCTGACCTAGAAAACCAGAAACCTGATGAACAGAAATTTATAGACAGGAAATCATGCAAGAAAGATATGGAAACTGAGCAAGAATAGATCTAAACATGAAAACACAATTTATATCAACTTTTCCAACTTAAAATCTAACACTAGAAATTGCATTGGAAGGCAAAAAGAGTGTTTTTGTGGCAGCAAGTGTGCCTTGGTCTCAGTTCATGGCCCCAAAGAGAGATAAATGAGATCAAGGACTGCTTGATAGTCTTTTTGTGGACATTTTCTATTACTAAACTGTCAAATCAACCTGAAGCATGAGCAACTATCTTAATCATAAAAAACAACCTAAGTAACAAAGAAAGATTTTAACCTAAATAACAGAAATTATTCTATGAATGCAAGAAAAACACATAAAAGTATAGAAAGGAGGTACTGGGCACTTGGGTTGGGCCCAACCCCAAGAGCTACAGCCTCCTAAGAAAGCTCAGAGCTGGTGCAAAGCGAGATTCATCTTCATTAATCAAAAGAATAATAGTTACATCACAAAAACTGTCTACAAGAAGAACTCGAAAATGTGCTGATACAGGGCTGCACTAAAGTGCGAAAATAAACTATTCATTGGCTAACATTTAACTAAAATCTGACTAACAAAACTGAGGCCCTAATCCCTCTTATTTATACAAATGGGGACCTCCAACAGTCCTCCTAAAATCAAGGAACTCGACTTCCTGGAACTGAAGATAACAACAGTCCTACTTGACTTGCTTGGCTGCCCCTTGGCTTTGTGCTCTGAGTTTTTGATGGAGAATTCGAGGTAAGGACTCATAAATGAAGGGGACACCCTCCTACAAATCCTTTCCCTTGTTCTTCCTCGAATTTGGCTGCCAAATGCTGATTAAACCCTTGATTTTGTCTCAAAATTGACCAAAAATCTGCATAAAGCACACATTAGACTTTTTGGCATAATGACTAACCCAATTCACTCTATTAGCATAAATATAATAAAAAACATGCAATAAACTAATGAGAATGGTGGATTAAGTCGAATTAAGAGGTAAAATGAGCCCATATAATTACCCATTTCTGGGGCTCATCATCACCCCCCTACTGAAGGTGTTGCTCATCCTCTAAGCAACTAATCTATCTCTTCATCTTTGATGGCCCTGGTGGCCTCCCTATCATCCCAAGCTTCTGATGTGGTCTACTCATGTGTGCCATAAAATTATTCCTTCTTGTCCATGTCCTTCCACTGCTCCTCCCCTTCACTGCTGGTTTGCTTCTACATTGCAAGGCTTCTATTGCCCAGCTGGCCATGCAGGCCATTTGGGCTTCTTTTTCCTATAACTGTTGTTTTAAAATCTGCACTTCATCTGCTGCCTGAGACTCTTTTTCTTGCAGCAGTTTCATTAGCATTTCAACATCAGCTTGTGGCTCTCCCTCTTGCTGCTATTTCTCTGTTGCTTCATTGTCTGTTAGGGGACCTTCTTGCTGTTGCTGCCCTCCCAAGATGGACAACCTATCTCCCTTATGAATTTCCTGCTGCTGTAACTGCTTTTTCAGCAGTTCATTTTCTTCCTATAGCTGGGCTCTTTTACTGCTCTCTATGTGCCTTACCATGGCCAACTCTCCTCTTAATTCCTTTAGCTTGTCCTCCATGTGGTGTTGAGTGTGTTGGGCTTCAATATTGTCCTTATTCTCACTTCATTATTCACCAATACCTTCACATTTTACCTTCATGTCACCTCCATTCCACCTCCACATCATTACATTTACCTCATTATTGGGTTATAACTATGCTTTTCCAAAGTTTATTAATTCTTAACATTTTAAAGTGGATTTATGGTTAAACTCTAGAAAATAATATGCTTATACTTATACCTAACAATTAGAATGAGTTTGTTGACATGTGTAGGTACAAAGGAAGCTTCCAGGACATCTTTATGTGGCCTTGAATGATCAAATTCGAATTTGATAAGATAAGCCTCATGGAAAAGATAATGATCTCATGGAGAAGATCATGGACCTCATGGACAAGATCATGGAGGATAGGGTTATGTGTTTAGATGGTTGAGAAAGGTATGGAACTAAAGAGAGATTAGTGGATCATCATTATGAGTTTGTTATCTCATCCCATTGTATAAATAGGAGTACCTCCTCCATTCCAAAGGGAGGACTCTTGGAGCATGTATCCAACTTATGATGGAATAGAATAAAGCTTTATTTTACATAAATTTCCATTTTATAGTTTTAGATATAAGTTTCCTTAATGTAGTATATGGAATAATTTGTCACTTTGTTCTTAAGAGAATTGAGCTCACTCTAAAAGGATGAGAGAAACATTTTATTTCATATTAGATCTTATTTCATTTAATTGCTTAGATGTTTGAGGATTTGTTTGTGATTGATGAATGAGTTTTAAATTAAAATCTTATTAGCATATGAGGGGATATCCAAGGGTCTAAGTTAGGCTCTCTCTCTCCATTTGATTTGCATGATAATTGAAATTCATTCTTTTGCTTTTATGTTTCAAGTCATTTCATTTCTTATGCTTAGAATGAATCTTAGTTTAGTTTGGATTAGTATATGAGGGGACAATCAAGAGACTAAGTTAGTCTTTCTCCCTATTTGAATCTGAACAACAATTAAAGTTCATTCTCTTGTATTTATTTCAAGTTTCTAGTTTTATGTAATCAATGATTTCTTTTCAATCTATAATATTGTAGGGAAGGAAAACCAGGACCTCCTCAATTAGGAGCCTCTTCCCTTGCATATTATATTGAATCGTAAATAATTTAGTTAGACATAGAGTTAGTTGCCTACTCCTGCATATATTTTGTTGGCATCATCACAATCTTACGAGTTTCCCTGGTTGATAATTTAATGAAAGCAATTTAAGCAATTAAATTGCCCAACATTTTGGCGCCGTTGCCGGGGATGGTGCTAAGGGATCAAGCATTAGGAATTTAATTCAGTACTAGTATCTTTCTTTAAAAAAACTAACTTGTGAAACCTGGTGACAGCAGGATCTTCATAAGGGAGTTCAAGTTTAAGTTTTCTGATGTTTTAGTATTTAGCTAGTTTTAAATTCAGTCTTTTTAAAACCCCCTGCATAAATAAAAACGAATCAAGCGATTAGTATGCTCTCTTCATGCGCTTCGTGCGATCAGGAAGATCAGAAAATCTATTGATTTTTTTTTTCAAATAAAAATACTCTTGCTGGAGAATTAATCTGTGACATGACAATAAAAAAATTTGTGAATGACAAAAAAAAAAAATCTTTAAAAAATTTAGATAAAATCTAGTTTTTTTCTTTGAATTTTAGTTTAAAATAATAATAATAATAATAATAATAATAAATAACAAATATATATATATATATATATATATATATATATATTATTAAAAAAAATCTTTTGAAAACTAACCAATTTTTTTTTAAACACACTCATATTAAAATAACAAACAGCGTCATATCGAAATGGCCGAGAGCATAAAAAAACGCATATGGGCCGACTGTTAAACCTATCAACTAAGGACCATGTCTAGATTTTCATTGATCAGTGGGTTGTTATACTGGGCTAGCAATCTCTGCAGTGTGATTTTATCAACATAATTCTCGGCCTTTAAGACTCTGTTGCCTACAAGAATGACCATTTTTCAAAAATGTAAAATTTCAGTTTCTTTAAAAGAATTTTCACAAAGGAACGACTTTAAAAAAAAGTTGGTCGCACATAAAGAAGTAGGAACTTCATCATTCAATCCGGTTGTTTCAAGTAGTTGTGTGGTATTTTGATGGTCAATAGAAATATTGGTACTTCTGGCGGAGAACGAATAAGAAGACATATTAACGCTCTTCGAGAACCAAACCCAAATACTGCGTGAAGAGCTGTTGAATATTGAATATTGAGAAAGATGCTAAAATGTACAAGGGTATAGATTCTAGCAAATTTCTCCGTCAATTTGATTTTCAATAGCTTTATAAGGGCCGGTGAACAACAAAGTGGATGCACTTCAGATTTGCAAGAAAGTCAGAGAACTCAGCTCACCTGCCCCATCTTTTGGGTGTTAATCAGATCTCTACCACATCTTCTACTCATCAGAAAGCTCTGTAATCTTCGTTTTTGCAAGAGAAGTTTATTACTTTTTTTTATTTGAGTGCCGAAAATATGATTTATTGATTACTGCTAGATATAATTTGCAAGCAAGAACTTGCATTTCCTCAAATTCGGATTCGGCTTCTTTCATTGAATGTCTCGATCAAGAGTGCAACATGAGTATTCGATTTCTGAGTATTGCAAGCTATCTCGTTTTCAAATTTATTCTGGAGTCCTCCAACTCATGATCACGAAGAGCTACTGGAATTCCAATTCAAGCATACCGAATGAAATTACCAATCCTTTGAGTTGGATCCATCTCTCTCAACAGATCACATCTGGGATCTATCCATTACAATTTTCTCCTGATTTTGTGAAAAAAAACACGGATTTCATTGACTTCAAAGGATTTTGTGAGGAAGTTGCGGTAACGAACATGCATTAATCTTGGAGAACTGTTAGAATCTGCCGAAAAGCCAGTTTACTCTTTAAATGATTTACACAATATAACTTGGTTCTGTCCTATTTTTGGGATTCAATTAATGCCAGTTTACCATGACACGCCGGTGGGACTATTTCCTATTATAGTCATTGTGTTGACAAGATAAGGTTGTATCGCTGGTGTGATAAAAATTCATATTTGTTGCTCCCTGTTCTGCCCATTATTACAATCGTGGTTGGTTGATTGAGCTATCGTTGTTAATTTTTTTATCTTGGCAGGTATTCCCAGAATAGGCCACCCCACGTCACTGCCAGATCAGAGAAGTTTTAAAAGCAGAATTTAGTGAAAATTTCTGAAAAATGGAGCAAGCGGAGTTGACTGGGATTTCAGGCAAGAGATCTGGCAGTCGTGTAGCAAAAACACACCAGCTAGGTACAAAGATGTCAGGAAACAAGAAGGAACTCAAGTTATCTCAAAGATCACTTTTAGATCAGGCATATTCTGATGCGATCAGACTCTCTATGAATTTATCTAAAGGATAGATAAGCTGGGGAAACTATTGTGACTAGGTTTATACAGAGAGTAAGGAAGAGTCATCTCTAGAATATGCAGTACACTGCTTACTTAAAAGGCATTAAGTATGGGGTTTCAAATGCCAGAACTCACTTAGCACGTGTTTTGTATATATTGAGCTTTGACACCATAAATGGGCCTGCCGAGAAAGCATTTGATAATTACTTGGATCAGATATCTTATTGGGTCTGGCTGTCATGGATACCTCAACTACTGCTTTCCCTGCAAAGGCCTGAGGCATCTCATTGCAATCTTGTTCTTCTCAAAATAGCGAGAGACTACCCACAGGTCCGTATATAAATTTAGTTTCTGAATAGACATATTTTTTTTTTTCTAACGTCAAATCTTGTATTCTTGCTCTAACTTGCGACAAGCGACTGTATTCGAGTTTTCATTGGCTAAGTTTTGATAAATGTTGCTTGCTACCATAGTTTATTTTTGTAGGCTATTTATTAGTTTTAATAAATAAAATTTTGTCGATTTTACAATTAAAAAAAAAACTTAAATGATAAATTAAAAAATTTATGTTTTTTAATTTGTTGTTTAAAAAAAATCTAAATAAATAAATAAAATCAACATAAAAATAAAAAATAAAAAATTTATGTTTTCATTCATTTATTACTTTTGATATTTTCTTTTTAAAATTTGTTGTTTAAAAAAAAAAAAAAAAGTTCACAAAATTCACACAGATTTGAAAATAAAAAAATGGAATACTTGGAAACAAATTTCAAAAAAATCGATTTATCAAACATTGGAGGATTCTTGTTTCGATAGCTTCAAGTTGGCATTAACTCATCACATCTTTCTGTTAAATGCTTTTATGTGACATACTAATATGCAGAACACAACAGATATTTCTAATGTCAATCTTTTTGCCGAGCACATTTCATGAGTTATCTGACAGGGAGTATTACTTTTCATGGTTATATTTAAGAATGGATTGAAATTGATATCATGAATTGAGTTACTTTCAACACTTTGATTTTTCTTAAATCTGTTTTATTTGGTATGAAATTTTTGCGTAAGAATCATGAAGGAAATGCGCAATTCTTCTTGAACAAACTTATGTTTTCTTTCTGCCAAGTTTTTTTTACAGGTTACAGGATAATAAAGTGATCATTAAGGAGATTACATTGTGACGACAATTAGTCTTCCAAAGACTAAATTCATGAAAATTCTGAAGACAAATCCATCTGCACAACCACTACCTTGCACCTGCCTTTTTGAAAAAGATTTTGAATTCCACCAATTGTCAAACCATAAAGCATGACATTTCCATATCCATTTTTCATAGCAAGAGTTCTTATTCATACACCATGCATTTCCTTACATCCATCCATTTTCCTTGTCATTACCATTCCCCTTCATTTCCGCCAATAAAACCCTGCTTGAGTCAAAGTCCTAGAGTCTAAGTATCATTGAAAAAAAACCTAGAGGTTTGCATGCCTTAATGGCAAGTACTCTTGCCAATGAACAATGGGAGTACATTAATATCCCTTGTTCGTTGGATCTTGTAAGTGACTTGACCACGACAAATTTATTCGTATCTACAAAGATGTGTTAGGCATCCTGACTCCCATTGGAATCAATGGTGGGAGCTCTTGTGTTGGCTAGGGGCATTCATTAACGGCCACTAAGTCAACAACTTCTTGCTATGTTCGACATCGACACATTTAATGACATAGTAAGATTTGTGCCATCGAGTGTTGAAGACTTGAAGACCCATATTTTGTAGCAGATGAAGCCAATTTCCTTTCATTGTTTTTTAGTTTGTCATTACTTGAGGACAAGTCAATAAATAAGGCTGGGGGGGTAACGTAACTTCTATATTTTGTATACCTTCCAAGCCTTATACATTTTCAGCCGCATTTAGCAGCAGATTCCGAACATTCAGCAGAAGATCCAACAACATATTCAACAGCAGATGCAGCAACAATAAAAGATTCACTTTTTCGATTTCATCCACCATTTTCAAAACCAAGTAAAGAAGACTATGAACAACAGTTTTTGCAGCCACACGTGCACAACTCTCATCCATTTTTGGAAGGGTAAGTTAAGGTATGATATTTTCTAACTTTTAACCATTAAATTCCTTGAAAAGTTAGAATAATAATTTTTGGAAAAACTTCACTTCCTTTCCCCATTTCACATAACTGCCCAAACCATCCGTTTAAGGGGAAGGATACATTTACATACATACTTTGTCACATTCATATAACATCCACATTATTATATCACATCCTAAAACCCACTTACCTTCAAAATATATTCACTATTACATGAGCATACAAATGGCTTTGTCAAAAGCATTTAAAAGTTAATTGGATGCCAACACAATCATGGTTGTTACACAAGAACCAACCATGATGCATTCCAACAAAAATACTCTGCAATAAAAATCACATTATCAATATGCAAAGATCATACATTGAATGCAACAAACAAAATATGGTTGAAACACAAGAACCAACCAAGTTGTAGTTCATCAAAATAACGCTTTGCAAAAGTTAAGTAAATGATATCATGCAGAGTTTAAGCCAAAGCTCAAGTACCAAAAAGTAATGTAATAGATTGCATGAGGACATGCAATACCTTCAGTTTGGGGGTATGTTGGGCTTCAAAATTGTCCTTATTCTCACTCCATTATTCACCAATACCTTCACATTTTACCTTCATGTCACCTCCATTCCACCTCCACATCATTACATTTACCTCATTATTGGGTTATAACTATGCTTTTCCAAAGTTTATTAATTCTTAACATTTTAAAGTGGATTTATGGTTAAACTTTAGAAAATAATATGCTTATACTTATACCTAACAATTAGAATGAGTTTGTTGACATGTGTAGGTACAAAGGAAGCTTCCAGGGCATCTTTATGTGGCCTTGAATGATCAAATTCGAATTTGATAAGATAAGCCTCATGGAAAAGATCATGATCTCATGGAGAAGATCATGGACCTCATGGACGAGATCATGGAGGATAGGGTTATGTGTCTAGATGGAGGAGAAATGTATGGAACTAAAGAGATATTAGTGGATCATCATTATGAGTCTGTTATCTCATCCCATTGTATAAATAGGAGTACCTCCTCCATTCAAAAGGGAGGACTCTTGGAGCATGTATCCAACTTATGATGGAATAGAATAAAGCTTTATTTTACATAAATTTCCATTTTATAGTTTTAGATATAAGTTGCCTTAATGTAGTATATGGAATAATTTGTCACTTTGTTCTTAAGAGAATTGAGCTCACTCTAAAAGGATGAGAGAAACATTTTATTTCATATTAGATCTTATTTCATTTAATTGCTTAGATGTTTGAGGATTTGTTTGTGATTGATGAATGAGTTTTAAATTAAAATCTTATCAGCATATGAGGGGATATCCAAGGGTCTAAGTTAGGCTCTCTTTCTCCATTTGATTTGCATGATAATTGAAATTCATTCTTTTGCTTTTATGTTTCAATTCATTTCATTTCTTATGCTTATGAATGAATCTTAGTTTAGTTTGGATTAGTATATGAGGGGACAATCAAGAGACTAAGTTAGTCTTTCTCCCTATTTGAATCTGAACAACAATTAAAGTTCATTCTCTTGTCTTTATTTCAAGTTTCTAGTTTTATGTAATCAATGATTTCTTTTCAATCTATAATACTGTAGGGAAGGACAACCAGGACCTCCTCAATTAGGAGCCTCTTCCCTTGCATATTATATTGAATCGTAAATAATTTAGTTAGACATAGAGTTAGTTTCCTACTCCTGCATATATTTTGCTGGCATCATCACAAGCTTACGAGTTTCCCTGGTTGATAATTTAATGAAAGCAATTTAAGCAATTAAATTGCCCAACAAAGTGTTTTTTTTTTAAACAAAATTCTCAGGTGAGAAAGCAGGCAGAATTGAAAACAGAGGGATAGCTAAATTTTCGTATTTTTCTGAAACCAAATAAGGAATTTCCTGTGTGCTTCTCATTACAACATCAAATTGCAATATTTCCCTTTGTTTTAAACTGCTTTTATCCTGAATTTGACTCTCTGCTTTTGAAAAAAAATAATTTTTTTTGACAGAACAGAGGATAAAGACACAGGCTCTTTTCAGCGAGTAGATAGATATGCAATTTTTTTTTTCACACAGGTTGGCTTCTACGGTTGCATGTATTTTCCTTACAGTAGAATTTGAAAAAGGAGGAGGCAGATTTCGGATGCAGAGAAGAAAACAAAAAACTGTGTAGAACTCAGGGAAAATATGCAGGCAGACTCTTTTTTAAGCTTCACTCTCTTTTTCAATCCAATGCCGTGTTTTTAATCCACCACCTTACTCAAACAAGTCATATGCAGAGAGGTTTTCCCGAGCCTACCTCGTTTTAAGCTTGAATTTCGATGAAAATCCCGGGTTTTCCTTCTGCAGAGTTGTTCTCTGCCCTTCCTGTAGAAATCTTCCAGCTCCTGTAGACTGTGTTTTCCATTCCTGTAGAACCCGATAAGCAGGAGGGTTTTGAAAAATGGCAGAGAACGACTGGTTCGCTGCTATGGAGGTAGTATAGAGCTTGTTGCAGCTGTGGGAATGATGATAAAATGGAAACAAAGGTGGTGAGAGTGTTTCAAAGATGAGTTCTTACGACTGTTTATGGAGACTTTCGGTGATGGAGGGTGAGCTGGCCAAGTTTACGTTGGCCCCATGCAGACCGTTGGTCCCCACTACAGTGCTATTATGAAACTTCATGTTTTCTGCCTGTTAATCACTTGACATCAGTTGCGCTGGAGTTCAAAACATCTGCCACTACCTGTTTTTTAAATTTCCCGTGAGTTGACTATACACGTGTGCTGGGTGATCTCCGGATGAGTGCAATCGAACCAGCTGAGGGTGTCCAATTAACAGGTCACCTTTCTAGCTTAATCCAACCATTTCATTCGTTTATGAATTTTTTTATCATACATATGCAAATAGAGGAACTGGTTTAGACACTTACCTGTAAGTCGAAATGTGTGTGTTGCTTGGTTCTTTTGCTGCTGCATGCTCATATTCAATTGCTGCATGCCTGTATCCCTTCTGCTATATGCTTTTTGTTGTCTAATGTGTGGCTATTTTTCTTGTGCAGGTATCCTCTGGCTGGATCTAAGTTGCAGGAGTCTGTTTCAACCTTCATATTTGCACCCTCATGTTGCTGATGCTATATTTTTGCAGGACAACGACTTGTTTTGTCCATAGCTCCCAAACAGTAGACTAGATTGACTTGAAATTTTTTGAGCATGTTTCTATCATCATTATGTACCTCCCATAGAAACATTGTGGTCAATGGATGTATAGATTTCGAGAAAAATTGAAAATGGCTGAAGGTGATGGAAGCCGATTTCATGGAAACCGTGCACTGTAATTGGCTGAAATTGCTTCGGAATGTTGTTATCACTCATATTCATCTCCCCATGAAACAAGTTTTTAAATGGATGCACGGATATGGATAAAATGCAAAAATGGCTGAAGGTGATGGAGGCTGATTTCTTGGAAACCATGCATTGGAATTAGCTGAAATTGCTTGGGCGTTTTGCCATCATCCCTATACAACTCCCCATGAAACAATTTTTTAAATGGATGCACGGTTTTCAAGTTAGGGAAAAAAATAGATTTCTGCTCTATGTATTTTTGTATCAGAGCATTTTGTTGTTTTTTGGACAGTAAGAAAAATGAGCTTGGGGTGTGATGCAAGCATGGAAATGATGGAAGAGGGGTTTGAAGACTGTAGAAGGATTTATAAACCCTTTATGAAGCTTCCATGTTCCCCAAACTGCTTTTGAAGTCCATTTCTAGCTTTCTGTAATTTCTACAGGATCCTCCTGTAGAAAACACAATTTTCAGAAAAGAAGCACAGTGAGGTGGAAAGGATGTCAGGATGGAGAAGGGTTAGGGAAGGTAGGATAGGTGTTGTTATTGGTTTCAGAGCTTTCTTGGCACCTGTTGCTACTTCCAGAAGTTCTCTTGCAGACCTCCAATATAACTGGAAATTCATGTTTCTTTTCTCTTTTTCTGTTTGTTTTTTTTTTAAACAACTAGGGCGCCTCAAGGAGGTTTTCACCCTAATTGCCTGCCCTGGGCGCCTCCAAGGCAGGTTTTCACCCATGGATCTTATTTCCTTTTTATTTTCTCTTCTTTCTTACCCATTGACCGCCTCATGGAGGTTTTCAATCAATGAGCCAATCTGAGACGCCTCCAAGGAGGTTTTCACCTTAGATTTTTATTTTTTTCTCTTATTTTTAATTTTAATTTTCTTTTTCTTTTTTCTTTTTTCTACCCTACCCTACTTGAAAAACAAAATCATTTTCAAGTATAAGAATACTTCCAATGGAGCCATCTGCACATCGAGATGATAGACAAAATGATGTGGAGGCTTGAAATGCATGCTTGGACAGGTATCCGGAGTTCAAAGACCAAATGATTTGACTTTGAAGGGATCAAGCATAGTTGAGGAAGAGAGTGATGCTGCACCTTAGTGACCGTCTGGAACCATATCTCAATATAGTTGTGATGTCACTGGATTTTCTGCTTATCTGAATCATTCTTCATATCTTCTTCTACCATGACCTTCATATCTTCCTCTTTTTGCTGATTCTTCTCTTGAATACATGGAGGATTTGATGGTAACCATGAGGGAGCTCTCTCGATCTCTGATTCTATTGTCTTCTCTTTATCAAGTGCAGCCCATGGTTCCTTGCTCTTCCCTTTTGCATCTTCTTCTGCTGGATGTGGTCCTTCAATGATATCAATATAATCTCTTCCTTGCAATACTCTTCCTGAGCTATGGTGAATATCATTGAGCTCAAAAGGAGTTGTTTGGAAATGTTGTGCATCAGCATTGTAATTGGGTTGAGCTACTCCAATGTGTGGGTTTGGAAATGGTGGTACGGGTAGTTGAGTGGGGGTGTATATTTGAGATGGATGTGGATGGGGTTGTGGTTGGGTAGGTGGTTTCCCACTATATACTTGTTGAGCCTGCCTGTTATTTGGGTTTGGGTTCGATTGAGCAGGCATTTGGGGCTGCCTTAGTGGAGCAGGAGGCGATGGTTACGGTTGAGCAGGTGGTGGAGGCAAAGGAGCGGGAGGAGAGTTGTACTGGGGCCTCCACCCCTGATGAGGTGCATTCCACTAAGGCTGTGGCTGAGAATAAGGGTGAAATGGATGAGTAGCTGGTTGGGCATGATATTGAGATGGATATGACCAAGGAGGGGGTGTGGACCAGGAAGTATGAGTAGGGGGGCCCCAAGAAGGCATGGAAGTGGCTTGATAGGGTTTGTAATAAGTTTGGGATGTCCCTTGCATTCCCTGCTGGTAAGGTCTGGGTCCATGTGGCCTCCTTTGGTTCATGAAATAGAATGGTTCAGTGGCTCCTTTGGCAATCTGATATGCAACTTTGATTCCGGGTAAGGAAGGGCACTGATTCGTAAGATGGTCTTCTTCACTGACAGAACACACTTCCATGGAGTGCAATGGACATTCGTTCCTAGGATGCTTTCTAGTGCACCTAGGACAAAAGATGGCCAAAGCCCTCTCTTATTCCTGTTGTATTCTTTTGATATGCATGGAAATAGTCTGTCTCATCTCGCTTTTGAAATCTTCCATCTGATTTGAAAAATCACCTCTAAGGGATTAGTTGGAAGAAAAGGTATTGCTCCCAACATTTCTGTTTTCAGCCATTGGCTCCAGAGGAATGTTTTCTTCTTCTTCTCCCCTATAGGTTCTTCAAATATGTCTTTTTGTCCACCTAAGGGTTCTTCTAGATCATTGCCACCAAAGAAGAGAGAAGGGTGACCTAGTGATGTGGTGAGGGTGTTGGGTAGGAATTTTCCTGAATTGTCTCTATTCCTACGAGGCATGAAAGGAAATCTCTTTTTTGGGTGATTTTTGTTTCTTTTCTCTGCTTGTACCTGTAAAACTGAAATTGATTGAAAAACAAATGGCAACTAACTAAAATAAACCTTGTTGAAATGAAAATTGCAGAATTGAAATGAAAGCAGGAAATGGCTAATCTATGTTGCTGAAATGAAATTGCAGAATTGAAATGCTAATCTACGCTTACAGAATTGAAATGCTAATCTACGCTTGCAGAATTGAAATGATAATCTACTTTTGCAGAATTGAAATTGCGGAATTGAAATGCTAATCTATTCTTGCAGAATTGAAATTGAAGAATTGAAATGAAACAACTACTCTGCTCTTGCTGAAATAAACTAATTAGCAGAAGGTTGCAGTAGAAAATAGAAGAAAAGCAGTAATCACAAATACACTGATGCTTCCCTGGAAACGACGCCAAAATGATGGTGAGCTCCAGTATTGCAGCAATGATGTTGCAACTCCTGGGACTCCCTACTTTACTTTTATCAACCCAGTAGTTCATAACAAACTTGGAAGCGACGGTGCTATACGCACAAGTACTAGCTCTTACTGCAGGCTGTCAGTTGATCAGTTGGCACAAGTTCGCTAGGAGCTTAAGCCAACTTCTATGAGTTCTTAGAAGAAGCTTTTAACTGTGATGGACGAAAGATAACTCAAAAGAGGCTAGTCTACTTGCAGAAAGAAAATGAAAGCTGAAAGGAAATGAAAACCCTGGCAAACCATAGTTTTACCGACTAACCCTACTTGTACAAGAAAAGAGATGAAAGCTGCTGAAATGGATGCCATTGACTCTTGAAAAGGTAAGATGCATGTAGTTAAGCTACTTCTGAAGGAAAATATGGAAAAATCATCTTTTTGGATTTTTGATTAATTTTATGCAGGATTATTATGCATGTGTTTTAACTATTCTTTACTATGTAGAGGTTTATTGGCGAAAGGAAATGGAGTGGGAATTTGCAGGAGGTTGGGAAGGTGAGAAGAGGACCTAAGGGGTCCCTAACAACCTTTCAAAGAATTCCACGGCGATCAGATCTCGAAAAACTTCTCGCGTGAACTTCTACAGGAAGTCTGCAGGGGATCTACAGGAAGTTCTACAGGCACAGGCCGAAAGTGGTTTTTAGAGGGTTGATGGTGGAAAAATGGTGGGAAAGTGGAAATGAAGGATGGATAAGGATGTTAAGGGGTCTAGAATCTAGTAGATGAAGCTCAGGAGTGAAGAAGATGGTTGGAGTTGTTCAAAGGTGAAGGAAGCGATTTTGCACAAAAACGTAGAAATTAGGGCTGTTTGGGAAAGTGTGGAAAATGAGTGAAGAAAACCTTGAGAAAGAGACTGGAACAGGTTTCATGATGAAGGAAGGATAGGATGGAGTGTCTTATAGGTGCTCTGCACACTTCTATTCAAAACTGATCCAAGCAAAGACTAAAAAACAGAGATTTATCTATTTTGACCTAATTCTGACCTAGAAAACCAGAAACGTGATGAACAGAAATTTATAGACAGGAAATCATGCAAGAAAGATATGGAAACTGAGCAAGAATAGATCTAAACATGAAAACACAACTGATATCAACTTTTCCAACTTAAAATCTAACACTAGCAATTGCATTGGAAGGCAAAAACAGTGTTTTTGTGGCAGCAAGTGTGCCTTGGTCTCAGTTCATGGTCCCAAGGAGGGAGAAATGAGATCAAGGACTGCTTGATAGCCTTTTTGTGGATATTTTATGTTACCAAATTGTCAAATCAACCTGAATCATGGGCAACTATCTTAATCATCAAAAACAACCTAAGTAACGAAGCAAGATTTTAACCTAAATAACAAAAATTATTCTATGAATGCAAGAAAAACACATAAAAGAACACAAATGAGGTACTGTGCACTTGGGTTGGGCCCAAACCCAAGAGCTACAGCCTCTTAAGAAAGGTCAGAGCTGGTGCAAAGCGGGATTCATCTTCATTAATCAAAAAAATAATAGTTACATCGCAAAAACTGTCTGTAAGAAGAACTCGAAAATGTGCTGATACAGGGCTGCACTAAAGTGCAAAAATAAATTGTTCATTGGCTAACATCTAACTAAAATATGACTAACGAAATTGAGGCTCTAAGCCGTCTTATTTATACAAATTGGGACCTCCAACAATCCTCCTAAAATCAAGGAAATCGGCTTCCTGGAACTAAAGATAACAACAATCCTATTTGACTTGCTTGGCTGCCCCTTGGCTTTGTGCTCCGAGTTTTTGATGGAGAATTAGAGGTAAGGGCTCATAAATTAAGGGGACACCCTCCTACAAATCCTCTCCCTTGTTCTTCCACGAATTTGGTTGCCAAATGCTCATTAAACCCTTGATTTTGTCTCAAAATTGACCAAAAATCTGCATAAAGCACACATTAGACTTTTTGGCATAATGACTAACCCAATTCACTCTATTAGCATAAATATAATCAAAAACATGCAATAAACTAATGTGAATGGTGGATTAAATCAAATTAAGAGGTAAAATGAGCCCATATAATTACCCATTTATGGGGCTCATCAATTTTCATATCAAGATCATCTTTGTCACAATGCGACATTCAACAATGGTTGACCATGATTATCATATTGAATCAATCTTTATCATAATGTGACATTCGACCATGGTGGAGACATTGATTGATTTTCATATTGATACAATATTTGTCACAATGCGACATAGGAGCATGGCTAACCGTGATTAACCACGATTGACGATGATTAAGTTTATAAAAAATGGTTGACGATGGTTGACCATGATCGATATTATAAACCCAAGGGAATAATACACCCTAGGGATTAATACTAAAAACCCAAGGGATTGATATTATAAACCCAAGGGATAAAAATTTATAAACCCAATGTATATAAACACTAAGATAAATATTTTGAACCCTAAAATAAACATGGTTTACCATGGTAGACCATGATGGATTTCCATATTGAGAAAATACTTGTCACAATGCAACGTTGGACCTCGGTTGACCAAGATTGATTTTCATATCAAGATGATATTGTCACAATGTGACGTTGGACCACAATGACTATGGTTGATTTTCATATTGAGACAATCATTTTCACAATGCGACATTCAATCATGGCTGACCATGGTTGGATATGATTTACCATGGTTGACCACGATTGATATTATAAACCCAAGGGAATAATAAACCCAAGGGATTTATGTTATAAACTCAAGGTAATAATGAACCCAAGGTATTAATACTAAAACCCCAAAGGAATAATATTAAACCCAATGGACTAATATTTTAAACGCAACGTATATAAACCCTAAGATAAATATTTTAAACACTAAAATAAACATGGTTGACCATGGTTGATTTCCATATTGAGACAACCCTTGTCACAATGCGACGTTGGACCATGGTATAAACCCAAGGTATATAAACCATAAGATAAATATTATAAACCCAAGGTAATAATAGACCCAAGAGATTAATATTAAAAACCCAAGGGATAATCTTAAACCCAGGGGATAAATATTATAAACCCAAGGTATATAAACCATAAGATAAATATTATAAACCCTAAAATAAACATGGTTGACCATGGTTAATCATAAATGATTTTCTTATTGATACAATATTTGTCACAATGCGACATTAGACAATGGTTGGCCGTGGTTGATTTTCATATTGAGACAATCTTTGTCACAATGCAACATTAGACCATGGTTGACTATGGATGACCATGGTTGTCAAAATGTGACGTTAGACCAAGAGACAATCTTTGTCACAATGTGACCATGGTTAACCATGATTTATTGTAATGTCTAGACAATCTTAGCCATAATGCGATGTTGGACCATGGTTAATTTTCATATTGAGACAGTCTTTGTCACAATGCGACATTGGACTATGGTTGACCATGATTGATTTTTATAGTGAGAAAATCCTATAATCAACCCAAGGTGTATAAAATCTAATATAAATATTATAAAACTCAAAATAAACATGGTTGACCATGGCTGACCACGAATGATTTTCATATTGACGCAATATTTGTCAAAATTCGATGTTGGACTATGGTGGACCATGATTGATTTTCATATTAAAATAGCCTTTGGCACAATGTGATGTTGGACAATGGTTGGCCATGGTTGACCATGGTTAATATTCATATTGAGACAATCTTTGTCACAATATGACGTTAGACAATGGTTGACCATGGATGACCATGGTTGTTACAATGTGACGTGGGACCATGGTTGACCATGGATGGCCATAGTTGTCACAATGTAACATTGCAACAAGGGATTGATAGTATATACCCAAGGGATTTATTCTAGAACCCTAAGGTATTATAAACCTAAGGGAATAATATTATAAATATAAGGTATATAAACCCTAAGACAAATATTATAAACCCAAGGGATAAATATTATAAACCCTAAGATAAATATTATAAAGGTATTGGACCATGGTTGATCATGGTTTATTTTCACACTGAGACAATATTTATCACAATGTGACTTTGGACCATTGTTGACCATGGTTAAGCATGATTTATTTTCATATTGATAAAATCCTATTATAAACCCAATGTACATAAACTCTAAGATAAATATTATAAACCGAAAAATAAACATGGTTGACCATGGTCGACCACAGATGATTTTCATAGTGACACAATCTTTGTCATAATGCGACATTGGACTATGGTTGACCATGATTGATTTTCATATTGAGACAACATTTGGCACACTACGACATTGGATAATGGTTGGACAATAGCTTGTCATGGTTAACCATGGTTAATTTTCATATTACGACAATCTTTGTCACAATACGACATTGGGCCATAGTTGACCATGGATAACCATAGTTGTCACAATGTGACGTTTGAAAAAGATACAATATTTGTCACAATGTGACCATAAACCCCATAACAAACATGGTTGACCATTGTTTACCATGGTTGATTTTCATATTGAAACAATCTTCCTCACAACGCAAAATTGGACCATGGTTGTCACAATGTGACGTTGCACCAAGGGATTGATAAACCCAGGAGATATGAACACTTCGAATGATAAACCCAAGGGATTAATTCTAAAACCCAAAGGTAGTATAAACCCAAGGGAATGATATTAAACCCAAGGGATTAATATTATAAACCCGAGGTATATAAACCCTAAGATAAATATTATAAACCTAAAGAAATAATAAAGTTGAGAGATAAGTATTAAAAACCCAGGGATTGTAAACCCAAGGGAATAATATTAAACCCTAGGGATAAATATTATAACCCCTAAGATAAATATTATAAAGGTATTGGACCATGGTTGATCATGGTTGATTTTCATATTGAGACAATATTTATCACAATGTGATATTGGACCATGGTTGACCATGATTAATTTTCATATTAAGAAAAGACTATTACAAACCCAAGATATATAAACTCTAATATATATATATATATATATATTATAAACCGAAAAATAAACATGGATGACCATGCTTGACCAAGGATGATTTTCATAGTGACATAATATTTGTTATAATGCGACGTTGGACTATGGTTAAACCATGATTGATTTTCATATTGAGACAACATTTGACACAACGCGAAGTTGGACAATGGTTTGACATGGTTGACCATGGTTGATTTTCATATTGGGACAGTATTTCTCACAATGCGGCATTGGACCATGGTTGGTCATGGATTACCATGTTGTCACAATGTGGCGTTGCACCAAGGGATTGATAAACCCAAGGGACATGAACACTTCAATTGATAAACCCAAGGGATTGATATTATAAACCCAAGGGAATAATATTAAACCCAATGGATTAATATTATAAACCCAAGAGATATAAACCCTAAGATAAATATTATAAACCCAAGTGAATAATAAGCCCAACGGATTAATATTAAAATCCAAATGGATTAAAACCTAAGGGAATATTATTAAACCCAATGGATAAATATTATAAATCCAAGGTATATAGATCCTAAGATAAATCCTTGTCACTATGTGATGTTGGACCAAGGTTGACCATGGTTAGCCATGCTTGATTTTCATATCAAGATAATATTTGTCACAGTGCGACATTCGACCATGGTTGACCATGATTATCATATTGAAACAATCTTTTTCATAATGTGACATTCAACCATGGTTGAGAGAATGATTGATTTTCGTATTGAGACAATCTTTGTCACAATGCGATGTAGGTGTTGGGATTGCAACAAGATGATGGAGCTTAGTGAAAAGAGTCGCCTTCACTAAGTGGGCCCGCAAGCTATTTTTGGCGCAAGTCTATTTCTAGAATATGTCTATTTTTAGACATATGGATCATGTCTATGTTTATGGATGATTGATCAAGTTGGGAAAAATAGATGGACTTCTATTTTTGATGAAAGTGTGAGTGATCACAGTGTGAGTGATCAAAGTCTATTTTTAGACTGGCTGTCAAAAATAGAAAAGTCAAATATTATTATCTCACAATAATATTTGGACTATAAACTTAATCTTATTCTCTTGGAGCACTTCAGTTTGAGCTACAGAAGTGGCACATGCAGTTGTCAGAAGGAAATACGCTTTTCTTATGAGTCAGTTGAGTTGTTGCATGCATGACTTCAGTTAGAACTCAATCAGTTGAGTTTGGTGGAGTTGATGGAGTTGTGTTCAGTTTAGCTTTGTTAAACTTGTTGTATTTAGTCTAACTCGAAAATAGACTAGAGATGAGTTGAGTGAATTAGTTATTAATTAATTCACAAGTTATTAACTCATAATACAACTAATGGATACATCAGTTAACTCAGTTGCATGTCAGTGCATGTTCAGTTCAACAGGGACAGGTGGTAGAGAATCAGATTGCTATCAATTGTGACTATAGTTGTGCATCAGATCTTGCACAATCAAGGGATTGAGTATGCCAATGAGTTTTCTCACGTATTTGGCCCACATTTTAGCCTTTGCTCACGTCCACAAAGAGTGAGTGACTATTTTGCAGGTGAAAAATAAGTTTGGGAAGCCATTCTCATCAGTTCTTGAGCAGTGGAGGCAGGCAAGCAGTGGAAGAGATTTGGAGATCAGATCTGAGCTGTATTGTGTGTAACAGAGGTGGAGATACTTGTGAGAAGTATTATGCTGTGTAATGTTACATGACTCAATCATTAATATACAGATAGTTGGGGTTTTTAGCGAGATGCTTTCCCCGTGATACATACTGTGTTAATGTGTGAATGCTCTTGATGTTTTATTGTTATTGATGCTGCTATATTGTTGATCAACGTAGAGGAGCTTATGTATTGTGTATGTTTTCCGCAATAGTACATGATCAGGATAATCTCTGTTGAATATGTGTTAAATTATTCAAAATTTCTACAGTAGTAGCATGGCTAACCATGATTAACCATGGTGGATCACGATTGAGTTTATAAAAGATTGTTGACGATGGTTGACCATGATTGAATTTATAAAACATGGTTGACCATGGTTGATATTATAAACCCGAGGGAATAATACATCCTAGGGATTAATTCTAAGAATCCAATGGATAAAAATTTATAAACCCAAGTTATATAAACACTAAGATAAATATTCTAAACCCTAAAATAAACATGGTTGACCATTTTGGATTTCCATAATGAGAAAATCCTTATCACAATGCAATATTGGACCATGGTTGACCAAGATTGATTCTCATATCGAGACAATATTGTCCCAATGTGATATTAGACCACGATTGGCCATGGTTGATTTTCATATTGAGACAATCATTTTCACAATGTGACATTCAACCATGGTTGACCATGATTGATATTATAAACCCAAGGTAGTAAAATACCCAAGGGATTGATATTATAAACCCAAGGGATTGATATTATAAACCCAAGGGATTGATATTATAAACCCAAGGGAATAATAAACCCAAGGTATTAATACTAAAACCCCAAGGAATTATGAACCCAAGGGAATAATATTAAACCCAACTGACTAATATTTTAAACACAACGTATATAAAACATAAGATAAATATTGTAAACACTAAAATAAGCATGGTTCATCATGGTTGATTTCCATATTAAGACAATCCTTTTCACAATGTGACGTTGGACAATGGTTGGTCATGCTTAACCATGCTGGATTTTCATATCAAGACAATCTTTGTCACAATGCGACATTCGACCATGGTTGAACATGATTATCATATTGAAACAATATTTTTCATAATGCGACATTGGACCATGTTTGAGACAATGAATTATTTTTATATTGAGAAAATATTTGTCACAATTCGGTGTAGGAGCATTGAAGCCACCATTAACCATGGTTCACCACGATTGATTTTATAAAATATGGTTGACGATGATTGACCATGATTGAATTTACAAAACATGGTTGACCATGGCTAATCACGATTGATATTATAAACCCAAGGGAATAATAAACCCTAGGGATTAATACTAATAACGCAAGGGCTTATAAACCTAAGGGAATAATATTAAACCCTAGGAATATGAACCCTTAGATTAATAAATCCAAGGGATTGATATTACTAGGCTATCAGACTATGTTATAGCCATTCCACCAGAAGGAAAAGGGGTTCACAATGCGACGTTGGACCAAGAGACAATATTTGCTATAATGTGACCGTAAACTCTACAATAAACATGGTTTACCATGGATGACCATATTTGTCACAATGTAACATTGCACCAAGGTATTGATAAATCTAAGGGATCGATAGCATATACCCAGGGGATTAATTCTAAAACCCTAAGGTATGATAAACCTAAGGGAATAATATTAAACTCAAGTGATTAATATTATAAACCCAAGGTATATAAACCCCAAGATAAATATTATAAACCCAAAGGATAAATATTATAAAGGTATTGGACCATGGTTGATCATGGTTTATTTTCATATTGAGAAAATATTTATCACAATGCAACATTGGACCATGGTTGACCATGGTTGAGCACGACTGATTTTCATATTGAGAAAAGCCTATTATAAACCCAAGGTATATAAGCCCTAAGATAAATATTATAAGCCGAAAATTAAACATGGTTAACCATGGTTGACCACATATGATTTTCATAGTGACATAATCTTTGTCACAATGCGAAATTAGACTATGGTTGACCATTATTGATTTTCATATTGAGACACCATTTGGCACAATGCGACATTGGACAATGGTTTGTCATGGTTAACCATGGTTGATTTTCATATTAAGAACATATTTGTCAAAATACAACGTTGTACCATAGTTGACCATGGATAAGCATGGTTGTCACAATGTGATCATAAACCCCATAATAAACATGGTTGACCATGGTTTATTTTCATATCGAGACATTCTTCCTCACAATGCGGTGTTGGACCATGTTTGACCATGGATGACCATGGTTGTCACAATGTGACGTTGCACCGAGGGATTGATAAACCCAAGAGATATGAACACTTCTATTGAGAAACCCAAAGGATTGATAGTATAAACCCAAGGGATTAATTCTAAAACCCCAAGGTATTACAAACCCAAGGGAATAATATTAACCCCAAGGGATTAATATTATAAACCCTAAGATCAATATTACAAACCTAAGGAAATAATAAACCTGAGAGATTAGTATTAAAAACCCAAGGATTGTAAACCCAAGGGATAAATATTATAAACCCTAAGATAAATATTATAAAGGTATTGGACCATGGTTGATCATGATTGATTTTCATATTGAGACAATCTTTATCACAATGCGACATTCGACCATGGTTGACCATAATTGATTTTCATATTGAGAAAAGCCTATTATAAACCCAAGATATATAAAATCTAGGATAGATATTATAAAACAAAAAATAAACATGGCTAACCATGGTTGACCATGAATGATTTTCATAGTGACACAATCTTTATCACAATGTGAAATTGGACTATGGTTGACCATGATTGATTTTCATATTGAGACAACATTTGGCACAATGAGACACTGGAAAATGGTTTTCTGTGGTTGACCATGGTTGATTGTTGTATTAAGACAATCTTTGTCACAATACAACATTTGACCATGGTTGTCACAGTGTGACCTGTAACAAAGACACCATCTTTGTCACAATGTGACCATAAACCCCATAATAAACATGGTTGACCATGGTTGATTTTCATATTGGGATAATATTTCTCACAATGCGGCGCTAGACCATGGTTGGTCATGGATGACCATGTTGTCACAATGTGGTGCTGCACCAAGGGATTGATAAACCCAAGGGCAAGGGATTGATATTATAAACCCAAGGGAATAATATTAAGCCCAAGGGATTAATATTATAAACCTAACATATATACACCCTAAGATAAATATTATAAACCCAAGGGAATTATAAACCCAACGGATTAATATTAAAACCCAAGGGATTTAAACCCAATGGAATAATATTAAACCCAAGGGATAAATATTATAAATCCAAGGTATATAGATCTTAAGATAAATCCTTACCACAATGTGACGTTGGACCAAGGTTGACCATGGTTAACCATGCTTGATTTTCATATTAAGATAATATTTGTCATAAAGCGACATTCGAACATGATTGACCATCATTATCATATTGAAACAATCTTTGTCATAATGTGACATTCGACCATGGTTGAGAGAACGATTGATTTTCATATTGAGACAATAATTGTCACAATGCGACGTAGGAGCATGGCTAACCATGATTGACCACGATTGAGTTTATAAAAAATGGTTGATGATGGTTGACCATGATTGAATTTAAAAAACATGGTTGACCATTATCGATATTATAAACCCAAGGGATAAAATTTTATAAACCCAAGTTATATAATGCTAAGATAAATATTCTAAACCCTAAAATAAACATGGTTTACAATGGTTGACCATTGTGGATTTCCATATTGAGAAAATCCTTGTCGCAATTCAATGTTGGATCATGGTTGACCATGATCGATTTTCATATCGAGCCAATATTGCCACAATGCAACATTGGACCACAGTTGACCATGGTTGATTTTCATATTGAGACAATCGTTTCACAATGCGACATTCAATCATGGTTGCTGATGGTTGGATATGACTGACCATGGTTGACCATGATTGATATTATAAACCCAAGGGAATAATAAACCCAAGGGAATAATAAATCCAAGGTATTAATACTAAAACCCCAAGGGATTATGAACCCAAGGGAATAATATTAAACCCAATTCACTAATATTTTTAATGCAACATATATAAACCCTAAGATAAATACTGTAAACACTAAAATAAATGTGGTTGAACATGATTTATTTCCATATTAAGACAATCCGTGTCATAATGCGACGTTGGACCATGGTTGGCCATGCTTAACCGTGCTTGATTTTCATATCAAGACAATCTTTGTCATAATGCAACATTTGATCATGGTTGACCATGATTATCATATTGAAACAATATTTGTCATAATGCAACATTGAACCATGGTTGATACAATGAATGATTTTCATATTGAGAAAATATTTGTCACAAGGCGACGTAGGAGCATGGATAACCATCATTAACCACGGTTCACTACGATTGATTTTATAAAATATGGTTGACAATGGTTGACCGTGATTGAATTTACAAAACATGGTTGACCATGGTTGACCACGATCGATATTATAAACCCAAGGGAATAATAAATCCTAGGGCTTAATACTAAATACCAAAGGGCTTACAAATCTAAGGGAATAATATTAAATCCTACGAATATGAACCTGTAGATTAATAAATCCAAGGGATTGATATTACTAGGCTATCAAACTATTTTATAACCATTTCACTAGAAGGAAAAGGGGTTCCATTCTATTTGAGTGAATTTTGTTCCATAAAGTAGCGATGAGTGGATAGGGAGAGAGAAAACATAAAGAATTTGTGTGTTGTAGCAACCCATGAGCCAAAAGGCTCACTAATTTGGGCTTGCATCCACTTTTGCCTTAAGAGAGAGAGAAGTAGAACTTCACCTTTTAGTTGGATTTTCACCCAAAAGGGTTTCATAGGTTATATTTTGTGTTAATTTGTGGTTTGTGAGTGTTATTTTGTTGTTCTCTATTTCTACATAATTATAATCTACGTACATACATAATTAACATTAATTAGCAAATCCAAAAATCGAAGGAAAAATAAACCTTCATAGTGTAAATTTTAAATTGTAAACATAATTATGTAGATTTTAAAATATAAACACAACTTTGTTAGATTTATTATAACCAACTATCTAATGGAATATTCATGGGAATTTATGAAGCATGGAGCTTCCATGATATTTTTAAAATTCTCTATTAAATGAGACTCCCACCACATTAGTATATCCCCATATTCACATAGTGTATTGTTATGGTTTCCACGTAGACATTTAGACCATTAACTTGCTGAGGTTTGAACTTTCATTATGAATTGTATTTTAAGTATATAATAGTTAATTAAAAAATCTAAATGAGATTTTTTTTTATTATAAAAAATTAAGTAATAAATATATATTTAAAAAGACATTATTTTAAAATCTAAAAAGAATTAAATATTAACCACTTAAATTTAACCAAATAAGTAGCATTTCTAAAATAACATCCATTTTAATATTATTTATTTAAAATATTAATAAATTTATATAACATCTATGTACATCTATTTCAAATTACTTATAAATCCATTTTAATCTTATTCATTTAATATTAAATATTAATTTAACCAAATAAATAACATATCTAAAATAACATCCATTTTAATCTTATTAATTTAAAATATTAATAAAGTCATATAACAGTCCTAAATCCATTTCAAATTACTTGTAAAACCATTTTAATCTTATTCATTTAAAATATTAATAAATTCATATAACATTCATGTAAATCCATTTCAAATTATTTACAAGTGCACATGACATGGAGCTTAGTTCATTAAGAATGAAGGAATGCATTTTAGATTGGCATAAGCAATATTTTTTATTTAGAAATTACCATAGTATAATTTTGTTATATATCTTGTTTTGGGAATTTAATAAAAAAATATCTAATAAAAAAATTAATCTCAAATTTTATATAGAATTTATCATAATATAACTTTGATATATATATATATATATATTTTTATTTTTTATTTTTGGGGAATTTGATAAAATATTATCTAATAAAAAAAATCAATCTCAATTTTATAGGTGTTTAAAATCTTTATAAGAATAGAAATATGTATATTTTGAACAAAAAAATTAATATAAAATTTTTAATCATGGAAATTAACTGTGTTTTATTTTTTAATTTGTAAATAAGTTTTGTTATGATACCATAAACTAATATCAAGATTTATTAATATCACATACTAAAAAAACTATAACTCACTTGACACTGATTCATATAATATTTTATTTGTTTTTAATTAATTAATTTAAATAAAAAAATAAAAATAATATAACTATTTTGTATATAAATCCTATAATTTATTCTTTAGTTTATATACACACTTAGAAATACTTTAAAATATTATGTTGAAATTCAATCTTTATTAGCTATTTAATAATTATTAATAATTAGGTTTTTTGGAGCTCTGCAACTCTAATGGTCATGCGGCCATGAGGTAGGTGGTGCAGAAAACCACAAATCACAGTCAGAAATCGGCACTGAACCCAAGAGATTACAACAATGACAGAGGAAGATAGGAGGGGAGAGATCCCCTCCTATAGAGATGCAGCGGTAGGAGAAGGACCGAGCAACAACAATCCGGATGAGGAGACGAAGATACAAGGACTTGTTCTCGGAGCAAGATGGCAGGCAGGTAGCAGAGGCAAGTGCTTACCGTGTGCAGTGGAGAAACCGAGATTCATCATTCCAATGAATAAACTCGAGCGATATAGAAGCTACATGAAGGACCATGCACTAATATGCAAGTTTATTGGAGTTTGACCGTCGGAAAAGGACCTCACAAGATGGATCCAACAAAAATGGCAACTCCGAGACCACACAGAGCTAAAGCTGGGAACAAGAGGCTTCTTTACAGTAATCTTCTCAAACTTGAAAGATAAAGAAAGAGTGTTTGAAAATGGTCCCTATTTCCATTATAATGCAGGACCGTTCATGAGGTATTAGGAGGAATGTTATAACCCTGATAAAGAAAAATTCCTAGCAGCCCCAGTTTGGGTAAGACTGTTTTGATTACCAATGGATTTTTGAGATCCAGAGATCCTAGAGGGAATAGAAATACCATAGGAAGCTTTGTTAAAATAGCTGAATTAAAAATAAGGGAAGATACACTTCATATGCAAGAATCTGTGTCTATATGAACATAGCCAACCCGATCCCGGGGTCCGTAGAACTAGAATACCACGAGGAGGTATGGAAACAAACATTAGACTGATCCGGATTTAAACAGGAATGCAACAAATTACAGAGATAACCATATACACAAAGATGCAGCGGAAATAATACTTCATTTCATTAATGGAAAATACTGAAATATGCTTACAAATAGAAATGGAAATAAACTAGCTAGGGCGATGGTAGCTTATCTCTGAGAAGAGATGTGATGGCTACATGCCTTTGAACTGTGTTACAATGAGGCTCGAAGGCCTATTTATTGTTGAGAAACAATGGAAAAACCCTTAACATTCCAAAACCTAACCCTAGGAGATGAAACGCCAAACTGTGGGCCCCGTTTGGGGGTAAGTTGGTACATCAACTTCCCGGGGTCGTAGCTTTGGCATATGATCTCCGTTTGACGCGTACAATAGCTCATTAGAAAGATCTATCCGAGCACTATCATTGTTGTAATGGGAAACACCAGTCCATTCCATGGACTCGTGATGCCCCCGGATTCCCCAAAAAACGTCGTTTAGGGCCTCAAAACGGCTCCGGAAGTTCAGGACCCGAAAAATTGCTATAAATAGTAAGTTGTGCTACAATTAAGGAAACTGAAAATGCTAAGAAAGACAATGGTGGGGGTCCAGGTGGACTTGGCAGGTGGCCACCAATATCCACCTGGATCATAGACTACGAGAATATCCCTTTCAGATGCAGAAGGTGTCATGAATATGGACACATTTTCAAGGAATGTCCTCTTAACACAAAAGAGGAAGAACAGAGAAATAAGAAACAAAGGAAAAATCAAGAAGATAAAGAAGGGTTTCAGGAGATAAAAAACAAAAAAAGACCTACAAAGGAAAACCCCAAGGAAGGAAAAAAGGAACAACAAACCAAACCAAATAAGTCAAACAGATTTGAAGTTCTACAAGAAGAAGAAGAAGATAAGGAAACTCAAATAATGGACTATCAGGAGGAGAAAGAACAGGAGGGCAGCACAAGCCAAGGCACAAAACATACCAAGAGAAAAACCCAAAGTGAATCAACGGAAAAGGAAGGAAAGGAAAAAGGAGAGAAAATGGAAAATGAAGTAATGGAAATCGATATCAGCAGAGGGGAAGATCCCACGTTAGAAGAAGAAATCCTGAGGAAACTTCTAGATGAATGGAGACACTTGGATGAAAGGTTCATCCCAGAAGAGGAAAAAAAATTATATAGAGAAACATTTCAAAAATACAAAGAAAAACAAGATCGCGGAAAGACATAAATGGTTGAACAATTAGGCATCCAACTAGAAAATAATCAAGATCAACAAAGTAAAGCGAAAGGAGGAAAAAAAAAGAAAGAAGGAATATTCAGGAATCAATACAGATCATGGGGGAAATGTTAGTGAACACTGGAAGAGTAGTTCCGCTCTTGGCGATTTTCCATCAAACAAACCCAACCACCCAATGATAATTAAATCCTGGAATATACAAGGACTTAACAGCAAAGGTAAACAAAGATACCTAGCAAAAAGGATAAAAAGCGAAAGACCCCAAATAATGTTGTTACAGGAAACAAAAATAACAGGGAGGAAAATGGAGGAAGACTTAAACAAAATCAAACCTACATATGAATGTATGACAATTGATGCAACATGCAGCGTAGGGGGAATTGCAATTTTATGGAACCCTGTAGAAGTCATAGTAGATTACTGGATAGGAATGAAAAGGATACTCACCGGGAGGTTTCGGCTTATAGGACATAGAGAATGGTTCTTGGTTTCGGCAGTATATGGACCCCATATACCGGTGGAAAGAGGAAGCTTCCTCCTTCAACTGCAACAGCTAGGAAACCTGAACAAAGAAAAGTTGTGGATGATCGCCGGAGACTTTAATATGACAACCTCAAAAGGTGAAAATAAAGGCGGACTGCAACGAGAAGAATCGGACATGGAAAGATTCAGGGACATATAATTAAAACTGAAAATGATAGACATCCACACCATTAATGGAAAATACACTTGGAACAACTGTAAAGGTGGAAGCAAGAAAATAGCTTCCAGGCTTGACAGGTTCCTTGCAATAGAACATTTCATAGGGAAGGAAATTTTCTACGAAGCAACAATCCTACCCTGCCAGGGGTCCAATCATTGGCCCATAAAATTAGAAATCTCCATGAACCAATAGAATCAGAATAGACCCTTCAAGTTCAAGGCATTCTCGTTGAGAGACCCAACTTTCATAGAAAAAAACGAAAATTTGTGGAAGGAAAATGAGACTGGAATAAACGAAAGAAACAAAATGCACACTCTACAGCTAAGATTAAAAGATCTCAAAGGTAAAATAAAGAAGTGGAATAGAGAGGAATTTGGAAATATTCAAAAATACCAAGAAAAGCTTCAAATAGAAATGAAAAGAATCCAACAAAAAATCATAGAAGATGGGAGAACTGAGGAATTAGCAGAGGAAGAAGGAATGGTACTAAACAGGTTGGAGGAAAGAAGAAAACAAGAGGAAATCTTGTGGAGACAAAAATCTAGAATACAATGGCTGAAAGAGGGGGAGAGAAATATGAAATTCTTCCATAAGGCTATGCAACAACACAGACAACAAAACAAAATATTCTCGCTAAAGGATAGCCAAGGCAACAAGATAACTTAGAAAGAGGAAATGGAGAACCTGCTGGTACAACACTTCAAAGGAATTTTGACCGAAACACAAAACAATAGAGAGGAAGATATAGCTAAAATACGCCAATATATACCCAAAATGGTGAATAGAGAACAGAGCATGGCACTCCTAAGGGTTATAACAGAAACAGAAGTAGAAGAGATAGTGAAGGCAATGGCAAAGAACAAAGCACCAGGACAAGATGTATATACCTCAGAATTCTTCCAAGCCACATGGAGTTTCATGAGTCAAGATATTCTAAATGTAGTGGAAGAATCCAAATGCATGAAAAAAATGCACCCGACTTGGAATGCTACCTTCCTCGCCCTGATTCTGAAGATGGAAAAGGCTGAGGAACCACAAGGTTTCAGACCGATAGCACTCTGTAATGTAATTTACAAAATCTTAGCTACTATAATGGTGAATAGACTAAAACCTATACTACCCACGCTGATTTCACAGGAACAAACGGGGTTTGTTAAAGGCAAACAAATAGTGGACGCAATAATAGTAGCTCAAGAAGCAATCCATTCACTAAAGAACTCAAAACACAAGGGGATGATGATCAAACTAGACTTAGCTAAAGCATATGACAGGCTAAGCTGGGAATATCTCCAGAAAATCCTCAAAGCTTATGGCTTTGATGATAGACAAATAGAGTGGGTAATGTCCATGATAACTACTCCAGTCATGTCCATACTGCTAAATGAGACACCTTCAGAAGCCTTTAACTCGTCCAGAAGACTAAGGCAGGATTATCCACTATCCCCGTTTCTGTTCATCATAGCTGCTGATGGTCTAGAAAGACTGATAAAAGCTAAATTGAATAGCGAACAACTAAAGGGACTCAGACTGTGGGGAGAGGAACTAAACTGAACCCATCAACAATTTGTGGATGATGTCATGTTGTATGGACAGGCCAACCTCAAAGAAGAAAAGCAATTAATGAAAATCCTTGGCGAAGTTACAAGAGAAACAGGTACTGAGATAAACAAAGAAAAATCAGAAATTTACTTCTTCAACACTCAAATGACTTCCCAAACATTCCTGGCAAGAACCATGGGATTTAGAGCAAGGAAATTTCCCACTAAATACCTAGCATTCAACTATGTGAAAAGAAAAATAGAATTGCTAACTAGGGAGGCCTGATGGGAAAGATACAAAAACAAATGGACAACTGGACTTTCAGGGCTCTGAATACCCCGAGCCGCATCATCCTCCTCAAATCGGTTCTCCAATCCATTCCAATCTACCAAATGACCAGCCAAACTATTCCAAAGAAAATATGTCAAAAAATGGTGGAGATTTTCAAAAAATTCCTATGGCAAGGGATGAGCAAAACTAGAAAGTGGGTGAAGTTATCCTGGAAATGGCTAAGTAAAACATTAATAGAAGGAGGACTAGGGCTGCGAGACCCATATATCCTAAACCAGGTAATGGGGGAAAATTTTTGGTGGAGATGGATACAAGGAGGAGAAGACTTGTGGAAAAAGTTGTGGAAGAAAAAATATGAGATGGCCAGATCTTGAGAAGGAAAATTGAGAAGCCAATCGGAAAAGAAAGACTCTGCAATATGGAACCTGGAAAGATCAAATAGGGACCTGATAAGAGAAAATAGCTTTTGGGAAATAAGGGAAGGGGACAAAGCGAACTTCTCGGATGAGGCATGGAAACAAAGAGAGAAACTTCGCTAGCAATCTCAACTCCAAGAAATTCACCAGTTCACCACCCAATTGGAGGAAGACACAGTGCAGAACTACTGGCTCCCTGAAATGGATGGATACTGGAGGAAATGGAAAAAAAAGGAAGATTGGCAAGAAGCATCGGAAAAGAACAATGGGCAAACTACAAAAAGGAGATGGTGACAAGAAGAATAACGATCAAATAAGGGATGGACATCATAAGATGGGGAAAAAGAATTAAAGGGATGTTTACGATAGCAGAAAGATACTACATAAAAGCCGGTAATTCGCGCAACTTTGAAACAAAAAAATGGGACAAAATTTGGAAAATGAAAACCTGGCCGAAGATAGCTTTCTTTACTTGGATTATGACCCGTGGGCAAACTATAACTTGGGACCAGCTACAAAGGAAGGGGACGCAAGGCCCCTCGCGTTGTGTGCTATGCTAGGAACAAGAAGAAACAATGGAAGACCTGACTAACACTTGCCAAGTCAGCAGCATCCTGTGGCGACACCACCAACAACTCTTTGAAATTAGTGACCACGACATAAACAGTATGAAATTAATGGTAGAAAAATGGAGGAGTAAACCTTACCAAAATGCAGTCCTGAATAGAGCTTGGAATCTTTCCCTAGGGTTCATCCTGTGGAATATATGGAAAGAAAGGAACTGGTTGATTTTTAAGGAAGATGGTAGAGCAACGAATGATATATGGAACCAAACTGTCCAGAACATAAGAGAGACCATAATTATAGAGAAGTGGAACGACGAAGACTGGAAAGCGGACCAAACAGAGACACGAATTCTGAACTGTCTGCAACTAAAACTAAGCAAAATAGATATGGTTGCAAGGAAACACTAGGTTAAAGAAGTTGAGGACAACAATTAATACAAGAATCTGCAGTAGGGATTCATAAAGTTGAATTTTGATGGAGCTGCAAAAGGAAATCCAGGGGAGGCAGGCATTGGGGGAATATTCAGAGATGACGGGGGAAGAATGCTAAGGGTATATGCGATGGACTATGGCAATGCATCGAAATACGAAGCAGAATTCCATGCGCTGAAAAGGGGGATGGAGATAGCAATACGAGAGGGACACCAGAAACTCCAGGTAGAAGGAGATTCGAAGCTAGTTATAGACATAATTAAATAGCTATAGAGCGGAACACCAGCAGAAAAGCTGAGTCGCAGCTGGTGGACCGCATGGATAGTCAAGGAGATAAGCAAACTGATGAGAAGGATAGCATACATACTACCAACCCATGTGAGAAGAAGCGGAAATGAACCAGCAGACTACCTAGCGAATTGGGGATGTAGGAATGGAGACCAGCGGTTGGATGTAAGCAGGGCAGAGCTCAACCAGCAGGAGGAAATGGCACATCTGATACAACTCATAGAAAAAGATAGGAATACGAGAAAAAATCTAGAGAAATCGAAGGGAGATGGCCGGAGCGGAGAGGGAAAAGGATAGACGCAGGAAAGGATAGGAGAGGAATAGGACAGGAGTAGACATGTGATCGGAAGGATGATGGAGCAGGGTAGAGGAGGTACACCCCCCGAGAGTACAGGGGAGGAACCAGAAAGGAATGTCAAAGGAAAGGGCAGGACAAAGAAAATGAAGGCGGGCAGAGAAATAACGACAAGTGGTAGAGCAAAGACAGAAATACGACGGCAAGAGTAGTTGAGAGAGGAAAAGAATTAATGAGACACAACGGTAGACAGGACAGGAGAGCAGCATCCCGAGACAGGAAGGAAGGGATCTGTGTCGGGAACAAAACAAGATAGCTTGCGGTAAAGACAAACACTTGGAACAAAAAAGAGATAAATCTCAAGGAAAATAGGAAAGAGACATTATGCATGTAAAAGAAGACGAGGAGAGGTGACGAGAAAGGAAGTGGAGGAAGCGAGAAGAAGCAGAAGGCGGAATAACATAAAAGCTTGGCAATTCGGTTCAGTATCAGAGTAGGGAAGACACTCAGAACAGGTTAGAGAGCTCAAGAATACAGGTATCAATGGCCAAGCTGCAAGCAGAATGGCTCCCAGGAGAGGAAAGAGGGTAGCTAAGAAGGAAGAAGGAACAAGTGTTCAAACAAAGAAAAGAGGCAGGAATACAGAGCGAGAACAAATGATGATAATTATCGACGCCTACATGGAAGGAAAGCCGAAGGAAGTCAGAGATCAGATAGCAAGTTGGGAGAGAGACCTAAGAGAGAATCTTAGGTACCGAGATCTCCCTATGGACGAATGGGAAAGAATGGTTCCAGACCCTGGGACTACCAATGGAAGACAATCCATGTTCAAACAAACCATGCACTAGTATTGGATCATGAAAAAGATAGTGGCTCGGGCAATGACCCTCCACTGCGAACACATGGAAGGGGAAGAAGTCGAAAAACAAGAAGACAAAAAAGAGAAGGACCCAGTTCGAGCTGAACTTCTAAGGGAAATAGCGACCATACAGATCCAGACATACCGAAACAATCTTGCCTTAGGAAGGATTGAACAGACCCTGAAAGAAATACACTGGAAAATGGAACAGAGAAGCGAGATGCTAGGATCCAGCGCCAAGGCACTAGCTCTGGTAATATCCTCAAATGAGGAATGATCAAGAGAACCAGAATGCTTTGAATTTTGATTATGATGATGAATACAAACATGCTTATTTTTATCTTTAGAGATAACAGTAGAGACAATCAACATAGAAATATTGGATGGATTGCTCTGAACTTATTTAAATTTTGGATTGGATTTAAAGCTCATCGGTGGCCACCTGGTTTCCTCCAAGCAGGTGACTATCTGAAACAAATAGATATAAAAAGTTTTGAAAAATAAATAATAAATAGAGATCTACCAAATTTACCAATATATATATATATATATATATATATATATATATAATTAAATTAAAACTATGAATCTTATTTCAAAATTTAAATTTTATATATATAAATAAAAAAATTAATTTTTTTTATTATATATATATAAATAAATAATTATTTTATATATATAATAATAAAAAAAAAAATTACGTCGAAAGGAACGAAGTCACTCCATCCTCTAAATATATCTACACGTTTACAAGGCTCATAATTAAAATCCGTAAAATTAAAATAAGACCAAAAAGTTATGTGGCATGTGATATAAAAGTTATGCTTGCGGATATAAATGCTTTGGTAGGGAATGCTCATTATACTTTACTTCTATTTCAATTATGCTTTCAATGAAATTGTTATAATAGATAGGTATTTACATATTTTTATGGATGTTAAAGTTTATTTGGCATGTGAAATTGTTATAATTGATGGGTATCTATATGTAAAGGTTATGCTTGTGGATATAAATGCTTTGGTAGGGAATGCTATTTCTACTTACTTCTATTTCAATTATGCTCTCAATGAAATTATTATACAAGAGGGGCATTTACATATTTTATGGATATTAAAGTTTACGTGGCATGTGATAGTTTGCGTTTGTTTTTTTAAAAGAGGTATTGTTTTTAGTTCAATTTAGGTATTGTTATTAGTTCAATTTAAAAGATGTTATCATTGTTTGAATGCATGATATGCTATGTCTTGTTTTTTTTATTTTGATAAAAAGTATTTTTTTCCATTTTGATAAAAAATATTGTTGTTATTTTGATTGAGCTGCAGAGATTTATTTTACAATTTAATATGATTTGTCAGTCGATATAGATTATCAGAATTGTAATTTAAACTATAATTTGGTCAGATTATTGAATTTTTTTGTTTGCGGAAATATAACCAAAACAATAGAAATTGTTGTTTCATGGTCTGCGTTGTTAATGTTTCCATCATGTTTTTTGACAATATATGTGTGCATTAGTAAAACGTCCCCCATCTGCTGAAAATAACACAGGCAATGTGGCCACTCAAGACCGATAACAAATTGGGAGTGGTTCCTGCTAGGATTCATGTGCGGGTCCACAACATGGAGTTATTAACAGTAAACTACATGTTATTTGAATTTAAACAAAACTCATTTAAAAATTATTAATTTTGGAGACGGTTTACTTGGAAAGGCACTAGAAGAAGCTTGTCTAGCTCAGTTGGTAGAGGGCAATGTTTTTAACCTTGTGGTCGTGGATTCGAGACCCACGGTGGGCCTATTGTTCGTTTATTTCACTTTTTGAAATGAATTGTCTCTGTTCTTTTATTCTAATAGTCTGGATTTCCTATTCTCGAGCTCCTGTTTGTTAGAACCGTCGGGATTTCCTACTCTCGAGCTCCTGTTTTGGAAAAATACAAAACCACCATCGCCAAGTTTAGCACAAAACAATCATCTCGGGTGGGTTCGAACCCCACACTAGGCGGATGTCATTGACTATCAATCTCCTGTTTGGGAAAAATACAAAACAAGCATCGCAGGCCATCGATTCGAACCCCATGGTACGCAGGCAATTCCTATTTCCAACCCCATTGAAACATAAATGCAGCCTGACATGCAAGGGATATAGCAGTTGCTTTGTTGCTAAAATGCCAAAGTCAACCCCATTGAAACATAAATACAAGAGAACTGCTATATCCCTTGCATGTCAGGCTGCATTTATGTTTCAATGGGGTTGGAAATAGGAATTGCCATGGTACGCAGGTGTTCGTTGACTATTTAGATTTATCCTCATGTAAGTTGCCTGGTTCGAACCCTACGGTAGGCGGGTATTGTTAACTATCAAGCTCCCTTTTGGGCAAAATACAAAACAAGCCCCGAGTTTAGCACAAAACAAACATCCTAGGTCGTACGTTCGAACCTAACGGTAGGAGGGTATCGCTGATCATTAGTTTAACATAAAACAGGCATCCCATGTTGCTGGTTCGAAACTCACGGTATGTAGGTGTTAGGTTGACTATTTGGATTTATCCTCAACTAACATCCCTGGTTAAGAGAAATAAATTTAATGATTAAGAAGAATAAAGACTTTTGACTTTAGTGGTTTGAAACTCACGGTATGTAGGTGTTATGTTTGATGGATTTAACTTGAGAGGGTTTTCCTAATTACCTTAAACCCCAACCAAGATCTACTCCTTTGTAAGAAATTGAAATTAATGCACAGCGGAACTTACTTTCCATCCTCAAAGGCTCCTAGCCTTGACTTGAGTCATTGGCTCTTGAATCCTTCCAAGAGCTTGCAATCCTTCCAGTCTTCAATGGAGCAGACAATCTTTATGAGTGATTGCAAGCCTTGGAGACTCAACCCTTTTATAGCAGTGCAAAACCCCAATCCTAGGGCAGCCTAAAATTTAGCTGAAACAAGTCTGTCTGAAATTTCAGATTGATTGAAATCAATCAATCAATCAATCAATCAGAATAGATTCTGATTTCCTTATTCAGTTCAAATTTATTACTGCTATTATTTTTAATCAATTATAATCGGTCCATTAACAATTGTAATTGATTAACATTATTCTATATGTATTTGTATCCAAATCCTTATTTTAAATACGTTTAATGCCATGACTTAATTAATCACATTATTTGGCATATAAATGTAATCTTGCTGACAGTATTTGACATCATAATCATAATGCACGCATGTCCAACTCAATTATTGTAATTAGACGTCTCTAAATCCAACAATCTCCCACATGGACAAGTGCAACCTTTTGATTATATATCCTTAACTTTATTGCATGCAACTTTTCTGTCTTTACTTATCGTATTTCTTAAACAATTCTGTCCATCAATTATGCTAACAAAGGACTTAAGCGGCATTTGTCACATTTATTCGCAACTAAACTGACATAAATCACGCTGCCAACATAACTGAATGACATGAATCTGATTTGGACATATAGTTTAGAAATTACACGCAAGTGTGATTAGACGTGCCTATTTCTAATTGAGTCACCTTTACTTTACTGTATGAGGCCAAAAACTTAAACTTTAAAGAAAGAAATAATGAAACTGAAACTGAATGCAACTTGTATATATCGTCAAAATTGTTTACAATTGCATTACATAGAACATCAAAAAACAGAACTTAAAACATATTCAAACTCCCACATTTTTCTAATTATCCTAAACAGATATTACACCCATACAAGCAACATGTTGGTGAAACTTGTTGGGTGGTAATCCTTTAGTAAGAGGATCCACAATCATGGAGTCTGTACCTATGTGTTTTATACATAATTCATTATTTTGCACTCTCTCTTTTACAACCAAAAACTTAATGTCAATGTACTTCGACTTTGACGAACTTCGGTTGTTGGATGCGTATAACACTGCTGAATTGTTGTCACATAATAATTTGAGTGGTTTCTGAATAGAATCCACAATTTTCAGAGTTGTGACGAAGTTCTTCAGCCATACGCCATGATTAGATGCTTCAAAACATGCAACAAATTCAACTGCCATAGTGGAGGAGGCTACCAATGACTGTTTAGCGCTCTTCCATGACACAGCACCACCTGCCATCATGAAGATGTATCCTGATGTTGATTTCATGCTGTCGACACATCCTCCAAAATCAGAATCGGTGTATCCAATGACCTCGAGCTGTTCCGATCTCCGATACGTGAGCATATAGTCCCTTGTTCTCTTTAGGTATCTCAACACTCGCTTGGCTGCCTTCCAGTGTTCCATACCTGGGTTACTCAAATATATCCCTAGCATTCCGGTAATGAACGCAATATCCGGACGCGTGCATACTTGTGCATACATGATGCTACCCACGGCTGAGGCATAGGGAATATATTTCATGAGGTTTTTATCTAAGTCAGTTTGGGGACATTGTTTCAGACTAAACTTATCTCCTTTTGATATAGGGGTATCTCCTGGTTTGCTGTTTTGCATGCCAAATCTTGTTAGAATCTTATCGATATAGTTCCTCTGGGATAACCTCAGAATACCTTGAGATCTATCTCTAAGTATTTCAATCCCTAGAACAAATGATGCATCACCAAGATCTTTCATTTCAAAGTTCTTAAATAAAAAATTCTTAGTTTGATGCAACATGTTCTTATCGTTACTGGCAAGCAATATGTCATCTACATATAAAACCAAGAAAATAAATTTACTCCCACAGAACTTAAGGTATATACATTCATCTCCTATGTTAGACTCAAAACCAAATGAGCTAATAACTTGGTGAAACTTATAATACCATTGCCGAGATGCTTGTTTTAGCCCATAGATAGATTTCTTAAGTCTGCAAACCATAGACCCTGCATCACCTGATACAAAGTTTTCTGGCTGCTTCATATAGATCGTTTCATCAATGTCACCATTGAGAAACGCTGTCTTTACATCCATCTGATGAAGTTCTAAATCATAATGTGCTACAAGTGCCAATATAATCCTTAAAGAGTCTTTCGATGAAACTGGAGAGAAAGTCTCTTTATAATCAATGCCTTCTTTCTGTGTGAAACCTTTCGCAACAAGACGTGCCTTGTATTTTTCAACATTGCCTTTAGAATCCCGCTTAGTCTTAAATATCCATTTGCAACCAACGGGTTTCTTGTCTTTAGGCAACGGAACGATATCCCAAACGTCATTGTCATACATAGATTTCATCTCTTCATTCATGGCATTAATCCACATTTGAGAGTTAGAGCTTTCCACAGCTTGTTTGATATTAACAGGATCATTTTCAAACATGCCAATGTCAAACTCATGTTCTTGAAGATATGCATAATCCTTTGATTGTGTAGATCTTTTCTCTCTAGTAGATCTCCTAATTGGCACAGGCTCTAGATTTTCTTGAGGTTCATTTACAACTTGATCTTCAACAAGAGGAAGAACATCATTACCAACTTCTGACTCTCCCACAGGCCCTAGGCCATCAACATTTGTCATGTCAATGTGAGGGTTTGGGTTGGGTTCAGGTCCATTTGTGTTCTCTATTCCATGTTGAGTTTCTAACTGAGTTGTTTGGGATGATGAAGTTTGCACATTGTCATAAGATGTATTTCTAAACGCAATCGGAATTTGAACAAAACTAGGACTTTGGTCCATAGTCTCATTTGCATTCGTCTCTTCTTCTTCAAAAATACTATCTTTTGTCATATCTCCCCCCACAAACTCATTATCCTCAAAAAAATTTGCACTTCCTAACTCGAAAACTGTATGTTCTGTTGGATTATAGAATTTGAACCCCCTAGATCGTTCAGAATAGCCTATAAAGTAACAACTAACGGTTCTTTCGTCCAGTTTCTTTTTGCTTGGCTTATAAGGCCTAGCTTCACATGGACATCCCCAAACTCTCAAATGATTCAAGCTAGGCTTGCGCCCAACCCATAACTCGTAAGGGGTCTTGTTAGCTGCTTTAGTAGGCACTCTATTAAGTATGTATGCTGCAGTCTTTAAGGCTTCTCCCCACAAATTCTCAGGTAGAGTTGTACGAGCAATCATACTTCTCACCATGTCTTTAAGGGTGCGATTTTGTCGCTCAGCAACACCATTCATTGCAGGCGAACCTGGCAACGTATGCTGAGGCACAATTCCGCATTCCTCTAAGTATTTTGCAAAGGGACCTTGACGTTGTTCTCCTGATCCATCATAACGACCGTAGTATTCACCACCACGATCAGAACGAATGGACTTTATACGTTTGTTAAGTTGTAACTCAACTTCCGTTTTGAACTTTATGAACACGTCTAATGCTTCCGCCTTTTCTTTTATTAAGTAAATATGACCATATCTTGAATAATCATCTATGAATGTGATAAAGTAACGGTCACCATTTCTTGTAGTCTTTGGAAAAGGACCACAGATATCCGTATGAATCAATTCTAAGACATCATTACACCTTTTTGCATCATACTTACGTTTATTAGTTTGTTTTCCCTTTATACAATTTACACAATCACTTAAGTTTGTAAAATCTAAAGGTTGGAGAATTTCATTAGACACAAGACGTTCTATCCTTTTCATAGAGATATGTCCTAATCGCTTGTGCCATAATGTTGCAGATTTCTCGCAAGTTAATTTACGTTTTCTATTATCTATATGCAGTGCCTCTGAATGTGAAGTGTCTATATCTAGAAAATAAAGATTATCATAAGAAGACAGGATACCAGAAGCAAGAAGCTTAGAATCTTGACACAAACTGAAATTTCCATTACCAAATGAACATACATAACCATTTTTGTCCAAATAAGATATAGAAATTAGGTTCCTTCTGAAAGATGGAACCACTAAAGCATCAAAACTTAAATAAAATCCTGTCTTACATAATAATCTAAATTTTCCTATGCTTTCCACTTCTACTTTATTGCCATTTCCTACGTAAACGTAGCGCTCTGCCTCACTTGGCTTGCGATGGCTTAGGCAACCCTGCATTGACATACTGATGTTAGTCGTTGCACCTGAATCTATCCACCAAGTATATCTAGATACAGAACTTAAATTAACTTCAGAACAAACCAAAGCAAGAGACATACCTTTCTTTGCCAACCATGCATGATAGTTGGTGCAGAATTTCTTTGTATGTCCTGGCGCTTTGCAGAAAAAACAGTTCCTTTCTCCTGCTTTCGCAGAAGTATCTTCCTTCTTGCTTTTCTGCGCGGCATTGTTTGCAGCTACCTTGGTAGGTCCCTTTTCCTTGGCAGTAAACTTGCGCTTCTTGCCTTTACCCTTAGGATTAGATGTTACTACATGAGCACTTTCTCCCTTAGTCATTTTCTGTCTCTCTTCCTCCTGCACCAACCGAGCCTCAAACTCAGGTAATGTCCACGTCTCTTTTTGACAATTATAAGTCATCTTGAATTGACTAAAGTTAGACGGGAGAGACAGAAAAATGAACTCAATGAGAACCTCATCAGAGATGTCATAATTATGCCCTTTCAAGGCACGTTGAAGTCTTGTCATCTCAATAACATGCTCTCTAACCCCTTCTTTTCCCTTGTATTTTATTGTTGCCAACTTCACAAAGAGTGTACTCACATCAGTCTTTTTACTCTTTGTGAATTTTTCTTCAAGGGCCTTAAGGTATTCAATAGCGCCTGTCTTTGTATCAGGTATGATGCCTCGAAAAGTCTCATGGATCATTTGCTTCATCACCATTATGCACATGCGATCTGAATGCTCCCATCTAGCAATATCAGCCTTCTCTTGAGGAGTTACCTCACTCTCTTTATTAGGCTTGGGGCGATCAAATCTCAGTGCTGTGTCCAATTGCATGATCCCTAAGACTAATTTCAGCTTTTCCTCCCACTGTTTGAAATTGTTCCCCATGAGGGGCTTAATCTGACTTAGACTTAACATTATGTTTGGATATGAAAAATTCAAGAACAAGGAAATAATTTAGATACGATGCGTCACGATTTAATCATAATTCTAAAATCTATCTAAAGGCATGTGTAAAACTATTTGCTCAATTAAAACTTTAGCCAAAACACCATTCAATAATGAAACACCTTTGGGTGCAATCATTACCTTTAGGCAACCCTTATGCACCAAACAACTTAGCAGGCGCCAACCCTCCTTTGGGAAAGCTAACACCCACGTCCATTGCCAGCACGTTACTTCAACTTGTCATGAGTCATCCTTGCAATCGTCTTACAGAGAGCGGTTCATTTGCGAACATCAATGCTTGACTCATGCGAAAACAACACATGTATACCAAACACCATCTTTAGTTAGATTCCAAAATTATGTCTAAAACCTAATCTAGGACGTACCTATAGAATCCACTCGTCCTATATAGAATACAGTATCTCATAACTCTTTTAAATTTAATATGTCAACTATATTCATCAAAATAATTATTAGGTTTTAGTAAAACTTTAACAGTTTCTACAATGATTACCTTTTAGAAATGCTTCAATAATTTATTTAGAGAATACTAAATAATTTTATGGTTGCCATGATTAGCATCATTGTGATAAAATCCGAATTTAGTATTATATTAATAATTAACGTTAATACAAATTTTATGCCATAATTAGCATTATTGTGATAAAATCCGAATTTGGTATTATATCAGTAATTAACGTTAATACAAATTTTTATGCCATAATTGTGATCAATTTAGAATTCAGTATTATACCCTTTAATTGGTGTTAATACCAATTTTAAATAATATCTAAATCCTAATAATTAGCCTAAATATAGCATAGTATATATAGTAATTATAGTAATTATAATTATTATAACCTAAATTACAATCACTTACAATTACTTACAATTACTCTACCATATTTTCGCCCTTATAGCCAAAAGTTTTTAAACATTTATGGAATCTCCATCAATTAAATAATTAGTCTGTAAACAGACCCCATTTGTGTATTTGATGTCTTTAGTTCTTATCGTTTGTTCCAACATACAAGTCACATTGATGGAGATTCAATCATTGCAACGTAAAGTCAACATTCTAGTGTAATTTTTTTTTAATTTTTATTTTTGTGCGCATATTTTTGGGTCAAACTTGCCAGCAATTAGGCAAGATTTTGTTGGCATTACAAGTTATTTTGGTAAACTTTGCATACTTATCAAATCATGCGTCTCAAAGATTTTCTTAGGGCACTGAATCTAAATGTTGCATCTGTCTCAAAGAGTTTTAGAGCACTGCATTTATTTATACATTAAAAACAATTTTTAAATAATTAAAAATAAAAATTGTTCCACCATATTCTAACCAAAAACTTCAAAATCTAAAATAGTTAAACGACTTCAAATTCAAAAAGTTAAACAACTTCAAATTCAACAGCCCTGGACTTGCTTGTCATGGAAGCCTCTTAATAGATTTACCAAAAAATCTCAATTTTCCATCATCACACCACCGGCCGATAGCTGCAGCAGCCACCGGAATCTCAAACGATAACTCGCTATAAAAAGGATATTACATTACCCTACCCAAAATAATTCCACAAACTATAATTCGCTATAAAATAAATATTAAATTACCCTGGCCAAGGCTAATTCCACAGTTGAGAAAAATCCGCAGACAGGAGGATGGAAAAGGTTGTTCAGAAATCATATGGCACCCTTGGATATTAATATTTACTGTTCTCGTTGTAGTTTCCGGTAACATTTTGCAAGTTGTTTTCTTAAAAATATACCCAGATAAGAGCTAAAAGTTTAACTTATCGACAGAAACAACGTAAATATTTCTTGCTAAGGGGAATAAAATGTCTAAATCAGTTCAATCGGCCACAACTGCTTCGGAACAAAAGTAAAGCTCAAAAAATTCATGAAATCGAAATCCGATCTCCGATCTGCCTTTGTAAACAGATCAATCATGGTTCAGTGAACGGATAAAGATGGCCCTCATAAAGGGAAGCTGCAGGTTCTCTGTGGTGGCGAAATCCAAGACGTGGCAGAATTTTTCCATGGAGTTACAGTCAAAAGGAGCAAGAATTGGAATAAAATAGACTCATCGTGTCAGTCAGAAAATAAAATACCAAATCCTTTTCAAAACATTAGACTGTTATACAAAACCGAAAAAAAAATCAGTTTGGCTTCATTCGTAACGATTATATCAGGATTTGATAAAAATCAAGATTAACTCAGAAAACATGACGGGAGATGACAGTTCTTACATAAGGGTGGCTCTGATACCAATTGATGGATTTAACTTGAGAGGGTTTTCCTAATTACCTTAAACCCCAACCAAGATCTACTCCTTTGTAAGAAATTGAAATTAATGCACAGCGGAACTTACTTTCCATCCTCAAAGGCTCCTGGTCTTGACTTGAGTCATTGGCTCTTGAATCCTTCCAAGAGCTTGCAATCCTTCCAGTCTTCAATGGAGCAGACAATCTTTATGAGTGATTGCAAGCCTTGGAGACTCAACCCTTTTATAGCAGTGCAAAACCCCAATCCTAGGGCAGCCTAAAATTTAGCTGAAACAAGTCTGTCTGAAATTTCAGATTGATTGAAATCAATCAATCAATCAATCAGAATAGATTCTGATTTCCTTATTCAGTTCAAATTTATTACTGCTATTATTTTTAATCAATTATAATCGGTCCATTAACAATTGTAATTGATTAACATTATTCTATATGTATTTGTATCCAAATCCTTATTTTAAATACGTTTAATGCCATGACTTAATTAATCACATTATTTGGCATATAAATGTAATCTTGCTGACAATATTTGACGTCATAATCATAATGCACGCATGTCCAACTCAATTATTGTAATTAGACGTCTCTAAATCCAACAATGTTGACTATTTGATTTATCCTCAACTAGCATCCCTGGTTAAGAGAAACATATTTAATGATTAAGAAGCATAAATACTTTTGACTTTTTTGATATTTTAATAGTTATTTAAAAAAAAATTAATAAATATAAAGTTTTGCTAAGAGAAGATTATGGGTTTTGGATTGATAGTGAATGTATATCACTTTAACTTATTTTCTAGGAAAATGTCATCATTTGATATATTTTCTTTAAAGTGTTTTTTAAAATTTATATTAAATATAAAATACTCGAAATTTAGTTTATTGAAAACTCTTATTGCCATATCATTCAAGAAAATTATGAGTATAAGATAAATTGCACACTAAGATACTAGGTCATCACAAGTCATGTGATATTTTAAATCCAACTTAACTAGGGTTATCCATAAAGTTGGGTCCAAAAACAATTCTTTTATAGTGCATGCAACATAACAATGCAAGTTCCATAACCCTTGAGTTACATGCCATAATAACTGGCATCCATATGTCAGACAAACCCTCAAATAGGTTGTGCCACAAGAAGACACCCAACCTAGAACGTGCATCATCAAACCCATACCATCTACAACTAGCACCACAACTTTGATATTAGTACATGAGACAAACCCTTGGGTAAGTAGTAATATAACACCCTCCTCCTACATCCACCCAAGCAACCAACCAGTTAGGGTAAACATGTGATGAGAGGCCACTATGATATGATTCAACCTCCTAAGTCACGTTAAGGAAGTGGAATCGATGGAAACACACCATACATATATTAATCATCAGTGACAATACCCTCAGGAACCAATCCAATAATTTAGATAGCTTGCCTTGGGCTCCCACTGGTATTTTAGAAAACTTAAATCTCAATAGCTCCCATGCTATAGGCATGCGGGCAACCAAAAACCCAAAGTCACTTTCATAGGTTTGCCTGCCATCGACCAGAGAAAAAATTGTTAGTGCTATGCCAACGACTCTAGGATTTGAGCCACTTTTTCAAGCCCAGAACCCAGGTCACTACCTAGAATTGAACCATCTCTTCAAATCAGTAAAATAACATGGAAATGATAGTATTAAAGCAAATATTTTTTCAAATACCTTGATTGGACCCCTACTAGCCATGACAAGCATTTTGTCAGACACTTAGTAAATATGCAACCTATAGGTGTAAATAACATATCTGAGCATAGGGGTCTCATACTTATCTGAGATTTGTCATGAAACGTTGTTTCCTTATCACTTTAACTTCCATTCCATCCATTAGGTCATAGATACATTGATCATTCAATTACAAGTAAAAAATTAATGAAAGCCATACATGGTTGTTGTCATAAAACGCATACATAATTAGCATAATAGTAATAGAAATACTCATGAAAGTACAATGGTATAGACAAGATATAATCCATCAAAATGTTCATATAAATACAATGAGAGATAACCTTTCATTAATGATGCAAATTCCAAACTCAGGATGGGACTTCCACATTCCACCTGACCGTAGAATGGCTGAGCCAAAGCTTTGTTCATCCAGTCAACCCCGTATCATTTTCCAATCATGAATGTGAGATCTCATAGAACACATCAATCAAAACTCATTCAAGGCTCCCAAAGGCCATCTGCCTCAACCCATCAAGCAGTGATTCCACCTCATAGTCGTACATCACAAAATCATCATCAGATTGGTCACCATCCAATTCTTCTAGGGCTTCCAGAGTATTTGTTCCAACCAAGGCTTCCAGAACTAGTAACTCAACCCACATCTATCGTTGGGTTTCCAGAACTAGTAACTCAACGCACATCTGTCGTCGGGCTTCCAGAACTAGTAACTCAACCGTGATTAACCACATTTGACCATGATCGAGTTTATAAAAAATGGTTGATGATGTTTGACCATGATTGAATTAATAAAACATGGGTGACCATGGTTGACAATGATCGATATTATAAACCAAAGGGAATAATACACCCTAGGGATTAATTCTAAAAATCCAAGGGATTTATATTATAAACCCAAGGAATAAAAATTTATAAACCCAAGTTATATAAACACTAAGATAAATATTCTAAACCCTAAAATAAACATGGTTGACCATGGTTGACCATTGTATATTTCCATATTGATAAAATGCTTGTCACAATGCAATGTTGGACCATGGTTGACCAAGATTGATTTTGATATCGAGAGAATATTGTCACAATGTGAAATTAGACCACGATTGACCATGGTTGATTTTCATATTGAGACAATCATTTTCACAATACAACATTCAGTCATGGTTGACCATGGTTGGATATGATTGACCATGATTGATATTATAAACCCAAGGGAAAAATAAACCCAAGGTATTAATGCTAAAACCCCAATAGATTATGAACCCAAGGGAATAATATTAAACCTAACTGACTAATATTTTAAATGCAACGTATATAAACCCTAAGATAAATATTGTAAACACTAAAATAAGCATGGTTCACCATGGTTGATTTCCATATTAAGACAATCCTTGTCACAATGCGACGTTAGACCACGGTTGGGCATGATTAACCGTGCTTGATTTTCATATCAAGACAGTCTTTGTCACAATGCGACATTCGACCATGGTTGACCATGATTACCATATTGAAACAATATTTTTGATAATGCAACACTGGACCATGGTTGAGACAATGAATTCTTTTCATATTGAGAAAATATTTGTCAGAATGCGACGTAGGACCATGGATAACCATCATTAACCATGGTTCACCACGATTGATTTTATAAAGTATGGTTGACGATGGTTAACCATGATTGAATTTAGAAAACATGGTTGACCATTGTTGATCACGATCGATATTATAAACCCAAGGGAATAATAAACCCTAAGGATTAATACTAAAAATCCAAGGGCTTATAAAGCTAAGGGAATAATACTAAACCCTAGGAATATGAACCCTTAGATTAATAAATCCAAGGGATTGATATTACTAGGCTATCATGCTATGTTATAACCATTCCACTAAAAGGAAAAGGGGTTCATAATGTGACGTTGGACCAAGAGACAATCTTTGTTATAATGTGATCGTAAACCCTACAAAAACATGGTTGACCACAAATGATTTTCATATTGAGATAATCTTTCTCACAATGTGACATTGGGCAATGGTTCACCATGGATGACCATAGTTGTCAAAATGTAACGTTGCAACAAGGGATTGATAAAGCCAAGGTATTGATAGTATATACCCAAGGGATTAATTATAAAACCCTATGGTATTATAGACCAAATGGAATAATATTAAACTCAAGTGATTAAGACTATAAACCCAAGGTATATAAACCCTAAGATAAATATTATAAACCCAAGGTATACATATTATAAAGGTATTGAACCATGCTTGATCATGGGTGATTTTCTCATTAAGAAAATCTTTATCATAATGCGACATTGGACCAACGTTGCCATGGTTGAGCATGGCTGATTTTCTTATTGAGAAAAGCCTATTTTAAACCCAAGGTATATAAACCCTAAGATAAATATTATAAGCCAAAAATTAAACATGGTTGACTACTGATGATTTTCATAGTGACATAATATTTGTCACAATGCTACATTGGACTGGTTGACCATGATTGATTTTCATATTGAGACACCATTTGGCACAATGTGACATTGGACAATGGTTTGTCATGGTTAACCATGGTTGATTTTCATAATAAGACAATCTTTATCAAAATACAATGGTGTACCATAGTTGACCATTGATAACCATGGTTGTCACAATGTGACCATAAACCCCATAATAAACATGGTTGACCATGGTTGATTTTCTTATTGAGACATTCTTCCTAACAATGCGGCGTTGGACCATGGTTGACCATGTTTGTCACAATGTGCCATTTCACTAAGGGATTGATAAACCCAAGGGATATGAACACTTCGATTGATAAACCCCAGGGATTAATACTAAAACCCCGAGGTATTATAAACCCAAGGAAATAATATTAAACCCAAGGGATTAATATTATAAACCCAAGGTATATAAACCCTAAGATAAATATTATAAACCTAAGGAAATAATAAACCTTAGAGATTAGTATTTAAAACCGAAGGATTGTAAACCCAAGGGATAAATATTATAAACCATAAGATAAATATTATAAAGGTATTGGGCCATGCTTGATCATGCTTGATTTTCATATTGAGACAATCTTTTGCACAATGCGACATTAGACCATGGTTGACCATGATTGATTTTCATATTGAGAAAAGACTATTATAAACCCAAGATATATAAAATCTACGATAGATATTATAAACTGAAAAATAAACATGGTTAACCATGGTTGACCACGAATTATTTTCATAGTGACACAATCTTTGTCACAATGTGACGTTGGACTATGGTTGACCATGATTGATTTTCATATTGAGACAACATTTGGCACAATGTGACATTGGACAATGGTTTTCCATGGTTGGCCATGGTTTATTTTTGTATTAAGACAATATTTGTCACAATACCACATTTGGCCATGGTTGACCATGGATGACCATGGTTGTCACAATGTGACGTTTAACAAAGATACCATCCTTGTCACAATGTGACCATAAATCCCATAATAAACATGGTTGACCATGGTTGATTTTCATATTGGGACAATATTTCTCACAATGCGGCGTTGGACCATGGTTGGTCATGGATGACCACGTTGTCACAATGTGGCACTACACCAAGGGATTGATAAACCCAAGGGAGATGAACACTTCGATTGATAAACCCAAGGGATTGATATTATAAGCCCAAGGGAATAATATTAAACCCAAGGGATTGATATTATAAGCCCAAGGGAATAATATTAAACCTAAGGGATTAATATTATAAACCCAAGATATATACACCCCAAGGGAATTATAAACCCAATGGATTAATATTAAAATCCCAAGGGATTATAAACCAATTGGAATAATATTAAACCCAAGGGATAAATATTATAAATCCAAGTTATATAGATCTTAAGATAAATCCTTATCACAATGTGACATTGGACCAAGGTTGATCATGCTTGATTTTCATATCAAGATAATCTTTTTCATAATGTGACATTTGACCATGGTTGATCATGATTATCATATTGAAACAATCTTTGTCATAATGTGACATTCAACCATGGTTGAGAGAATGATTGATTTTCATGTTGAGACAATAATTGTCACAATGCCACATAGGAGCATGGCTAACCATGATTGACCACGGTTGACCATGATTGATTTTATAAAAAATGATTGATGACGGTTGACCATGGTTGACCATGATCGATATTATAAATCCAAGGGAATAATACACCCTAGGGATTAATTCTAAAAACCCAAGGGATTGATATTATAAACCGAAGTTATATAAACAATAAGATAAATATTCTAAACCCTAAAATAAACATGGTTGACCATGGTTGGCAATGGTTGACCATTGTGGATTTCCATATTGAGAAAATCCTTGTCACAATGCAATGATGGACAATTGTTGACCTAGATTGATTTTCATATCAAGAGAATATTGTCACAATGCAATGTTGGGCCACGATTGACCATGGTTGATTTTCATATTGAGACAATCACTTTCACAATGAGACACTCAATTGTGGTTGCCCATGGTTGGATATGATTGACCATGGTTGACAATGATTGATATTATAACCCAATGGAATAATAAACCCAAGGTATTAATACTAAAGCCCTAAGGGATTATGAACCTACGGGAATAATATTAAACTGAACTGACTAATATTTTTAAAGCAACGTATATAAACCCTAAGATAAATATTGTAAACACTAAAATAAAAATGGTTGACCATTATTGATTTCCATATTAAGAAAATCCTTGTCACAATGAGACATTGGATCATGGTTGGCCATGCTTAACCGTACTTGACTTTCATATCAAGACAATATTTGTCACAATGCGATATTTGACCATGGTTGACCATGATTATCATATTGAAACAATATTTGTCATAATGTGACATTGGACCATGGTTGAGACAATGAATGATTTTCATATTTAGAAAATATTTGTCACAAGGCGACGTAGGAGCATGGATAACCATCATTAACCATGGTTCACCACGATTGATTTCATAAAATATGGTTGACGATGGTTGGACATGATTGAATTGACAAAACATGGTTAACCATGGTTGATCGTGATCAATATTATAAACCCAAGGGAATAAAAACCCTAGGGATTAATACTAAAAACCCAAGGGCTTATAAACCTAAGGGAATAATATTAAACCCTAAGAATATGAACCCTTAGATTAAATCCAAGGGATTGATATTACTAAGCTATCAGATTATGTTATAACCATTTCACTAGAAGGAAAAGGGGTTCCATTCTATTTGAGCGCATTTTGTTCCATAAAGTAGTCATGAGTGGATAGGGAGAGAGAAAACATAAAGAATTTGTGTGTTGTAGCAACCCATGAGCCAAAAGGATCACTTATTTGTGCTTGCATCCATTTTTGCCTTAAGAGAGAGATAAGAAGAACCTCACATTTTGGTTGGATTTTCTCCGAAAAAGATTTTGTAGGTTATATCTTGTTTAATTTATGGTTTTTGAGTGTTATTTTGTTGATCTCTATTTCTACATAATTATAATTTACATATATACATAATAAGCAATAATTAACAAATCAAAAAATCGAAGGAGAAATAAACTCTAATAATGTAGATTTTAAATTGTAAACATAATTATGTAGATTTTAAATTTTAAACACAATTTTATTAGATTTGTTGTGACCAACTGTCTAGTGAAATATTCATGACAATTTATGGATCATGAAGTTTCCATGATATTTTTTAAAATTCTCTATTAAATGAAACTCCCACCACATCAATATATCCCCATATTCACATAGTGTATTGTCATGGTTTCCACATAGACATCCGTTAACTTGTTGAAGTTTGAACTTTCATTATGAATTGTATTTTAAATATGTAATAGTTAATTAAAAAAATCTAGTTGATATTTTTTTTATTATCAAAAATTAAGTAATAAATATATATTAAAAAAAAACATTGTTTTAAAACTTAAAAAATATTAAATATTAACCACTTAAATTTGCTCACATAAGTAGCATTTCTAAAATAACATCCATTTTAATTTTATTCATTTAAAATATTGATGATGATGATGATGATGATGGTTAACGTCCGCTGAGACCAAATAATGATCTATCGGACCTAAAAAGACAAATTATTTATTTTGATTTAAGATTTTATTCCTATGCTCAAAAAGCTTGGAGAGAAGCCTCCCGAGTTCACTATAATTTTGGCATTGTAAAAGGCTAGGAAGGTCAGTATTGTAACAAAGGTTGTGAAATTGAGATCTAATGTGGTTGTATGCAGGGCACTCTAAGAGGAAGTGGTTTTCATCCTCGATGCTCCTATTCTCACAAATATGGCAGATCATTTCCATCCATGGTGTTTTAGGAACTGCCCAGCGGCCAGTTTCACTATGGAGCTCATGAGAATTCGTTCTAATCTTTGCTATATTAATTTTCTTCTTTGAGCTAGTTAGAATAAAGAGATACTTTTGATCTTCAAGGGTGGGGTTGATGACCTTCTTATAATAACTTAATTTTCTTTTAGACGCTAAATCTTTCTCACGCCACAATTTTTCTTTGAACTTAGAAGTAACAATATCTTTAATGTTAATTATGTTTTGCAAAGCATCATTCTCATTGATCTCCCAATAGTTTAACCAGGCCCTTGTGTCCTTATGCCATCCTCGGTTAAGCCTTAGGTGGTTTTGGCTGGAATTTAAAGCTAGCTTAGGAAGTCTATGATTGTCTATAATGGTCATGTAAATCCATTTAAAATTTTAATAAATTCATATAACATAATGGTCATGTAAATCCATTTAAAATATTAATAAATTCATATAACATTCATGTGGTGCTTAATTTTCCGTAGTATAATTTTGTTATATATATTGTTTTGGGAATTTCATAAAAAAAAGTATTTAGAAAAAAACAAACTCAATTTTATTTAGAATTTATCATAGTATAATTTTGTTATATATATTATTTTTGGAATTTGATAAAAAATTATTTAATAAAAAAATCAATTTCAATTTTATATAATATTTGAAATCTTTATAAGATTAAAAATGTTTATTTTGAAAAAAATTAATACAAAATTTTTAATCATGGAAATTAACTATATCTTAATTTTTAATTTGTAAATAATTTTTGTTACAATATTATGAGTCAATATCAATATTTATCAATATCACATACTCAAAAAACCATAACTCACTTCACACTTGTTCATATAATATTTTATTTATTTTTAATTAATTAATTTAAATAAAAATATAAAAAATGATATAACTACTTTATATATAAATTTCATCCTATAATTTATTCTTTAATTTATATATAATTAGAAATACTTTAAAATATTAAGCTGAAATTCAATCTTTATTATCCATTTAATAATTATTGATAATTAAAATAAAATTATGAAAATCTTATTTTAAAATTAAAATTATATTTTTTATTTTATATGAATTTTTTATTATTATTGTTAAATTAAGTAGAAAGGAACGAAGTCACTCCGCCCTCTAAATATATCTAGACATTTACAACGCTCATAACTAAAATCTGTAAAATAAAAATAAGACCAAAAAGTTACGTGGCATGTGAAATTCTTATACTTGCACACAAAAGTTATGCTTGCGGATATAAATGCTTTGGGATGGTATGCTCATTATACTTCACTTCTATTTCAATTATGCTTTCAATGAAATTGTTATAATTGATGGGTATTTATATATAAAAGTTATGCTTGTGGATATAAATGCTTTGGTAGGGAATGCTTATTCTACTTACTTTTATTTCAATTATGCTTTCAATGAAATTGTTAAATTGTTATAAATGATGGGTATTTACATATTTTATTATATTAAAGTTTATGTGGTATGTCATAGGTTGTGTTTGTCTTTTGAAGAGCTATTGTTATCAGTTTAATTTCAAAACATTTTATTATGTTTGGATGTTAGGTTTTGGTTTTTTTTTTGTTATTTTGATAAAATGTATGGTTGTTATTTTGATTGAGTTGAGATATTTATTTTATAATTTAATATGATGTATAAAGGTGTTTTTTCATTATTAAATTATTTATTTATTTATTTTAAATTAAAAAAAAATAAATAAATAATTATACAAAAAATTTAAATAATGTCGCTTATAAAAAATTGCATGCGAAGAAATTGAATCTCTCTTAACTCATATTAACTCTGTATTTAAAATAAATCTATACTGTTAAAAAATATTATAATCATTTCAATTGGAAATGATATTTACTGTCAACATTTTGCTTGGAAGTAAGATATATTATTTTTAATTAAATTATTTAAGATTTTTTTTTATATATTTCACCATTAATCGTATTAATCATGACGATAAAATTAATTACTAATCCAAATGGATTTCGTTTAATAACTCATTGAAGTTATCGGGTGCTTCAACATTCATAGTATTAATCATGATAATGAAGGTGATTGACGATGTATTGGAAGACAAAAATTTGAAATGGGCACGGAGGGGACCGCTTCTTTAGCTGGAGCTAACCAGCCATATATTGGGTATTTAATGCCCAAATACCAGCATGCAAGTTAGCCCGATAACACCGGAGCGAGCAAATATTATTTAATGCCGAAATTGCCCGCTCCCGTGTTATCTCGTTAACTTGCGTGCTGGTATTTGGGCATTAAATACCCAATATATGGCTGGTTAGCTCTTTCCATTCACCCATTGTATTGCAACAATGCTTATTTACAGATTAAGAATCTCCATGGCTGAGAATATTTGTAATTTTTTTCTTTTTTTTGAAATATATATATATATATATATATATATATATATATATATATATATATGCTTTTTTAATATAACTCATTATTTAAAAAGATGTTAAATCAACCAGTGTTATATGAAATGATTTATGTTGGCATGTGGTATTGATAAGCCACGAGATTCACCCATTGTATTGCAACAATGCTTATTTACAAATTAAGAATTTCCATGGCTAAGAATATTTGTAATTTTTTTCTTTTTTTATTGATATATATATATATATATATATATATATATATATATATACCTTTTTAATATAACTCATTATTTAAAAAAGATGTTATATCAACAAGTGTTATATGAAATGAGTTATAGTTTTGTTGGCATGTGGTATTGATAAGCTATGGGTTTCACCCATTGTATTGCAACCATGCTTATTTACAAATTAAAAATATTTGTAATTTTTTTTTTTGAAATACCTAAGCGAGTGCAGATTGATCTCTATTGGCAAATATTATATTTTATAAATGATGCATAAAAGGAAAAAAAGTTATAACGTGATAAATCTAGTCTATCTCATGATGGAAGGCACGGGTGTGAAATGTTCTAGTCTTTTTGGGTGCCATGTGTGGGCCCTATAACTCATATGATAAATCTAGAGTCTAGCTCATGATGGAAGGCACGTGTGTGAAATGTTCTAGTCCGTTTTGTATGCCATGTGTGGGCCTTATAACTAATTTATTTTAGCAAAACACATGTATTTTAGCAAAACACAAATGTAACATTAATGGAGTTAGATATAAACATAAATAAATGCCATTTTAGTAGAAGGTCTTTTTAATGAAATAAGTAGATAAATGGGAATGTGAGGATTTCATATCTTTGGTGTTGGGATCCGAGAATTTCAATTATCACATCTTGATGTTTCTATTTTATCCTTCAAAATGATATTATTTTGAGATCATTAGTATTGGCTCGAGGAAAATAAAAATAATTTGAGAAAAAAATCAAGTTTTTATAGAGGTTAGTGCAATAATATTAATTTTAGTCATGATCTATCGAAAAACGTTCATCACTTTTTTACAAAATAATTGTTGCAACATAGTATGCTTACCTTTTTCATCATGTGCCTTGTTCTAATTTAACATGAGAACTCCCACTTAAATCCTTTTCTCTTGTATATCTTTTGTCAAACCACATTTTAAACCATTTGTTAAAGTATAGTAAAAATTCTTCCTTCTTTTCCCTTTTCGTCTTCCAATTTAAGCAGGAAATTAACCCTTCCATATATACTAGGAAATTATATCCATGTGTGATCCAGATCTTGGGAGGAGGTCCCCAAGATCTAAAGATTGAAATGGATCTTGTGGGGGAGGTCCCCAAGATCTGAAGAATTGCAATGCTAAAAAGAAAATGACAGAACACACAGTAAATAAAACCACAAAGAAACTTTTTATTAAAAGTGATAATAATTATAAAATGTCACATTGTGGCAGACCATCTGTCCTTTTACAAAATGCGACTTGTTACTTATAGTATTTTTAAAGTTACAATACCATGGGTCAATTCCATGGGTGAATGAATACTATGGGTGGATGTCACAATACCAAGGGTCAATTCCATGGGTGAATGAATACTATGGGTAGATGTCACTTACAAAACTATGGGTGGATAAATACCATGGGTGGATGCCATTTACAATACCATGGGTAAATTTCATGGGTAGATGAATAACATGGGTGAATGAATACCATGGGTTGACGTCATTTTCCATTCAGACCATTCCTCCCTTTTTAAGAAGCAATGATACATTGCTCTTTACTTGGTGCTAGGTGTCACAAAAAAGCAATAATATTTCTATTATCCTCAAGGGAATTACTCACTCAATTGATACTCCACTTATTCATTGGCATTTAGCAATGGAATCATGATTGTTGTTGATAGTTAAGGTTCAAAAACCTAACTCATGCACTCCATACCTCATCATATTCATATTTTAAGGTTTCCTTTATGCACACTTCTATAGGTACACACACATGCATATCTATTTATCTATATATAAGACTCGAGTAAGAGAAAGATTGTGTAACAACCTTGGTGAAAAGTTCATGTAATAAAATTTAATAAAGGAAAAATAAGACCATGGTTAAGGGACACTTTTTCCAAGCTAAATGTTGGGAAAATATATCCTAGTGGGAATCACTAGATGTGCTTTTGGCTAAGGAAATTGGCAAAGGCATTAAAAGGGAAAAAAAACATTTTTGGCACATTTATTTATGAAAATAAAGGAAATTAGGAGAAAAGTAACGTGAAAGGTCGCAAGTTGAAAGTGAGGAGGAAAATGAAGGAAAATAATGGATATTAAAGAAAATAGAGGCCTCATTAATAAAAAGGCTTTTGAGGACTAGTTGGTAACCTTTTTCCAGTTCAAGTTTTGGATCTCTCCCATTAGTTTTTCTCTCTCACTCTTGGTCACTTAGAGTTTTCTTGGAACACTCTAGCTTTGGAACAAGGAAGGAAAAGAAAGAAAGGGGAAATGAAGGAAATCAAGGATCAAGGAAGGAAGAGCAGGATCAGACAACTTCAGCAGGAATACTTGCAAGTAACATATTGCATGTGTGATTTCCTCACTAGTTTTGACATGTGTGGATTTTCATGTTGGTTTATTGTTCTTTTGTTGTCGGTGAAATGGTTTTGTCGGGTTATGACAGTGGTTTTCAGCCTAGCCTTACCTTTTTTGGATGCGATGGTATGTTGGGATGATTATCTTAGTTTTGAGCTTTGGCTTTCCATATGGATTTCATAATTTGGCACAGAGGCGGTCTTAAGGTTCATTCTCGAAGTCCTAGGAATCCCTTGACTATTTTTTGAGGGATACACGGTTTGGATTATGGTAAAGCCTGAGAGACTAGTCTCATTTTAGGGCCTAGTGATCTGGGATTGGATTGCGGTAAAGCCTGAGAGACAAGGAGACATAAATTTTTTCAAGGATAGTGATAGATTCTGGATGGCATTCCAAGTTTGGTTTGGTTGTGATTGGAGCATCAATTTTGGTGTGATCTCGGTTTGGTGAGGGTGGAGGTGGTTTAACCTCTGGATTCCCTTGGTTATTTTTTGGATTGGTTTATCGATGAGATCCCACATTCATGCTTGGAATATGGCATGGGGGGGGCTGGCTAAAAGAAAAATTTGGTTCCTTTTTTAAATTTTAGCAATGTCATCCATGAAAAATAAGTGTGGATTGTTGTTTATTGGCTAGTATTATATTTTTTAAAAGACATAATTTATAATGTATAAAAAAAAAAAAAATATAACCACTGTATATACTTTATTGGAGACTTGATAAATCTAGAGTCTAGCTCATGATGGAAGGCATAAGTGTGAAATGTTCTAGTCTTTTTGGGTGTGGGCCCTATAACTCATGTGATAAATCTAGAGTCTAGCTCATGATGGAAATCACGTGTGTGAAATGTTCTAGTCTTTTTGTATGCCATGTGTGGGCCCTATAACTCATTTATTTTAGAAACACCCACATGTAACATTAATGGAGTTAGCCATAAACATAAATAAATGCCATTTTAGTAGAAGCGTTTTCTAATGACATAAATAGATAAATGGGGCAATGTGAGGATTTCACATCTTTGGTGTTGGGCAATCTGATAATTTCAATTATCACATCTAGTTATTTCTATATTCCTTCACAAAGATATTGGTTTGAAATCATTAGTATTGGCTTGAGGGAAATGAAAACAATTTGAGAAAAAAATCAATTCTTTATAGAGGTTAGTGCAATAATACTAATTTTAGTCATGATCTATTGAAAAACGTTTATCACTTCTTTACAAAATAATTGTTGAAACATAGTATGCTTACCCTTTTCTCGTGTGGCTTGTCCTAGTTTAACTCCCACTTGGAAGTAATTTTCTCTTGCATATCTTTTGTCAAACCACATTTTTAACCATTTGTTAATTTATAGTAAAATTCTTCCTTCCTTCTCCTTTTCGTCTTCTAATTTCAGCAGGATATTAACCCTTCCATATATTTCTAGGAAATTATATCCATGTGAAACCTGATATAGTTAGAGATGGAAAGAAAATTGCTAGAGCGATGATAAATATTTTTCCATCAATAATAAAGTAACGAGATTTTATTAGAGATGATTTTGGGGTCACTTTACCATCCCACAGAGCATTTGAAGGGCCTCGTGCTAATTCCTTTGTTGATCGATTACAATTACTTTTAAAATGAGTAAATTAGGTTTTTGTTAGATGACTCAACTACACAATTTCCCTAAGGGTATTAGTATAATTTTCTAAAACAGGCATTGATGACATTCCAAAGGTTTCCTTCTCCTTTCATTTTCTAATTTGAACAAAGATATTAACCATCCTTTATACTACTAGGAAATTCTATTTGTGTGAAGCCTAAGATAATTGGAGATGGAATGAAATGTCCTGAAGAAGGATGACTCCTTTTCTATAACTTAGAAAGTAAGGATATGTTCTTAGAGGTTATTTTGGGGCCACTCTATCATCCTATAGATTAGTGTTGTGTAAGTCCTTGTACTAATTCCTTTGTTAATTGATTAAAATTACTTTTAGAATGCATATTAAGTTTTTGTTAGATGATTCAATGACACTATTTCCTATAGCGTAATAGTATACAAGTATAGTAGAATGATCCCCTTGTCCAAGGAAAACTCTATCAATTTTAAATAGGAAAAACAAGTAGCATTTTCTAAAACCAATCTCTAATGACATTCCAAATGTAATAATTAGATCATGCTCTTGGAATTTGATAATTTCCTTCGTGTTTACCTTAGTTAGTGGTACAAGAATAATCCATCATGTGAAATAGTCCTTTTCTCATGTATATCTTTTGTCAAACCACATTTTTAACCATGTGTTAATGTATAATAAAATTCTTCCTTCCTTCCACGATATGGTCAGTTTTGGCTTGTTCAATGCAATTTGAGTTGAGATTTTTCAGTGTCAGTTGCTCTATGATTTTTGATGTGTTTAAAAATGGTGGAAAGTATGGTCAAAGGTAGTCCATATTAAACATTGGGTGCATACCAAGAAATGGGAGGATACTTATCTTAAAAGCATTGTCACCCATAACCTTGGTGATGGTGTAATTCCATAACATCATGGTTTAATCTTTTGATGAGCCCATGCAAGTCGTTCCTTCTATAGATGTGACCAAACCTTGTTTCTCACTTGAAGCTTGCATGGAAGCCAATGTTAATCATGGCATTTTGTATACTTAGTATTGGCTTTCCTTAAGATATCATGGAAGTACTAGTGGATTTGATAAATTTGTTCAGTCAACTTGGTACCTTTGTCAACTTTGGATTGAACATGTGAAAATTATTCTTGTGTAGTTGCAAGGGGTAGTGTGATATTAATGGGATCTATGAAGAGATTTGTTTTATTTGTGTTGAACTTAGAGGAGAATCTCATCCCATGTGCATATATGTTTGGATTTGTGCAAGCGCAAAGTGTGCACAATCATCTTATTGATGAGCTTTGTCTGGCCATCAATTTGAGGGAAGAAGGAACTTGATTTGGTGAGTTTGGTGTCCAACAAAGACAAAATTCTTAACCAAAATTCGATTAGGAACCTACTATTCCAATATAATATGATGTTCTAATAGGATCCCAAAATGTACCCAAACTCGTTCAAAGAAGAGCTTGCGAATGAATTTTGTTATGATATTCTTTTAACAAGAAATCAAGATTTTCATCTTAGAAAATCTATCAATAAACACAAAAACACAATGATTACCATCCTTAGTAGAAGGAAGGAAAGGCATATAGTCCATCAATATGGATTCCCAAGATCGATTAGGAGTAGAAAAAGGGGTTACAATCCTTACTTCACATGGTTGGTTTGGCAATGGCATATGTGGTGCAGGATCTTATATACTTGCAAACATCTTGTTGAAGTTTCGACCAATAAAAATTCTTTAGTAATATTGCCACTATCTTCTCCACACCAGACTACCCCACTACTAGATTATAATGTGCCTCCTAGATCAAATTGGCATGCTCACTTGAAGGGACACAAAGGTGTCCAACGTAGAACAATAATGCATCTTGGAGGTGAAAGTTTGAAACTTGCTTGCCTGACATCAACATCTACTATCTGGTAGCGAATTGTGAATAACATTTGTATATTTATGGCCATCTAGAGGTCTTATGCCCATAACAGTTGAGAAAATCGGTTAGTGCCACAATCGGGGGCTGACAAAAGTAGTTTATGTTGTGATTAGTGCTACGTTTTTGTATTTTATTCTAAAATGGAATTGTTGCAGATATGTGGACCGTTTTATGGTGGCATTTTTTTTGTAACTTTCCTTGTGACTGCATAAATTTAAGAGGAAGGTGATCCATGTTAATGATTGTCTCCTTCCATAGAATGTAATGTTTCCATTGTCGGTAGGCTTACATAATGAAATTTGTCTCCTTATCATAGCTGGCGTATCTTTGGACAATATCAAAGAGTGTCCCTTGGCTTGAGGGGGCTTGGACCTAGGTTCAGAGTCAGTTGCACCAACGAACAAGCCATACACTACCGACCTTTTTGGCAACAACTCGTTTAATGTAGGTTGTAGTCTCACCTAAGGCAGTATTGGGGGATGCTAGAACCGGGTTTCATGTGATGTGGGGGTAAGGTGTTCTTTAGTTTAAGGCTTGATCTGACCTTCACAAACCCTTATTCTCAAAATACTCAAACTTAAAGAAAATTCCAATTAAATAGAGTTATGAGCTTCGCCTAAGAGTTTAATCATGCATAAAATAACATATAGCAGTAGGTCCAGATCTTCGCAGTGTAATTAAGACAATAATACAGCTAAATGGCATTCAACTGAGCATAAATATAGAAAACACATAAGTATATAGTTTAGACATATGATTGCTTCAAACACTCTTTATTATTCTTGATTTCCAATACATATACTTTCCAGAACCTATGCACAGAGTTATAGGGGCCCACGCACTCAGCTACGAACTTACTAAGGTCTTCACACACACAACAGCAAGAGCCTTCCCCTTCGTCCGAATACTGAAAGATCTCACAATTACAGACTTGAAAATATATCATCTCATGATTTTTTCCTTAGACTTGCTAAGACGTTCCTTTATATATCCTTTACTCTTACAATACCATGGATCATGAACCATGGGTGGATCTTAATACAACTCATCCTTTTACAAAATAAGGGGATTTGACTTGCCTAAAAGCCCTTTTGACTCTTAACAGCTTACGCTACTCACATTGCGCTCCTCAAAATGTGGAGACTTTACAATATCTTATTAAAATTTAACTTAAGACTTAGCAAAACTTAACCTTAGGGGACCCTATCCCATGATGTAGGAGCATTTAGACCTAGTCAACAATGTGATGGAATGATCACATGTTGTGACTAACAAAGGGTTAGAAGAAAATAGTTTAGTTAATTTTATTTATTTAAATGTATAAGAGTGTTTATTTATTGTAAAATATGAGAAAAATGGTATAGTGGCTGATTGATCCTCCCTGTGTGGAGATCAGGCCATATAGTTAGATTTATTTGGTTTGAATAGGATATGAGCGATTTGAAAGCTTGATTTAGCATTTGTTTAGAAAATAGTGGAGTTGAAGAGATTATTTCGGAGAGAGTGAGATATTTCTGGATCTGAACCAGAATTGGTTCATGAATCCACTTTTGTATAAATTGTGATCTTTTTGTATAATTCAGAGGTTGGATAGGTTGGAGAGGTTGAATAGATTAGTTGGAGTGTCGATAGAGGTTAGTAAGAGAAGCAGGGTCTTTTTATTGTTGTAATTGAGCCAGAGGGCCGAGACTCTGTAACTCATTATTGAATAAAATATCAGAGTTTGTGAAGGTGTTGTTTCTATTAAAACCCTTCCCTTATCTCTGTATATCCACCTGTGGATCAATCTAATTGTCTTCTCTGTTTTTATGCCTGAAGTTATAAATCACAATGTTCAAAGCATAATTAGGGTCCTTAGAGTTAATAGCAGTGTTTGAACCACTTTAAAACTCAGTCGTCGATCAAAGATATCATAGAGAGGTTATATATGGAGTCGTCGACGGTAGGAGATCTACGGTCATCGCATGACATAGGAGTGCGGGTGTTAATCGTCGGAAGGCGGTTTTCATAAGCAGTAATCAGATTGTCGAGCGACCAAAAAATGGTAAGTGGTATTTAGGGCTGGTCACCTGATACCATTCATTGACCGATGCGTGGCAGGAGACTGGAGAGGGAAACCGCTTTATCGGGTGGTTATTCCTCTTGCAAGTTATCCACCTGATATCAATATCAATCGTCAGATCAAGCAGGATTGATTGAATGGTTGTGATCGAGTGAACTGTTTGGTCAGATCGAGTGAAGTATAAACCGTCAAATTGAGTAGCAAATCAATGGTGGAGAATAAAGCGGAAAAATTTAGTATTAGCGGACCCGAGAGATTTGTATATGCGTTTTAATGCATTTGAAGTCCGGCTTAAGTGTTCGGAGCGGGTTTTCCTGTGTATTCCATGTGTTTCGATAAAGTTATGTTGTTCTGGGTTTAAAGAAGAAAGCACGCAAATAACGCTTCCGATAGTGTTATATGGGCACAGTTTACAAGTTCGGCGTTATCGCAAATCAGAAGTGGAAGGGTTCATGAATAGTGTGATTGTGATAAAGGCATACTTTGATAATTGTGCAGAGGCCGTATGACAGGCGGAAAAGGTATGTTTTATAATGAATTTCTATTATAAAGGGTTTGTAATGGATTAAAGCGCCGATAGAAGGTTTTCATGGGTTGAGTCGAATATAACCATAGATAAGTGTGGGATTGGTTATGTATGTAGGCTTAAGGTTTAATGGAGGTTTAAGGTGCAGCATTAAGGATAATAGAGAGGCCTTAAAACCATTATTAAATTAAGAAGATTTGACACGGTTTATGAGTTAAAATTCTTGGGGATATTGGAATTCTGTGTATTCGCCTGTTTCCTACGTCATTTGTGGTATCAGAGCTAGCTCAATGCTCTGTAAAGATTGGTTTGGAAATTGAATTTTAAATCTTAGCATATGTATAATTTGCATGGAAGTGAATCGATATAGATGGGGATCAGACTACAAAGGACACTGATATCAGAATGGGGGAAGCAGTGAATCTCTGATGAAGGTCTGGTAAGAATGTTTATTTTGATGGTTTTGTAGAGATGTGTTTTGAACATCTAAAGAGCAACAAGGGATTGAAATTTCAAAGGAGAAGATGTTTTCCTTTCAGGAAAATGAAATTTCTGTGTAAGTTGATTGCATGATTGATTTGATTTAAAAGGTAAATTGGAGTGAAAGGTTTAGAATTTAAAGTTAAATTGAAGAGTGAATGAAGATTGCTCAAAGTATTGTTGAAGGCAATGATATTGATGATTGAAAGAACAGAGATTGGGTTTAATAGGACTGAAAGAAGAACCACTACAAGGAATGAATTTTGGAATTTATAGAAGCAAGACAGGATTTGCTTACAAACAGGTTATCAGAAGGAATTGGTAGTGTCTGTCATGAATTGGTAAATATAATTGAAATTCAGATCTAATCTTAATTGATCTTGAAAGCTGAAGAGTCCATTGTGAAAAGTAAGAGGAAAAATAGTTGCTGACTGTATGAAGGCTTTTGAATGGAAATTTTAAATGAAATAGTGAACAGATGAATCATTTGGCAAAGATTTAACTGATGGAATGGGAATTGGTTTTAAGACATATTTGAAGGAAATATTGCAGGTTTGAAAGGTACTTTGATGTATCTTGAGATAAGATTGTGTAGGTCAGTGGAAGCAGTGGAATTGTTGAAAGATAGAATGAATTGTACCAACATCATAGCTTATGAGCTATGTTAAAGAAGATATGGCAAGAAGAACTCTCAGATGAGTAAAGGTGACAATACCCAACAGTAAATGAAATTACGGAATGAAAGGAGGAAGTGAGAAATTGAAGATGCAGAGCCTAGAGTAAGGAGTGTTAAAGAGGAGATGAGAACAACTTCCAACTGTGCTTGGGTAGAAGTTGTTGAGGCAGCTCCACAATTGTGATTGTGGGTAGAGTTGTCTTAAAGATAATAATTCTAGCTAGAGGAGTGTTGGGTAGAATTGTTAGTCAGTGAAAGGTTCGAGGAAAGAACCAATAGGTGCCAAAAGGCTGAACTCATAAGAGTTTGGTGAGGCATGAAGGAGACTTGCTACTGATGAGAAAGGCTAGTTGCATCTCACTAGTGAACAAGGAAAGTTCACCAAAGGAAGAAATGGAACTGACTATTGTTAGTCATGGCAGGGGTATAGAGGAAAGTTAGAAGCAGAGGAAAAAGAGTGCTGAAGCAGTTGGACTCAAAGGAATGAGTAAAGAAGAAAGGAACATAGAGTTGGCTGAGATGAAGGCAGAACTCAGTCGTTTGAAGAAGCTGGTATTGAAAGGAATTAGAGAAAAATGGAAACAAGGATTTTATGTGGGAAAAAGGGTTAAATGGCCTGTCAGAGAATTGTTTGCTGAGAAATTAATACTCCGAACAGTTGAGAATGAGAGGAATGTGCTGGTAGCATCCTCACAGACAAGAGAATCTCATATTTTTGGGACTAATTATTTCTGTGAATGTAAAATTGCAGGTATGCAGCCTAATGAATTTGAATCTGTGTATGAAAAGGTGAAAGAGGTAGAGGCAAGAAAACCACAAAAGGAGATGCATAAAGACTTTCAAGACTTCAATTGGTGGAGGAAATTAAAAGGTATGGCTGAATGGTTGTGTCTTCTCTTAGTGAAAACTTATTGGATCATATTTGAAGGAATTTTAGCATGGATAGAAGACCAATGGGGAATGGAAAAAGGAAAGGAAACAGATGCATTGCAGATTTGTGAAGTGGAGAGAAGAAAAGCTAACACATAGAACTTAGTTGAAGAAATTAAGTCAATGAAATCTTTGAAAGATTAAACACTTATCATAGAAGAGGAGGAGGCATTGTTGTCTTATTTGGATAGATTGAGTGTTGGGAAAAATTGTGTAGAACAGAAAGGTATTCTACAAACCTATGATGAAGTTGCCAAGCATAGTCAAGAAGTTGTAGTCCCAGAAGTTTTCTTTGATGAGGAAGAAATCAGAGATGTTGAGGAAGAATTTCTCAATAACTTAGTGAACTATCAGAATAGTTCAGAGAAGCATGAGGATCTGATCATTGAGGCTTCAAATGAAGAGCCTTGTATTTTTGAAACTGACATGTTGTGTATGTTTTTAGGTTTGACAGGTGATGAACAACAATTAGACAATGTGCTTATGCATGTTGATGAAGAAGTGAGATTACTGGAAGAGATGGCTGAAACAGAAAGATATTTTGAGCATGTATTTAATAATTTTGAGAATGATGGTATTGATAGGGAAATTATCATGATTAAAGAAGTTGAAGATAAGCAAATGAAAGTTTGTGAGGATAATCAGAATGAAAGTATTATGGAAATTATGAAGGAATATATGATGATGTTGACATATGCATAAATTCAGGAATTTTGTGATTTTAAAGTGGATTATTTTTATGAATCTATAAACCATGAAGAAGCTTTAGAAAACCAAAATTCTATTTCTATTTTAGGAAAAGATAAAACAACATCATTTTGTTGCAATGGTATAAGTATAGAGGATGAAAGGATACTTCACAATGATATGCTCCAAGAAATCCTAGCTATTGAATTGTTGAATGATAGTCTTGTGTTAGAACAAGGAACATTGTATAGTGCAGAGGAAAGTATGGAAATGAAAATTGATGACAATTTCATAACTTATGTAGAAGGAAAGTATAAAGATTTGATGGCAGAATTACCTATGAAGATTGAAAACCATAGTTATTTTGGAACTGGCAATTGTGATGGAAATTATGTTTTATACAGGAAGGAAGAGTCATATGTAATTAACATGCTTATTGAATATGAAGGAATATGTATTTTGTTGTAAAAGATAATAGATGAACTTGATAACATAAAGGAAAGGATTATCTTTAATGATAATGAAAGGGAAGCTGTAGAGTACAAACAACAGTTTGTAAATGACAAGGGCGAATAAGAATTGGACAAAAATTTCATAATCTCTATGATGAGGAGGAATGTGCAGCAGGCAGATTTCAGTGAAGTTCAGTTAAGAACAAATTGTAAAGAGGAAGTTGAGAAATTGTGGAAGATGAAGACAGTTAAAAAGAGGGACAACAAAGAAGAGAAATTAACAAAAGGAATTTGTATCAGTAAGGAAAGAGGACAACAACAAAATAAGATTTGGAAATATGGAGGAACAGAAGTGACAATGGTAGAAGAATTGAATCAACAGCATGATGAAAGTGATGACCAGTTACAAAGTAAATTTTGGGATACTGGATGATCAGCAGAAGAAACACATGACCAAGAAGTCATGAAAAATTTCAACTTTGGGAGTCTGATGCAGGAGCATTTAGACCTAGTTAGCAATGTGATGGAATGATCACATGTTGTGACTAGCAAAGGGTTGGAAGACAATAGTTTAGTTAATTTTATTTATTTAAATGTATGAGCGTGTTTATTTATTCTAAAATATGATAAAAAGGGTGTAGTGGCTGATTGATCCTCCCTGTGTGGAGATCAAGCCAAATAGTCAGGTTTATTTGGTTTGAATAGGATATGAGCGATTTGAAAGCTTGATTTAGCATTTGTTTAGAAAATAGTGGAGTTGAATAGATTCTCTAGGAGAGAGTGAGAGATTTTTGGATCTAAACCAGAATTGGTTCATGAATCCACTTTTGTATAAATTGTGATCTTTTGGTATAATTCAGATGTTGGATAGGTTGGAGAGGTTGAATAGATTAGTTGGAGTGTAGACAGGGGCTAGGAAGAGAAACATGGTCTTTTTATTGTTGTAATCGAGCCAAAGGGCCGATACTCTATAACTCATTATTGAATAAAATATCAGTGTTTGTGAAGGTGTTGTTTCTATTAAAACCCTTCCCTTATCTTTGTATATCCACCTGTGGTTCAATCTAAGTGTCTTCTCTGTTTTTATGCCTGAAGTTATAAATCACAACATTCAAAGCATAATTGGGGTCCTTAGAGTTAATAACAGTGTTTGAACCACTTTAAAACCCAGTCGTCGATCAAAGATATCATAGAGAGGTTATATATGGAGTCGTCGATGGTAGGAGATCTACGGTTATCGCATGACATAGGAGTGCAGGCGTTAATCGGTGAAAGGCAGTTTTCATAAGCAGTAAGCGGATTATCGAGCGGCCAAAAAATGGTAAGTGGTATTTAGGGTTGGTCACTCGATACCATTCATTGATCGACGCGAGGCAGGAGATTGGAGAGAGGAAACCACTTTATCAAGCGATTATTCCTCTTGCAAGTTATCCACACGATATCAATATCAATATCAACCATCAGATCAAGCGGGGTTGATTGAACAATTGAGATCGAGTGAATTGTTTGGTCAGATTGGGTGAAGTATAAACCGTCGAATTAAGTAGCAAATTGACGGTGGAGAATAAAGCAGAAAGTTTTGGTATTAGTGGACCCAAGAGATTTGTATATGCATTTTAATGCATTTGATGTCTGGATTAAGTGTTCGGAGCAGGTTTTCCCATGTATTCCATGTGTTTCGATAAAGTTATGTTGTTCTGTGTTTAAAGAAGAAAGCACGCAAATAACACTTCTAATAGTGTTATATGGGCACAGTTTACAAGTCCGGCGTTATCACAAATCGGAAGTGGAAGGGTTCATGAGTAGTGTGACCATGGAGAGTCGATATCTGATTGCGATAAAGGCATAGAGTGATAATTGTGCATAGGTCGTATGATGGGTGGAAAAGGTATGTTTTATAATGAATTTCTATTATAAAGGGTTTGTAATGGATTAAAGCATCGATAGAAGGTTTTTATGGGTTGAGTCGAATATAACCATAGATAAGTGTGGGATTGGTTATGTATGCGGGCTTAAGGTTTAATGGAGGTTTAAGGTGCGACATTAAGGATAATAGAGGGGCCTTAAAACCATTATTCAATTAAGAAGATTTGACTCAGTTTCTGAGTTAAAATCCTGGGGATATTGGAATTTTGTGTATTCGCCTGTTTCCCGTGTCATCCCAATAAGCCCCCAACACAAAGATATGACTTGTCTTGAGTCACTCTGCTGGTATGTCCTTGAAGCATGCTTTGAGGCCAATGAATTCTAACTTCAAGGCTTGAAGTTCTATTGTACTCTGCGTTGAACTTTATCCTAATATTCCCAGCCAAAATAGAGGTGGCAAACCGCACAACCTCATCATTGATAGAGCTAATGTCGTAGCCCCATGACTTCTTGATCAACAAAGTCACTCTTCATTTGATCTGCGAGTTTCTTCTCCTGCGACTTTCCTACAAAACTATCATCTAGATTCACCCCCTGACAAGGTAGCACGATAATCTGTTTGATCAGCATCTCATCAATAGGGATGGGCGTCCCGAGCCAAAGACACCCATCATGCACCAGAGCTAGCAATTAATACACACATATAGTATTGATATTACTACACCCAAAATGTGGAACATAAAACATGTCCAACAATCTCGTGCACTGAATTCCAATATCCCACTTCGTTTCTTCAATTAGGGTGATGCCTGCTTCTTCATAATATACAAATTTTAGGTACTGGCTGGGTTCAAACTGTGGGTATTTACTGCAATAAATCCCAATATTCAATCTTGAGGTACGGTACCCGGGCCAATAATTCACCCTCAATTGGTACGTCTTTAGGTAATAAAGGAGTGAAATCCTTATATTTAATAGCATCTGGATCCTTCGTGACCTTGGTTGTTGGCTTCCACAGTGGCATATACAGAGGCAATCTGGAAACAGGGTCGACTTCTTCGACGCTGATTTCTTTAAAGCCATCAGCCAATTCCTCCTCATCTAATTCTTGCGGTTCCATTGGCTTCTTGCTTTTATCCATTTTTCCCTTTTGTTTATGCTTGTCTGGAACTTTCCGCATCGATTGTCGAACAGGGGTTTGTTGCGGCTTTTTCTTCTTCTTAGTTGTTGCTGCTTTTTAGGGGATCTCAACATTGTAGTATGGGCAGGCGATGCAGAAGTCATGATATATCCAAGCCCTCTTTGCAAGAATTCCCTTTCCAATTTTTCCCAATTCCACACAAATATATAAAAATTATCTCGGCTCACACTTAGGTGAAAAATCACAAAATAAGTTGTCTGAAAGCAAAGTGTTTGAATGTGGAGCAAGGTGCCATATTTATAGCCTCTTTCATATTCAAACCACTTGATTCCCTCTATATATCCCTCATTAATTCATTTTTGGCGGCACATTTTCATAGATATGCTCCTTAAATGCATTTTCCTCACTCCTTTTAACCGAAAAATTGTTGTCAAAACAACTGTAGGTGTTCCAACTGTTGGGTTGTGTTATATTCTTTCCACGACTAGCCTTCCTAGTTAACTAGGGGTTTAGAGGGGGATGGAGCCCCCCCTTCATTGCGTCGACTGTGTAGCAGGGGGGTAGTTAGCCCCCCTCTACGGGGTCTGGGGCAGCGCCCTGGGGAATTTTTTTTGGACCCTATAATAGGTGGGGGGACCTACCTATGGGTTTGAGCATGGTTTTGGGCACGATGGTTTTCAATCCATGGTATTGGATGTGTGTGTGTAGATATATATATCTATATATATATATATATATATATATGTATATATATATATATATATATATATATATATATATATGTATATATATATATATATATATATATATATATATATATATATATATATCTATATATATATATATATATATATATGTATGTATTGTAACATTGAAAGGAACATAATGAAAAATCAATCTGGTAGTCCCGATTTTGGGAAAAGGGGAAAATATCTATGTATATTTGTTTTATGTGTTATTTTATCACTATTTTTTATTTTCTTTGTTTTAGAATTCGTATGTAGGTAATTTTTGTACGGGGTTAAAGCCTACATTTGGTATCAGAGTTGTTTTGGCTTCAAGGGGATGCCTTTGTTGTTGAGGGGTTTCGCTCGAGCCTATGGTAGAGCCTGTTCAATGGGAGATCTGAGAAATTGATTTTGGTGGTGAAAGAGGATGGCGAGTAGTGGAAAGATAGAGATTGAGAAATTTAATGGTCAACATTTTTAGTTGTGGAAACTCAAGATGGACGATCTGTTGGTGGATAAAGATCAGTGGATCGCGGTAGATCCAGGTACTAAACCAACGGGAGTGTTTGGTGAAGAATGGAAGAAATTGGAACAGAAGGAAAAGAGCACAATATAATTATGTGTCTCAGATTTAGTATTGTTGAATGTATCAGGAGAAGCTACGACAAAGGATTTTTGGGACAAGTTAGGGACTTTGTACCAATGTAAGTCTCTAGTGAATAAACTGTTCCTATGGAAAAAGCTATATAACTTGAGGATGAAATATGGATACTCAGTGATAGAGCATCTAAACGCATTTAATACTATTGTAAGTCAGTTATTATCTGTTGATATTAAAATTTCAGATGAAGATAAGTGCATCAGTTTGTTGTGTTCTCTACTAGATTCCTGGGATAGTCTGGTTATTGAAATAGGTAGCAATGCAATTGCCTTGCAGTTTGATAAAATAGTCTCATCCTTGCTGACAGAGGAGATGAGATGGAAAAATATGGAGAGCCAGAATGGCGATGCCTTGTTTATACGAGGATGGTCCCAGAACAGAAAAAAAAATAAGTCATCGAGTGGGAGATCTAAATATCCAGGAAAACCTGTAAAGGTGTGCTAGAAATGCGGAAAGGAAGGGAACTACAAAAGGGAATGTAAATCTAAAACTCCTGAAAAAGGAAAGGGATCTGATGATGCTCCTTCTGTAGGGGTGAAAACCACCTCAGATGAAGGTGGGGATGTGTACTTGACTTCTTCAAGTACACATGTAGATCATGAGGCATGGTTGATTGACTCAGGTGCATCCTTTGACTTCACCCCCCATAAAGAGTGGTTCTGCGAGTATGAGAAATATGATGGTGGTGATGTCTTCTTGGGGGATGACAGGAAGGATAGAATCATTGGTCGCAGAAAAGTCAAGTTGAAGTTGCAAGGTGGAAGGATTAGAACACTTCCGGGTGTTCTACATATTCCTGCATTAGCCAAAAATCTAATTTCTATAAGCAAGCTGGATGATGCAGGTGTAAAAATAGTGTTCGAGAAATATACCCGCGAGATGGTTTGGGTAGCACTGGTATTGATGCGGGGAGTTCGGATAGGAACTTTGTA